>OY728156.1:1305880653-1307130653 GCA_963277665.1 Viscum album
GCAATGAAATAAAAACTACAACAATAGAAAAATAATGTAAAATTTAAAATATTGGTGAATGATGATATGAAATTGAAATTATTTATTATATTGGAATGTAGGACATATATATTTATAAGAAATAATATGAATTTCTAAAGGACAATAACTAATATCATCATAACATATTGGATTTGGTTTACTATCCACACATATAAGTACCCTAAAATCCAGGGTAAACATTATTTTGATTACCAAAATATGACCATTATATAAAATTCATTATGTTCGTGGAATGAAAGATTTTATAAAGAAGAAAAAGTTAGATTCCCAAGTTCTGCATGTTTGATTAGTCACTAAGGGGGTGGAGATCACTAAAAAAGGATCCTAATATATTATTGTGTTTATGAGAAACTCGTATATTGAGAAGGGATTGAATTATATTTATTATTCGAAAATATTTTTTCAGACCATAAAATAAAATTTTAGATATACCATATACATTTTATGGAATTGAACAATAGTTAATGTTGGATAACCCTAATGTTTTGGTGGCCGATGGTTAGATAAAAATAAATTAAATAATATGATCTAATCAAATAGAATAATTGATTGAATTTTATGGTATATTGATGTTGAAATAATATTTCAATTAAATTTAACACGTGAACACGTCCACTACCATGAATAAGTACGATTTCATCACCAAAAGTGATTCAATGAGTGTGAATTTTGATATTTGTTAACCCTTTTATATATAGTCATTTTATCAAATCCATTATTATATAACCTGGTTTTCATGCACAAGTATTGTATATACACTTGTGTGAATTATATGTACTACATTAAACCCATACTAATATTTTATTCTACATTCACATTCCAATTTCCCAAAAATCACATAACAAAAACCACTTCCATACGCACACATCATTTAATATGTGGTTCAATTAAATCCCCTTTCAATTAAATAATTATTTTCATGACCCCATTTAGATGAAGTATCTTTGAAAAACATATCTAACATACCATGTGGCCATCAAATATATAAATGTCTGAAATAATTTATCCTATCATTTCCATCACATCTATGTTCATGATATATTTTCTTTTAAATACCACAATCACCATTAATTTTGATGGTAGAGTATTTAAATCCACCAAAATATGAAATAAAACTACCACCGTGTAGATCTAATAATTTTTTTGTTGCGTATTTTATTTGAGAACATTTGTGTAAGAACTCTTCTATGAGGATTTAATTAATCAACATACGCACTAAGATAATCATGTAAACAATTATTTGAATCATCCATAGTGTTACTCATAACTGATTCCGAACCCTCTAAGTGGAATTTAAAGTTAAATAAAATTTTCATATTCTATTACTTATGTCATTTATATGTCCATAAGTTTATACAAATGCAAATTCCCCTCAAGTGTAAGTATAAATTTCATAATTATCAAAAGCGAACCGATGGAACAATGAATCAATTAATATTTCACAACATCAGCTATATGGTGTGAAACATCCAGACATGTTTATTCACACACATTCATTTAATGAAACCAGTTCTTTCAAACATACATAATACTATTTTGATGTGTCATATACCCATATGGGCTCTCAAAAACCTTATTTTTTTATATTTAAATAATGAATGTATTTTCATGAGTAGAATTCCAAATTTCAATATAATTGAGTGGAAATTATTCACACTTTTTATACCCCTTTACCTCTGTACAGAATCATATTTCCCTCTAGTTTAGACAAAAATAAGTGATAACAAAAATTATTCCTCCAAAATAGTATAAAGCCCAATCCAGACAGACCACTCATTTTCAATTTCATCCCCAAACCTTAACTATGTGTCTGTAACCTAGTAATCTATTATATGTTTCATTAATCGGCTTATATGTTGACCAAGTGTTATAATCATTATCAATAAATCATATTTGTCTTAAATGTAATGAATTGACATTTAGTGATATATTCTTCATTAAATATTTATTTTATTCAATATTTTTATCCTTAGGTAAAAAAATACCCAAATAGATCATAGATCATTTGATTGAAATTGATACTGACTAATATATAGTAGCCATTGAATATTCATGTGAATGTAGCTGTAAAAAATAGATGAAATAATGTACAATTTTTAATATAAAATCAATGAGTGAAAAGTATGTAACAAATAATTGTTTTTTTAAACAATTATTTATATAATTAATAGTTTTCATGTTTCATATTTTATGTTTAGAAATAATTATAATTGGTTTTTAATATACCAAAATATATTTCCTCTAAAAGTCTATTTTCAATAATATATTAGGATTTTATTTTAATATTTAATTTTTAGTAATTTCAATGTCGATTTGAAAAAATGAAAATTAGTATTGAACTTATCATAAAACCTATATCTTAATATTAGTTTTTTGATATTCTTTAAATGTTTTATTTTTTAGGTGAATAGTGAAAATTTTCATTTTTACAATGTAAGATAAATTTATTACATTACAAGAGTATAAGAGTAAAATATAAATACATGAAAATGATTGGAATCAGAAAATATATAATTTATACTTGAATTTTTTATATTTAATTTTTTTAAATTATTTAAAAATATTTGATATTTTAGAATTTAATTAATAATTGAAAAAATACAACATTCAATTAGTATCTTATAAATATTTTATCACTATTATATAATTTTTAAAAAAAATTTCTTACTATTTTGGAATTATTAAATCCAAATTATGTAAATAATGACAATACTATTTTCATGGATTAAGGTAAAATTAATTTTTTCGTAACTAGTTTCGGAAATATAAATCAATAGGGATAAATAATGATTAATGTAGAAGAAAAGATGACAAAATGTTTAAAACAACTGTAGGTATGTGTGGTTGAGTCCTTTTATTTTCTATTTCCTTCCCATATACATTAGATTTTATTTTTTTATCTACATTCCCTGAGAGTGACATCATATTACCAAGTATTTGGGTTATTTACAAATATATTATCCCTTTTCACTTCGAAATGGTTATCATCTATCAAAAATTATCATCAGAAAATAAACCATATAAAGCGGCCCAAAATATACCCACAAATATCCTTAATATCATTACTCACCTTCAGAAGTACATATTCAACTGAAAAATATAATCCCTTAATGGTGTAACCCCATTTTCTGAAGTGACAATCCATTAAGTGATATATTAATTACTAACAACTCTGTTGTGTTTTTTATTTCATAATAGTCCCTTCTTATTGATGAATTACATGATAATATCTAAAAATAATGTCATTAGTTTCATAGGTATACTGATATGATATAATAATAATTGTGAACTCATTAACCTCATTTCCCTTATCAATTAAGTATAATAAAATTATTACATATGAATATCTGTGGACTTCCATATCCATGAGGAAAAAAGTATTTCCCTTCAAAGCCAAACATGGGTTATTAAAAAGTGGAATTTGATATATTTTTATGATCTATGTGTATCATAATTTTTTCTCTGAAATGAATAATCATATTTATTATTTCTCCCTCTAGGGAAAAGTGAAATCAACATACCTATGTACCTGAGGAGTATCTGCACCATATGAGGATGAATTAATTCCTTCATTATGTCCATAATGTACAGTTTTAGGTTAAATTTTATGACTATATATTGTTTGGTCTATAAGACCTCTCCATTCCTTTATATTTTTTTTTGAAAATCACAAACACCTTATTCATAAATATATTTTCCTTAGACCTTCATATATTTCCTTACAATTACATAAATTACCTTATAATCAAAATATCCTTATATTTTTGAGTTAAATATATTTTTATTAAGGTTTTTAGAAATCTGTTTTACGATACCAGAAATATTCTTAAGGTTATGTAATTTGTATCATGGTTATACCATACCGTAATTACATAAGAAATTGTTTCCCGTTCTCTATTTTCACTACGATACTGATTTCCTTCTTGAATGAAATATGGTATCATATTTTCTTTATACATATATTTCCAATATTTCTGTTTTCTAAAGTTCTTAAACTCCAACTTCCTGGTTGTCGATACTGATGTTTCTTAAGACATATTTGTCATACTGATACCGGAAATCCCAATACTGAAATCATTATACTAGTTTTATGCTATCATGCATTAAATCATGATACAAATACCGTATTTTGTAAAACAGAGTTTTCATAAAATATTTCCTTATACATTATTCATACTAATTTTATGAAAATCCAATCCAAAATTCCTACTTTCAGAATTTATTATTCAATTATTTATTTCCTTATAATTCTGAATCTTTTAATTACATTCATATCATTTCAATTTTATCGGATTAAAAGTTCCATACACTTGTGTAAGATCGTTATATTCATGGTTGGTTATATAAAAAGATGTCATTGTTTCTATTATAAACTAACAACTTTATGTTTTCCATGTGTCCAGGTCCCTCCATGATTTATGGAAATATTATTGTTGGAGTGGAATTGACTGGTAGATTTTGAAATCTATAAATAGGACCTCAGATGATGGGATCCACAGTAGTTCACGAGTTCACAAGCTTTCATTTTATAGTTCATCTCTATAAAAGTGAATTTCTCTAGAGTGAGAGGCTCTTATAAAATATCAAGCTTTATACAGAAAGTTTGAACGGCGTGTGAAGACATTTCTTCATGATGAATTGCTTTGTGGAGAGGTGTGATTTTCTTTAAAATCAGAGACATCGGGTTGTGAAGTTAGAGGTGCTGATTTCCTTACAAATTGAGGTCTTGTGGGGATAGCAGGACATATATCGATCCTACGATTGAGGAATTACCTGGGTTTGGGTAAGACAGACATTCCTGTAAGTATAAAACAAGGGTCCTTTATCCATGGTTGTTGGATACCGTCCACTTTGGGTTAAAATAATATTTTAATTTTCCGCTACTTTGTAAAAGATTGGAAGTTTCCTATTTTGGATAAAATTTTTAACATGAATATCTGATTGTAAGGGATTCTATACTCATTAGGGGTAGAATATATTTGTAAGAAATGTTTCTTATGATTTAGACTTATGAACATTAAATTTCTCTAAGAAGGTAATTTCTTATTAGAGGTGTTGTGAATTTTGTTTATAACAAATTTCCTTAAGAAATTTTTATAGTATACAATTCACCCCCTCTTGTATATTGTGCATATTAAGTACTATTATGATCATAATATTGATATAGAGTATTATTTCAAACTATATACCAACCTCTCAATTGGTATTAGAGGAGGATACCTCTTACTCTAAATGAATTGTCAATTTTTTTTAAGAGTGTTGGTTCAAACTGAATTAATTTCACGATTAGATTCAGATGAGAAATCTTGATCATCATCATCTTCTTCTTCAAATTTTCAGAATATTATTTTTGGGATCATAAGTCCGGACCCAAATATTTTTTTTTCGTATATAATTACAATATTTTTCTTAATGTTTTCTTTAAGAGGTTTATATTTTCTTTTAGCACTACTACTACTATTTTTGTCGAAGAATGGTTTTTTATAGAAGGATCCATGCATGTTGGTTCTTTGGACAATATAAATCCTACCAAACCACATATTTTTAATGGAAATGATTATGAGTACTATATAGATAGGATGAATACTTTCGTTATTAATACCAGAGTTGACAACTACCAGATACTGATAGGAGATTATAAGATTCCTGATAAGGAATTGAGAACTTTTACTAATCTGGAGAGAGCAGAATATCAAAATAATTTTAGAGTAAAAAATACATTGCTATGTTCCAGGCCTAGGAACATCTATAGTCAAATATCCTCATGTGAAGCTACAAATATTATCTGGAAGAAATTATAAGATACACATTTTGGAACTTCTAATGTTATAGACAAAAGAAAAGCTATGTTGAGAGCTGAATATCATGTCTTTATCTTTCTTTATCGAGAACCCATAAGCAAAGTTCAGCAAAGGTCCATGACCATTGTGAATATATTAAATTATATGGGAGAAAAAGGTCTTGATGATGAAATATGTGTTGAAAAGATCATAGACATCATGCCTAATGAATGAGAGTCCAAGAGGACAATAATTGATGAGAATAGGAAAGTCACTCATATTTCCTTAGATCCGCCATTTGGAAATATTCTACAACATGAGACTAGAATGAAGAGAGATGAAGATAATATTAAGAAAATGGATGGAAATGGATGTGTGCCTTCACAATGACTTCTAACCCTACGAAATCCAAAAATCTAGAAAGAGTTTCTAGATCAAAGTCAAAAAAAGTTACTATTCAGTTAGAATCAAGTGATACAGAAAAATATGAGAATGAATTAGCTAATCTTGCTCAATGAATGAACAAGAAAGTAGCTCAGAATAACTATAAAAATATGTTTAGGAAGATAAACTTCTGAGAAAAGAAATATAGGGTAGTTACTTGCTAAGAATGCATTTAAACAAGTTATATAAGACCTGATTTCCCTCTTTTAAAAAAGAAGGATAATAAGGAATGGATTTCAAAGTGAAACAAGAAGAAGTTCTACTATTCTAAGCACATGTAAAGTATTAAAAAAAAGGACACATGGGGATATAGTTGTGTAGATTCTTCTGAAACTGAATCTTATGAATATGATTCATGAGAACAAAATAATATCAGATTCATTACTACTGATTCTTTTCAAAATACTTGTCTTATAGCCAAGGAACGCTCTGCCGAGGCTTTAACAAATTTATCTCGTTATAAGGATTATTATCCTGAAGATATTACTTCTGATGAACATACGTCATCTTCAAATAATGAAGAAATACCTTCGTACGAAAAAGTATCTAGATTTTCCAAGTTGTTAGAAGCAAAAAATTGTAATATTTATAAGAAACTAGTCAAGGGAAATACATGAGAAGAAGTTCTTAAAAAAGAGATTTCAGATCTCACTACAGATCTTAAAGATAAGTATGAGCTCCTAGAAAAACATTCTAAACACCTTAAGTAATTAAATTCTGAAAATTAAAAACTTTCTAATGATATTATGAATCCTATTTCAAAAATAAATATTTTTGAGGAAAAATCTAACTCCAAGGAAATAATTCATGAGTATAAGAATTTAGTCATATGACTAAAATCCGAAATATTTTCCCTTAAGAAAATTCTTGAAAAATTTACTTCTAGTCAATAAAATTTTGACAAGATTTAATCCCAAATCATACCTCATAGAAATACTTTTGGAGTAGGTTATACTCACAGAAAAATTATTTTCAAAAATAACTATTTTATTCCATCAATAGACCCCTTCTGTACAAAATATCAAAGTAGAGGACATTGGAGGAAAAACTGTTCCCTCCGGGTTTCCACAAGGCTTATTTTTTCAAACAAATATGGGTTCCAAAAATTTTATTGTCCTACCCCTGATCCAAACCTGTTTAGATTCCAGATATCTAACTTTTGTCTTCGTAGGAAAATGTAGAATGTACCAAAATTATCTAGTATATGGATAGCGGATGTTCCCATCATATGACTGGTACAAAAATTTATTATCATAAGATTGTCAAAATGAAAGGTGGAAACGTAACTTTTGGGGATAATTATCAGTGAGTGATTTACTGTATAGGTAATATCATTATTCTTGGGAACATTTTAATTTCTAATGTTTTATTTCTTAATGGTATTAAGCACAACATTATAAGCATATGTAATTTTTGGGATGAAGGCTTCCTTAAGAATTTTACAAATGATATGTGTTTAGTTCAAAATTACAAGGATGAATAAATTATTACTATCAATAGGCATGAGAATGTTTACACCTTAAACTTAGATGACTTAAAAAGTCAAGATCTTCCTTGATTAAGTGAAATTGAAGATCAATCTGGGCTTTGGCATAGAAGGTTAAGACACTGCAATCTTATGAACCTTAGTAATCTCTCAATGAATGGATTTATTAAGGATCTACCAATTATATGTTTTTATTCTTCAGAATTTTTGACCCTTTTCTGTTTGGAAAGCAACACAAATATAGATTTAAATATATTAGTGATGTTTCAACATCTAATGCCTTATAGTTAGTGCATATAGATTTATTTGGTGCTACACAAACTGGAAGTATTAGAAGCAAATAATATCTATTTTTTCTTGTTGATGACTATACTAGATACATTTGAGGCTATTTTCTAGCAAGAAAATTTGAAGCATTTTCTTATTTTATAAATTTAAGAGCTGATCGTGTTGTCGAGCGTTTCAAATTAGTTGTTTAATTTTGACTAGAATTTATGCAGTATAAGAGAAACCCTAGGTCGTATCTTGAAAGAGCCTTAGATCATTAATTTAAAAAGAGGGTTTTTATTATGAATGTAGAAGGTGAATGAGGTTTTTGAAAACATGGGGGTTTTATGGTTAAAGATGAAAATAGAAAATGAAAGCGATAAACCAATGTAGAGATTAACAGAATTAATTAAGCGTGATCAACCCGGGGTACTCGCACGATGTTTACCCTTCATCGCTTCATGATATAGGGTTATGATCATTTAATATCTATTTTTTAACACCTAGAACCAGAATGTTACTAATTTTATACTAGGATTCCTCCTAGGGTTCAGTCAAAAACACACAATGATTCACCGCGCACCGCCGATGAATAGGTGAATTGTGTTTGACTTCATAACCAAAACTCACCAAGGCAACACACGAAGAACTCGATGTACTTCCCAGGTTTGAATGTTATTTATTTGTGATACCACGAAATTAATTTAAATGAACTTGACAATGCTTATGTGATTTCAATTAACAAATATGAACCACACAAACCCCTCAATTGAAAGGGGTAAAAGTGGTGAACGGTGTGTGAAAAATCACATGAATGGGTACCCCCAAGCATGATCATATGAGTTGATCATGATATACCAGTACATAACTCAATAAAATAAGAATAGGGGATGATTAAAAACAACAAAAAAACCTGTAATTCAAATGATCATTAAATTATTACAAACATGAAGCTTGGGATTTACATCACGTTCCTTCCCGGGTGATCACAAGGGGTTTAGAAACCCATGGGAGAGGAAGAAGAAGAAGATGTTGAAAAAGAACTTCCCATAGCCTCCAGAACTTCTAGGGATATTGAGAAGACTCCTTCGGGACTCCAAAATGGAAGAACCTTGCCTCCTGTCCGAACTCCCAAATGGGATGCCGAAGGAGTCTTTTTTATAGCCAAAATTAGAAGTGGTTTTGGGCACCCAGATTTTGATAAACCACTTGGAGAAAGGTTTCTAGCTATTAGACAGTCGAATCTCCATTTTGACAAAATTGGAAAGTTGTATCACCATTTCTTGTCTATCACCACCGAATGTTTGGCACCATTGGCACCACTACAGCATGAGAGATTGATAAAATATAGAACCCCACTTTTGAAATTGTGCATATTCGGTGCCATGGACAGATCAGTTTAGATGGACCCCATAGAAGCTGAATCAGGATTGGATTCCTAGATTTGAAATGTAGAATATTAAATATCGGATCGGAGAAAAAAATATCAGCCCATTTGGATACACGGATTTTGGTTACTATTCAAAATAGTGGATAGATGTCCATGGATCCATGCAATTTTGGCCCATTTTTCTTCCACTTCATCAAGGGCCCTCCAAATCATCTCCACCTACATTGAAATAATAAAAACAAGTAACATTTCGAAATCAAATATTTATTAACATATATTAATTGATTCAAAAATAAAGTTAAATTAATTATTATATTTGGAATATTTATTACAAAACTAGTTTTAAACAACTGTGTAAGGGTGGAATAAAACAGTGAATCGTGGTACGATCACACCCCCACACCAAAACATTTGCACTCCTGGGAAAAGTCACATATCCAAATAAAATGATGAATATATATATATATATATATATTTCCAACATCATGAAGATTTAGCATTTGAGGAGATTTTAATTCACCAAATTAATGTGATCAATGCATGAACCACACCAAGGAGTTCCTACCAATGAAAATCAACAAAGATGTCTCATAAATCATATCACAATAAAATTCAAAGAGATTTATGACATCAACATGAGGAAGGAATTTGAAATTCAACCATTAAACTAACACTCCATTTGTGTTTTTGAAAAACATTTCATGATATTCATTCCACTTTCTATCGAATAAATATAGGTTATTTTAAAAATTTTCAGATTTAAATGATCTTCCACAGAACCTATCCTACATCCATTGCAATCATATTTCAAGACCCACTCACTTAAGAATTCCCAAAAGTCAAACCATAAGCTCATAACCTAGATATCCCCTTATGTAGTACATTTCATCACACCCCTCATTTATTATAATTTTTTTGATGTTGCATTTGGAACAAATCTCACACTCATCTCTCAACCCTTGTTTGATCTCCTCATGACACTAATTTAAATAGTTATAACAATATTGAAGGTTGAGGAGGAGTGGTTTTTGACCTTCCCAAGACACAACCAATTGTTTTTTTGACAGAGTACAACAGTCACATATTAGGTACACACACATAGGTTAATCTGGTATAGTAATCAAATAGATCGGATAAGGAACGAACGTATAGAAAAATCATTTAAAGCTAAAAAATATTAACCCAATATATATTTACCTAATATTAAGTAATAAATAATCACAATTTATGGTTTAGTGAAAATATTTGTGGAGATATTAGTGAAACATTTTTCCCATTAACTACTCATAGAAGGGGCATCAATCATCTCAAAGGTTTCGCATAGATAAAACCATTTATATCATTGATAGAAATCCAATTCACTAAAAAAATCACTCCTTGAAGTTAAATTCATACAAATATTCCTTTTAGCCTTCATTATGGTATTTTTACATTCCCCCCTTTAGGGTCACTAAATAATCGAACTTTGAAATTGTTGATGGGGGAAAATAAAAATACCATAAAGAAGGATAAAAAGAGAAGAAATGAGAAAATGATGAAAATTCCTAACTAACCCAGGAATGTACCCACCCCCACACCTAGAATGTGCAGTTTCCTCACAGAAATAATTAAAAATGTGAGGAGGAAGGATAAAACCTAGGGTGTTTTATTGGTATGATGCATCCAGAAGGTGGATTTCCTCCACAAGATTCTTCAAAAAATCCTCATAGAAGTGTTTAAGTACTGCCCATTGACGGTAAGACTTCTTCAATTCTACTCATGCAAAATCTTTATTGCACCAAAAGGGTAAAAATTAGTAATAGTATAAGGACCAAGACATTGGGAACAAAGCTTACCTGGGTGGAGTTTAATCCAAGAATTGTACATGAGGACCTTCTCACCAATATGGAACTTCTTCTAGTGAATCATGTTATCGTGAATAACCATTGTCTTCTCTTTATAGATCCAGGAGTTCTCATATGCATCACATCGAATTTCTTCCAACTCTTGAATCTAAAGCTTTCTTTGCACAACTGCATCTGAAAGGTTCATATTACATTGTTTAACAGCCCAATATGCACTATTTTATACCTCTACTAGGAGGTGACAAGACTTTCTAAACACAATTTTGTATGGTGACATTTCGTTTGGGGTTTTAAAAGCAATACGGTTGGCCCAAAGTGTTGAGTCAAAAGTTCTATTTTAACTTATATATTTTGTTTTGGAAATCAAAAATTTCATTTTAATCATATCATACTGACCCTGTCAATCGTATCGTACTGACCCTGTCAATCATGTCGTACTGACTATATCAATCTAATCGTACTGACTCTGTCAGTCATATCGTACTAACTCTGTCAATTATAATTGTACTGACACTTCTATTCATATTTTCATTACTTGTTTTGGTACTTAGTAAAAACTATTGTTTCATATTAATCATACTATTGTTTATCATCTTCATATATCTTGTTCTAACCAATATGATGTCGGTGAGTTAGTTACAAACTAATCAAAACGATGTCGTGCTTTTTGTTTCAATATGACCGTTATAATGCCAGGTGTCCAAGTCCCTCCGAGTTTTTCGGAGAAATATGACCATTGGAACCCGAGGCCTATGAATAGGAGGTCATTGGAAGCTAAAAGTAGAAAACAAAGGACTTTTGGAACAATTGTGATACTCTACTTCTATCAAGTTCTAGATAGAGACTCTGTGAATTCCCTCATCTGCTTTGTGCATCTGATCATCGTATTGAGGGCTTTCAAGTAATTTAAAGACAGAGGTGAAGATTGCCTACAAAATCGAGGTCTTCCAGGGATAGGCAGATGGATGGACCGATCATCATAACGAGGGCTGCCGGGGATAGGCAGACTGACGTTCCGATCATCGTATCGAGGGCTCCCAGGGATAGGCAGACAGACATTCCGATCATCGTATTGAGGGCTCACCAAGGTGTTGGTGAGACAGACCTTTTATCCTAGGTGAAAGGATAACCCTTCTCTTTGGGTTAAAATAATTGTAATTCTTCTACATTTCTGTTGCTATTTGTTTTAGAAAGGAAATTGTTTTTGTTTCCGTTTCTATTTCTTATACATTTGTAATTGTTTCAATTACATCCTTTCTATTACATATTGTGTTGATTGATTCTATACGCTTTAAGGTAGAATCATTTATCTTTATATTACACTGATTATTGTGTTCATCTTGAATACAATTGTTTTACATTTCATTAGTATTACATTACATCATACCTTTTATATTCAATACAATTGTGGGTGTTTGAATTTGTATTAGTTTAAGATCATTTAAACTATTCTCTTAAGTGCTAAAACTCAAAGGTTTTTAAACCTACAATTCACCCCCTATTGTATTGTTCCATCTAATAGACATATATATCTACATATTCGATCCAAAAATTGGTATCAGAGGAAGTTTTCCACTGATTTTTATTTCTTGTTCTATTTTTACTAACTACAATAACGTGTGGAGTGGAAAATATTTTGTTGTATTAGATGGAAGGAATGAATATTGGGTAAATACACAATATGAATCCTTCTAGACCTATAATCTTTGATGGGAATGATTATGAGTACTGGAGAGATCGTATGAAGACTTTTGTTATCAATACTGGTGTAGAAAACATTATAATTCTTACTGGAGGTTACAAAATTCCTGACAAAGAAGTCAGTACTTTCACCAACCAAGAGAAGCAAAAATATCAACTGAATTACAAGGTATGCAATACATTATTATGTTCTATAACCAGGAATATATACAGTCAGATATCTTCAGGTGAAGCAGCCAACTGTATTTGGAATAAATTAGAAGTCACTCATTTTGGTACATCCGAGGTTATAGAAACAAGAAGAGCAATGCTTCGAGCAGAGTATCATGGTTTTGTTTTTCCTTATGGAGAGCCAGTATGTAAAGTTCAACAAATATTTATGAAAATCGTCTACAGATTAAAATCTATGGGTGAAAAAGGTCATGACGATAAAGCTCTAGTTGATAAGATTATAGATATAATGCCAAATGAATTGGAGTAAAAAAGGACAGCTATTGATGAAAACAGAAAAGTATCTCAAATTTCTCTGGATGAACTCTTTGGAACTCTTTTACAGTACGAGACAAGAATGAAGAGATATACTGATTTCAACAAGAAGAAGAATGAGAATCAAAGTGTAGCTTTTGCATCTAAAGCTAAAACACCTGAAAGGATAACAAGATCCAAAGCCATGAAAGTTATGTCTGATTCAATTGATTGTGATCTTTCGGATAATGAGTTAGCCAATATTTCTCGAAGGATGAACAAGATTGTGGGAAAGAATGATTTCGAATATAGATTCAAAAAGAAAGATAGGAAGGATAAGAAAGATTCAGAGGTAACTTGTTATGAATGTAAAAAAGAAGGACATATTAGGCCTGATTGTCCTTTATTGAAGAGGAAAGACAGAAAGGAGAAACACTCTCAAAGAAACAAGAAATGGTTTTATAATACAAAGAATGTATTGAAGGAAAATGATACCTGGAGTGCAAGCGGTAGTGATTCTTCAGATGATTCTTTAGAATATGAGTCCTCAGGACAGCGGAATATCAGACTTATAGCCAAATTACAAATTGAAGATCATTGTGTCATGGCTAAGGTACACAATGCTGAGGCTATTACAAATGTCTCTTTAAATGAAAATTATACTAATAATAGATATTATAAATCTTGAAATGATGAATCTTTATCATCAGAGGATGATACATTACCTTCTTTGAAGAAGTCTCTAGATTTGGTAAATTACTTGAAAATGAAAATTCTAAACTGAAGAAGAAGCTTGAGAAAGCAAATTCTAGAATTTCAATCTTGACTAAAGAAGTATCAGATCTTTCTAACGATCTTGATGTGAAAACATCTGATTTTGAAAGTTTTTTAAAAACCCTTCAGAAAGTTAAATCTGAAAAGGATAAACTTTCTAAGGATATGGAAAACGTAATTTCAAAGAAAAATATTTTAGAGCCTAACTCTAGTTCAAATTAAAATGTTTTGGAAAATAAGAATTTGTTTTTAAAACTAATGTCAGAAAGTTTTTCCTTGAAAAAATGTTTTTCAAACTTTACTCATGGAAAGGAAAACTTCGACAAGATGTATTCTCAAATTAGACCTTTGAGAAATCATTCTGGTCTTGGTTATACTTATCCCAAACCTGTTTTTAGTAATAACTATTTTGTTCCACAAAAAACCTCTTTTTGTACTAAGTGCCAATGTGGTGGACAGTAGAGAAGAGATTGTTCTCTTAACAAAACTCAATCTTTAGGGTTTCATAAAGCTCATTTTGCAAAACAAATTTGTATTCCTAAAATTCTTTTGTCTAACCGTTCTGGATCCAAACAAGTTTGGATTCTGAAAAACTAATTGTTTCATTTTCAGGAAAATGAGAATTCCACCAATAAGAATATTTGGTACATGGATAGTGGTTGTTCTCGACACATGACTGGAAACAAAGATCTCTTTGAAAATGTTATCAAAACAAAAGGTGGAAAAGTTACCTTTGGAGATAATGCTCAAGGAAAGATTGCTGGTATAGGTAATATCATTTTTCTTGGAAAAGTTCTTATTCCAAATGTTTTGTTTGTTAAGGGTCTTAGGCACAACCTCATCAGCATAAGTCAATTATGTGATGAATGTTACCTTGTGAATTTTAGAAATGATAAGTGTCTAGTACACAATTCCAAGGATAAGTTCATTCTGTCTGCTCATAGGCAAGAGAATGTTTACACTATTAACTTAGAAGATCATAGGAGACAAGACTTACACTACTTAAGTGCAAAAGAAGACCAATCATGGATATGGCATAGAAGACTAGGACACTGTAATCTGAGAAACCTTAGTAAAATCTCAAAGAAAAGAGTTGTGAAGGGGCTACCGGACCTTAGATATGATTCTTCAAAAGTCTGTGATCCTTTTCAATTTGGCAAGAAACATAAAACTAGCTTTAAATAAATTAATGAAGTTTCAACTACTAATGCATTACAGCTAGTGCATATGGATCTTTTTGGTCCGACGCAAATTGGAAGCATTGGAGGAAAATACTATGTATTTGTTTTAGTTGATGACTTTACTAGATTTACATGAGTCTACTTTCTCAAAAAGAAATCTGAAGCCTTTTCCTATTTCAAAAACTTTTAGATCCCAAAGTTAAAAATGAGAAAAACCTACCATTGATAACTATTCATAGTGATCATGGTGGTGAATTTCAAAACTCAGATTTTGAAACTTTTTGTAGTAAGAAAGGTATTACTCCCAATTTATCAGCTCCAAGAACTCCTCAGAAAAATGGTATTGTTTAAAGAAGAAATCGTATTCATCAGGAAATGACTAGAACCATGTTGAGTGAATACTCAATTGCTAAGTACTTCTGGGCTAAAGCTGTTAGTACTGCCTGTTATACTATAAATCGTGTTTTAACGAGACCATTTCTTAATAAAACCTCTTATGAGTTATGGACTGGTCGAAAACCTAATGTTTCATACTTCAATGTTTTTGGATGCAATGTATTCATTCTAAATACAAAAGACAATCTAAAAAAAATTTGCACCAAAATCTGATGAAGGAATCTTTCTAGGAAATTCTACAACTTCTATGGCTTATAGAGTTTTCAATAAAAACACTTGTACTATTGAGGAAACAGAACATGTAAAATTCGATGAATCTGATCCTTTTGATTTCAACAAACCCAATCATACATCCTCGGATGTGTTTTCTAAAAATGTTTATCAACCGTTATTAGAAGGTCACTCTGATGAGAAAAATGTTCAAGAAAGTATTCCTGAAACATTTTCCACGGATGATTTTCTACCATATGTTGATGAACAGGTTTTACAAACCCCAAATCAATTGTTTATTAGGAATCATCCTAGTGATAACATCATTGGTGATGTAAATCAACCTGTAAGGACCAGAAATTCCTTAAGAAATGAAGTAGAACATCTTGATTTTCTTTCACAATTTGAACCAAAAAGTCCAAGTGATGCCTTAGGTGATGATGACTGGATCAAAGCAATGCAAGCTGAACTAAATTAATTTGAGAGGAATCAAGTATGGACTTTAGTTGATAGACCTAAAGAAACAACTGCAATTGGTGTAAAATGGGTTTTCAGAAACAAATGTGATGAAAATGGAATCATTGTAAGAAATAAAGCAAGACTTGTTGCTAAAGGCTATAATCAACAAGAGGGAATAGACTACATAGAAACATATGCTCCTGTATCTAGACATGAATCTATTCGTATTCTATTATCCATTGGAGCATATTTCAATTTCAAACTATTTCAAATGGATGTAAAATGTGGTTTTTAAATGGTTTTGTTCAAGAAGATGTTTTTTTGAACAACCTCCTGGTTTTAATGACCCAAAACATCCTGATCGTGTTTTCAAACTTACCAAGGCTCTATATGGTCTTAAACAAGCCCCTAGATCATGATATGATAGACTTACATGATTTCTTTTACAAAACAATTATACAAAAGGTACAACAGATCCAACCCTTTTTATAAAATTGGAAAAAAAATATTTTTGGATTGTTCAAATCTATGTTGATGACATCATATTTGGATCAACTCAGAAATCTTTAATTGATTCTTTTGAAAATTTAATGAAATATGAGTTTGAAATGAGTATGATGGGTGAGTTAACATTCTTTTTAGGTTTTCAAATTTATCAAAAGCCAAAAGGAACATAAATATCTCAACATAAGTATATAAAAGATCTACTCAATAAGTATGGATATGAAAAAACTAAAAGTATTATCACTCCAATTGTTACCTCAAATACGCTTGATCTTGATGAAACTGGGAAACCAATAGATCAAACAATCTTTAGAGGTATGATAGGAAGTTTTTTATACTTGACAGCTAGTCGACCCGACCTAATGTTTTCTGTATGCTTATGTGGGAGATACCAATCTAATCCAAAAGAGTCTCACTTAAAAGCCATAAAGAGAATCTTCCAGTATTTAAAAGGCACTATGGATTTAGGTCTTTTTTACTATTCTGGGAATGATTTTGTTTTAAAAAGTTTTTCAGATACTAACATTGGTGGTTGTAGAATGGATAGAAAAAGTACATCTGGAACATGTCATTTCATAGGAGATTCTCTGGTCTCTTGGTTCTGCAAGAAACAACTCTTAGTATCACTATCCACTGTTGAAGTTGAATATGTAGCAGCTGGAAGATGCTGTGCTCAAGTATTTTGTATGCAACACACACTAACTGACTATGGATTGAGTTTCTCCAAAACTAAAATTCTTTGTGATAATACTAGTGCCATAGATCTTAGTAAGAACCCAACACACCACTAGAGTTCAAAACACATAGATGATAGGCCTCACTTTCTTATGGATCACACACAAAAAGGAGATATTATTCAACAATTTATCGGAACTCAAGAACAACTAGATGACATTTTTACAAAACCATTATCTTATGATAGGTATGAGTTTATAAAACAGAAGCTAGGAATGATTACATTAAAATAATCATTCATATCTACTTCATGTTTTACAATTCTCCTTAAATTAAATAACTCCCTTGAAAGGGGGAGGACATTTCGTTCTATGTTTTTTTTTCTTTTTATCTTATGATCTTTAATAATTTACTCTCCTGGTATGTGTTTTTGTTTTTCTATTTATCGTATTGATAGTTTTATTATTTTATATTTTCTATCATATTGACTGATGATAGTAATGATTTTCTTTTCTATAGTATCGACCGATGATGGTAATGATTTTCTTTTCCATCGTATCGACCGATGATGGTAATGATTTTCTTTTCCATCGTACTGACCGATGATGGTAATGATTTTCTTTTCCATCGTACTGACCGATGATGGTAATGATTTTCTTTTCCATCGTACTGACCGATGATGCTAACGATATTGTTTTCCATCGGCTTTCAGTTCATGGTAATGAGCTTGTTTCCCATCGGCTTGTCAGTTCATGGTAACGAGATTGTTTCCCATCGGCTTGTCAGTTCATGGTAACGAGATTGTTTCCCCTCAGCTTGTCAGTTCATGGTAACGAGATTGTTTCCCATCGGATTTTCATCACATGGTAACGAGATTGTTTTCCATCGACTTTTCAGTTAATGGTAACAAATTTGTTTTCCATCAGTATGAAGATTGATAGTTTTATTTTATTTCGCACGGTTGTGTATGCTTTTTAGCTTTACTAAAACCAACAACTACCTTACGTTCTCCGACAGGTACTTTCCATTTTTTTATTTTATTTTTTTCTTTCATTTTTAATCCTAACCATTGATCTTTTTTCCTCTAATACTGACAGTAAAAGATCAACGGTAACCACTTTATCACCTATAAATATCCCCTCCTCCCCAAACCCACATTGTTTTTTCAAGTTTTGAGGCGAAGCTCTGCTTCACTGGTTTTAAATCATCGTACGATCTTTGATTGACATCACCTTTATGTCTCAGTCCTCTGCTAACTCTCCTGCTGAAATGTCTTCAAAGACTTTTATAGAGAATGTCTTTTTCAGAGAAAGGTTAGTTTCTCGGGACTTTTTTGATTCGTATGATTCCACAATCAGAAGAATCATTTTGTTTCAAGGACGGGAGCATCTATATGTTGATAGACCTGTTTCTCAAGATCCGGTTCTCTTTGATGAAGTCAGTCAGTTCTATAAAACCATATCTTTCGACAAAGACATGACTATCAATTTTTCTGTGTACGATAGAAAGTTTTCTATGTCTGTGAAACAAGCCACTCATTTTCTGACTGTCCCAATAGAAGGGGATTCTTTCTGTCCATCTCATAAACTACCAGAGGAAGTTGGTACATTTAATAGAGAAAGTGCTGAAAATTATTTATTTGTTATAAATGAAGAGAATAGAAAAGTGGCTCATCTTTCTCCAGACAATCAGTTTGTGACTTTATAGATGCAAGGATTAATTATCCCAAGGAAAGGGGATAGAGGAACTCTGAAAGTTTCTGATATTTTAATGCTTGACTATCTTGTAAATATGATAAAAGTAAATCTCATGGGGTATGTTTTTGAAACCATTAAGAATGTCAAGACAGGAGGGATTAAGTCCTAAATGATTATGTATCCATCCATCCTTACAAATTTTATTCTTTAGAGCATGATGTTTTGTAACATTCCATTAAAAGGAAACCTGATAGATCTGGATCCATCTTGGATTAGTAAGAGTACGTTGAAAAATCTGAATGTTTGCTTTGACCCAAATACAAAACTTTTTATAAGAGATGTAGAAGCTGAATCGGCTCAAAATCAATTGACACCTATGCCAGCCCAAGAAATTCCATCTCTTGTTGTTCCTCAGAAGTCTGATCCTCTAACCAGCTCAAAGCCAAAGAAGAAGCCTAAGTACAATAAGGAAGTGGTATCCAAGTGGAGAAAGGATATGGAACAAATAAAGGGAGGTGATCCAAAGTTTGGACTTGATCCAGCCGAATCCTTTTCTGAGAGATTAAGGGTTGAGGATACCCTTCAGGATGAAAAAAAGAAGAAGGTTCTTTTGAAAAGAAAAGCACATGATTTTTATGTCTCTAAAGTCTTGAAAGAAGTTGAGGAAGCTAGTGCTCAAATTACCACTGAAGTGCATCAAGAGCCTATCATACTGAGCTTTCCTGAGAAAGAAAAATGAAAACAAATGATGGATGATATAAAAGAAGTGGAAGAGGAGGAAAGATATTTTCTTTTAGAATTCCTTCAGACTTCGAGGAAGAGTAGGGAGGAATCAGTTCAAAAGAAGATTGAAGGTGTTCAACAAATCCCTCATGCCGATCAAGAACCTTTTGAAACTTCTGAAACTCCGGAGAAAACACCCCTCAAGTAAAGCAAGGTGCTCAATCATCCCACACTGATAAAGTTGTTGTCATTAGTGATAAAGTGGAAGAAGAAAGAAAGCAGAAAGGTAAAGCAAAAAAAACAGCCAGTTGTAGAGTCAAGACGATCAAATGAACTAGATTCGTACGATGAAGATAGTGATTCAGAACATACAATCTCTCTCAAGAAGAGTGATTACATTGTCCATGTTTTTAGAAGGGTTGAGAAGACCATTCCATATTTACCTCGGCTGGAAGGGAATATTGATTTCATTACTGACAATCAAAATAAGTAGTTTGGTTCTGTAAAAGAATTAAGAAAAAGAGTTTTGTTAGTTGATGCCGATTTGAATGTTCTTTTAGAAAGTTCGGTTGCTCATAAGAAGACCTGAAACAAGATGACCAAGTGGTCGTACAAAACAGAGAGCTCAATCAATGATGATGAGGTAGAAATTGAAGATATAAGAAGGTTGTCAAATGATCTTGCAATTTCTTTCAATATGCTTGACAGAGAAACAGTTGAATGGTTGAATCATTTGTCTTCCCAACGAGCCGATGTTCCCTCAGTAAAAGACTTGCAGGAGAGAATGAATGCCTTTCAGGCTGAGTTTTCCAAAGTTTCATCTTTCAAAGATGAAATAGTTCTCTTGAAGAAACAGAACTCTGGGTTATCAAGAGATAACAATAATTTTCAAGATAGAATTGATTCTCTTGAAGAAGTAATCAAAGTTCAGGAAGAGAAAATCAGAAATCGGGATCAAATCTTTTCCAATCAACAAGACCTTCTCAGGTCTCAGGGTGATGCTATTTCTGAAGACAAGAAGGAGACCAAAAAGATGAAGGCAGTTCTTCATGAGCTGATCAAAAAGGATAAGGAAAGAGAAAAAAAGTTAATTGTATTTATTCTCAAGTTTAGAGTTGTTTGTAATGAAATTTATTTTATCCATTGCTTGTGTTTATTTTCTAACTCTTTCAGACATTTCAAGTTTACCCCATTCTTTTTGTAAACCACAAAGGGGGAGAATGTTTTATAAAGGGGGAGAATGTTTCATAAAGGGGGAGAATGTTTTACAAATGGATATTGGTTTAATCAAATGCTTCGAAACCAAGGAAAAAATATTAATACAATCCTTAGTAAAGTATACAACGGGGGGGAGTTAGTTGTATTCAAATTCTTATTCAGAATAGTTTCCAATAACTCAGGGGGAGATAAGTATTTCTTGTTATATTTACTTTGTGGGTTGTGATTTACAAAAAGGGGGATATTGTTGAGTCAAAAGTTCTCTTTTGACATATATATTTTGTTTTTGAAATCACAAATGTCTTCATAATCGTATCGTACTGACCCTGTCAATCATATCGTACTGACCCTGTCAATCGTATCGTACTGACTCTGTCAATCGTATCGTACTGACTCTGTCAATCGTTTCGTACTGACTCTGTCAATTGTAATCATACTGACTCTGCTATTCATATTTGCATTACTTGTTGTGGTACTTAGTAAAAAATATTGTTTCATATTAATCGTACTATTGTTTATCATCTTCATATATCTTGTTCTAACCAATACGATGTCGTTGAGTTAGTTACAAACTAATCAAAACGATGTCGTGATATCTATTTCAATATGACCATTATGATGCCAGGTGTCCAAGTCCCTCCGATTTTTTCCGAGAAATATGACCGTTGGAGGATATGTGACCATTGGAACCCGAGGCCTATAAATAGGAGGTCATTTGAAGCTAAAAGTAGAAAACGAAGGACTTTTGGAACAACTGTGATACTCTACTTCTATCAAGTTTTAGAGAGAGACTCTATGACTTCTCTCATCTGCTTTTTGCATCCAATCATTGTATCGAGGGCCTTCATGTAATTGAAAGACAGAGGTGCCGATTACCTACAAAATCGAGGGCTTCCAGGGATAGACAGACGGACGGACCGATCATCGTATCAAGGGATGCCGAGGATAGGCAGACTGACATTCCGATCATCGTATCGAGGGCTAATAGGGATAGGTAGATAAACAGTCCGATCATCGTATCGAGGGCTCACCAAGGTGTTGGTGAGATATACCTTTTATCCTAGGTGACAGGATAACCCTTCTCTTTGGGTTAAAAGAATTGTAATTCTTTAACATTTCCTCTGCTATTTGTTTTAGAAAGGAAATTGTTTTTGTTTCCTTTTCTATTTCTTATACATTTGTAATTGTTTCAATTACATCCTTTCTATTACATATTATGTTGATTGATTCTATACGCTTTAAGGTAGAATCATTCATCTTTATATTACTCTGATTATTGTGTTCATCTTGAATAAAATTGTTTTAAATTTCATTAGTATTACATTACATCATACCTTTTATATTCAATACAATTATGGGTGTTTGTATTTGTATTAGTTTAAGATCATTTAAACAAATCTCTTAAGTGCTAAAACTCAAAGGTTTTTAAACCTAAAATTCACCCCCCCCCCCTCTTGTATTGTTCCATCTAATATACATACATATCTACATATTCGATCCATCGCAAAGTTCATCATCCAAGTGAAAACTCCAATATTTCCAATTTGGTTGTACCGTTTTTTCCAAGATTCGTTTAACATCCCGAATTGATATTTATTCTTTTCCATTAGCTTGGTGGTGATATGAAGTTGAGACTTTATGATCAACCCCATACTTATGGAGAAAATTTTTCATATTGCAATTGCAAAAATGTGAACCTTGATCACTAATGTGGAATCTTGGTAAACCAAACCTATTGAAAATTTGGGGCCTCACAAAATCAACAACCACTCGAGAGTCAACAATCCTGGTGGAATTTTCTTCCACCCATTTAATTACATATTCAATAGACAATAAGATGTATAAAAAGAAAAATGATTTTAGAAAAGGCACCATGATGTCAATGCCCCATTCATCAAAGATCTCACAAAATAACATGGGTTGTTGGGGCATTTCATTTCTCTTGGAAATATTCCCTGTGAATTGACAATGACTACATGACTTGAAAAATCCATGGGCATCCATATAAAATGTTGGCCAGTAAATTCCTAAGTCAAGGAGCTTTCGTGATGTATGTTGAAAGCCAATGTGGCCCCCACATGACAAGGTGTGAAAAAATGTCAAAACAGAGGTGAACTCATGCTCAGGGACACACTGACGAACTACTTGGTCACTACAAATGCCTCACTGGAATGGATCATCCCAAATGTACAAAAGAGAATCATGCTTAAGTATCTGGGATTTTGAAATGATGAAATCAATGGGGACCCTATATGTTGCTAGAAAATTCACAATGTTCGCATACCAGGGGGTAATGTCTCCAACATCACACAGGTTCTCATGAGGGATGGCTTCTCCAATGGGTAGGGGTGAGTCCAAATGATGGCCCAATGGTGGGAAAATCCTACTAATTTGGTCAGCTACAACATTTTCCACCCACCTCTTATCTCTAATATCAAGGTCAAACTCTTGGAGGAGAATCATCCACCATATGAGACAGGGTTTTTCTTCAGGTTTCTTTAAGAGAAATCGTAGGGCATCATGGTCATAAAACACAATCACTTTTGACCCAAGAAGATATGAACGGAATTTTTCCAAGGCAAAAACAATATAATGGAGTATTTTTCTGTGGTTGTGTAGTTTACCTGGGAACGGTCAAGGGTACGCAAGGCATACACAATGAAATGAGGAGCCTTCTCAACCGTTTTTGAAAAAACTGACCCAACTGCAAAGTTAGAGGTATCACACATAAGCTCAAAGGGGAGATCCTAACATGGTGGTTGGATGATGGGAGGTGATGTGAGAGTATTTTTTTATGAATTGAATTCTTCCTCACAATTTTTATGAATCACAAACTCATAATCTTTTTGCAATAACCGGGGCAATGGAAGTGCAATCTTACTAAAGTCTTTAATGAATCGGCGGTAAAAACCAGCATGACCCAAGAAAGATCACACCTCACAGAGACATTTTGGATATGGAAGGGTTGAAATTAATTCAATTTTAGATTTATAAACATGATTTCCATTATTTTTAATGACATTCCCAAGAACTACCCCCGCTCAACCATAAAATCATATTTCTCATAATTTAAAACAAGATAATTTTAAATGCTACAATAGAGGACAAAACCTAGGTGTTCCAAACAATCATCAAAATAAGATCCATATACTGTGAAATCATCCATAAATTCTTCCATACAACACTCAAGGTACTCAGGAAAAATACTCAACATACATCGTTGAATAGTACCATGAGCATTACATAGACCGAATGACATCCTTCTATATGCAAATGTGCCAAATGGACAGGTAAATGGGGTATTTTCATGATCCTCTGGGGCTATATGGATTTGGAAATAACTCAAGTAGTGATCATGGAAACAATAATGGGACTTACCAGTCAATCGTTCTAACATTTGGTCAATGAAAGGTAATGTAATGTGGTCCTTCCGCGTGGCTTGATTTAGTCGACGGTAGTCAATACAGACTCGCCAACTATTTTTCCCACGTGTTGGAACCAATTCATTCCTTTCATTTGACACAACTGTTATTCCTATTTTTTAGGCACAATTGGAACTAGGCTGACCCATTTACTATCAGATATAGGATAAATGATACCCGTAGCAAGTAATTTATTGACTTCCAATTTTACCACTTCAAGGCAAGTGGGATTCAACAGGCATTGAGATTGTCTTACGAGATTAGCCTCATCATCGAAAAGTATATGGTGCATAAAAATAGATGGGCTAATCTAGGGAATATCAGCCAATGTCCATATTATTGCCTTTTTACACTCTCTCAAATGTTTGAGTAGTTTCGATTCCTGTCTTGGAGAGAGGTTATTAGTAATAATGATTTGCAGTTGGTTAATACCCTCAACGTATGCATATTTTAAATTAGAAGTAAGTGGTTTAAGTTCCAACACCGATGGTTTCTAGATTGAGGGAGGGGGTTTAGGGGGAGTTAGGTCCATTAAACTATCTATCTTCTCATGTTTATTCTCTAAATAAAGAGAATCTATAGAAAAATGATTTGCAGAATCATTGACGGTCATTGGTACCTCAAAATAAACACCCTCATCAATTAAAGCACAAAATTTACACTTTTCAGAACCCACACAACACTCAAAACATGAATCAAAACTCAAATCATCCAACGGTGAAAAGGAATAAAATGAATCAGAGTATTGGTCGAGAATAGAATTGTTTGTGAGTGGATCGTTTGAGAGCACTTCCATCGAATAGATAGGAAGAGTGGAGTGCTCTTCAACGGGGTGTTTCATAGCCTCAAGGATGTTAAAACTGACCTTTTCTCCTCTGAATTCCATGGACAGCATACCATTGTGAACATTGATGATCGTCTATGCGGTTTTTAGGAATGGCCTCCCAGGTATGAGGGGAGAATGTCCATGGGTTCGGGTATCTTCCATCTCAAGAATCAAGAAATCCACAGGGAAGATGATATTCTTCACTCATACAAGGACATCCTCAATCACCCATTTTGGATGCATTGTACTCTGGTTGCGAAGTTGCACGAAAATGCCTATTGGTTGATGCTCTCCAACCTGTAGATAAGTATACACTGAGTGAGGAATTACATTAATGGAAGAACCTAAATCTTGCATAGAATTAGAAAATAAGGTCTCTCTTATGGTACATGGTATCGTGAATGTGCTCGGATCCTTGCATTTGGTTGTCATTTCTGGTTGAATCAAGTCCAATACATTCCTACCCATGTTTTCTCTCTCATTCCCCTTCAGCCATCATCTATGGGCGCAAAGTTCATTAATAAATTTGGCATAACGAAGAATTTTCTTGACTGCATCCAATAAAGGAATATTAACTTGAACATTTTTAAATGTATCCATTATCTCATTATCAATATCATTATCAAAAAATTTCATAGATTTATAGAGTCTTTGTGGGAAAGGAAGAGGAATTTATTGTTCACTTGAATCATCAACAATAATTTTATTTCCCTTTTTATTTTTTTTCCATTACATGAAATTTTAGAGGGTTGGGAAGGAGTGTTTTCAAGCGGGGGACATACCTGTTTCATAGAATCAGTAGAAGTAGAAGCTTATTTACCACTATGAAGTGTAATTTCACATAAAATACCTTTTTCCTTAGGATTTTCAATGGGTTGGGATGGTATTTTTCCAAACCCTTGCATCATAAGCTCACCGATGGTATTCTCCAATTGTCCCACTTGAGTTCGTAGGTCTTTAATTGCCGATTGTGTGGTATGTTGGAACTAAAGGTTCTGGGTTTCCATTTGCTTCACTATATCCTCTAGGATTGGTTCAGAATTGGGGGAGGTGGATTTTTTTGAGATGTTTATGGATAAGAAGGTTGCATACCTTGGCCTTGTTGACACCAATTCTACTTGGGGTAGCTTGAGTTTCCTTCATGTCGGTACTGTGGTTGTGCTTGCCACACTGGACTCGGATTTAGCCAAAATTGTTGTTGGTTTAAGGGAGGTGATTGTTGTAATAGATGCCCTAGGAACACAGCTGTACAAGACTCAGATGAATCATGAAGTTGTGAGCACTGGTCAGAAAAATGAGTGTTATCAGGACAAATAACACAATGCAATGGAATAGAAGTAGAGTGCGAGTTAACTTGTTCTTGAGCTAATTTCCTTATAAGGGTATGCATCTCATCAAGTTTAGTATCTGTATATTGTTCTAGGGCTGAATGACTTACCTCATGAACTCCTCGGTTTGTGAAAATTTATCGTGTACCAAATTGTTGTGCATTTTAAGCCATGTGGGCTATTAAGTCACGAGTGGCTAAAGGAGTTTATCAACTAGGGAACCAGCAGCTACAACATCAATCATTCCATGATCCATGGAAATAAGTCCCTCATAAAAGTATTGGATTATTAGTTGTTCACTAATCTATTGGTGGGGGTAGCTTGAGAAAAGTCTTTTAAATCTCTCCCAGTACTCATGAAGGGTCTCTCCTTGTGATTGCCTAATTCAACAGATTTCTTTCCTAATTGATGCTGTTTGGGAGGTCGGGAAGAACTTCTCTAGAAAGAATCATTTTAGGTCATTTAATCCCCAAATTGTGGAAGGAAAATTTTATATCCAATCTTTGGCTACACCATCAAGGGAGAAAGGGAAGGCCAAAAACTTAATTAAGTCCTCAGACAAATTTTGGGCTTTCAGGGTGGAGCACACTATGTAAAATTCCATAAGGTGTTTATGAGGGTCCTCATTGAGAAAACCATGCAATTTAGGAAGAAGGTGGATGTGACATGATATATTCTCAAAGTTGGATGCTTCCTTGGGATATTGGACGTACACAGGTTGGTACTCCACATCAGGGGTGGTTAGTTCTTTTAAAGTTCGGTTATTTTCAGCCATGTTTTCTTGGGTTTGGCCGGGTTCAATTTTGAAATGGTTTAGGAACACCTGAAGTTCTACAAGGAGTTACTCAATTTTAATTGATTGACCTACTCTAGATTCCTTGATTTGTGTGTGAATTGACATTTCAATTTCCGAATCAAATTCAAGTAGTGTTCCTTTACCAGATCTTGTCATGCAACAATGATGTCCAGTTTGATTGATTGATCATTTGTTGTGTTTTTTTTATTTGAGATGGATATAAAAAACTTAATAAGGGTGAAATAAGAATATAAGGTTATACTATAGAATTAGAGAGGGATATGGAGAAGGGAGAGAGAGAGATAGAGATAAAGAACACACAAAAAACAACCAAAAAAAGACAAAACCCAAAACAAAAACAATCAAATAGGGTTGGGGTATTTAAAGGAGTACTAATTAAGAAGTATAATAAATAAATGAACTGAAATAAAGAACAAAAATTATATTGTCTCTCCGGAAACGGTGCCAAAATTTGATCGCATTGTCGAGCGCGTCACATTATTTGTTTAATTTTGACTAGAATTTCTGCAGTATAGCAGCAACCCTAGGTCGTCTCTTGACGGATCCTTAGATCATTAATTTAAAAATAGGATTATGATTATGAATGTATAAGGTGAATGAGGTTTTGTAAAACTTGTAGTTTTTATGGTTAAAGAAGAAAATAGAAATTGAAAGCGATAAAACAATGTAGAGATTAACACAATTAATTAAGTGTGATCAACCCGGGGTACTCACATGATGTATATCCTTCATCGCTTCATGATATAGGGTTATGAACTTTTAATCCCAGTTTTGTTACACCTAGAACCCGAATTTTAATGAATTTATAATACGATACCTTCTAGGGTTCAGTCGAAAACATACAATGATTCACCAGACAACGCCGATGGTTAGGTGAATTGTGTTTGACTTCATAACCGAAACTCACCAAGGAAACACACGAAGAACTCGATGCGTTGTCCAGGTTTTTATGTTATTTCATTGTGATACCATGAAATAAATGTACATGGCCTTGATAGTGCTTATGTGAGTTCAATTTACCAATATGAACCACACAAACACTGCAATTGAAAGGGGGAAAAGAAAGCGATGAACGGTGTGTGAAACAACACATGAATGGGCACCCCCAAACATGATCATATGAGTTGAGCATGACATACCATTACATAACTCAAAAAAAAAGAATAGGCAATAATGAAAAACAACACAACAACCAAGAATTCATATGAAAATTCAAATATTACAAATATGAAACTTGGGATTTACATCATGTCCTTCTAGGGTGATCACAAGGGGTTTAAAAACCCATGTGAGAGGAAGTAGAAGAAGATGTTGAAGTAGCACTTCCCATAGCCTCCAGAACATATAGGGATGTTGAGAAGACTTATTAGGGAATCCAAAATGGAAGCACCTTGCCTCCTGGACAAACTCCCAAATGGGGTTCCCAATGTGTCTTTTTATAGCCAAAATGAGAAGTGGTTTTGAGAACCCAGATTTTGAAATACCAATTGGAGAAAGGTTTTCAGCTATTAGATAGTCGAATATCCCTTTTGAAAAAACTGGAAAGTTGATTCCCCACGTCTTTTCTATCACCACCGAATGTTTGGCACCATTTGGACCACTATAGCTTGAGATATTGATAAAATACAGAACCCCAATTTTGACATTGTGCATATTCGGTGGCTTGGAAAGATCAATTCGGATGGGACCTATAGAAGACGAATCAATATTGTCTTCCTTGATATGAAATGTAGAATATTAAATTCTAGATCGGCCCACAAAATATCAGTCCATTTTATTCAAGTATTTTGCGTACAATTAAAAAATGAGGTCATATGTCCATGGATCCATGCAATTTTGGCCCATTTTACTTACACTTCGTCAAGGGCTCTCCAAATCATCTCCACCTACATTGAAATAATAAAAGAAAGTAAAACATCCCATTCTAATATTGATTCAAACATAATGTTGAATTTATTATAATATTTGGAATATTCATTACAAAACTAGTTTATAATAGTGGTTTAAGGGTGGAATAAAACAGTTAATCGTGGTACGATCAAAAGCTCAAGTAAAAAATGACAAAAACCTACCATTGATAACTATTCATAGTGATCGTGGTGGTGAGTTTTTCAATTCGGACTTTGAAACTTTTTGTAGAATGAAAGGTATTACTCACATTATCTCTGCTCCTAGAACTCCTCAACAAAATGGTGTTGTTGAAAGATAGAACTGAATCCTTCAAGAGATAACCAGAACCATATTGAGTGAATATTCTATAGAAAAAACCTTTTGGGCTGATGATGTAAGTACAAACTATTATACAATAAATCATGTTTTGAAAAGTATTTTTCTAAATAGATGTCCTTATGATCTATGGACTGGTCGAAAACCAGAATTTTCTTACTTGAAGGTTTTTGGTTGTAATGTTTTTATCCTTAGTACTAAAGATAACTTACACAAATTTTCACAAAAATACGATGAAGAAAATTTCTTTGGATATTCCAGAAACAATAAGTCTTATAGAGTAATCAATAAAAACACTTGTACTATGGAAGAAATGTTACCTACTAAATTTGATGAAACTGATCCGTAGCTATATTTTCTAACAATGATCCACAACCTATAGTTGAAGATTCTTCTAAGGAAATTGTTCATGAAATTAATCCTGAAACATTTACTGCTGATGATTTTCTACCTTAAGTTTATCATCAAGTTTTAAAATACCCTAATCAGTTTTCACTTAGAAATCATCATACCGATAATGTAATAGGAGATGTCAATCAACTTGTAAGGACTAGAAGTTCCTCAAGGAATGAAATAGAACATGTTTCTTTTCATTCCCAGTTCGAGCCAAAGACTCTGGAGGAATCATTAGGTGATGAAGATTGGATAAAGGCTATGCAAGATGAAATCAATGATTTTTTAAGTAATCAAGTCTGGACCTTGGTTGAGATTCCTAAGGATACATATATTATTGGTGTAAAATGAGTCATCAAAAATAAATGTGATGAAAATTGGATTATAATTACAAATAAATCAAGATTAGTTACTAAATGTTATAAATAACAAAAATGAATAGAATATGAAGAATCGTATTCACCAGTAGCAAGACATGAATCGATCCGAATTCTTTTAGAATTTGCAGCATTCTATAATTTTAAACATTATCAAATGGATGTGAAGTGTTCTTTCCGTAATGGAAATGTACAGTGAGAAGACTATGTAGAACAAACTCATGGATTTGAAGATGAAAAACATCCTAATCATGTATATAAACATACCAAAGATTTATATGGCCTTAAACAAGCCCCTCAATCTTTGTATGATAGATTTACAAGATTTTTACTTCAAAATAGCTATCTAAGGGAACCACTGATCTAACACTTTTTTAAAAAGAAAGGTAAGAAATAAATTTTAATTGTACGAATATATGTTGACGACATTATATCCAGATCAACTCAACAATCCTTAACAGATTTCTTTGTGGATCTAATGAAGTCTGAGTTTGAGATGAGTATGATGGGTGAGTTAACCTTTGTTCTTGGTTATCAAATTTCACAAAAACCAGAAGGAACTTATATATCTCATCATAAGTACATAAAATATCTTTTTAAAATGTTTGGGTATGATAAAAAAAGAGTATAACTACTCCTATAAGAACTTCTAATATTCTTGATATTAATGAAGCAAGAAAACCTGTGGATCAAACATCTTATTGTTGAATGATACGATGTTTAATTTACTAAACAGCAAGTCGACCTGACATAATGTTTTATGTTTTCTTATGTACAAGATATCATGAAAATACTAAGGAATCACATCTTACTTATGTGAAAAGAATTTTATGGTACTTAAAAGGAACCTTGGATTTTGGACTTTTTCCTCTTCTGGAAATGTTTTTGAACTAAAAAGATTTTGAGATGCTGATTTTTCTGGTTATAAAATGGATAGAAAGAGTAAATATGGATCACGTCATTTCCTAAGAGATTCCTTAGTTTTTTGGTCTTGTAAGAAACAACACTCTGTAGCACATTCCACTACTAAAGAAGAATAGGTAACAACAGGATGTTGTTGTGCTCAAGTGTTGTGGATGCAACACACACTCACAGATTATGGCATGAGTATTACAAAACTCAAATTTTGCGTGATAACAATAGTGTCATTGCCCTAAGAAAAAAACTTCACATAAATCCCGTATTAAGAAAATAAATATTAGGCATCACTTTGTTTAGGATCACACACTCAAAAGAGACATATTACTTTAATTCCTTGGATCGTAAGATCATCTAGCTGATATTTTTACCAAACCATTACCATCTGATAGATTTGAATATATTAAAATGAAGATAGGAATGATATCTGTGAGATAATAATTCATATCTACTTCGTGTTAAATCATCTCTTAACATTAAGATACTCTTAAATTCAAGGGGAGTACATATATTGGAAAATTTAAAAAAAATCCGGGATTTTTTTTTGGAATCAGTGAGTTTCAAAATTGAGATATTTTTTCAGGTATCTGTTTTCTCAATAGAGTTGAAAATTAACTGTTCCATAATTTTTTTGGGTTTTGAATTTTTTAATAAAATATTTCTTTAAGGAAATTTAACCTTCAGCAAATTTTTCCTTAAGTTAAATCATCTTTATGTTTTTTTCTTCTTTCAAATTTTCTACCTATTTTGAAAATCCCAGAATCAAAATTCGTAGAAACCATATTTTCTGAGTTTAAATTATCGGAGTCATATTTTCGGTGTCTAGTTTTTTTTTCATATTCAACCCCAAATTTTTTTTCTTCAATACTGATAATTTCTTCAGAGATTCTTTAATAGTATATTTACTTACCCCCTAGTTATTTTCTTGATGTTCTATGGTTGGTGTTTGTTTCTTTTATGAATTTTTCCATTGAAGTCATTTATTCTTAGAATCTGACTATTATTTTTCTAAAACATCAAAATATCAGTATGGATATATCTTTACAACCATCTCCAACTGTTAGATCATTTTGGAAAAATCAAAGCCGTTTTATTTCCTTATGGAAGTTGAAAGGTCTTAGTTTGTCTATATAAGTTATACCCTACTTCAAGATGACCACAACGGGTTTTTAAGCCATTAAGTCAAATTCTAGCTACATCAGAGTTTTTCATTCTATATTTCATTAGATATTTCTTATATATTCGAATGTCAGGCAGTTCCAACCAGATGGCAGTCAAGGATAATAAATACAAGATTATATTTCGAGAGAGACTTGTATGTTCTGACTTTTTCAATCGGTATGACTCCATAATCTCAAGTATTATAAAATTTAATCATTGGTAGAGTATCTATATTGAAAAGGAATGTTTTCAAGATCCTATATATCCAGACCAAGTCATTCAATTTTATGACTCAGTCAATTTCATTGAGAAAGATGGCAAAGAGTTATTCAAGTTTTTGGCTTATGAAAAATCACACACTGTTTCATGCCAGAATTCAGCCAACATACTAAATATTCCCTATGAAGTAGAGTCTCTCATAGGTTCATAAAAAATTCTGAATAATGAAGGGTAGTTCAAGGAGAAACATGCTTTAGAATGTCTCGCCATCAAGGGTTTTATGACTCTAAAGATTTCACAATTATCAGTAGACCATATGTTGGTGGCATTATGGATGTATGGGTTCTTTATTCCAAGGAAATGGGATAAATATTACTTAAATACATGTGAAAATTTCTTGTTAGACATTATCATCAACCTTAGGAAGGATTATTTTGAATACTATATATTTATTACGATTAATATTGTGAAAGCTGGTACCATCAAATCCCAAATACTGATGTACCCTGCCACTATCTCAAGGATAGTAGTTATGGTTTTAGCCAAAATGGAGATGGCATGAATGACCGCTTTAAAGCCTTGCAAGATTTTGTTCCTATGTGGAGATACGCTGAAGAGAATGAAACATTCTTACAATCCAGTCTCTAAGAAGTTTATAGAAGTTTTGACACTAGAAGTACAAAATCCGGTACTGAAGGAAACTATTCTGGAATCGGCCAATGCGGCAGTGAAAAAGTCAGTTCCAGAATCTTCTAAAAGTGATCAGAAGAAGAAGAAGTCAGATGAGGTTTCTCATGACGATCATATCTCAGTATGTCATGCTTTATCTACACTAGTGATAATGAAATAAAAGGCTTACTCTGATGATATCCTAACCAGATGGAGGATGTTAGCTAGATCCTAGAAGGAGGGGGATCCAACCTTTGGGTTGAATCCTATAGAGGAAAAGGAATTGATGATTCAAAATGTTGATGTGTTTGAGAAAGAAGATATAGAGAAGCAGAAGAAAAGAAATATAACTAAGACAGATATTATAAAATCTTTACTAAAGGGAGTAGAAAAATCCATTGAGAAACTACCAGTACCAGATGTCACTCCGGATCCTAAAAAGGTGAAGAAATCTGTAGTAATACTGAAACCTATTCTATAACTGCAAGTAGAAGCACAAGAAGATGATGAGATATTCAAGATAAATAAATTGATGTGATTATAATAGTTTATGATTATGTTGCAACCCCGTGAGTTTCTACTGAGGAAGAGGAAGAAGAATAAGTGGAGATCAAAGTTGAAAAGTAGAAGAGGTAGAAGAACATATTGATGTAACTGGAGATGAAGATAAAATCCATGAATCTGGAAAAGGGAATAATGGATGTGAAGAAGAGAAATAAGAAGAGATTCAAGGAGGATATAGAGATAATGAGGAGACATAAAAAGTGGAAGTCCATTAGAGTTCCAAACCCTCTGTGATGCTAAATGTTGATAAAGGTAACGCCTTTATGGTTTCCCATTCTGATGATGACTCTCCTCAAAATCATGAGAATCCATAATCCTCTACTCTAAAGGTCAATATAGAAGAATATAACTCCGAGTCCTTGTCATCTATGGGTGATGAATTTGTAAAAATTTCTTAAAGGAGATTAGTAAGTACAATTCTGGTACTTTCTGACATAGATTCCCGGAGCCAAATGATGTAGGAAACCTTAAATAAAAAGGTGGATTCAAAATCTATGCTGATGTACATGTTTGTGAAAGGTGAAGTTGATAATAATAATATTCTCATTGATTACAACACTTAGAAAGTTTCATGTTAAAAAGTGATGAGCTGGACCCGAACATTATCATATAAAGCTCTACAATTATCAGACTTCATAGAATCAACAAAGGGAGCTTTCAATGATCTATAAAATGAGTTGACCATAGTTTGGACTTCTTTCTTAGAGAAATTTTCAAGTGAGTTACCTACGAGAAAAAATGATGGTAAAAATATTCTTCATCAAATTAATACCGTAGTCGAAGTTTTCAATTATCAGAAAGGAGTTTTGATACATTTCTTTTTCCATACCCAATTTTTGTTGTATTTTATTTCATGTGAAACATAGTTAAAATTTCCATTCCAATAGTTTATATATTTGGTCTTGTGTATATTTATTTCTAACCTTATAGGTCTATATTAATTCATTTTTTAAAATCACAAAGGGGGAATTCTATCAAAAAGAGAAGTTAAAGGAAGAAATTTTTTTAAAAACGAATAAATTATGTTAGGGTAAAATCTAAGGAAAAAAAATTTCCTAACCTTCACTTATAAGGAGGATTTCTAAATCTAAGGAGGAGTCTCTCTAAATAGAAGAATATATATTTTAGGGGTAGATTTACATAGTCTAATAACTTCTACATAATGGAATAATTATTTACCCTAAGTCATACACTTAAGTGGGAGCTATGTGTTTCAAACTCTAAGTATTTAATTTTCCTTTGTAAAATTTTTCGATGTTGTTTGTGCTTTCCAAAAATGGAGAGATTGTTAGGCCTGTAAGACCCCTCCATTCCGTGTGATTTTGTTTTGAAAATCACAAACACCTTCTTCATAAATACATTTTTCTTACACATTCATATATTTCCTTACAATTACATAAATTACCTTATAAAAAAATTTCCATTGAATTTTGGTTTATATATATTTTAATTAAGGTTTTTATAAATTCATTTACCATACTATAAATGTTCTTAAGGTTCTGAAATTTGTTTCATGGTTATACCATACCAAAATTTTCTTAAGACTCTATTTCCTATTGTCTGTTTTCACTGCAAATCTGATTTCCATCTTGAATGAAAACTGGTATAATATTTTCCATATACATAGATTTCTATTATTATTTTTTCTAATGTTCTAAAACTCTGAATATTAGGTTATCGGTACTGAAGTTCCTTAAGAGTGATTTTTCATACCGATACCAGAAATCCCAATACCAAAATCCTTATACTGGTTTTATTATGTCATGTATTAAATCATGATACCAATACCAGAATTTGTAAACTCGAGTTCTAATAAAATATTTCATTATACTTTACTCATAACAATTTTATGAAAATAAATTTTGAAATTCATAATTCCAAAATATTTTATTCAAATTATTATTTCCTTAGAATTTAGAATATTTTAATTACTTTAATATCATTTCAATTTTATCAGATTCCAAGTTCCTTACACATAAGGTGTAATATCGTTATATTCATGCTTGGTTATATAAAATGATGTTGTTGTTTCTGTTATAAAATAACCATTGTAAGTTTACCATGTGTCCAGGTCCCTCCAATATTAATGGAAATATGACCATTTGAGTGGAACTGACTGGTAGATTTTGAAAGCTATAAATAGGACCTCATATAATGAGATCCACACTAGTTCACCAGTTCACCTGCTTGAATTCTAGAGTTCACCTCTCTAAAAGTGAATTTCCCTAAAGTGAGAGGATCTTATAAACTCTCAGGATTCATGCAGAAAGTTTGAACTGCCTGTTGAAACTTTTCTTCATGTCGAATTGCATCGTGCAGAGGTTTGATTTCCTTAAAATCAGATAATTCAGGTTGTGATGTCAGAGGTGTCAATTTCCTTAAAAATGGAGGGATTGCGGGGATACCAAGACAGATACTGATCTTAGGATTGAGGGCTTACCCAGGATTGGGTAAGACATACTTTATTGTAAGTATAAAACATGGGACCTTTATCCATGGTTGTTGGATACCCTCCTCTTTGGGATAAAAGATGATTTCAATTTTCTGCTACATTGTAAATGTTAGGATGTTTTCTTTTTGTATAAACATTCAAAGTTGTATCACTGATTGTAAGAGATTCTATATGCCTTGTGGTAGAAACTCATTGTATGAAAATATTCTTAAGGTTTATACTTAAGAACATTATTTTTCTCTAAGAAGGTAATTTCTTATTAGAGGTTTGTGAAATTTTTTTATACAAAATTTACATAAGAAATTTTTAAAAATAAAATTCTCCCCCCTCTAGTATATTGTGCATATTCAGTATAATAGCAGTCCTAATATTGTTATAGAGTAGTATTTTATACTCCATACCAACCAATCATATGAAATATATTTCGGTGATATTATAAGGCTATAACCTGAAACATTAAATAATCATGAGTTAAATCAATAATTTACATTCATTCACTTTTTTTATGTTTTTAGTTTTACGGTTTTAGAGAATTATTCCATAAAAATTACAAAACATCTCAAAAATTAAAATCATCGATTTCTATGCATGATAAATCTTTTCTATATTATAAAATTTTTTAAAATAAAACAAGAATTATTTTTCTTGGTAAAATTATTCCTAACATTCATCCTATCTTTTTCCATTCTATCATCTATACATATACCCTATGTGAAACATTTAAAAATCATTATTGGGGAAAAAAACTCAGTAAAGTATATAAATATGGAATGATATTTCCTGTCCAGGAATATTTAAATCTCATGAAAACATTTTCAAAAAGTCAGTTGTTTTACCGATAAAACATAAGTTATTTAACATAACTAATTAAATAATAAGATTTAAGGAATTTTTTTAATCATTAATCATCAAGGTAACTTAGGTCCAACATATAATAATAACATTGTATCTTTAACAAATATATTGGGAGTAACCCCAATGGTTATGTTTGGAATACACATCATAGTATATTCTAAAAATGTCACAGTAGAAACCTTATTGTTTAACTCTGTCTCATTACATAATGAATTGAAGATCTCTCATGGACTCACATTCCCTCAATTTCTTATGGAACCACCTGAATATATAATCCCAAACTAATAAATAAAATATAATCACAATACATTAATATTACATAATAGAAAAATAACATTTCCACATTTCAATCACATGTCATAATTTCAAGATTTTTTTAAAATCAATCCATTCTCAAAACCATTTTCAATAACTGAATTCCAAAAAATAAAATATGGTATATATTTTAATTTTAAAAAGATTAGGACTTATAGATTAATCCAAATATCAAATATTATTTTAAATAGAGAAAAATTCATTGCCACCAAGTACGTTAAAAAACATTCACCTTTTCATATAGTAAAATACTCTCATAGAAAAATATTCTTTTCAAAACACATTTCATGAAATTAAAATTCAAAGGGGTTTATTATACACCGTATAAAATAAGGTGGTGTATATTATCAAAATAAGCCTTGATGAAAGGATATTGAGATGAGTCCCATACCATGAGTCAGAGTCATCCAATACATTTATAATTTTCTAGAATAATAAACACAGGTTATTTTATACATTATTTAGAACCTTTTTATGGTTATTATTTATTTTATATCACTTATTACCATGTTATAAAAATTTCCTAATTAATTAAGTTCATTTCAGATGTAATGTCGATATTCAGTACTTGAGTGCAAAATTAACAAGGTTTGATGTTAGTAGTCCTTGTGGTTAGAAGTCCATCATCTCCAGAATAATATTAATTAAATTATTTTAATTTAATACATAAACTATACTTTTAAATCAAATCAAGAATTGGGGATATCAAAAATGAACAATGTTATAATCATGGAGATGGTAAGCTGTACACACGCATGAGTATCATTTTCCATTTTTCATTGGTCATTATGGAAAGAATTTAAGTATTATTTTATCTTTATATAATGAAAATAATATCATAAATATAATATTTATAATTTAAATATATTTATAAATATAATAACACATAGATAATGAATAAAAACTAGTTACATATTTTCGTGGCGGTGATAGATCACACGTACACACAAGCGATATTATCATTTTCATGGACATGAAAATTAATATAATAAATTATATATTATTATAATAAAATGTTCAAATTTTCAGGAATATCACATATAATCATTAATTCTATTATTATAAAAATTCATGAGATATGGTTTTTAGAAACAAAATAGATCAGTTTTTATAGGTGATATTCCAGACATACGCATGAACAATTAATTCCCTTCCCATTTAATGGAAGTGGGGATGAATTTAAGTGATGATATTAAAAAAAAATATCAACATATTTTTGACATTAGTTTTATTAGTTCCTCATGTATGAATGTTATTTAAGAAAATTGAGAGAGAAATTAAAATAGAAACAGTTAAATAAAAACATTATGTTTTATTAGGATTATCAACTTTCATAACACATTAGCACCTCTAAGATGGATTTTAGGGTGAAAAAATGTCATCAAGAATGTGGTTAGGGACTCTAGGAAATATTTCATATATATAATGTTAAAAACAAATGGTTTTATATGTGTGAGTAATTAAGATGAATGGGTGACTTTTATAGGAGAGGAGAGGGGTACCTATGTAATTATAAAAAGTATTAAATTGTTATAAATTCAATTTTGATTCAAATGTGTCCAAATAAGTTATTTTAAAGAATGGATGATTATAAGTCTAAATATAATTATTAAATAAGAATTAGAAAAGTTTTAATATTTTTTATCGTTATCCTTTTGTTTTAACCACTATTAACTCTTTCCATTTTAACAAGTAATTTTTACCATTTGAGTTAATATAATTACCAAATCAAGCAAAACAACCAATAAATCAGTAATTAATTACATTTCCAGAGTTACGTATACTTTTTGTTGGAATCTAATATTTTTAGAAATTGTATATTATTTAATTAAATATTTCCTTATATATGTTATGAATTATGTCCCCTTTGAAAATTTTCATCACCTGAATTTTTTAAAAATCATAATAAACATGATTATGTTAATAAAAAATCATTAAATAATCTATAAAATATCATGGTCATCCATAAATTTCGGGTATGGAATCAAAAGTTTCAAATTATTTAAATTTAAAAATTAATAATATAATTTATTTCATTTTTTCTTTAATAAATTTATTAATGCAACATATTTATGCTTAATAAAATTTAATCATTTAATGTATAAAAATTAAAAAAATTTACCATAATGTATGTAATATTGTAATTTTTCTATTTACTATGTATTTATTAATATGTATCTTATATAATCCCATAAAAAAATTTTATTAATAAGAGCCATGATTAGGTGATATTTTCCTTGATATTAAATGAAATGTCATAAATGTCATAATCACACTCAAATGGCTTCAAAAGGATGAAAATTAGACCCAATGATTTTTTTATTCAAAAAAATATATATAATAATATTAGGACATGTTTGAGGGTATTATAATATTATTATATTAGTATTTTCACTTTGGATTACCCAATTTACCTTGAACCGAGTAAAATAAAATACTAATGTTACTACCCCTAAAAATTATCTTGAAGCTATTGAAAAAAAAATTCATACTGATTACAAACATCTAAGATATTTTTTTTAAAAAATAAATCAATTCACAGAAATGAAAAAAATTTATTTAAAATTATTTATATTTTCGGAAGAAAAAATGGGTGTTTTCATGAAAAACGTTCACAAGATCGCATAATTTATCTATTAAATTTCATTATGTAATTTCTTATGAAGAATTGCATTGAATTAAATTATAAAAACAAAATATAATGAAACATTAGAACAAATTATCTGGAAAACATATCTATATAAATATATTATATGAAAAATTAGTTTTTAATTAAAATGAAGTTTTTTCATTATTCATTTAAAAAATAAATTTAATTATAAAAATAAATAAATTTACCCAATGTAAATTAGTATGACCCTAATCCATATAAAAAGTCTATTCTATAAAAAATATGTTATACGACTTTCATAATAATATTTGAAATGAGGTCTCCATCAAAAAGATTTCTTTTTAAAAAATTACTTCTATTATCAGAAAAATTGAAATTGATTTTATATAATATCTAGAAAACATATAAGCTGATTTTTAAAAGTTACATTGAATAAATTAAATATGAATTTCATTAATAAAATAATTAAATAGTGATTCAATTATTTTATAAACTGACTTATTTTCATTGAAATAGTTTTTTCACGAAAAGACATCCTCCATATTTAATTGGTTTTTATTTAACTTTTTTAATTAATTTTAGTACCTAATGAATCATTATTTAAACATTTTCAATACATATTTTCATAATTCAGTTAAAAATTATCATTTCCTCCATTTTAATGGGTAATTGATAACTACCTTATAAGACAATAATATTTAGTTGTTCATTTAAACTCGATCTGGTGTATCATGTACACTATAAAACATTGTGTTTCCTATTAAAATTCTATGATGTTACATATATATTTCATTAATATGGATCACAATGTTTACGATAGAATGTATTTATTATTAAAACTTAATCAATCATTATTCTTGAATGACCCATAATTATTCATCTCCAATTTTCTTACATGACACGTAACTAAAACTAAAATTTAATAGAAATATAACATTATAGTTATTTTTAAAACAGAATTTAAATTATCATTAATGGCATGGAAATTATAAACATTTTAAGAATAAGGATGAACAAAAAAAATTTATGAATCTATAACAAAACTATTAAGATGATTAACTCCTAGAATTTAAAAGAGACTATAAGAACATATAATTTAAGAGAATGTTTAAAAATAAATTGTTAAAAAGTACATTTATATAGATTGGGTTCTGAAAAATATAACTAATATGTTTATATTTATTTTATGAGAGTTAGAAACACATTAGTGGAGAATAAATGGTAATAATAAGGCAATTAGTAACTCAAGCACCTTAATTTGAGTTTTAAAATTCATTATTTTATTTTTTTCAAATAAAATGTAATTTTAATGGGGTCTATAATTTAGAGGAAAAAGTGTTTTTATCCAAAATCATTTCCTTTATAGTGTTTAATCATTTTTTTAAAATAGAGAATATTTGAAAATATACTCATAACATGGGTTACAAATCATTTTTATACAATCAATTTCCATGATTTTTTTAATTGTATTTTAATTATTTGTCCCCAATTTATATTTCTTTCATTTTTCACCATATATTTTACATTCACTTCATCCATTATTTATTGTGATGATGTTTTTGGTATCAATCTATTTAATTTATGATGTCGTTTTACACCATTTATACATTTTATGAATACCATTTATCATTACATGAATTCATCATTAAATATTTATGATTTTCATTTGGATGTTATATTGATATTCATTTATTTCCATGAGTTCATTGTGATTTGAATTAGGATTTATTTTTGAGTGAGACAACTGTGTATGGGTGAAATAAAGGCGTGGCACAACATCACCCTCAAATGCGGTAGTCAATAGTTTATATACTAAAAAATTGGTATTCCAGAGTACATTTTATTATCTTGTAATCATGGAAAATAATGTTCTAACTAATAAAATAGATGATTCTATATGCCAATGTTTTTCACATAATTAACATATGTTATTCATTATGATATTATTGTCTAATTTTTCATGTTTTATGTTAAATTATTTTAATCTATATTATAGAAATTTTACGTCCATATAGATAGTTTTGGAATTATGGTTTTATTCTAGATATATTGTTGATAAATTTTTTCTTATGATTATGACTCATGTTGTTATGATATATCAATTATGATCGTGTTTTTCATTTATTCCTTTTAACTAATCCTTCATTAAATTTTTATTCAAACCATATTTAGTGTTTGAGATCACCATTTCATGATTTTATCTCTCCCCACATATTTTAAAGGATTAATACTAATTATATGTGAATAATTTATTATGGTATGATTCTTTTATAGATAAATTATCATGTAATTCATATAATAATCTTATTATATATCCAGTCTCCAAAGACACTAATCCTTTCTAATCTTGAGATATTGTTATTTATAGAATTTGATGATTAATTATCTTAAATGATTTAATATAAATGAATTTTTACCAGGTAACTATAGTTATTATATAATAAAATGATTAGTTATTTTTGTAGGTCAGGGTACCTTTTTTTAGAAAAACAGTTCCAATTATTTATTTGAAAAACCTAGAGATAATTTTTCATATAGGAAGACGAAAAATATTTCATGAAATATTTTTAATATATAGTTTTACTAGAAATTAAATTACATTAATGAAAATATAACTGAATTCAGGATTGTAGAAAAATATACCTCTTGGTATTGACCCTAAAAAATGAATATTGGTTATAAAATACATTTTCACAGTGTTCTAGAAATAAAGGCCTAACTGCACACCTAGTTAGAAATTCATGGTAGATATTATTTGGATGATAATATGTTCTTTTTGATCCACTATAGAGGATTTATTTCCTAGTTACTATCTATGATTATGTTAACACATATGATAAAACTGAATTATGAATTTATACAAGATTTATATATATTTAACTGAAGGGATTATAGTCTATCATGATTTTTAAAAGGAGTAAATTCTTTGAAGGTATAATTACTTTGGTTTCATTATTAACTGTTAGTGTAAATTTTATTTTAACTCACGTGAACTCATTTTTTAATTTAATAATTTATAGAACCAGAATGAACTATAAAAAAATATTGAGTGTGGGAAATTTTGATAGTATATATATTGAATTACCCATCAGATTTGTAGTTGGAGTGAAATATCATGTAATAATTAACTATTGATAGTCACAATCTATTAAAAAAAATTTAAAATAATGATGAGAAAAGAAATGCACCGTGGAAAAAGAATCTTGTTTTTGAATCTTTCATGCAACATCATTCACCGAAAATCTATGGCTCTTGAAATTAACTTATCACCGATAATCTAATCAATGGTGTAGAAATGATAATTTTTATTCTATAATGATCATAAAATGAAATGTTTATTTTGGATTCTATCATAGGGAAGGTGAATTTGATAAATGGTTCACTTTTATTATGAATATAATGAATAATTATTCTATAGAATCAATGGAATGTGAAGAGTTAATCAAAGTGAAATTTACCACGTGTTCTCCTCAAACTCTTTTCACGAGGATATAGAGATTATGCATGGACTTAATGAAACGTAGGATGAGTCTAGTAGAATAAATTAATCAACATTCATGAGTATCACAAGATATTATTATGGTGTTATATTTGTTCAAAAAATTAAGTTGAATAATTTATTTAGTGAATTAAAACATATTATTGGAAAGACATTGGATATAAGACCCTTTCTAAGATGTGTTGAAATTTTCATTGTTATATAGTGGTGGATTTTGAATCATCAAAATCTATACAATATATTGATGGAAAGAAGATGTTGGAATACTAATGGTTTAAGGACCAAACCTATAATCAATCCCTAATCTCCTTTTAAAACAGGAATATTTTTTTCATTTTTAAATATATTTCTATGTTTAGAGTTTTAGAGATTTTTTTAATTATCTTACATAAAAAAAATATATTTTTTAACTTGTTGATTGATGGAGAAGAAAATTAATGTTTAGAATGATGATGAATGTTCATCATGTTGATGTTGAAGAGAAAAAATCACAATAAAAATAGATAAATGGAATGAACAAAAGTGTATGTCTAGAAAAATACAACATCAATACCATTAACATGTCAAAAAAGTTATAGATTAAAAATGGAATGATACAATAATCCAAGGTTATTAATATGAATCTAATACAACAGAGGGCATACTAATTGATTTTTTCAAATAAACAGTCTTGTTTTGTATGGAATAAACATTCTTAATAATGATTTATGACATCCACACAATAAATGAGAATTTATAACACATCCCATTAGATTTTATAATCCCATGGAATGTAATATAAATATTCCCAAAAAACCATTTGGAAAATAATTATATTCATATTAATATGAATCCATTACATGTTTTCTCATTACAAAACTTATATGATTGTTTTTGAAAAACTGATTAAATGAAAAAGAGTATAACATTTTCAACTTCCCCTCATAAAACCATGACATGATTCTCAGTCTTCGCATTCCAATTTTATAAATCAATTTCTCAAATGTTGAATATAGTAATTCCTTTGTGAAAAAATAGATGATATTGTCAAAAGGCCTTATTTTATAGAAATCGATTTTAACATTATTTTAAAGGTAATGAGTGAAAAAGATTTTTTTTGAGATTTGGTTTATGTTGTCACCTTTAATATAACTAAATTTGATCATTTATAAAAAACATGTATTATCTTCATATGATATTTTGGGAATTTTATTACTCATATATAATCAAATGTTTCTTCAAATATTATTAATCAATGATCTCATCCAAATACATTATCTACTTGTTTCATGAATAAAAATCAACTCAGCATGGATGGAATGAGTTAGAGTAACTTTTTTATAGAAACCCATGAAATAGTTGTTCCACCGTATGTAAACATGTATCATGATTGAAATTTATTACTTTTGTAGATAAGACATGTATCTAACATTTTTATATCCAAATAATTTATTTTGATGATTTAGAATAAAAAACACTAGATATTTTTACCCTTGAAGGTATCATAATACATGTTTGATTCTATTACAATGATAATGAGTGTGATAATAATTATACCTTGAAAATAAGTTTTTATAAAATGATATATCTAATCATGTAATGTTTTCAAGGTAGAAAAGTTCCCCAATTGAAATCAGATATTGTACTTGAGAACCAATGGTTTTTTCAGAAATGACTTATGTTTTAAAAATATCATCATCTCAATCAACATATCATACAACCATTTGTGTACATAATTGATGATATTAATTAATATTAAATCACTATATGATTTAAGTATTATATCATGATTAATGAAAAACTTCCACTATTACGACTCTTAATTGGTAATACAAGGAGAAATTTTGGCTTTCCAATGTATTTCATTCCATGTTTTATCTTCAAATATTCGGATACCTTAGAATGTTCTTTTTTAATCATAATTATATATAAATCATCAATGAATAATGTAATCATCAAAAATTATAATCTATTATTCTTAATAAAAACATAAGGACAAATTTGATCATTATTATAACTTTCCATTATATAATATTTAATCAGACAGTTATAACACATATACCCCAACTGCTTTATTTTGTATAATGATTTATTCATCTAAACTCAAAAATAAACTTGAGACCCTAGTTATTTGGACAACAATTTGATTCCTTGTGCGATATTCATTTTAATATCATTATCAAAATCACTATAAAGATATTCACTCACAATATGCATCAACTATAATTAATGTTTATCATGTTCAACAAATATCATTATATTCCAAAAGGTTATTTCATCCATTACAGGATAGTATTTTTCGTCATAATAAATATTTGGTTATTGTGAAAAGTCTTATGGAATTATTTATTCTTCATATATCATGATCTCATTATATTATTTTTATTTTGTCAAATATAATAATTTGTATCCAATACTCTTCAACACATCATGGGTTTCATTATCGACCCAAAAAATTCATATTTTGTATGTGAGTCAAGCTCAAATTGGATGCTGACATTCCATTGATCCCAATATAGACTTTCCTGACAGCCATTGACTACTGTTTGTTTTTGATCCACATAAAAAATTTTATTCTATATGTTTTATTAAAAAAATTTATCATCAATATTATCTACTCGGTTACAATATCTTCCACTGTTGGTGAAATTTATTAAAATTTCATATTGATCATGTTCATATACTTCTGGTAAATTTACATTCTCTTCAGTTTCAGTTATATCATAAAACAATAGACTCTCTTTCCCATTTATTAAATGTGTATTTTTATCTTTTAAAAACTGGCCGATAATGATTTTTGCGTTGATTAGAAGCATTGCTGATAATACCACCAATTTTCCATCAGGGAAATCTATCCTTAGCAGTGCATTAATAGCAGGTGTATAAGATTTTGTAACCCATTTAGAATCATTAAATGAATCAAGAAATTGATTTTCTAACTATTTCAAATTAATTTTATTTTGAACATCAGGTTCACCCATATTTGAATGAGTATAAACGTTTCATAATGAATCCCCTTTAATTATATTTCTTTAGAAGTCAATTTATTTACACCATTGACTGTGGGAAATTACATTTCATGAAAATTACATTCATAAAATATTGATTTGAATAAATTGTTATTATTATTATAAATATATTTAATGATATAAATATATTAAAAACAAACATATAACTCCAATATACATTGGGGTCTTATTTATTTTTGTTGTGGGGGTGATACATGCACATATAAAACACAACATAATATCCTTAAGTGTGAGAAATTTGTTTCATGGACTCAGGTGAATTGTATAAGGGAATAATTATTATATCTTGACGGAATTATTTGAATCAGTGATATCACATGAAATATTTCATTTCCCCATTCAAAATTGGGTAATTTCGTTTTCCTGAGTAATTTTCTAGCAATAAGATTTATTTTAATTATACAAGATTCAACTGGACCATTTTTTGTATTTGCATGTGTTAAATGATGGTCAATACTTATTACTAATAAAATCTAATAATTATTAGAATCATGTAATTATTATTCACTATAATTTCCAAACATAATATTATTTATTAAATAACTAGTGAATTTCACCTTTAGACTTACTATTTGGGAATTAATTTTTCATTATCTTGGTTGTGAGTGGACAGTAAAAACACATGGGAATATCTAGTTTATGAATCAACCAAATCATAAAATCTTTGAATGGTACACATGGAGGGTGAATTGGACCACATATATCATCATGATTTCATTAAATTAATAATGAGGATTTAATCTCAATATTTGATAGTGATGGATTTATGATTAATTTTCATTGAAATAAGAGACACAAGAGAAATATTGGGGGTGTATAATCCTTTTTATCAAACAGTGGATGACCATGTGTAAATTTAATTATTCTTCTCATTATTATTGATCCAGAATGACCCAAAATGTAATGTCGTGTAATAAATGTATAATGGTTGGTAAGAATATAATTTATCATTTATGATTCTATACTACAAATTTTGGAAATTCACGATATGGATTGAATTATTAAAAGATTATCTTGAATCTATTTGTGATCATTAATAATTTCTGTTATATAAACATATTTAACACCATATTCATGTATTGTTTTTATGTGATATCCATTATTTTTAATGACATTGAAACATAGAAACATGTTTTGATACATAGGAGAAATATGCATTATCTATCAAAATCTATATTGCACCAGGTAGGAATAATATTTCACTTCTAGAGCCTTTATTAGTTTTTAACTACTGGTTAATGTATATACATGAGACGTCCCCATTTTAATGGTGGTAAAATATATCTCATGTTTATCAATTTTGTGTTTCAATGCGTTTTCAGTGAGGAAAATATCATCATAATAGAACCTATTCCCAACAGGTCAATTTATACCATCAATTTATATTAAAAAATTAAACATAAATATAATGAATAGAATAAAATAAATAAAATGAATATTGTGATATTTTAAAAATATTTCAAAAACCATAGACAAGAGTTCATTTCCACCTCGAGTATAAAATACCAAAAATCAAATTCTAGTTCCATCATGATATTTCCTAGTCGATCAATATGATCCTGACCATAAAGGCTTAAAAAATAATCGAAAATATCAATGTTTGTAGCTTGATCATACATTTTTAAATAGTGGAAAATCAAATTCACATCATCATTGATTTCATTGATAATGATTTATTTTTGATAAAGACCAACAAAACGATATATTTTACAACATATACAATACCAATGCCCATTTATGACACATTAAAAACAATTAATTTCATCGCTCTTTTCATTTTTTATCTGTAATTGTTCATTTTTAGACCAATTTTTTGTGGTTCTCTTTATTCTTCTCATTTAATTTATAGAAACCTCGAGAAAATAACATTCCTTGAGCTTGATTACATCAATTATTCTATTGAACATGATGAAAAATAGTCTCATTCACTCGGGCGTATTGAGCTACACTAGTAGATCAAGATTCACGATTTTCCATTAGTAGATAACTATTTTGTTCAGAAACTAAGAGAGATGAAAATAATTTATAGTATTTTGTAAAACCATTCATGAAATATTATTGTTATAAAATGAATTTTTAGGCATGGAATTTAGAATATGTTTTTTCCAACATATCAGTATTAGTGATATTGTCACTATATAATGTAAATTCTGATGTTATTTTAGACAAAAAATAGTTGTATTCACTTACTAATTAGTAATACTGGAATAATAAATGAATCCACTCAAACCATTCTCTTTGTAGTATTACAAGTCATATGTGATCATTCCAATACTTGGGATTCTTCCATAAAACTAATCGATCCTTTAATGTGAGATACTCAATCTTCAAATCCTTATGGAATTGACGGTGGAGGAATTTCAAGGATCAGGCATGATCTTGGGTAGAAGCATGACTACTGAATTTAATTGATTTACCAATGTTGTGTTCACCATGGTTCATATCCGCATCCATAATCCAAGAAAACTAATTATTAATAAAAATGTAATGTGGGATAAAACCATGCTTCAAAATATTAAAAATGGAAAATTTATCTTACTAGTTTGACTAACAATTTTAATTCACAGAATAGTCATGGTTATATTGTATCGTGAAATAGGTTGATTGATGGTAAAAAGAAACAAACTGTATAATGATGTAGATTGTTTGGGATAATGATTGCGAAGAAAAAAAAATCAAAATCACATTAGAAAAATAGAAATTAAACAATAATATAGACCAAAAAATCCCACACCAATTCTATTAACATGGAATTATATTTATAGAGTTCAAAGGTATGGATCCAATGATCATAATTTATAACTATATGTTAGATTCCGTGGCTGGAATTAAAATGGTTATGGGGAAATGAAGGGTATTTTTTGGTAATTAATATACCTCATTAATATTTATTTATAACATATACACAATAAATGAAAATTTATAAAATATGTTACATTTTAGTCACTTTCACATAATATCCCTCTTTCCAAATTAAAAGACTTTTAAAACAAAATACATTTTAATTTCTTGGAAATTATTTTCAATTTTCAACCTGACTAGTTATTTCATACTCATCATTCCAAAATATGAAAAACAATTGAAAACAGTGAATGAGAAAAAAATATTCCATCAAGGGATATACAAAAAAATTAAATACGTTAGTTCATTTTAAAAACATGATATCATAAAATATATTTTTCCATTATCATAATGAGTGTTGAGAATAAATATTAATTTATATACAAATGAATTGTTTTGACTCCCATTTTTTTCAAAAAATACATTTTAATTAATACACAAGGAAAAATAATAATCATGAGTGTTTTCAAACAACATGAGAATTAGTGAATAATTTTTAGTCAAAACATACCCCTTTACCCTATAATGGAAAATTCTATAATACAAAATAACATTAGCTCGGCATTAAAAGTCAAATTATTTCCCTGATAACTCATTTAAATCATAGGAAAATAATTTAGTTTCCTTGGAATATTATGTTCAATGAACCCTTAAAATAACACCTAAAAGAAACCATACATGAAAATAACCAATATGGTAATATTGTTGAATAATTATTTATGGAATAATCATTAACCAATGTGTTAGTGAACTATATCCATATCAATGGTAATAGTGATCTATATATAGTCCATAAATATTAATGATATGTATCCTGAAAAACCATCATCATAAATAACATTCAAGGACTATGAAACGCATAAAACACAGAAAATATTTAATCTTCATAAAAAACATATAAAAATATACATTTCGACCTATAAGAAAAATATTTTCAAATATTGATATATCCCTTTCATTTAAAACCCAAATTTCCAAACTAACATTCTTAAGAAAAATTTAAGTAGAAGTTTTCATTTAAGAAAACATGGACTATTTAAATGGATTAGAAATAGGAAATATTATTTTAGTGGTAGGAAACTCCATGGATTCCATATACATTAAAATATATCATTAAATTTTCCTTTTGTAATGAAATAAAAAATGTCATGTAAAATGATTCATTTAGAAAACCATTAAATGAACCTAAAAAGAGGGACATAAAATATAATTTATATATAATTTATTTCCATTTTATTTCATCCACAATATTATAAATATAATATATAAATAGAATAAAATTACATTGAGCATTACTCCATAAAATAATTAAAACATGGTTTTTAAGGTAGTGTCCCTTACGTTGAGACTGGTGCATCACATAAATTATTTAAATTATGGAATAATAAATTTATAATTTTAAAAGATTTTTATTTCATATTTATTATTTAAATTTATTTATAAAAAACCATTTTATATTAAATCAGATAGTTAAGTAAGTTAATATTGGGCGTTTTGATGATATTCGTCTCATATTTCAAAAATTAATTTGGTAGGAAAACTATGTTAAAAGGGAACATTATTGCATCTTCTATAGAATAATAATGATTCCCTAATAATTTTTTATTTTTTACTTATAATTTTAAAAAACCATTAATTATAATTTTGTAAAATAATTAATGTTACAATCATTGAAATGATATATCATATATACGCATTAATAATGTTTCCATTTTTCAACAAACAATAAGGAAAGAAGGTAAGTGAAATTTTATCATTGCACAATGATTATTTATTCATAAATATATTATTAATTATTTAAATATAGTTATTTGTAGTAATGAGGTGATTTGGTCATGAAAAATAATTGCATCGCTTCGTAGAGGTTGGAATCCCCATGTACATATGAAAGATGTTATCATTTTCAATTGGGTTGAATGTATTAAAAAATATTTTACATTAACATACAAAAATTATAAATATTTCATGAGTATACTATTAATAAATTAAATCCATATTTATAACCATATTTGAGATGTGTTAACAGAAAATAAATTACATCAATTTGTGAGTTGGTAGTCTGACATTCACATGAATAATTGTTTAATTCCACATTTATTAAAATAATTATATAATTATGGGATAATCCAATAACACATAATCATATAAGTATATATAAGAAACTAATGTAATTATATAATCATTTTTAAGAATATTTATAGGAGGTATAATATGAAATAGAACTAAAATTATCGGTTAAGTACTATATAACTTCTTTAGGATATCACATTAGGTTTATACAAAAAGCATTACGAGGATGGTTTTATGATCATTAAAATGACTCTAGGACATGGGTAAGGATATAATGAAGAAATTTGTTTATTTATTCATTTATCCAAAATGTTCTCGAAGTGTGGATAAGAGAGTGGAGTATGTCCTCTTATAAACAGGGCTAGAGGATAATGTTAGATTTTTAAATAAATATTTAAATATGTTATTTATTTTATAAATATAAATGGGTCAAACATAAAATATTTTTAATAATTAGATTATTTTTTATCATAAAATGAACCTAAAATAATGTTTCATTATGTTTTTATCTCATTTTAACCCTTATCACATATTTTTTAAACACAGGTAAACATGTTTTGTCCATAACTATAGAGGTTCATTTTTACTACTTTTACTAACAATTAAGAAAAAAACGTTAACAACATTAAATAATATTTTTTTTCTAAAAAATAATTATTTATTCTATTTTATTTAATTCAAATAATATAAGTGTAAATAATTATTTAATAATTAAAGAGATAAATAGGGATGAAATATTGTATTTTGAAAAATTCCTTTTATGTATAAAAATGTTTTTATACAAAATTTTAGTGTGATATTGATTCTAATAATTTTTTCTGTTTTATTTTTAATATTAATGATAAAATTAAATTATAAAACTATTCAAAAATATAATTTTTATTTATAAATCTATTAAATGTAATGGTAGTTTTCAAATAAGAATAATTTCATTCATTGTTTATTGGAAAAGATATGTTTTCAGAAAATTCTAAAAACACATAATATTTTCATTTTGACATAATAAACTAATAAATTATGCAATTTTTTTCAAATTTAAATTTTATAATTATAAAATTAATATTTTAAATAAAATAATATTCTACATTAAAAACAAAATATGGTTAAAAATAATGGTTTTCACTTTTATTGAAAAATTACCAAATATTATTATTATGAATATAACACTATAAAATATATATAAATGTTAGTAATAGTTGATTATGATTTATCATAACATTAACTATGTAGTTAAATTCCTCACACTTTTTGGAATTTTTTTCATCATATTTTTTTAAATTAAATAAGTTGATATTTATTTCTCTAATATCATTTTTTAATTTCAGATGATACATATTATATAATATAGTTATTCCATAAAATAATAACCTAGAGAATAAAAATATACAGTTACACTTTTTCTATTTGATAAAGAATATTAATAGGTTATTCATCATATTAAGGATATTCTTCTATCTAATCTACTTCATCGTTAAAACCCATAAGAAGTATATGGAAAAATATTTCATAGAAACGAAACATGAAATATAGAATGAAAATTAGATAAACATGGAGGAAATGACACTTTGTAAGAATCCAATACAGCTTTCTATATGAATTAATAAGGACCAAAAAAATAATTACAATAAATCCGTGGAGATATATTAAGAGAAATATTATCACCTTCCTTGACTGAATGATATTTTATTATGTTTTCTAGATAAATTTTTAATCTACAATGACCCATCCCCATATATTATTGATCATCAAGTTGTCAACCATTAATTCTAAAAAATATTTTCTCAATAATATTATTTCACCTAGTTCATCCAAATAAGCTGGAGTCTAACTACACCTTTTAATAATTCCTCCAAATGTGTCATCTATTTAATGTAATTAATACTGTTATTATATGAAAACTCATATAATTAATGATGTAGATCCTAAATCCATTGGTAATACATTACACTACATCAAATCATGAATTCCATGATTTTAATCCTTCATTAGAAAAATCCATAATATTGGAAATGAAAATATATATTGAAATTTTAATCATCACCCACTGAATTCCAATAGCATTGAAAAAATTAGAAGTAAATCTAGGATCACAGTCAGATACAATTGAGATGGTAAAACCATGTAACATTACTGTCACACTAAGGTATAGTTAAAATTCAAATATAAATTCATAGTACCATGAATAGAAATGTAATGATCATATTTAGTCTATTTAGCAACAATAATCTAAATTTTTTTCCCCAATATGTATTTATAAATTCACCCATTTAATCCATTGAAATATTTCCACATTTCAATTCACCCACTAAAATGTATAAATCTCCAATATGAATATTTTTAATTTACATTATTTTGTTAAAACATAAAACATTTCATGGAATTTTCATTAATATATTTTTTCATTCCATCCTTATAGTAACAATCATGAAGGTCTCTATACATATTATTGATTATAGAAAAAATGAATGTGGGGATCTCTGAGAATCATTCAAGAATTATCATTTCAAATTTTATTCACAATGCGTAGATAATAATTTTATAAATTCTATAACAACTTATTAATCAACACCAAACACTAGAAACATAACCTTCATAATATAATTTAATTTCTTATAAAAAATATTATCCACCTTTAATGAATAACTATCTTTTTTTAATTGAGATGATTGTAATGGAACATGGAAGAAAAAAAAGAGAAAGTCACTACATGAATAATTTCTTAGCCATAATTCATCAAATTTGTAACCAATGTAAAATGTTCCAACAGTAGAACTCTTAATTTAGAGTTATATTTTTTAATCCAAGTATTCAATAATTTTTAATAGTATTGTAATGTATCATGGAGTCAATGTCCATTATAGGTTATAGACATCTTCTACACCTCATGTTCAACTAATTTTCATTGAATATATGCATCGAAATTTTCTGATCATTATATATTTTCCACATAACACCAAATAAAAATCATTTTTTTTAAAACAAATACCAAATTAGATAATTCCATCTCTTGTGTGTGATAATTTACCTCATTGGATTATGTTTACATAAGGAATAAGTTGTCACCAGATAATTATATATGATAAAACAATTAAGCCACATCAATGAGGCATCGTTGTACATGAAAAAATCACAATTTATTGTGGGAAAGACAAAAATGGGAGTGTTCACCAATCATATTTTTAGCTCATAGAAGAAATTTCGACACTCATCTTTCGAGATTAATTTATCTCTATAAGAATTTAATATATTTAGTCAGATAGATAACCAAGATATGTTTTCAACAACAACTGGTAGTGACCCACAAATATAAGAAAACTAAAAATCTATATGAATTTTTTTATTATTTGATATTATTAAAAAATATTAGTTTATATATGGTAAATAGTTATTCCATTTTTTAATCAATTTTTAGATGGAATTAAATATATTGAAAAAATTCACAGTTACTAAAATTTTCATATACATTTTTTTATTTGATGGTTTGGAAGAAATTTATTAGTGCCTTCAATGATCCTGGTATGATTTATAATATACTAATATATAATCAATAAGAAAACAAAAATAATATATAAATAGTCTTGGAAGTATCAATTTACAAAATTCATGGATAAAAAATTTGAAATAGACCACCAAATGGTATTAAATTCAAACTCATAATGCATGTATCGAGTCTGAATCTTTATCTATGGAATATCATCATCCTTCACTCTAAACTAATAGTATCCTCATATGAGATCAATCTTTTGAAAATTAAATTCATTGTGTATTTGATCAAAAAAATATCCTAAATGAGGTAATGAATAAATATACTTAATTGTTTTTTATTGAAGGCTCTTTAATCAACAAAAAGGTTCAATGACCCCTGATTAATTTTAACTTATAAAATTAGAAAACCCAATGGAGGAGTTCTAGAGTGAGTGATACCATTATGTGGAAACTCATGGAACTACTTTTTCGGATTCATAATTTCTACATGATACATTAGATGCAGGTTTATTGAAATATTTAATGTATAAGGAACTAATTAATATTTAAACTCAATATTTGTATTAGTTAAGTTACAATGGAAATCATCTAGAAATATATCCAGATATTAATTTACTACTAACACATCAAAAATCATATCATTTCACTTATTTTAAATAACATGATAAAGATTCCACTCATTTCCATATTTTAGATGTTTTTTTGCTTCTTGAAATGTCATTAAAGGTATAAATTGATTCATTTAGAAAATATATTTTTATAGTATTTTAGATGTTTTTTAGCTACTTTATATTTTTTTTCCATGATTATCCCACTTGATGTCTTCAAAAATTAGGAATTAATTTTTTAAGTTAGACATTCCAATTTATTAAAAAATTTATCAAGAATGAATCCATGATTAGACAAAAAATCAAAAAAGAAATTAGAATATTGTTAATAAACAAGTAATATAAATGAAGCCCCTTCATTATTTTGTCTTATATATTTCAATTTCATCAAAAACATTTTATCAACATCATTATATTATCTAATATTGACGATTTCAAACATTTATTCCTATAAATGGGAAATTTATTACAATATGGCTGACCTAATTATAATTAAATAATCTTGACATCACCTTGTCATTATTTGGCTGATCATTTCATCTTCTTGTTGAAAAACAACACATGGTTGTTTTAAATTGCAATTTCTATATTCTCATCTCATTAAATAAGTTTTTAATAACATTTGAATTTATTGGAATCCAATTCAATTTTATATCTTGGCCCTAAACCTATAAAAAACTAACTTGTATTACATATAAGATCCTTATACAATTTAGTTGAAACCATTTTAATCAGTAGATATTTCCTTAACATAAATCCACTAAATCATACTCCATCTGCTACAAATCTACTAATTTAATTTTCATCCTGAGGAAAAAACCATAATAAAAAATTTCTAAAGAAAAATATTCTTAAATGTGTCTCATTCGATTTTGTATGTCACGTCTCTTTCTGGTATCCTTAATCATCGAAAACCTTTTATTAGATTTACCTTCAAAATGGTAAATAGAAAGACTTTCCATTTGACTATCAAAATAATAGATAACAATGAATATATTCTACAAGTTTTTATCCCATCATTCATAATTCACATGGAATGATGAACCACTAAATTTTGTAAGGTTTTGTTTCCTAAAATGATCTACTATATACATGACCCTTTATTGTGAATGCCATTTTTCTTTCACATGGATACCATAAATAATTATTTATAATTTCATATAATCAATCAGAAGAAAAAACTATGTTTTTATAATTCCAACCATTTCTACTTGACAAACTAGATGGATAATGTCTACTAAGTTCATTCCCACTTCATCTTCCATATTTCCTCTATAGAAAACCATTATGAAAGGACAATGTTTAAATAAATAAACATGGTAATATTTAAATCATATATCATTATATTCATAATTTAGAATTGTTTTATCTTACTTACAACCACTATCAAATCATCTAATGTTTTATAAATCTTATCTACAGTACCAAATATATGTTCCCAAACATATTAAATCTAAAATTTAATTTTTAAAATCAAATTCATTTATATAAAATGATAATTTTATTTACTGGTGAAGATATTTAGAGGGTAGTACATAAATTTTACAAAACCAACCCATATATTACAATTTAGAAACATAATCTTAGTAAATATTTTAACAAAAATAAAACACATTAAAAATAATAAATGTTACTTTGCATGAAATAAATTTATTTATTTCAAATTTGATTATTAATTTTTATAGAATATCCATTAAATCGTTATTCTTTTAAATGATGGGAGAGAATATAAAAATTATTACTGTAGATATACAAAGAATAAGTAAATCATTTTGTATGTTTTAAAACACTGATACAATAAAAGAGATTTATACTATAATATAATATTATTTGTTCACTAATAATAAATTACCTACAAATGAAATATGTTGTACTACCGAATGTTTTTTATAAAACAGATTATATGAAAACATAATGTTTAAATCATAATAATTGGTTTTATATAAAACATTATAACCCATGAAAACTATTTTCTTAAAAACATATATATTTAAACTAATAAAATTATACCTACATTAACATAAATCTTAATTGGCATACCTTTTGAAATCAATTCGTTGGAAAGAATAATCATATTAAATTATAGTGAAAATTAGATAGGTTATTTGGAAAATCATATGTATAAAACCCTTAAAAGAACCCAAAAACAAGTACTAACCTTTTTTGTGATCTTCCAATACAATTATCTAGAGAATTCCCTAATTACCCAATGCATGAGAAAGCTATATATGGAACACCCATTATCTGGATATTATATTAGGATAACCCATAATCATGATCTATACCTAGATCTCTCATTTTCATAATCTATGTAAAGAACTATTAAATTTTAATTATTAAAAAAATTTCTTATATAAAAATCAATAGAAATATTCATTTTAATGCATAAGAAAGAAATCCAGATACTAGTATATCTATTTCATTTAAAACCCCATTTTACAAACCAAAGTTAAATGAATATAAGCATGGAATACTTTTTCATTGAATATAACCTGGGATATTTTAATTTAATTAAAAGTAATTTTTTATTGTATGGAAATATATTAACACCATATAAATTAAAATAGGAAATTCAATTTTTTTCTATTTTAAAGAATGTCAAAATGGTCAGTAAAATTTTTATTTTGAAAACTGTTGAAATAATTTATAAAAGATACAAAATATTTCCTTATTATATTATTTACTTCAATATAAATAAATATTTGAATTATTTTTAAGAATATTTACATGGAAGAAATATATTTTGAAAATAAATCATTAAACTACTTAATAAAAATGTTTTATGTTAAAGTGTCCCATAACATGAGTATGAATTATCTCTTAAGTTATATATCCTCAAAAATAATAAAACCATCTTAATTATTTTATTTCCTTATATGATTTTTCATATTTATAATAAATTTAATTTTTTTATTGTGATATTATATTAATTTAAATAATAAACAAATATAATGTCTGAATCTTTTAAGATATTGTGTTCATATGTCCAAAACGACTCTAATAAGTTGACATGGGTTAAAGTTTTCATTAATACATAATATCTAAATATTAACCATAGAATAATTATGATTTTTATAGATATATTATAATATTGAAACAAACCATTAAATATGGTTATTAAGAATTAATTATATAATTATCATGGAGATAACAAGTAGTATGTATGCACAAGCAGTACATACATTTCTCAAAAAACATCACGGATATAAGTCAAGAATAAATTAATCCTTATTGAATTATTGATAAATTATTAATATATATCTAATTATTTAAATATAGTTATATATATTATATTTGTGATTTGGTAATGAAAATGAATCACATCCCTTCAAGGAGTATGTTATCCATGTGTACGTAAGAACAACATTATCATATTTCAATGGATGGAATAATAAGATAAAAGTTTATAAATTATCCTTTAAGAATGATGAATTTTTTAAGAATAATATATATATATATATATTCGATACATCATTACAAAAAGTAATGAGAGGTGGAGATGGAAATCAAATTACATCAGTTTGTTAGGTATTTGTCCATAATACACATGGATGGTGGTACGATTTTCCATTCAGTGGGAGAAGGGTATTGATATAGGTCATTAAATTAAAATAGAAATATTTCATTATAAGTAATATATTTATATTATTATTTAATCATTAATTATTAATATTTGAAATAGTTAGATGAATAAATAAATTGAAAATGCTCAGTTGGAACTAGACATCTTCCTCTGACAATCTCATTAGGATTTTATCTAAATCCTTATAATGATGGTTTTATAATCAAACCAAGTCCTCTAGTGAGTGGGTATGGATTTTATTATGTGATATTGTTATGTATTGGTTGAGGAAAATGTATTTTTCAGTGTATAGAGGATTGTGTTCAGTTTTTTTTAGGTGGGGGACATGACATTTGTGGAATATTTTTAAAAATATTAACATATATTAACATTATACTGAAAAAATGGAAAAAAGTTAACCATATAAAAATATTTTATGTGGTATATTATAAATATTGGCATACAATAGGTTTTTTATGAGTTTTAATTTTACTTTCATCCTTATCATATAAGTTTAACTCTGTATAACCCATTTTTGACATTAACCATGGTAACATATTTACAATTTTTTTTATATTCTATATAATAAAAAATAAAAATAAATTAATAAATAATAATAAAATATATTAAATCTGTTTTATATATTATAATTAGTATAAGTTTAAATTTTTAGTTTAAAAATAAACCAGCGAAGTATGATGATTTTTTATGATAAATGCATTTTTAATAATAAAAATGTTTTCAGAAAAATTTATTTACAACGTAGATTCCATAAAAATTTAATGGAATAAGTTTGGTCATAATGAACTAATTTTAATTTTATAACTGATCCAAAATAAATTTCTACATTCTAAATACATTAATTTATAACGTAGTTTTCAAGAAAAATAAGCATTTTCACTATTCGTTGAAAACTATGACTTGCAAAAATTATATATTTATTTGTAAGATAATAAGGACATAATGATTTAAATATTTATTATAATATAGTGAAGTTGAATTCATAAAATATGGGAAACTAACTTAATATATCCATGTAATGCTTCAAAACTCAATTTTCATATAAATGTTTTTTCCAGTTTAATTGAAAAATTACTGATTATTTTTATAATGAATATAAATAATTTAAATAAAATAAAATCATATTTATAATAACGGAAAATGATTTATCATAAACGTTACTAACTTATGACATGGGGATTGCTGATAGTACATAACATGGGGTGGGGGGATTTTAACCCTCTACTTCTAAAATGTTTTAGAATAAACTCGATAGTAATAAACTCAAAGGATAATGGATGTGTTTCTAGTGTGGTAAAGTAGGAAAAAGAAAAGAATGTTAAAATATACTAAATAGGTAGATTATAACAATAAAACATAAGAATGTCTTTAATATTTATCCAACTAAACTATAATTCTTTAAACATCATGAGTTTATACTATATGTGAATCTATCCCATAACCCTTTGTCTAATGAAGAAAATTGGCCCCAAATACTAAAAAAACAAGGTAACACAGAAAGGAATACAATGTCACTACCATTAAGGTATATAAAAATTAAAAATTGATGTGAGGTACATGATATATCTATTCTAGATAGGTAAGATCCATGATTGATTCTGGTTCATTTAATTATCTCATACCACATAGGTTTTCTGAAAATTTGAAACTACTAAATTTAAAGATATATATCAATGTTTCTATTAACTCGCATGGTTATATAATAATAACAACTACGATTTAAAAATATTCTCAAAATTGATAACTTTATGAGGATACATCATTCAGATATAATTTAAATTCCATTATTTGAATTTGACTAAATTTTTATAATTGATTTTATTTCCCTTAACAAATTGTATATAAATTATAATGTAATATAGATTTATATTCATTAAAAAATCATCATATTATCAAGTATCAACATTGGAATGATCATGAATATACAATGGAATGAGATTATATATTATTGGTGAGGATAACCAGTAATGAAGGATTTATTAATCAAATGATGGGAGATGAATACATTGATTTTAACATTCATATTAAATGAAAACACAATAATGTATTTATAGATTAAAAATAAAGTCTTGCCAAACATTACGAGGTTGATTATTCAAAAGAAGTCAACTATGGATCGAATTAAAACTTTATTAGGTGATCTAGAATGAATCACATTAAATTTTATAATTTAATAATGTAATTACAAGAAAATTTGGACAATTATTATTTTAACTCCATTAAAATTATTTTAAGTTATTAATAAAACTCGTATATTATTGTCAATTATCTATTATGATCACATATAAATAATTTAAAATTTAATTATAAATTTGCAGAACATGGATAACTATAACTAGGAATATTTAATTGTTTATTGAATAGTATAGTCAATATAGAATTTTTTTACTGATTTTAAACATATTATATTAAAAATATATTTCATTTTAAATATGAATTTTTTAAATGAAATTTACTTTTATGAAATAATAATATAATAATAATATAATAGATAATATATTTTGATAAATCCCCAATTAATTTTATTATAGATATAATGTTTACTATGCCTCAAAAACTAATATTTGTAAATATGTATGAACTATTCATTAAAATATAATATGAATTTGTTTATATAAATATTTTTATAAAACATTAGTTTTTGAACTTATCACAACAAAATTTTCTGAGGGTTATATTTTAGTAATTTGATGATGTTGATATTTTTTAGTGAAATAGTGAATGTTTATATTTTTACGAACACCAATAATTTCGGACTTAATTATTATAGGAATATCATTAAATAATTATCAAATATATCAATCAATAAAAATTTCTATTCATATGTAAATAAATTATTTTATAGAACAAATTTTTATTTTTATTTTTACACAATATTTTTTTGATAAAAAATTTGGATTTGTTTTAGATATACTATTTTTTATGTCAATGAAATAGGATGGTTGGATGATTAATTTAGGATTGGAAATCCCCTTTAAATACAATTTTTTAAATTTCCCTAATAATGAAAAAAATTAATATATTACACTCCAATGTAATTGTCTTATTTAATAAATTAACCTATATTTAACCCTTAACCCAACCACAACACATGTATAAATACACCCTTCACCCCCCATATTCAATATAATACCCTTTAATATTTATTTAACTCCAAATTTCCTACTAAAAATTATAAACATGGTTTTTATGTGGTGCTAATTATCCCCTATCAATCCTTTCAATACATCTTCCCAATGTTAGGGTTTCCTCAATTATCCAAATTCATTTTCTGAATCATTACATTTCATATAATTTTCATTTAAATTTTTTTATTACCGTAGTATTATTTTTATTACATGGTATTATATTCTATGTAATATATTGTTAATGGTGTATTAATTATTACCACAAGATGTTGCCCTTTTTTAGTCATTACTATGCCAAAATTAGGGATCCTCACCCCAGAAATGACATTAATTTTGTGATCCTTATTAATTAATTATCATTTCAAAGGAAATTTATATTATCTATCATTTTTATAGTTTCATCCCTATTTTATCAATGATAGTTCACCATTTTCACTAATTATTCAACCTTATTATGTGATTGTAATTCGTAATGTTGTTAGTAGACATAAAACCTTCTATATTTTAGTACAAAGAAGTGTATGTGGATTACCTATAAACTACATCCCTATTCGGGTACTAAAATTCAATGTATCACTTGAACAAATGTACCTATGGATAACAACCTGAAAATAAAACATTGTGATTTTACTCAATCATATCCTGAGGCATGACAATAGGCCTTAATGGAAAAGTGTTCTAAGACATCTAGGTGATTTTCATTGGATAATTAACTTAAACATTATGAGGGATAAATATGAAGTAGAATATAAAGATTTATATTTAAATTAAAATGTTGTCCCTTTTACATGAATATATCATTAACTACTTCATTGTATAATTCAATTAATTAAAGTGATTCATTTTTCTAATTTAACGTCATATTGTTCCGAATATGGTTGTTGGCTAATCACCGAGACAACTATAGTAACTCATTGAATGTGTTTCATTAACAAAAAATTAGTTACAAATGCACATTTTACTTTTCAATATACATATTAATAATGTTTTTTTAACTTTAATTGACAAATTCATGTTCCTATGTTTATGTTTTCCCTTTAGACTATGATCTCTATAGAGAATGATCCATAATTTCCTTTATCATTACTTATCATTAACATGTGTAACAAAATATTGTATTCTAATAAATTTACATATGAATATTCTTGAATGGGTTTTCTAGATTAATGGTATTCAAAAAGATATAGATACATAAAATTATTACATAAATTATTGCGTAAAACATATACCCTTTTATCCATATGGTCTTAATACCCCATAATTCATTATAATGATATATGGGTATTTACAAAGAATGTTATAAAATTTTATTTGATACCCATTAAATTTAAAATTATATTATCACGATATGATCATTTCATGCATTTTTTCCTCATGTGGTGCAAATGAAGTAATGCATACGAATTGTGTGACCTGATTTTTCTCAAATTCATTGGGTAATGTAACAATTTTATCTAGATTAAGGTTACTCCTAACCGATGATAAAGTTATGTTAATCCAATGAGATGATGAATTTTACTTATTATTGCTTTCTCATAATAGGTATGTGAATTTTACTTATAGGTAATTCTATTATAAATGTTTAATGATACATGAAGGCAAAAAATGTTCTTTAAGATTATATGAATTTATAACAGTTCCTTTGTTCAAGATTAATATTACAAGGAATTTTATTATTGTTTTTGAAAACTATTTCCCTTATAAACATGTTTGTATGCTCATGATATTAAATATTTCCTTAAGTTTATGTTCTCATATCATGGACAATGTTTTATAAGTGATGTTTCAACTTTCATTTAATATCCCTAATACGGCTTCCTAGATCAAATTTTTTTATGATTCCTCTATCCTATGGAATTATAATTAAATGGATACATATAATGAATTTACATGTGTGTATAATATTTCTTGAATAAATGTGTTTTGTACATGTTATTTTGATATAAATTTATATTGTTTATAAGTACAGGAAACATTTTACCTTCGAACATTATTGTAATCCATCCGAGGTATTATAAATAATTCAATTTTGGTAGTAGATATGAAACAATATATTTGGTGGATCTAATTTAGAAACAATGGATATATTAGTTATTTATAGAAATTATGATTGTAGAAAAAAATGCATACCACTATGTTAAGAAAGAGAAGAAACCATCTAAAATGGTGGTCAAATGGTATGATTTCAACAAAAATGGAAACATAAAACTGGATTTCCATAATATCAATAAGGAGGTATTGGAAATTATTTACAGAATGAATTATTTTAAAATGTAATTATAGAGATCCATTGAATACTTTTCATCTTATTCTAACTCAATTTATAGCAGCACTAAGTTTCTCATATTCCAAATTGTGGTAAATAAATAAGAAAATTTTTAAACCTATTCACCAACTTATAAGAATGTAAATTATGAATATATATGATATGTTAGAGATAAGGCACATGGATTATTTTTTGATAATATCATGAAATTAAAATATCTTAATGATAAATATAATAACGAATATTTTGAAAATCTTAAATTATCAACAAAAATGAGAAATTATAGGGAAAAATATTTTTTCAAAATAATTTCATTAAGAATGTTATGAAAATAATTAATTAAGATTAAATATCCTATTTTAAGTAAATTATGTCTTGAAAAATACATAAATTAATGTTAATAATAATTGTGGGTTTTTTAAATACCAATCTAATGATGAAGAATTAGTAAATAATATTAAAATGATTGAGGAATCTATTCCTATGTTTATAAAATGTGAGAATGATTTTAATTTCATCATGGTGTCAAAATGGAATATGGAATGAACTTATCTTCGTGGTTAATGTAATCATGAAAAAAACTCTATTATTTTATAAAATACCAATTTTGGTAATGGTTCACTCAATATACAGTTTCAAATTATTTTTTAAAGAGAAGACGATTTTGTGTGAATGAAATTTAAAAATTACACATTATGAAGGGAAAAAACCATTCAACTTCCATGAAGTTATTATTCTACAAAAAATTTCCAAACCAATCTACTTTAGAAAAAAAATTCTAAAATTTTTTTGTCACATATTTTTAATCACACTTTTTTTAGAAAAAAATTTATTCTCGTAATTATATCTATTTATAATGTCTAAGGAGAAATTATTAATGATAAATACTGTATATGGATAGTAGGTTCAAGAAAAATATGTGTGGTGGCTATATCACGTTTAACATCTATGAGAGGCTGGCAGGTGGGCATGTCACATTTGGTAAAAAAAGAAGAAGTATGATCATCATTATAGACACTATTATATTTTCAAGCTCAAATGTTATTAAAAAATTATATGTTGAATGATTCATGAATAATTTTCTTAAACATCACTATTTTATTACGGTGGTATTAAGGTTCCATTATAAATGTAAAGACCCATAAATTTGAAGGAAATTTTTTTCTTAATTTTCTTTGGAATTTTACAAGAACACAGTTTCTGACAACACCTGATTCCAAGGCCCGGTGTGCCCAGAATTATTTTCCGAAGTTTGGCTCGGGTACGTTCAGTGAATGGACGAGCGGGTTTTTCTAACTTTTCAACTAGTGGTCAGAATCAAATTCTGATGGGCACCGATAGAATCGCAGCGCCGATACTTGCTTAGAAACGCCTCTTCCGGAGTTGCGTTTGCTCGAGTGTGTTTTTTTTATTTTTGGGCTTAAAGTAAAGAAATAAAATAATTGTACGACAAACATTAATTTATTTCACTTAAGCCACTTGGAAGCCACTTGAAGCCACTTAAAGAGGCTTAAGCTGAGTTGATGCGGATAGGGTGCTATCCAAAAGTATCCTACCCTCTTGGTAGGATATTTTTGAGGTGGGAACCGCACGAGCCCCACCGTTTCTTTTCCGCTAAGTAACGCACCCGCAAAAACCTGTCATTATGAAAGTCAACTGACGCGTTTTATTAATTTCTTAATGCACCAATTAATTGGGCGGTTTATTCGTTGAAATTAATTCTATTAATTAATTTCATTCGTTTCTTATCCTGTTTGAAATCCGTTGGCGTAATAATAAAATAAGACCAACGCACGACTTCTGAAAAAATGCTCGTTGAGAGGTTTTGACAAGTTTTTTGCCTTCATCCTCCTTCGAGAAGAAGGCGAAGAACACGAAGAACGCGAAGAACGCCATCACCCTCGTAGTTTGATGACGCTTCATCCGAGACGTTCTTCCCCGCCCCGATCTCTGATCACCAACTGCTTGATGTAAGAGATCTCGGGTTTCTTTTTTAAACTTCTTTGTGGTTTATAACAACACACGGATTTAATTATTTATAATTAAATCTGTTGTTTCGTTGTCCTCGGAGTTCGTCGACACAACGCCGGATACCGCGACGATCCCCTCCTTCCGCGACGAACCACTCCTTCCGCGACGATCAAATCCGCGAAGAACCCGCGTGCGACGACTTGACGAGGTACAGATTTTATTTTGGAAATACCTTTTTATATCCCCATCATTGTTTCTTTTAAAAGAAGAACCTGGATCAAGTGCAATTTTAAATTATTAAAATTGTTTTGATACGTTTGTCATGTGTTGATTTATCCTCCTGATTGATATCGCCTAACGCAGAGGGTGCGGGACAAACGAACACAGCCCGACAACCCTCTGAAGTTCTTCGTTGTTGTGCGGATTTGGTGGGAGATGACAGAACGTGACACAAGGGAGATTTGATGTTTCCGCAGTGAAGAACGGAACTCGGGAGGAGCACCGGCGCAGACAGGAAGGAAAAAGGACCACCAGAGCAACTCCGGGGGCCCGCGGAAGTCTCCGGCGGTGCGGGGCACCGGCGCCAGCGGCTAGAGGCGGCGGTGCCCCGGTGCGCCGCCGGACGAGGCCGCTGCGTGTGAAGCTGCGACGACGGTGGCCAGCGGACCCATGGCCGCGCGGGTCTGTCTCACACGCCTGGGACGCGACACAATGCCGAGTCCGCTGAAGTCCAACGCGGCCCTCGTGGGCCGCAGCATCCTCATCCCGTGGGGGCGGAACCCCGCGACTTCCACGCTCGGCCGCTCGGCCGGGCTGGGCAGCGCCCTGGCCGGACCAGACCGCGCCCAGCCAGGTTGGAACGGGTCGGGTCGACCCGGCCCGGCCGACCCAGGGGGGTCGGCCCGGGCCCAGACCCCCCGTCTTCGGACCGTTTTCGGTATTTTGCCCGTAACTTGAGCTACGGGCCTCCAAACGATGCGCCGTCAGCGGAAACACGATCCTTGGATCGAGACGGTCGTTTCGGTATATCGCACTCAAGGTTTCAGAATAGTTTGGGTTTGGCCGGGTTGGTTCGTACAGGAAACCAACCGGGCCCTCGGAGCAGAAACGCTCATATCTTGAGCTACGGATGTCCGATTGACGTGCCGTCAGCTTTGGTGGATTCCTCTAAGTGAGATGGAACTTTTGGGTTACCCCGCCCAAGGTTTGGACGCAGGTGGAGTATGGTCGGGTTTGTTTTGCCTTAAAAACCAACTGGTCCCCTCGGACGAAAAAGCCAATAACTCTCAGACCGGGCATCCGATTGACGCACCGTCTGCGATGATGAGTTCCTGTTGACGATACAGAACTTTTGGTTACATCAACATCGGACTTTGTGTCAGTTGATGTATCAGCCTCTCAGCTCATGGAGCGGACCCTCCCGAACGAGCTTGCAGTGTACGAGAACCCTAGAGCTGGCTATGACTGCTACTGCGATGATGACTGTGCAGAGATCCCCAGTGGACTGCGACGACGACTGTGCAGAGATACTCAGTGGACTGCGATGACTACTGCACTCAGCGATCCTACGTGGATCAGTGCTACAGTTCCTGTGTGGATCTGAACCTGTGTGGGTCAGCGCTCAGTGGTTCTGTGTGAGTCAGCGCCTACAGGTTCTGTGTGGGCCCGATCCTGTGTGGGTCTCTGCGGGGGTTAGTTACCTATTGATCTTGTGTGGGTCTGATCTTATGTGGGTCATTGCGGGGGTTAGTTACCTATCGATCCTTGTGGGTCTGACGACTTAAATGGATCAGTGATCATCTTTATCATCATTCGAAGAAGTATACCTATGTGATCTGAATCTTGTTTACTTCCCTTTGTGGATTGTGTTCTGCTATCCTGTGTGGATTTACGTTTTACTTTCTTTTGTGGAATGTGTTGAGCTATCCTGTGTGGATTACATGTTTTTCTTTCATGTGTGGACTGGGTTGTACTTGAGCTCAGATGTTGGAGCCGAGCGAGAATTGATGACTTAGGTATATGTATGGGAATATACCTAAGCCGTGTCGGATGTTACTTCGTGATTGTATCTTTCCTTTGTGGATTATCCTTTGTGGATTTCGGGAGAACTTCAGGGGTCTCGGGGTCCCTACTGAGTAGCTTATACTCACACCTGCACGGGCTATGTCCGCACTTCGTTGTGTTGGATGCAGACGACAGACAGCGCTGATCGTGGTGGAGGATTGCGGAGCAGGACGGTACCTGGAGGTGGACCACTGGGCTGGACGCACTCAGAGTGGTCGGCTGGACCCAAGGAGCAGTGGAGGCTTTCTGTACCCACCCTTAAGGTGGGACTTCCAGAGGACGGCTCGATGCTGTGGCTTTTTTTAGTTGATGTTTTCCATTTCAGTTGTACTTTACAGTTGGGCTTGTATTTCCGGCCCCTTTTACTTTCAGCACAACTTGTTTCAGTTTTTACTTAGTGTATACTATTCCGCTTGCTTACTCTGTGGTGCTTGTTTACATTACAAAGGAAATGCCTACCCTTTTTCCATGATTTACGCCTTGGTGCTAGTCTCCAGCCCCTGACCTATGGAAGGCGGGCTTGGGGTAGTCACGACACGGGCCCCGAGGACGGGTCGTGACAAATTGGTATCAGAGGTGGTCGGTTCTACCGCAGACTCTGATCTTTCTTCTATGTGAAGCAATAGTGTTTAGCGTATTGGGTGTGTTTATCAGTCCAAGGAGTCCAGTGTTGGTGCGGCGGCTGACGTATCCGTACACCAAGAACCTGACTTTTGATTTCCGACTTACTGCACGAAACCATTGATTGCATGTGTGTTTCATGTTTTCTTTGTGATTACTTTGGTCAGCTCACCAGGTATACTGTTCTGACCATGGCGCACTTGTTTTCTTTTCAGGATGGCCCCACGATGCCAGCCAGCTAGGGTTCAAAAGTAGAGCGCGACGACAGCCCACCGAGCGACGAGGCCTCGGTACAGGTCCCTTTGACGGTGGAGGCACCGGCGGTACCTCTACCCGCCGAGCTACCGATGCTCCCCGCCACGACCACTGGCGGTGCACGTCGCCTCGGAGCTCTGCACGAGTTCCAGCGCCAGCGACCACCCAGGTTTCGTGGGGATATAGACCCCTAGGCAGCCGAGGACTGGCTGGAGGCGGTCATACGATTTTTCAGGCTAGTGAGGACACTAGCAGACCTCATGGTGATCCTCGCTGCGAGCCTACTGCACGCAACAGCAGAACGATGGTGGAGTTTGATGCTCCAGGTACACGATGAGGCGTCTCATCTCTGGACGGACTTCGAGAGCCTTTTATGCTCAGAGTTCGTCCCAGCCACCCTCTGTGCAGTGTGCATCCAGGAGCTTCTTCAGCTGCGGCAGGGCAGCGTGACGGTCGCCCAGTACGCGGCGAGGTTTACCGATCTTTCTCGCTACTCGACCGACATGGTACGAGACCCCTTCTTCCGGGCCTGGAACATTGAGGAGGGTTTGAGACATGAGATCTGGGAATCGCTGATCTCCCTCAGCATCCCGACCCAGGCAGGAGTACTAGAGCGAGCCCTTCTGATCGAGAGCTTTCTTGCTGAGTCTACTTCAGCAGTGAGACCTACCGCAGGGCGGCAGGTAGTGGAATCTTCGGTAGCAGGTAGCCGACGGATGACTCATGGGTCTAGGCAGACCAGACCTTCCGGTAGACGACCTCGGGACACTGGCTCAGCAGTGCGGGGCACACAGCGCGAAGCCAGTCTTTCGAGAGGTAGGCAGTTCTACGCATGCGGCAGGTAGGGCCACATGGCTCATGACTGCCCGACCCGTCGTGCCGAGGAGCAGCAGACGGTGGAGGGGCCACCCAGGCAGAGGTAGAGGGTCAACCGTGGCGGTCCTCATGGAGGAGGCAGACAAGGCAGAGGAGCTGGCCGAGCAGCAGGTGGTGGGCGACGCTTTGAGGCTCTACCACTACCACCACCAGGAGGTCTGCCCCGACCATAGGGAGCTGGTGGGCAGAGACAGGCACAGCTCTAGGCAGTGGAGGCCTATGACCATGGTGCGCCAGAGATTATTCGAGGTACGATCTGTGTCTATTCCACCCTTTCTGCAGTTCCTATAGACACAGGAGCGAGTCACTCTTTCATACCCGCTGCCCTTGTTCGGAGCTCGGAGATTCCGACAGATCTGTTGGCTCTATCCTTAAGGCTAGAGACTCCTACGGAGCAGACTCGACGATTACGCACTGGTGCCGGTAGTGTGAGCTTACTCTGGGAGGTGAGAGCTTCGACTGGGATCTTCTTGTAGCGGCGTCGAGGCCTTACGACGTCATCTTGGGCATGGATTGGTTATCTACGGTCCATGCTCAGATTGACTGTATTAGGCGCAAGGTATGATGTGTGCGCACCGACGGAAGTAGGTTCACCTTCATCGGCGAGAAGGGAGCCTTTGCAGCACAGGAGGGACTCTCACAGAGGAGGGGACAACCCATCACTCATCAGTTGGCTAGCCTCCTCCTTGGAGCAGTTGATGTGCGGAGTCCTAGTTTTCCTGCAGTGGTGGATCAGTAGGCGGACGTCTTTCCTGATGACGTTCCAGGGCTACCTCCTCGCAGAGAGGTAAAATTTTATATTGATATGTACCCCGGGACAGCCTCGATATCTACTCCAGCGTATCGGATGGCCCCCGCTGAGCTTCGAGAGCTACGGGTACAGTTGGAGGACTTGCAAGGCAAGGGGCTTATCCGACCTAGTGTTTTACCCTGGGCTTCCCCGATATTGTTTTCCAAGAAGGCAGACAGGAGCTTGCGACTCTGTGTCGACTATCGTCGCCTGAACCAGGTGACAGTGAGGAACAAGTATCCGCTACCAAGGATTGACGACCTCTTCAATCATCTAAAGGGAGGACAGTGGTTCTCGAAGATAGACCTCAGGTCAGGCTATCATCAGCTCAGAGTTCGAGACGAGGACATGCAGAAGATGGCCTTGAGGTGTCGGTATGGCCTCTCTGAGTTCTTGGTTATGCCATTCGGCGTAACCAATGATCCAGCAGTGTTCATGAGCCTCATGAATAGGATCTTCTAGCCATACCTCGATCGATTTGTCGTGGTCTTCATCGACAACATTTTGGTGTACTCAACCACAGAGGAGGAGCACGCCTCCCACTTGCGGGTTGTACTAGACACACTACGAGAGATAAAAATTTATGGAAAGCTCTCGAAGTGCCAGTTTTGGTTACGTGAGGTCCACTTCTTGGGGCACGTCATTTCTGAGGCGGGAGTTGCAGTGGATCCCGCAAAGATCGAGGAAGTGCTATCTTGGGAGCCACCGAGGAGCGTGATGGAGGTGTGGAGTTTCTTGGGTCTAGCCGGATACTATCAGAGATTTGTGACGGACTTTTCCAGAGTTGCGGTGCCACTCCCAGCATTGACAAATAAGGGGAAACCCATTGTGTGGTCAGACGGATGTCAGCAGAGCTTCCATGAGCTGAGACAAAGATTGACTAGTGCACCTATCTTGAGGTTTCCTGAGGAGGGAGTTGGATACGTAGTCTACTGCGATGCATTAGGGACCGTACTCGGATTTGTCCTGATGCAGGAGCGGGCCGTGATTGCCTAAGGAACACGTCAGTTGTGGCCGCATGAGCAGAACTATGCCACACATGACCTGGAGTTAGCAGCAGTGGTCTTCGCTCTGATGACATGGCGGCACTATTTGATGGGTGAGCGCTTTATAGTCTTTTCTGATCACCAGAGTCTCAGGTACATCTTCTCTCAGAAATTCCTGAACCTAAGAAAGCGGCGATGGCTCGAGTTATTCTAGGACTATGACTATGAGATAGTATATACACATGGGAAGGGGAACGTGGTAGCCGATTCCCTCAGTAGGAGGATGGGCATTCAGCTACTTCAGGAAGCGACAGAGCAGCTAGCCGCTTTGCAGATATCCTTAGTGGACATAGATGGACCAGCCTTCCTTCAGTCTCTCACAGGAACTCCTCCACTACTGCAGCGGGTCAGAGAGGCACAGCGTGGGGACGCCGACTGTGAGACGCGGCGTGCACAGATATCCTCAGTAAAGTCACCTGATGGATTCTCCTTTGGAGCAGAGCACGACATCATTTTCAGAGGATGTACCATGGTACCAGTCGCTTTGCGAGAGGAGGTGCTGAGAGAGTTTCACACTTCTCCATTGGTGGTACATCCTAGAGTGGCAAAAATTTACCAGGACCTCAGACGACAGCACTGGTGGCCGGGCATGAAGAAGGATGTGGTAGAGTTTGTTTCACGATGCCTCACCTGCCAGCAGATGAAGGCAGAGCATCAGGTTCTAGCAGGCTTGGTACAGCCCTTGTAGGTCCTGGAGTGGAAGTGGGATGGGATATCTATTGACTTCGTGACTGGACTTCCACGCACTTCCAGAGGTCATGACTCCATTTGGGTGATTGTTGACCCACTCACCAAGTCGGCACACTTCTTACCCATCCGAGAGCAGGGCTCAATGGAGAGCTTGGGGCGTCTCTATGTTTAGGAGATTGTACGGCTTCACGGTGTGCCATGGTCTATCGTCTCCGATCGGGACGCTCGCTTTACTTCCTGGCATTGGAAGGGGTTGCAGGAGGCGTTCGGGACGCGGCTACGTCTGAGCACCGCCTTTCACCCTCAGACGGATGGTCAGATGGAGAGGACCATTCAGACTCTTGAGGACATGCTCTGCGCATGTGTCCTCGACTTTGGTCGCAGCTAGGAGGACCACCTACCCTTGGTGGAGTTCACATACAACAACAGCTACCACTCCACCATCGGGATTGCACCATATGAGGCGTTGTACGACAGACCTTGCAGATCTCCTTTGTTCTGGACAGACCCTGGGGAGTCAGCACTTGTGGGACCAGTGATGGTCCGGGCCATGACAGAGAAGGTCCAGGTCATCCAGGAGTGGATGAGGATAGCTCAGAGCCGAAAGAAGTCTTATGATGATAGGATGTGGAGGCCACTAGAGTTAGAGGATGGAGGCCACATCTTCTTGCGTGTCTCACCTCGACGTGGATTACAGAGATTTGGCCAAGGCGACAAGTTGTCTCCACGCTTCATAGGACCATTCCATGTCCTCAGCAGGATTGGAGAGGTGGTTTATCGCCAGGCTCTACCACCTCAGTTGCACCGGGTTCACGACGTCTTCCACGTATTTTAGCTAAGGAGATACGTGCAGGACCCGACGCACATCATTGACTATGGGGAGCTAGACATGGATTATGGGGAGACTTTTACGGAGGTCTCGGTGGAGATAGAGGATCGACAGGAGCGGGTCCTATGTGAGCAATCGTTTCCCCTTGTGCGCATCAGATGGCAGCACGGGAACCTCCAGGAGAGCACATTGGAGCGGGAGGCTCAGATGCATGCTCAGTACCCACATTTGTTTCCCTAGTTTATGATATATTTTTATGGGGACGTAAAGCCCTGAGGTGGGAGTAATGTAAAGACCCGTAAATTTCAAGGAAATTTTTTTCTTAATTTTTTTTGGAATTATAAAAGAGCGCAGTTTCTGACGGCACCTGATTCCGAGGCCCGATGTGCCCGGAATCATTTTCTGAAGTTTGGCTCGGGTACGTTCAGTGAACGAACGAGCGAGTTTTTCTATCCTTTGAACCGGTGCTCGGAATCGAATTCTGAGGGCACTGATAGAATCGCAGTGCCGGTACTTGCTTAGAAACGCCTCTTCCGATTTTTCGTTTGCTCGAGTGCGTTTTTTTATTTTCAGGCTTAAAGTTAAAAAATAAAATAATTGTACGATAAACTTTATTTTATTTCACTTAAGCCACTTGGAATCCACTTGAAGCCACTTAAAGTGGCTTAAGATGAGTTGATGCAGATAGAGTGCTATAAAAAATTATCCTACCCTCTTTGTAGGATATTTGTGAGGTGGGACCCACACGAGCCCCACCGTTTCTTTTCCACTAAGTAACACACCCACGAAAACCTGTCATTATGAAAGTCAACTGACGCGTTTTCTTAATTTCTTAACGTACCAATTAATTGGGTAGTTTATTCATTGAAATTAATTATATGAATTAATTTCATTCGTTTCTTAACCTGTTTGAAATCCGTTGGCGTAATAATAAAATAAGACCAACGCACGAGTTCTGGAAAAATGCTCGTTGAGAGGTTTTGACAAGTTTTGTGCATTCATCCTCCTTCGTGAAGAACGTGAAGAACGCGAAGAACGTGAGGAATGTCGTCACCCTCGGAGTTTGACGACACTTCATCAGAGACATTCTTCCCCGCCCCGATCTCCGATCACCAACTGCTTGAGGTAAGAGATATCGGGATTCTTTTTAAACTTCTTTGTGGTTTATCACAACAAACAGATTTAATTATTTATAATTAAATCCTTTGTTTCTTGGTCCTCGGAGTTCGTCGATGCAACGCCAGATACAGAGACGATACACTCATTCTGCGATGAACCCCTCCTTCCGCGATGATCAAATCCGCGAAGAACATGCGTGCGACGACTTGACGAGGTAGGGATTTTATTTAGGAAATGCCTTTTTATATCCCCGTGATTGTTTCTTTTAAAACAAGAACCTGGATCAAGTGCAATTTTAAATTATTAAAATTATTTTGATACATTTTTCATGTGTTGATTTATCCTCCCGATTGATATTGCCTAACGCGGAGGGTACGGGCCAAACGAACACGACCCGACAACCCTCCGCAGTTCTTCGTTGTTGTGTGGATTTGGCGGGTGACGACAAAACGTAACGCATGGGCGATTTGATGTTTCCACAGTGAAGAACAGAACCCGGGAGGAGCACCGACGCAGACGGGAAGGAAAACAGACCACCAGAGCAACTCCGGTGGCCTGCGGAATTCTCCGGCGGCGCCGGCGGAGGCCAGCGGACCCGTGACCGCGTGGGTCCGGCTCACACGCATGGGACGCAGCAACATGCCGCATCCGCTGAAGTCCAGCGCGGCCCCTCGAGGGCCGTGACATCCTCATCCCGCGGGGGCGGCGCCCCGCGGCTGCCACTCTCGGCCGCTCAGCCGAGCCGAGCGGGGCCGGCCGGGCCGGGCCGCGCCCTGGCCGGACCAAACTTGGTCCAGCCGGGGGGGACCGGGTCGGGCCGACCCGGTTCGGCCGACCCAGTGGGGTCGGGCCGGGTCGGCCCGGGCCCAGACCCCCCGTATTCGGACCGTTTTTGGTATTTTTCCCGTAACATAAGCTACGGGCCTCCGAACGACACACCGTCAGCGGAAACACGATCCTTGGGTCGAGACGGTCGTTTTGGTATATCGCACTCAAGGTTTCGGAATACTTTGGGTTCAGTCGGGTTGGTTCGTACACGAAACCAAACGGGCCCTCGGAGTGGAAACACTCATATCTTGAGCTACGGACGTCCGATTGACGTGCTGTCGGCTTTGGTGGATTCCTCTATGTGAGACGGATCTTTTGGCTTACCCCGCCCGAGGTTTGGACATAGGTGGAGTACGGTCGGGTTGGGTTTGCCTTAAAAACCAACCGGGCCCCTGGAACGAAAAAACCAATAACTCTCAGACCGGGCGTCCGATTGACGCGCCGTCTGCAACAATGAGTTCCTGTTGACGATACAGAACTTTTGGATACATCAACTTCGGACTTTGTGTCAGTTGATGTATCAGCCTCTCGGCTCGTGGAACGGACCCTCCCGAACGAGTTTTCTGTGTGCGGGAACCCTAGAGCTGGCTGCGACTGCTACTGCGACGACGACAGTGCAGAGATCCTCAGTGGACTGTGACGATGACTGTGCAGAGATCCTCAGTGGACTACGGCGACTACAACACTCAGCGATCCTACGTGGATCAGTGCTACAGATCCTGTGTGGATCCGATCCTATGTGCGTTAGCGCATAGTGGTTCGGTGTGAGCCAGCGCTTACAGGTTCTGTGTGGGCCCGATCCTGTGCAGGTCTTTGCGGGGGTTAGTTACCTATTGATCCTGTGTGGGTCAGATCATGTGTGGGTCATTGCGGGGGTTAGTTACCTATCGATCCTTTGTGGGTCCAACGACTTAGATGGATCAGTGATCATCTTTATCGTCATTCGAAGAAGTATACCTAGGTGAGCTGAATCATGTTTACTCTCCTTTGTGGATTGTGTTATGCTATCCTGTGTGGATTTAGGTTTTACTTTCCTTTGTGGACTGTGTTGAGCTATCCTGTGTGGATTACACATTTTGTTTTCCTATGTGGACTGGGTTGTACTTGAGCTCGGATGTTGGAGCCGAGTGAGAATTGATGACTTAGGTATATATATGGGCATATACCTAAGCCGTGTCGGATGTTACTTCGTGATTGTATCTTTCCTTTGTGGATTATCCTTTGTGGATTTCAGGAGACCATCGGGGGTCTCGGGGTCCCTACTCAATAGCTTATACTCACCCCTGCATGGGCTATGCCCGCACTTCGTTGTGTTGGATGCAGACGACGGACAACGCTGATCGTGTTGGAGGCTTGCAGAGAAGGACGGTAACTGGAGGTGGACCACTGGGAGGGACGCACTCGGAGCGGTCGGCTGGACACGAGGAGCAGTGGAGGCTTTCTGTACCCACCCTTCAGGTGGGACTTCTCGAGGACGGCTCGACGCTGTGGCTTTTCTTTTCAGTTGTTGTTTTTCCCTTTTCAGTTGTACTTTATAGTTGGGCTTGAATTTCTGGCCCCTTTTACTTTCAGCACAGCTTGTTTCGGTTTTTACTTAGTGTTTACTTTTCCGCTTGCTTACTCTTTGGTGCTTGTTTAGTTCACAAAGGCAATGCCTTCCCTTTTTCCGGAATTTATGCTTTGGTGCTAGTCGCCAGCCCCTGGCCTATGGAAGGCGGGCTTGGGGTAGTCACGACACGGGCCCTGAGGACGGGTCGTGACAATAAAAGTATTATTTAATCATATTGAATTCCTTTAAAAATCATTTATTTTCCCCTTCAAGGCTATAATTTTTTATAAAAGTATTTTTTAGATCCCTTTTAATATAAAATATTAAATTCTTAAGTGCACAATATATTGATTCATGGCTATGACTTAGATTTTATTTTTATTTTAAGCACACTTATTTGTAGAAAATAACAAGAAACAATAAATATATCATTTATTGAAATTGAATTTCCCAAATGACATTGTGTTTCACCCAAATTAACTTGTTAAAGAACACATGTTTTCTATTTTGTTTTAGAAATAACTATCAACCTCAAATTACCTTACACTCATATATTGAAAAAAAATTATATTGTCCCAAGATGATATAATAGGGTGTAAAACATAATTATTCCCATGTGTTGAAGATTATATAATACTTAATTGGGTTTATTTCATTGAACATAAAATTTATCTTTTTAGTGTCTTCATTAAATTTTACATTAAGATCAAAATTTAAATAAATTAAAAATGATTTCCCATCATAGAGATAAAGGATTGGATTTTGAAAATAATGTGTTTTAATTTTATTCATAAATTTATAGCCATTATTTTTTTTTCTTGAACTCCCCAATAAAGAATATTTTTTGAAATATAAAGCCAATATTTAAAAGAAAGTTTCCAGTATATCCATAATTAATTTGATATCCCCCATTATTTTTAATCCTAACATCAATGATAAACTTTTTACATTTAACCATAAATCTATTGAAAATATAAATCATTAGTATTACTTCATATACAAATCATTACTTGATTTTAATAAAAGCAAAATACAACTGAAGAGTTAATTCACATCATATTTGATGTGAATTCCCTAAAACCAAATAATAAAATTGATGATGTTGTGGGTGACCAGTATAATTTACATTAAATGAGTTTCCAAAACCTAATGAAATATATTTTTAAAAGGAAAATATCCCTTACCCAAGGATGTGGTTAAATCTAAACACCATCCTCATGAGAATATTATCTTTTATTTTCAAGATGATATTAATACTAGAAATGTAAGACCCATCAATTATAAAATTAAAACATTATATTTGATATTGTGCATGACATGAAAAACCATGCACTTAAAGGGAATATAATATCCCAATACCTTAAAATATAATTACTTTTTAATGAAACTCAATATTTTTTTTATATTCACTCAATTCTGAGTTATCTTTCATTACACACAATAATGACATTCTTTAATATATTTTGTTTTATGCAAGACTAATTTTTTCCGAGTGAAAATATATTGTTGAAAATATTTTTATTTAAAATAAGCTATTACCTAGTTATTAAATTTTATGTAATAAAATTTATTAGATATATAATGAAAATAAATTGTTTAGAAAAAGATAAAATCATTTCATAGTTCAAAAATTAATTATAAATGATTTTAAAAACCAATTGAATATAAAGGAAGTGTCTTTTTTTCACAATGGAATTTCATCCTAATAAATTAAATTAATAAATATTCTTTATTGAAATTAAGGAAATATATATGATTTATATTCAATGAAATTTTTTTTCTTCATATTATTCAAATATTTTTTATAGGCATAAGAAACACATAAATCCTGAATTTATTCTTAAAAATAATACTTTTCTATAAAACAATTTTAACAAATTTTAATTGAGAACAAATTTTAGATACATTTTTTGGAAATTTTATACAATTATTATGAAATAATAATCCTATTTTTTGACTAAAAACACAAAAAAATTAGAGTTAATTTTTTGTATTTTTATGTGATGATTCATTTTTTGATGAATAGTTAAAGATATTGATTTTTAATTCAAAAAGATTTTGTGTGTAATTTATTTATATAGTTAAAAAAATATTATTAAAAGGATTAAAATTTATTTAAATAAATATTATATAATTTAATCAAATTTAGGTTATTGGAATAAATTTTACTTTGAAATTGGATATAAAAATATATCAAACATTTGATCATTTTTACTTAAAAAGCCTACTTTTTCATCCTTTCCACGAGATTAAATTTAAATTAATTTTTTCTACTGCTGTGATTGGAATTTGGAAAATATATTAAGTATTTTTAATTATAATTGTTTATAATTTCAAATATTAGAAACTTAATTTTTGAAAAAAAAATTAGTGAAAGTGATTAAAAATAATTATACTGATTTAGAGAAAAAGTAGCCTAACAAATGATGAAACCTTAAAAATAAGGGCAAAAATGATATTTAAACATTTACATAATATATTGGATGGAAATATTTCGACCCTATATTACCTTTTATATAATATTTTCTATTATTGGATCCACTTTTCATAGTAAAATCATTGGTTAAATTCTAATTTCAATAATTTAGAATAATGTCACTCCTCTTCAACTATAAAAAATACTCACACCTAGCACATTTGGACACCACTCAAGACACTTTTAATGGGGAATATCTTCCCAAATATATCTTAAACATCCATCCAATCATCCTATATGACTAAACATGGGTATAAATCTCTCCAAGAAATCCATTTGATGGGAACCCAAAGGACTTACCCAAATGACATATTACATCCTTCCTCAAACTCTATTATTTTATTTTCATAATATATCACACTAAAATAATATTATTTTATGCTCATATAATTTTATTATTTTACTAAATTTAATTATATTATACTACTCTATGATTTCAACCAGCAAATACACACAATTCCATCCAATCATTGATAAGCATACCATTTATATGTACGATGAACTACTGCCTTACAGAATGATTATTATTCTCTATTCCTTTAACTCATCTCAAGGTGGTAATTAGGATGAAAATTATTTGAATTTATTATGTATATGATAATTATAATTTTTTGTTATTAAAATTTATTATAAAACATACCATTACGTTTTTCATTTGGTGTAAATATGATAATATCATTTGTGGAAGTGTGGACTACTACCCCTCAAAAAGATGTTATTAGTTGACACTATACATGGAACATATAAATGATAATTTTATAAAAACTATGGAAATTTCTGAAATATATATGATAATGGAGTTATAATATACATATATATTGTTTAATTTTAATTCACTTAGTATAAAATATAAATTAATGTTTTGTTCAAGTGTACGTTCAACCTGTTGTCTCCAAGAATGGCGTATTTCAGTTCTTATCTTCAAACATAATAGATAATTATAAATACATATATAATGAAAATATATTTTTAATAAATAAGATTTAAATTATGGATATTATAATGTCTTGATCGAAGCAAGAAGCACAAAAATAATAAGTCAAAACACACTAATAAACTAGGAAATTAACACTCGAAATAGTCAAATTAATGAATGGTTGTAAAAAAAGAGTAATAAGATATTATGAGAAGTAATATATGATATTATAAAAATTATTATGGTGATGTTATAAATTAGTTCAATTATTAAAATGAGTATGCATGATGTCAAACTATTTTCACCCCAAAAGGAACTGCGGGGTAATATATTTTTTCTCACTATTTACCTCTATGAGATGAATGACATATTCGACACGTAATTGATTTATGTGGTTTATTTATGGCTCATTTTGTTATATTATATCATGATTTTTTAATCTTTAGGGTCATTTTTCTATTTGAATTATTTATTCTATGGGTATTCGATTTAAAGTTTACCAAGTTGTAATGAACTTAATATCCTAATTCCTTTTCATTGGGTTATATTTTTTCCTAACTATCACTAATATTCTATGATTATGTGTGTAATTAATATTGAAAATGTATTTCTGTGTTTACACATCTTTTATAAGGATTTTATTTTGATAAACATAATACATGGATGATTTATTCTCTCATCAATGATATTGTGCTTTCAATGGATTACTTCACTATCTCATTTTGTTTGGGATTATATACGCTTGAATTTACTTCAGTAAAAATTATTGAATAATTTTTTATCAAACCCTGTAATTATATTATCCTATGTTCATTCATTATCTTTTCATAAAATGTTACCATTTTCCCACTCGAAGTTAATAAAAATGATTTAGGAAATATTCTTAAAAAAAATCAAACAACATTTCTCTCTTTAATCACTGAACTTGTTTTCTTCTACATGCCTTATTTCCTAAAATGGTTTTAAAAAATGATTTAACCTTCCAAAAATTATTTATTAAGGAACTATTTATCCTTCTAGTCATTTATAAAGGTTTTTAAATTAATATTATAGTCTAATTCTAAAAAATTCACTCGTCCAACCTTGAACTATAAAAAGTGAATGATATTTTTACCTTGTATGAAATGTACATATTTACTCACCATCACTTCATTGAAAAATCATTCGAATTTCTAAAAGTTTAATTTGTAATGAAAATGTTTTAGAAAGAAATATTCAAATAAAATGTTCTTAAAAAAATTTCAAAATAAATATGTTATTTTTTCCATTAATGTTATTATAATATCAATTTATAAAATTTACATTCAAAAATGAAAGAAAATTATTACCTTATTTGGGATATATTGTATCAATAGCATCCTTATTATTCCTATTAATGGATTTGGACTAATTTTTCTATGGATATTATTTAAATTCACTACACTAATTTACATTAGTCCCCTTGAAATTTATTATTTCCACATATCATTGTACATAAAATTTCTCCTAATTTCCATTTCATTTATCCAGAATATATAAATTTCATAAATAGTATATCAATTTTTTCAAACAATGTTTACGCTAATAATTATTTTATTAGAAGGGTATAAATTGATAAATCATTATCCTTTACCAAAAATATATATTTTATATGGAACCTTGTTTATTTAAATCGATTATTCAGTATACAAGAAATTCATTGGACCTGTACTATACAGGTTGATGACTGATTAACGAGAGGACTAAGAGTTGAGGAACATTTAATTCATGCCGTATGAGTTTTGGATTATTTCATGTAAGCCCCATAATCCATCAATTGTCTCCTAAGACGAAATTAGTAGGAAAACCCATTGAGTTTGTTTCCAAGATGAATAGACGGGTTTCCACCCATAGATTTAATCTTTCTTAATGATTTATCTTGACGGTAATGGTACCACATGCCATAAAAACATGACGTCCAATAATTAAGAATTTCTATTATTGATAATTAAATTATTATTATTATTATTATTATTATCCATGAGAATATTTCATTGACATTATCTATGTATGAAATTTCATTGTCAGCTTATTTATTTCATGGCATATGTGTCTTTAGTTATTTTCCATTCCATATTTTTACACACTTCCTTCTCAGTATATTGATTGTATGGAATGAGTATTATGTTATTAACATTACATATTGACTACTCTCATTGAATATTTATTTATTACACAATAATTTACTATTACCAATCATTTGAGCTCACCCTTATTAGGATTCCTTCCCAATGAATCCAAAAATTAATCTAAGAAAGATATACATGAATACTCTATACAGAATACTGATTTTTTCAATAAAAATTTATGTTGTAATCAGTGTATTTATTTGTAATAAAAGACTCATTTATTTATCTGGTTTACCCTGACAACTAGAATCATTGGTCCTTCAGGATATGATTCGTTATAATCATGATAATTTAATGGTAGTAGACATCGGCTCTGATCATACTGGGTTCGGGTAGCTACAGTTATTATTAGTGGATCATTTTTAGAATCTTTGAGAATTATAGTTAAGAGACGATATGTTAAGTGAAATATCTATAAGGTAGAATTTTTGGATAATTATAGAATAACATCATATAAATTTGGTAAGGTAGATATTATATTGGTCTTCATAGATACACATATATCTCTTGATTCTACAAGTGGACATGTTTCTAAAACAGATGTACATAGTGTTACAAACTCAAACAAGGATTATCGGGTCTAACTCAAGAATAACCGAGCATATGATAAAATACCTTACTAAACACCAATTTTTACACTATCGACATTCTTTTTTATGGTAATTAACATTTTCATTAAAAAAATTATAATTGTTTTGAATATAAAATGGAAATTAATGACCTCAGTAAAACTTGTGGTGTCATAGATTGAAAATAATTTTTCAATATTTGGAACTCCTAACAATTATTATATGGTTCTTCCAATATGTTAATTGATTCTCACACAATATTTTTTGTTTTCAGAAAATTGCATCTTCTAAAGGATTTACTCTAGACCTTATAAGGACCTATGTGTAAATAATATGATGATTTGTTTATGTATTGGGGTTAAATTGAAATCCATGATTAAAATGTTATTCATTGACTAATTTTAAAGAATTTACATCATTTTTATTTATACACTTTTTGAAAAGGTTAACATGTATCCCTAGTGAAAACCAATCGAATATTGAATGGACATTGTGCTTGAAAGGATAGCTGAAGGATGATAAATGTTTAATGCGAACCAGTTACCTACATAATGTCTTTATTAATATGTAATTGAATCTATTTGAAAAATTTAATGAATAAATATTAATGATGAATTAGTAGTATCACTTTTTTAGGTTTAGTGATAAATGTTTTATGAATTTGGATTTGAAAAATTATTAGAGATAAATAGTTATACTTATCACTATTTTATGGGCCTTACCATTTGCCAAAAGATTCTTTTAGTGCCATAAAGTTAAAGTAAATTATTGGAAATCTATTTCATGAAGTAATGGATGGATTAGAAATTGATCAGAGCACAAAAAATGATGAAAATTGTGTTTATAAATAAAGTTAATGTAACAATACTTCTTTATATTCATTGGTATTAAAATAATTACTCAACCATAGTAAAATAATATTTAAAAAAATTTATTTTCAAAGTTATTAATTTTGATTGAACTACTAGTCTTGAATCATGAAGGACTTATGGATTTGTGGCCCTCAAATTTCCATTGATAATTATCTTGTTTTTGATTAATTACAACAATAATTTCCTATGAATATTTTATTTTCTTCCATTTATGTATCTCTACATGCCTCAAATGATCTTATACTTAGAGACCTGGTTATATGTTAGCCCATGTGTCCTTTATACTTAAAATAATTTTTTTTGTAAATATTTTTTAAAAAACCTTTTCACGATATTATATTTAAACATAGGAAATATAAAAAAACAATCATTACCATGGTCTATTTTAAATAATGAGAACATAATTATATTTTTCTGGGGAGAATGTAATGCCCTAAAATTATAAATAAGAAAATCTTATTCGATAACTTGTATAAAATGCAACACCAAGCACAAAAATGAATATAATATACTGAGACAATAATATAAAATTAATATTTTAAATAAATTAAATCTATATATATAAATACATGAAATTTTGGGATAGACTGTGTTATACATAAAAAATACTTTCTTCACTAGCTTTCATTACATACAAGTTCGACTTTTATTGAGCAATATAATATTATTAAAAACATTATTATTTATGATATTATATAACCTAGAAAATAAATTATATGTTATGATTAGTATTATATAAATTAATAAAATATTGGTTTTAAAAAAATATTAATTTAATACATTGGTAGAAATTAATTATAAATTAACATAAAAGCAATTTAATATATTTGAAATGTTATTATGACCACAAAGTATAATTGTACTAATAAATAAAATTATTTTAAACTAGTGAATGTTATTATTTAAATATATATTAAATATATAATATAAAATATTTTTGTTAATAATACAAGTGATATTATAAGAATAAGTTAACAATAATTCATGTTTTATGCTTAAAACTGGTATTTTATAAAAAGTTAAATTTTCCCCCTTTTAATGGTGAACCTGTTTGAAATAAATTTTTTAAAACAAGTATAAATTTAGTATGAAAAAATAAAAATCATTTTTAAATGATAAATATAAAAAAATTTAGGCTGAATTTGTAGAAATTCTTTGTGATGTTTAATTTTTTGATGAATAATGAAAAGTATAGAATTATATTTCCAAACTTTTTCTCATTTAATTTTTTATTATGATAAACAATATATTTAATTTATCTTAAATCTCAATTATATCAATTATATATATATATCCAATTTATGAAATTTTAATCAATTTCCCTCTTTAAATTTAATATAGAACATTAGAAATTATGTGAAGATTTCTTCATTAGAAACATCTTTTAGAATCCGGTCCATCTGAATAAACATAAATTACATTATAACTATTATATTATTGAAATTTTATAAAATGGATTCCAAATTATTAATAAAAATAATTTATAAGTTATATCACGTTCAGCTTTTTTTCCACAATGATATCTAATTGTGAATAAAATTGATTACAACAATTAAGTGAACAATTGGTGTAATGGAGGACTAAACAAAACACTTAAGGAAGACATTGATCTATAAAATCATTAAATATTTAATGGATAGTCTTATGTGAACAATATATTAACTTTGATATAATTTTTTCCATTATGAAATCCACATTTCATAGGTAAAATGTGGGTGTAATTCCATTTTTTTTTCAATAATTGCACTCCCCTTCCACTATAAAAAGGAAATCAACCCTCCCACTTCTTCAAACATATAATGAAACATTGTCACAAAAACAAATGACAAAATTGATCTTCAACATTTTTTACCTTGTCATATAAGACTTGCATTGTGGTGAAATCCATCCATGTAATCCATTTTCAGAAAACCAAAGGGAATTACACAAAGGAGAGGTAACATCCTTGCTCCATCTCTTCTACTTTATTTTCATTATCCAACCACTAAGATCTTTCCATTACCTGATTATATTACATAATATTTAACCTAAACATTCTTATATTTTATTATTATAATGTTTCTACCTGAACTCCACCACACTTCCATCTAATGGATGATGATCCTACTATGTATGTGTACGGTGAACTAACACACCATGAGACGATAAATGTCTATTATTGCTTTACACATCTCATGGTGAAAATTAAGATGAATTTTTTTTATATAATATATATATGATATTTTTAATGTATTTATGTGTATTTTATTTTTATATTTTACATTACCTTATTCTTTTAATTTTGGGTAAATATGATAACATCATTTTTGGATGTGTGGACTACCACCCCCTCAATGCAATGAAATTCCATCACACGTTAAATGGAAAATATAATGCATAGTTGTATTAAAAATATGTTAAATTTATGAAATATATATAATACATGAATTATAATATACATATATATAATTTGATTTTCATTCCTTTAATATGACAAAGAAATAACGGTAACCTTCATGAGTACCTATGGCCCACAATCTCCATTAAAGGTGCATTTCATTTCTTATCTTGAAACATATTGTATTGTTATGAATAAATTTATAAGGAATATATATTATGATTAAATCAGGGTTTACTATCTCAATAATAATAAATCATGATCTATGTATGAATGAAAAGTAATCCAGTCAGAACACAGTCGAACAACTATGAAATTAACACGCGAAATAGTGAATTTAATAAAATATTGTAAAAAAATGTAATAATATATTATAAGAAGATAATATATGGTATTATAAATATTACTATAGTTCATTTATAACTATTTAAAAATTTTAAAACCATTATACATGTGATTAAAGGATGTTCACAAGAAAAGGAAATGCAAGATAAGGTATTTTCATCTCACTTTTTTACATTAGTGAGATAAATGAAATATTCTCCCATTACTTCTTTTGAGGGGAGTATATAAAAGTTATTTTTTATATTAAATCATCAATTGTTTCAAATTTATGTTACTTTTAGTTTCTATTTAATTTATTTATTACAATGGGATTTCTATTAAAAGTTACCACGTGGTAATGAACTTCATCACCTGAATACTTTTCATTGGGTTGTATTAGTTAGTAGTCACCGTACATATGACATATGTGATGTTATTTAAAATTACTTATCTATTTATTTATGGTATCACATATTTCAATGAGTTTAAATTTGTTTTTTATAGAAAAATTATAGCTTTAGTGTGAATAACTGGTGGCACACAATTTGGGGAAATTGTGCGCTTTCCCTAGGAAATCATGTGTGATGAGTTCATTTTTAGAAAGAGTCGAATCAATATATTTGTGCATAGTTTGTCAAAATATGGAAATAATCATATGGAATTAATCCTATGGAATGATTCAACGACACAATTTCTACATTGTTTGGAAAACCTTGTAGGAAAATCGGGCATCCTTTTTAGGTCATTAAAATTTTGGTTTTAACATTTCCCCCATTGGATTTAACCCTAAATCACCCATTTTCTTATCCATTATAGATTATCAACCCTTTTACCTTTCTTTATGTCCCATTTATTCATTTTAAATCTATGTTTTAGTTGTTTTTTGTGGCATTCCTCCACTATTCTTCATGTATGTTCTCATTTCCTTGATTTCTTCTTCATTATATGGATCTATCTTATTTTACACGGGGATTATTATTCTAAATAAATATAAGGACTCATTTAGGGTTTATTTGTTTACTTTTGGGTTCTATATTGTTGTTAATGAATCAATTTTTTATTTATTGGTTTCTCTTTAGGTGAGGGTGTGGTTTAAAAAAAATTATGGTAGTTTATATACATGAGGTTGGACGTTTGATGCTAAAAAATTATTTGGTGTCTTTGATATACTTTCCATGCTTCTTAGGTATGTTGTAAATATTTTTTATAAGATGAGAAATGTTTCCTGGAAAGTATTAAATATGTGCATGTGTTGAAAAATGTGTTTTCAAAGGAAATTAGTTATGTTGCATGTGTATTTCATGTGGGAATAATTTTCTTCTTCATAAAAGTGTTTGATAAAATGTGTGAATGATACGAAGTATATATTGATTTTTTTGGGGTGTGTTTGGATTTGAATATGTTTTTTATTGAGGACATGGTTATTTTTCATGTTTTTTATATTGGTTTTCTTGTGTACATTTTAATGTGGTAATCTACATGATATGTGGAATAAAATAGAGCCTGAAGGGAATCATAAGTGACATGTTGTGCAGACTAGGGAAAGTATGCATGATATATTTCTGGGACCAAGGTTCATTTATTTATTTGTGTATTTATGATTCAATACTAACAAAAAAATGATGATTGGGGACACCAAGATTTTTTGATTTATCCTGCTCTAATGGAATGTTTGTAATGATGGTGATCAATGTGGTTATTATATCTTGTTTCAAAGATAAATGTAGTACATAGTGTTCCAATATAGCTAGCGACTCTATGGATTTCACACAAATTTGTTATATTTTGTGATGTTTTCACTACCATAATCATATGGTTCACTTGGATGGTTACATCAAATGAAATTAATGTGTTCCATTTAAAATAATTCCCTGAAAATTCTTCTATCCCTAATTTTAAACCCTGTATGTTCTTTTTTCATATAATTATTAGGAATCAAATCAATTTTTTTGTTTCATTATAATAGGGTTTAAATCACACCATTCATAAACAATTTCATAAATATATACATTGTTTTATTTTACTCATGTAAAGGGAAGATAAATCATGGGGGTGGTATGGGTTTTTAGGGGTCTTCTCTCAAGGGTGTTGGTGGGGGTGGCTTGATGATTATTGTTCTCTAGTTACACAGTGGTTTTTGTATAGTTTATTGTTACCATTTTTTGTAGAACATTTTTGGTCTTGTTTAATGTTGTCAAAACTTAAATGTAAAATTTTTACTCAATGTTTGTCTTGGGTTTTTTATTGTCGTGTTTTTCTTATTGTGGCTCATTTATGATTATGTTAGTTGATGAAATCATTCGAAAAAAATGTAGTGATACTCTGGAACTAGTTTCAATCCTATGTGGATTGGTAACGCCTTTTGGGACAAGCCACAAAATAGGTTGGGGGTCGGGTTGGATGACACTACATATTTGTTCATGAAAAATAGTATCAAGGTAGGTTGAACTCTGTTTTTTCTTCACATAATTTGTGACGAGTATTCATTTTATGGGGTAAGGATTTTCTTGGATAGAGGTTTTGGATACGTGTTGGGTGTCTGGCCAGCACTCCTCGAGACAAGACTCGATTTTCCATGGGAGGTTATGATTTTTTTTGACCTCTCCCCTTTTTGAGGTGTACATGCTTTTTATTTTATATTCATATGGGGTCGTAGTGGAGTGGTTTAGTTGGTCTTGTTATTGGAATGGATTTGTTTGTGTTTTGATTTTTAGAAGTTTTTGATATTTACTGTTATTGGAAAAATTTTAAATAATGATGGTGTTTATAGTTTTCATTTTTATTATTGTTTATTGTAGGAAAATGAATCCCTAAAAAATTATTATGAAACCACTGAAAGAGATTCGAGATAGTTATCCCTCAAAAATTGATCATAGACGAGTGAATGTAGGGGTTCGGGTTGTCCAAGACTTGGGAAAAGAAGTTAGATCTATTTGTACATAGGTTAGAGAACCTAAACCAGTACCTTGGAAAGAAAAATATTAAGTGTTTTTCATGAATAAGACACGTTCATTATGGGGTAATGATGAACATCAAGAATCATATGAGTGTATCGGGAAGATAGAGAGGATGTTTGAGTTTCATGAAACCCCCAAGGATATCTTTGTAAAATGTGATTATTTCTCATTGGGGCGTCCATGAAGATGGTTCTGGGTATTAGTGGTTCAAACTGGGAAGAGATATATGAATTATTGGAAATATTTCAAGATCATATTCAATGAGAAGTAAATTCCCATGGTTTTGGCCTATACTAGGTCTTGCGATTTCATGGTCCTTACCCTAAGAGAAAATACACTGATGCATTATTCCAATCAATTCATGGAGGTGGTATAATAATCACTGGAGGAAATTTCCAATTAATAGATAAATGATCAGAGGACTCAGACAGTGCATCAGAGAAAGATATATTCAATGGTATTTTTTGTTTAAGATGAGGACCTACGCTGTAGTGGAGGACCATTCTTTATAAAATAGATCAATCATAAAGGAATATCTATATTCTTAGGATTAGTATATATAGTGGGATGTGGTAGTAAATTAGTTAGGCATATGAATCATTATTAATATGGAATCCATGGTTGTCGTAGCTCCGACCACCATTCCCCAATACCATCTTCAAAAGTTTCAGATGTTGTATCTATTGTCTATCACCAGTGTGGTATGCTAGGGCAGGTGTTGTCAGAATATCCATCCCCATTGATATATTTCCATCAGTAAAAAATATATATGACCCTTATAATGGTTTTAAGGGCCACATGTTTCTATCAGAGTGGGGTAGGATCTATATCTTCTATGGGAATATCATCCAATTCAGAATAGTCCCAGTTAGCGGGTCCTCATTTTGGTGGTTGTGGAGGAATAGGTAAGTCACATTATGAGAAAAGTCTATTTCGGGTGAAACTATAGGCTAGGGGGTTTTCTTAGGAATTGGAAAATATGATGATTCTTCTTTTAGTGGATCAGGAAGTAGTGTAATCAGATTCATGCCATGTGGTAGATCAAGTTATTTTTTTCATTAATCAACATTATTCATCATTTTTACGACACAAATCTGTCTATTTAATTTATCTATTTTCTTATAATTGATGTACTTGTTAGTGTTGCCACATTATAAGAAGTAAGAGATGGGTTTTAGCTGTCTTCCATGTGCACTCACCATGTCAGGTGTTGAGTTGGAATGAGATTTAATTTTTTTGAATATATAAATCTTTGACATAATTATTAGTATGAATTGGATGATGTAAATTCCAGAAGAAAATGATTGTTATATATAAAAAGTTTGTTTTGAGAAAACTGATATATATAACCTTTTTTATGGGGAATTGGACCCTCGGTTGTGAGGTGCTAGACCTCCACTTTAGGAGCTGTGAAATAAAAATTTGTAGTAATCAACCATCATGATAGAGGAAGATGGAGATTCTCTTAATAGTGTATTACCTCCTATGGTGGATTAGTTCCCCAATGTTTTTCTATTAGATTTATTGGGGTTCTCACCAGAGCGGGATATGGAGTATTCTATAGATTTGGCTTTGAGAAAACAGTCGAACTCTCTTCCCTTGTATAACTTGTCCCCCAATGAGTTGATGGGATTAAATATAAAAAATGATGATTTTGGTTCCGATGGATTAATTTTCCTGATAATCTCTCTTTAGGCAGCCCGAATTATATTCATGAAAAATTTTGATGGATCCCTCCGTTTAAGTGTTGATCACTAAAAGAAGAATAAGGTGACCATCAGAAATTGGTATACCTTTCCATGCATTGATGGAAACATTTATTAGCATTAAGAGGTAAGGTGGTTCTCAAAAATTTAATTTCATTATATTTGACATGATGTAATATTTAGAGAACCATATGTTCTGATAAAATATTTCCCATGTATGTATGATCATTTCAAGTTGTTGGTCACACCTTCTAGGTTGACTACTACTCCATCTATTTTTATATAATTCATGAACATGGTTTTTTACCAGTATCTCAACTAATTTTTTATGTATTCATGGATGAAATACTAGTTTATTTTATATTTGAGGATAATTATGATAATAAATTAAGGATTGTTTTTGGAACACATTTGGATCATATTCATTATGAAATGTCTTCATGTTGCACCTTCTGGGTTAGAGAAGTGTCATTTTTGGGCCATGTGTATAGGAAAAATGTGTTTCAGTGGACCTTGAAATGATCAATATGTTAATGTAATATGAGAATAATAAGAATATTTTGAGAGCCAAATTTTAAGGAATGGAAAGGTATTACAGGATGTTCATACAAAATTTATCTCATCACGCTTCATCAATGATGGAACATTCCTTAAAAAGTTGTGAGGTTCGAGTGGAGTTTCGAATGCCACACATCATTTGAGAAGATGACATTGAGGTTGAATTATGCCCCTTATTGACCATTCCAGAATTTGGAAATTGTTAATTAGATTAGTTCGATGCCTTCGGTGAGTTTCTTCGATGTGGGCTTATAAATAATGAAAATGTGATTGTGTCACTATCCATTCAACTCAATCAAGATGATAAATATCTATCCGACCCAAGATAATGATTTATAATTAGTAATGTGGGAATTGAATATGTGTTAATATTATATTTTAGGGGAGGAAATTGTGGTTTATAATGATAATAATATCGTAGCCTACATTATCTTTGATTTGTTTCTAAATCTAATGCCACAACATTGGGTTGAAAACCATCAGGGATTCGATTTCAATACAGCATACACCAATGGTAAAGTTAAAATTATAGAAAACCTCCCTTTTCATATAGTGTAAGTTCTTAACATTCCTATAATACTTAAAAAATTATAAAAATAGAAGCTCAATTATTGTACTTGAAGATAGTCTTTGAAAACATGTAAACAAAAACTCTGATACACAAATGAGTTACAAAATCTTTTACTAGGTTATCCTTGACTAGAAAACATCTTAAACATAGAAAAAATAATACATATATTCATAATTTGGGAAAAGGAAACATAATAAGGTAGTGCACAAATGCTCATTAATGGTAAATATGGTTGATACATAACCATAATAATGAGAATTAGTGTATGAGAACATCATCATGAAAATTGAAGATAATACCATGTATATCAATGTTCATAAACCTAAATAATGACATATGGATTGTGAATCCAAAAGACAAGAATTATAAGGATGTAAATAACATATGACATGAAAGTACAACATAGTAATAAATGATGGAATTGTAGTAGACACAAAATAATATATAATGATTTCCATTACAGTTAAGGCATCGTTTCCAATTCCATCTTTGTGGATAAAGTCCTTTATTGAACTGAGTTCACACCCCATTCCAAAAATGTATTACGAAACTGATTTCAGATATCATTCTAGCAGTGTATTACTGATTCAAGGTCACTCCAACTTCAAAACCTATATTATTGAACTGACTTCACTTATTTTTCCAGCCCTGTATTACTGAACCTAGATCACTCATCATTCTGGCCATGTATTACTAAACTGTGTTCATTTATTGTTCCATCAATCTAATATTGAACCAAATTTATTTCTTGTCCAAACCATGTCTTCCTATTGAGAAATAAATCATTAATTAATTCATTTTAGGGAGATATATGTCCCACCAATCTCATAAGGAAATCATGCATACATGTGCACCAAAATCATAAACTATCATATCATAACCCAATAAATGAAATGGGGATCATAAACATGTTAACATGTCATTACCAATGAAAAAAGATAAATTTATCATTATCATTTCAATAAAATCATAACCCATGAATGAAAAATAGAGTTAGTAAACATATAAGTCCTGAAAGGGAAAAGGGGTTCATAAAGACTATGACAAAGAGTATATCCCATTAATAAAAAAAAGAAATTCAACCATTATATAATTTCCTATTATGGAATGAGTAACATCAACGAATTTCATCTTAGATGGAAAATAATTTTGATATATCATTCGAAAAATTATTGATGGAAAATAGAAATTCTTCCTTGAAAATGGAATTTAAAATATAAAACTAATTAAAAAAAATTCTCTGATATTACAATGAAAACATATACAGAATACTTGAAATAAAATTGAGAACCGGTTTTCTTCAAAACGATATAAATAAGCTTTAATACATTTTAAAAAGATTTTTATTTCAAAACACATTGACAACATACAAATAAAGAAATAAAATGATTTTAATACAGTTTTACTTTAAAAAATATAACATAATATTGATTTTTTTTTGAAAACCATTTCATTGAGAATATTTTTGAAAACATGTAAATATGGCTAGAAAACGTTTTGAAAACAATTCCCCATGGAAAATTTTAAAAGAATATAGAAAAAAACATAAACCACAATTCCCTCAAAATAACATTTAATCAAATATTTTCTTAAAATTATTCATTTAAAAAAGAAATGTAATCATTAATGAAATAATGATGGGTACATCCATATATATCGTAAGAGCTAAAAAGAATATTCATTTTTTCAGTAAAAAGGATAGAAAGGTTCCTTAATCAGAAAGATACAATAATATTACTTTGAAGATATTCGATAATTAAAAAGGATAAAAATGTATTCTCATGATTATAGTACTATGGTACAATATTTTTATAATTTTTTTACAAAACATTGTTTTAAACACACATATATTATCAAGCAAAGTGTGGGTAAATTTAAGATTTATTAAATACACTTTCTTAAATATCCATTGAACTAATTAGTAGAAAAATGATACCAATACAGGATAATAGCAGGAATAAATATAATAAAAGAGAATTAAATAATTTCCTTAAGTTATGGGTTCGTATATTTCACCAAAGACAGAAGAAGTGTAAACAGTATTGAAAAGCGATGAGATTGTCTCAATAAAATATTCACACATGGTAACTTGGTATCATACTATCCATATATGAAAATAAAATGAAATGAAATTTATAATATCATGAAACTATGTATATTTATGATTAATCTTATAAAATGGAATTATATACACCAAATAATGAATTTAGGCACATAATGAAACATGAGTGTCAAAGAATGAAAATTGAGACAAAACTACATTACCGATTTAGTGAATTTTGAAACATAAACCCCATGAAATAATGGCCAAATAATGGATATTAAAATCTTCATAAATTTAACTATAATAATAATTTAATACATCCATTTTTAGTAAACACCCCACAGAAAATGATTGGGTGGTGAATAAATCATGTATCTCAGAAAATAAAAAGAGAGAGGAAATCCAATTACCTAGTGTCTTAACTCTCTTATTTAGAGAAATAATGAAAATGAAATATATATAAACATGAATATATATAATTATCGTAGTATATTTATTATATCAAAAATATCATATACATTAACTAATCCTATCCTTACTACATTATACATAGTGTCTGAATCATTTACATCTTTTTGAGGAGGCGGTAGTCCCCACATCCTAAAAAAATTTATCATATTTACACCAAATGGAATGTAAAATGGATTTTATTCTAAAATAAATAAATAATAATTAATAAATAAAAAATATAATATATGACATTATAATCATAGTACCCATAATAATGTCCTCCATGAGAGGTGGTAAATGAGAAATCAATAATCATCGTTTCGTGATGCGGTAGTTCACCTTTCACATAAACAATATATTTGTTACCCCTTTGATGGAAGTGTGTTTATGTGATGTTATAACCAGCAGAATAAAAACATCATAGTATATTTTTTATAAGGGTTTTGTTATACAGTAATATAATAAAGAGAGTGGAGGGTTAAAGAAAAAAAATAAAAGAAAGGATCTTGAGAGAAAATGAAACCTCTTAATTTGGAAACTCTTTTTGGTTTGGTATAAATGGAATCATTGGTTTGACATAGGCCAAAGGGAAGGATTCTAGTATGAATTTAGGGATGTTTCTACGTGGATTGGAAATATATTTTCTTAATCTAAATGTATTCAGATGTGTGATGACATGGGACAGGTAGTGGACTTTTATAGATAAAGGAAATGACATGCATGGAATTTTGGAAAAAAAGTTTGTTGTTCCCAAATTTTACCAAAAAAAATGTAATAAAAACCAAAAAAAAAAATAATATATGGTTAATGGATGAATCATGGTCATCCAATTGGTTTTTTACATGTTTTTAGGTTGTTTTGGGTTTAATATTTAAGGTTTAGTAATTTATTAACCGATTGTTTCTCTTAAGCATCCTTATTAATTTCATTTACCTTCACTAAAATATTAAGTCATCAACTATGTTGAAATTTTCATACATTATAAATTATTATTATTCAAAATAATGAATCTACTTTTCCAAAATCTAATCAAATAAGTGGATGATATTAATTTCAAAGCCTATTGAGAACAAATGTTTTTAAATAAAAAACAATCAAAAGATTACTATGTTTTCATACAGAATTTCAATGTTAAATTGATCTCAATGATCTAAATTACATTTATTGGTATGATTGTTATATATTTTAACTATTAAACAAATTTAATATAAAATTAATCCTTGTAAATAATTTAGATGAAAAATAATTTTTGAATTAATATTCAGTATTTCTAACTAGTCATTACAAAAAATTGTGGAAAAATAAAAAAATTAATTAATAACATGATACATATTTTTCTAATTAAAAAAATATGTATATTTTTAATATTAAAGCTATAAAATATCCAATCAATTTATTTAAAATGGGGTCTATAATAAAATGGTGGTAAAACTGTATTAATAAAAATATTTGTTTTAAGAAAAATATTGGGTTTGCTATTATATTCTGTATATAAAACATATTAGATGAATAAAAAATTATTTTATAAAATAAAAAACATATTTATTACATTAATATAAATCAATAATTATAAATAATTTAAATTATTATGGTAAAAAATCATTGGGACCATAATTAGATTTTTCATTATATACAGTCAGTTATCATATTCAATTCTAATTAATCAGTAACTTCTGAATTCGTATAATATTTCTATAAGCCATATATTTTCATAAACTAGGTAATACCATTTATAATCACTAATTTAACATCTAGTTTATTTCTCATTATATTATATAATAGTATTATAATGATATATGATTGTTCGTTAAAACTCAAACTTGCGTGTTACGCAAGCCATCAAGGAAAGTCATTGTTTTGTGTAACACAAGCAAACCACAGTGTTCCATGTAGATAAATATAATGAATATGTTTCATGTTGTTCATGATTAATTTTTGGTTTGTATAATTAAATCCCAATAGAGTTTATTAATATAAAATAATTTACCTTCAATGCTGTGGGAAATTCAAAATTTCAAAAAGATTATATTAATTTGAAAACAATAATTCATAAAATATCATGGGGTTATATTATAATCCATTTCAAATTAATTTCACCCTAAAAATTATATTGGGATCTAAAATATTTAATATGGGAATGTTTCATTAATAAAAATCCACATCGTAAAAATGGATACAAAAAAAGCCCTTAAAAAGGGAAAGATGGAAGCGTAACATATACCCTAAGTAACATATAACGAGGTCTCCACATATGAGAAAATAGGTTGAGAGTGAAGATTAGACATGGTGGAAAAGAATAAATATTTATATGGAGTGATTGGGGTCATCAATCACCAATAAGTGAATGATCAAAGAAAATACCAGGCCTCAAATTCACAAATTTTAGACGATTGAAAAGAAAATTTGTTAAAAATATTAAGGTATTTGGACAACATATTTTTATTTCAATTTCATGTCATTGAGTAAATTTTTTAATGAACCAGAATTTAAGTAAATATATTAAATTTATAAATATATATAAATAAATTTCATGCCTTGTTGTGATTTTAATTATTTTTAATTCATCAATGTTTACAAGAAATGGATGTCTAAAATTAACGTTGATGACGAGAGCACTAAAATAGACTTTTAGCAGATATTAAAGCCCATAAATGAATTAAAATTATAATTATCTATAACAATTCTTAAAAAATGATTTTGATAAAATAATAATTTGTAATATAAAAAGTAACACTACTGTTTCATCCAAAATAATTATTCCTAAAAAATAATAATATATTAATGTGGACATCATATAAGCCCTTGGTAGGGGTGAAACCCTTATCGTCCTTAGGTCATGGGTTTAAGACCCATAGCCTTACTTGACATGATTGGTTGTTAACCAACATACAATATTTCCTTTTATAAAACCATAGAAGTATAATTTTCAAAATAAATATGATGGATATCATTTAAATAAGTTTAATCACTAAATAACTTTTTAACCATGGTTTTAAATAAAATATCAATACACAAATACTTGACCTGAAGCATATCAAAAAACATTTCATTAATGGATTTCCTTATAACCACTTTTAAAGATGGAAATATAAAACATTGGAAAAAATCATGAAATTATCTTAACATTGAAAACCCATTTATCCCAATGTTCCTCTTGGTTTTCACATTCCCAACATGTGAATACCTCCATGGTAAATTATATTAGAACACTGTAACTAATTGAATTACCATAAATTCATCTAGGAAACATGTATAATGTAACACCCCAGGTAAATAAAGAATATTAAATTTTCATATTTATCCATATTTGTGAATAAAGTATTAATATGACTTTAAAGGGGACGCTATGCTTGATGGCGTACCCAACACACAACAACGAGTTTCTTGGGAATCTTACGTTGCACTCTAATAATAAAATAATATTATTTTAAATGGTAGTTAACATGTAGCCGTTGTATTGGCGGGAATGGATAGAAATAACTAATATATGATTATATATGTTTTTAAATGTTTTTACATTTATCCAATAAAGGATAGAGGCTTAAAATACGGAAAGAACTCAATTTTAGGCGTATATGCCATAGTTCTCACTAAAGGTTCACTTATCGCCTTTTGATGGAGAACCATCATTAAATATAGTTTTTTTCAATCTTATAAATTCTATTAGTCCAAATAAAACTCTTCTTAAGAATCGGGACATCAAAATGTACTTTGTGTAAATTTTTGGTATCTTTCCGATAAAGTTCATTTTTAATGAATAGTGTAAAATGTTGTATTTTAATTCAAAACCACTTTTTAATATAATTTATTTATATGATTAGATTATCTTTTGAATTGGTTTTAAAGTGAAATTAGAATATATTTTTACCATTAAATCCAATAGTGATCGTTGGAATTAATTTCACTTTGAAATCAGACTTAAACCAGTGTCAATCTTTTGATACTTATTGTTTCATAAAAACATGCTATTTGCTCTGACAGCAGGAATTAATTATTAAATTAATTAATGTGACTTATATGTTTTGAATTTTGTAAAATAGACTTCATTTTTGAATTCGGAATATCAAATATATCTTATGGTGAATTTTTGGTAATTTTCTGAAAAACTTCAATTTTTGATGAATAGTGAAACCACTAAGTGGTACTTATAAAAACCAATTTTTCCATTTAAATGAAATTTTTCCATCTTTGTGTTTTTAATTTCAAAAATCCGACATACATGGTTGTCATTAAGAAGTAAAATGTGGTTCAATGGGATAAAAATAATTTTTTGGTGAATAGTAACTTATTAAGTTTTAATCGTGATTAGTGGTAATTAGTGTAGTTTAAGGTAAAAATAATTCTTTAATAAAATGAGATGAGATTGACACGTGTCCTACCCTCATTGGTTGTGTAATGGCCGACCAAGAAAAGCCATGGGTCAACTTGGGGACCCCATGGAGCCACTTTGGTTGGGAAATGACATAAATAACTTTTTATTTATTGTAAAAGTAAAAATGACACAAACATAATATGTTTTATTAAAACAAATTTTAAGTGGGGTTATACAAGTCAGATGTTTTATAATAAATAGTCATTGGAAAGATAAAAAGATTTCCTACATCATAGTATTTTTTTATAATTTTTAGAAATTAAATAAATTAAATTATTTATGACATAATAATGATGCATTGATGACATTATTATTTGACGATTTAAATAAAATGGAAAGATAATGTAAAATCTATGAACTAAACATGTCCAAAACTTATTGGATGGGTGGATTTCGAACCCTTATCACCTTATCCATGAATTATATCAATGTGGAACCTTTTAAAACCGAAACACATTTTCAAATAAAGTAATATTTCTTTACTTTCCAAAAGTGCCCCTCCTCTCCTCTTATAAAAGGCCCCCACCTCTACCTCATTTCACACACTCCTCAAGCCATTGGATCAGCCATACCCTGACCATTTACTCTCTCCACATCCCACTCCTCATATTAGAGGATTCCCTTTGGGCATAATCCTTTCAAAGGAAGCCTTTAGACTCAAATCAAATGGAGATACACTTTTAAAGGTAATTCATTCTCTCATTTTCATTTCTTTTATTTTGCTTCTCCAACCCCCTAAACTCTTTTTATTTACTTATTTTGTAACAACAACAGTATATTCAATATACTAGTATGTTTTTATAAGATTTATTTGAGCTAAACTCTCACAAAACTACATCAAATGGTTAAAGAACATACGGTTTCCGTGGATGGTGAAATTCTGCCTCCTGAGATGATGATTGTTCAAAACTCATTTAACTCCTTAAAAGGTGGCCATTATGATGTCACTATTTTTATATATGATATATAATATTTTTATGTTTTACTTATGCTTCTGTATTTTTCATTTGTGTCTTACCTTTATGGATTCCATTATGGGTATACGCGATATCTTCATTTTAGGAAGTGCGGACTACCGCCCCCTCAAAGTGATGTGATTCGTTAATGCCATACGTGGGACGTATAAAGGATCGATTTAATGTTATTATATATGATGTTATAATGGAATTATAATATACCTATATATCATTATTATTTATTTCCAATAAAGTATGAGATAGAAATGAAAGTAGCGTTCATGCGTACGTACGACTTACCGTCTCCATGAACGGTGCATTTCATATCTTATCCCCAAATGTAATGTACTATTATAAGTACATGTATAAAATGGATATATATGATGAATGATACATCTAAATTATTAATATAATTCTGTAATTAAAATATACATAACACTCAATTTGTTTTAATTCCATTAATATGACAAATAAATGAAAGTAGCGTTCATGCGTACGTACGGCTTACCGTCTCCATGAACGGTGCATTTCATTTCTTACCTCTAAATGATTATGTGATATTATAAATAAATGTATATTCTAGATATATATGATATATATGTTATCCAAATTATTAATATCATTCTGTATATAACGAACCTTTGACCAAATTAATCATGTAAGTGTAAGAAGTCTATTTTTGACTTAAGAACCAAATACCGACAAAATGAACATTATTAACTTAAATAATTACATGATGTTAATAACATGGTATAAAAGGGATAATGAACTTGAAAAAGGTTCTTAATCAAGTAGAGATTAACTCAAGTTTATTATTCAGGAGATTAATGAAAGGTCGGGTCAAGTCGGATAAGAGGTAAGGGATCTTACTCCTCTCTTTCTTTTTAAGTACACTCTTTTATGTCATTCCCTCTAAGGATCATCTTTATTGTTATTGGGATGTTATTATATATTACACTTACTGTAATTTTTATGTTCATGTGATGAGAGACCCTATTCTCTCTCATCAATCCTTTTTGGAAGTTTTGAGTGGCGCCGTTAGGCTGCCGAATTTTTGTAAGAGATCTAACCTCTCTCTTTCTTTTTAAGTACTCCCCTTTATGTCACTTCTTTTAAGCTCCTATTTGTTAAGATGGGGGATGTTCCTTAATATTCCTCTTTCTGTACATTTTGTTGTAATGTGATGAGATAACCTATTTGATCTCATCAATCCATTTTTGGAAGTTTTAAGTGGCACTGTTAGGCTGCCGAGTTTTCGTAAGTGATTTTTCATCTCACATTTATTCCCATGAGATTTATGCTACATTTGCCACAATTTCCATTGAGTGGTGTATGTAATGACCATTATTTTACTCATTGTGTAATATTATTTCATTTATGAGTATTTACATCAATGATGTATTGTCCTTCTTTAACGGGGCGTATGTTTCGAAAGATACCCATGTCGGTAATGGGAACCTTTCACCCTCCTCTTTTTAAAAGACTTCTTTTGTTGGGTTTTTTAATTGGCATATTGTTATGTTGGGATATGTTCTCATATATCCTTATTGATGTAAATTTTATGTCCAAGTGATGTGATACCTTTTTTTTATTATCTCTCATCAACTCACTTTGATGTGACACCGTTAGGCTGTCAAGGGAACTTCTTAACCCAATTTCGATTTCTTTGGGTTCAACATGTAGTTATTGAATATGTCATCCTTTGAATATTTCTGAATGACCTTTTATTATTTTACACTTAATATCCACTTATATTTGGTGTATTCCTTTGTAACGCATAATTATGTAATTGATTTATCCTTAAACCAAGGATACCGTCTTTGTATGGGACTTCGTCTCAATATCCTTTCATTGAGGCATATTTCGTTTTATACACAACTTTATTTTATACGGTGTATAAAACCCTTTGACTTTTACTTTTATACAAAAGGACTATTTTTCTACGAAGCGTTTTACTAAACGACAAAACGGAATGTTTTTTTAACGTACGTGGTGACAACGACATTTTTCCGCCACCGAGAGTATTATTTGGTCTTTGGCTTCCTCAACAAGCCGTAATGTTTTTAAAATAAAACAAATACCATATACTCTTTTATGTATTTTGTTATTGAAAATAGTTTTGATAAAGGATTCTATTATGTCAATATATTTATGATATATTGTGATTGAAATGTGGAAATGTTATCATTCGTTTATATTGGTTTTATGTTTTATGATTTTATATTGGTACTTGGACATTTTAACGGGTGGTTACGTTATAAACCATATGACGGGTGGTTCCGTGAATACCAGGACGGGTGGTTACGTTATAACCTCTAATGAATTGGGTATGGAAGCCGGCCGTATGTCTATTCCATTTAGTATGTATGGAAATTGGCCGTATGGCTATTCCATTAAGCGATATGTGTGGGAGTCGACCATATGGTTATTCCACTTAAGTATGTTTATGTCCCAAGTTACCGTTATATATGTTATGTTTTCTTTATATGGGTTTTATGGTAATCCTTTGGTTACAAAAAGGTAAGTAATGATATTTTATTCAGTGAAGAGTTTTTACTACCTCATAAAGGTGAAAATTATTACCTTGATAAAGTATACATGGTTTACTTTTTCTTTTGATAAACTAACAGTTTTTTGTGTATCCCTTACTGAGTTTTTATGCTCATCCCATGTTTTTGAAATTTTTTTTACAGAACTTAGCGTGGAATATGGTCAAGGATGGGATCAAGGGAATGTCATGCTACCTAAAACATGAAACTAGACTTGTTTCTTTTTAAGAGTTTTTATTTTATGGAAATTTATTAGAAGAGACTACTTTGTAATCTTTTGAGATGTAATAGTTATGTCCTAATTCTCTAAAACACTAAACCTGAAAAGATCCTCAATGTGAATTATTCATTTAATTCAATTTTAAGTAAGGTTTAAGGGTGGGGCCTTATAGTTGGTATCAGAGGTCGGTTTAGATAACTTTAGAGGTTAGGGTAATCTTTAAGCATAAGTGACATTACCATAATGGTTAGGATTTCAGAAAGATTCCTAGATTTAGATAAAGTGAATGAGTAAGTATATCTTAGTGTTTACCTTCCTCATTAGCACATGCTGGTTTTGTTGATATACTCACACTGACATTTCTGTTTTTAGTGAATGGCTGTATCTCGCAGGCACCAAAGTGACAATGGGTTTGAAGGAAACTGTGGTGGTTCTCTGATTAAGATACTGGATGAGATGGGGGATTCAATGAGGAATCTCATAGTTGTTCTAAACCAACTATCAAGGAGTCATGATCAATCACTTCAACCGTGGTGAGTTCTCTAATGCATCATGTACGAGATGACCAATCGATGTGGAAGTTCAGGTAATAATAAAAAAGGTAACCATTAGGGTTTATATGATCCTTACTTTTTAGGTAATTATGGGTTACTCTATGATATGATGGAAAATTAAAGGAATGAGATAAACTTGAGGTTAAAATATGTTATGATTATTCATTAAGATTTTATCTCATTTTGTGGAATGTTTTAAGAATTATATAGTTTTGGAAAAAGGACAACACGCAGACCGTGTGACATCCCGTCACGTCGGACAAAGCTGCAGGAATCGAACCCACGACCAAAGTGCGACTGGTATTTATCGCCTTCCACTGGACTACGTGAATTCCTTGGTTAGTTTGACTGATTCTTTTTAGTTATATGATTTTATGAATTAAGAGTAAGTTGATTTTGGGTTATTTATGAAAATGATTAACCTATCATGGAGGATATGTGATTAGGTTAATTAATTTTCAATACGAGACTTTAGGAGCAACTGATGTTGTTTGGAGATAAATGTTACGATTTAACTTGGAAGACTGTGTGACTAAATACTTAAAATATTTGGGTTTTAACCTTAGTTTGGTTTACTTTGAAGAATTTTATGGACAAATTGTTTATCGGATGGTCTTTGTTGAACTTTGGGTATTGTTTGATAAATATTGGAGATTAAGAATAGATTTGTTTTTTAAGGATTATCATTTTTGGGTATTATCTGATCTCATAATAACTTTTTTTGTCTTAGTTTTGGTTAAGGTCTAAAGACATGGGAAATGTATAGTTCTCTTTTGTGGATTAGGTGATTCTCAAGAATTTGATTATAGTACTCTTAATGCAAACAAGTCTCCCTAAATACTCGTCTTTTGGAAAAAATATGAGTTTGATTAAGGAATATAGTAAAAGTTGAAAGTTAACATGATAAGTGATTATGTTTCCTTATGAATAAATTCCTCAATAAAAAGTAACTTAACACGAAAATGTTGTCTATTAACTTTTCTTACTGGGGAATCGAATACCGTTTAACCCATCACGAGTTTGTGAATTTCTCATGGTTAACTTTCTCCTAAACATGTTTTCTGTCACTCTCCATCAGAACATGACCCTATGTTTTTTCCACCATGTCCATGTTTTCATACTTGGAATCCTAGTATGGGTTAACTCGGGTGACCTCTGTACTTATCTTCCTTTATTTTAATGTGACTGTTTTACCGACTCTTGTTCCGATATGGGACTTTCAAGGATGTTTCCAAGCCTAATTTTAAAATTGCGAGGACGCAATTCCCAAAAGGGGGGAAGGATGTAACACCCCAGGTAAATAAAGAATATGAAATTTTCATATTTATCCATATTTGTGAATAAAGTATTAATATGACTTTAAAGGGGACGCTGTGCTTGATGGCGTACCCAACACACAACAAAGAGTTTCTTGGGAATCTTATGTTGCACTCTAATAATAAAATAACATTATTTTAAATGGTAGTTAACATGTAGCCGTTGTATTGGAGGGAATGGATAGAAATAACTAATATATGATTATATATGTTTTTAAATGTTTTTACATTTATCCAATAAATGATAGAGGCTTAAAATACGGAAAGAACTCAATTTTAGGCGTATATGCCCTAGTTTTCACTAAAGGTTCACTTATCACCTTTTGATGGAGAACCATCATTAAATATAGTTTTTTCACTCTTATAAATTCTATTAGACCAAATAAAACTCTTCTTATGAATCGGGACATCAAAATTTACTTTGTCTAAATTTTTGGTATCTTTCCGATAAAGTTCATTTTTTTAATGAATAGTGTAAAATGTTGTATTTTAATTCCTAAACTATTTTTAATATAATTTATTTATATGATTAGATTATATTTTTAATTGGTTTTAAAGTGAAATTAGAATATATTTTTACTATTAAATCCAATAGTGGTCGTTGGAATTAATTTCACTTTGAAATCATACTTAAACCAGTGTCAATCTTTTGATACTTATTGTTTCATAAAAACACGCTATTTACTCTGACAGCGGGAATTAATTATTAAATTAATTAATGTGACTTATATGTTTTGAATTTTGTAAAATAGACTTCATTTTTGAATTCGGAATATCAAATAAAGCTTAGGGTGAATTTTTGGTAATTTTCTGAAAAACTTCAATTTTTGATGAATAGTGAAACCACTAAGTGGTACTTATAAAAACTGATTTTTCCGTTTAAATGAAATTTTGCCATCTTTGTGTTTTGAATTTCAAAAATCCGAGATACATGGTTGTAATTAAGAAGTAAAATGTGGTTCAATGGGATAAAAATAATTTTTTGGTGAATAGTAACTTATTAAGTTTTAATCGTGATTAGTGGTAATTAGTGTAGTTTAAGGTAAAAATAATGCTTTAATAAAATGAGATGAGCTTGAAACATGTCCTACCATAATTTGTTGTGTCATGGACGACCAAGACAAGCCATGGGTCAACTTGGGGACCCCATGGAGCCACTTTGTTTGGGAATTGACATAAATAACTTTTTATTTAATGTAAAAGTAAAAATGACACAAACATGATATGTTTTACTAAAACAAATTTTAAGTGGGGTTATAAAAGTCATAGTTTTTATTATAAATAGTCATTGGAAAGATAAAAAGATTTCCTACATCATAGTATTTTTTTATAATTTTTATCAATTAAATAAATTAAATTATTTATGACATAATAATGATGCAGTGATGACATCATTATATGACGATTTAAATAAAATGGAAAGATAATGTAAAATCTATGAACTACACATGTCCAAAACTTATAGGATGGGTGGATTTAGAACCCGTATCACCATATCCACGAATTATATCAATGTGGGACCTTTTAAAACCGAAACACATTTTCAAATAAAGTAATATTTCTTTACTTTCCAAAAGTGCCCCTCCTCTACTCTTATAAAAGGCCCCCACCTCTACCTCATTTCACACACTCCTCAAGCCATTGGCTCGGCCATACCCTACCCATTTACTCTCTCCAAATCCCACTTCTCATCCTAGAGGATTCCATTTGGGCATAATCCTTTCAAAGGAAGCCTTTAGGCTCAAATCAAAAGGAGATACACTTTTAAAGGTAATTCATTCTATCATGTTCATTTCTTTTATTTTGCTTCTCCAACCCCCTAAACTCTTTTTATTTACTTATTCTGTAACAAAACCAGTATCTTAAATACACTAGTATGTTTTTATAATATTTATTCGAGCTACACTCTCACACAACTACATCAAATGGTTAAAGAACATATGGTTTCCGTGGATGGTGAAATTCTGCCTCATGAGACGATGATTGTTCAATACTCATTTAACTCCTTCAAAGGTGGCCATTATGATGACACTATTTTTATATATGATATATAATATGTTTATTTTTTACTTATGCTTCTGTATTTTTCATTTGTGTCTTAACTTTATGGCTTCCATTATGGGTATACACGATATCTTCATTTTAGGAAGTGCGGACTACCGCCCCCTCAAAGTGATGTGATTCGTTAATTCCATACGTGGGACGTATAAAGGATGGATTTAATGTTATTATATATGATGTTATACTGGAATTATAATATACCTATATATCATTGTTATTTCTTTCTATTAAAGTATGAGATAGAAATGAAAGTAGCGTTCATGCGTACGTACGGCTTACCGTCTCCATGAATGGTGCATTTCATTTCTTATCCCCAAATGTAATGTACTATTATAAGTACATGTATATAATGGATATATATGATGAATGATAAATCTAAATGATGAATATAATTCTGGAATTAAAATATACATAACACTCAATTGGTTTTAATTCCATTAATATGACAAAGAAATGAAAGTAGCGTTCATGCGTACGTACGGCTTACCGTCTCCATGAACGGTGCATTTCATTTCTTACCTCTAAATGATTATTTGATATTATAAATAAATGTATATTATAGATATATATTATATATATGTTATCCAAATCATTAATATCATTCTGGATATAACGAACCTTTGACCAAATTAATCATGTAAGTGTAAGAAGTCTATTTTTGACTTAAGAACCAAATACCGACAAAATGAACATTATTAACTTAAATAATTACATGATGTCCATAACATGGTATAAAATGGATAATGAACTTGAAAAAGGTTCTTAATAAAGTAGAGATTAAATCATGTTTATTATTCAGGAGATTAAAGAATGGTCGGGTCAAGTCGGATACGAGGTAAGGGATCTTACTCCTCTCTTTCTTTTTAAGTACACTCTTTTATGTCATTCCCTCTAAAGATCATCTTTATTGTTATTGGGATGTTATTATATATTACACTTACTGTAATTTTTATGTTCATGTGAGGAGAGACCCTATTCTCTCTCATCAATCATTTTTGGAAGTTTTGAGTGGCGCCGTTAGGCTGCCAAATTTTCGTAAGAGATCTAACCTCTCTCTTTCTTTTTAAGTACTCCCCTTTATGTCACTTCTTTTAAGATCCTATTTGTTATGATGGGGGATGTTCCTTAATATTCCTCTTTTTGTACATTTTGTTGTAATGTGATGAGATAACCTATTTGATCTCATCAATCCATTTTTGGATGTTTTAAGTGGCACCGTTAGGCTGCCGAGTTTTCGTAAGTGATTTTTCATCTCACTTTTATTCCCATGAGATTTATGCTACATTTTCCACAATTTCCTTTGAGTGGTGTATGTAATGACCATTATTTTACTCATTGTGTAATATTTTTTCATTTATGAGTATTTACATCAATGATGTATTGTCCTTCTTTCACGGGGCGTATGTTTCGAAAGATACCCATGTCGGTAATGGGAACCTTTCACCCTCCTCTTTTTAAAAGACTTCTTTTGTTGGGTTTTTTAATTTACATATTGTTATGTTGGGATATGTCCTCATATATCCTTATTGATGTAAATTTTATGTCCATGTGATGAGATACCTTTTTTTTATTATCTCTCATCAACTCACTTTGATGTGACACCGTTAGGCTGTCAAGGGAACTTCTTAACCCAATTTCGATTTCTTTGGGTTCGACATGTAGTTATTGAATATGTCATCCTTTGAATATGTGTGAATGACCTTTGATTATTTTACACTTAATATCCACTTATATTTGGTGTATTCCTTTGTCACACATAATTATGTAATTGATTTATCCATAAAGCAAGGATACCGTCTTTGTAAGGGACTTCGTCTCAATCTCCTTTCATTGAGACATATTTCGTTTTATACACAACATTATTTTATACGGTGTAAAAACCCCTTTGACTTTTACTTTTATACAAAAGGAATATTTTTCTACGAAGCGTTTTACTAAACGACAAAAAGGAATGTTTTTTTAACGTACGTGGTGACAATGACCTTTTTCCGCCGCCGCAAGTATTATTTGGTCTTTGGCTTCCTCAACAAGCCGTAATGTTTTTAAAATAAAACAAATACCATATACTCTTTTATGTATTTTTTTATTGAAAATGGTTTTGATAAAGGATTCTATTATGTCAATATTTTTATGATATATTGTGATTGAAATGTGGAAATGTTATCATTCCTTTATATTGGTTTTATGTTTTATGATTTTATATTGGTACTTGGACATTTTAATGGGTGGTTACGTTATAAACCATATGACGGGTGGTGCCGTGAATACCAGGACGGGTGGTTACGTTATAACCTCCAATGCATTGGGTATGGAAGTTGGCCGTATGTCTATTCCATTTAGTATGTATGTAAATTGGCCATATGGCTATTCCATTAAGTGATATGTGTGGGAGTCGACCGTATGGTTATTCCACTTAAGTATGTTTATGTCCCAAGTTACCTTTATATATGTTATGTGTTCTTTATATGGGTTTTATGGTAATCCTTTGGTTACAAAAAGGTAAGTAATGATATTTTATTCAATGAAGAGTTTTTACTACCTCATAAAGGTGAAAAGTATTACCTTGATAAAGTATACATGGTTTACTTTTTGTTTTGATAAACTAACAGTTTTTTGTGTATCCCTTACTGAGTTTTTATGCTCATCCCATGTTTTTGAAATGTTTTTCATAGGACTTATCGTGGAATAGGGTCAAGGATGGGATCAAGGGAAAGTCATGCTACCTAAAACATGAAACTAGACTTGTTTCTTTTTAAGAGTTTTTATTTTATGGAAATTTAGTAGAAGAGACTACTTTGTAATCTTTTGAGATGTAATAGTTATGTCATAATTCTCTAAAACTCAAAACCTGAAAAGATTCTCAATGTGAATTATTCATTTAATTCAATTTTAAGTAAGGTTTAAGGCTGGGGCATTATATATAATTCCTCATTCCATAGAGAAAATGATATATTATCTTAATATAATAATTTATAATCTTCATCTTTAATAGCATGAAATAATTATCAACAGGTCCTTAAATAGTTCTAAGTTAATTAGTTCTCTACAATTTACTTATCCATACCCCCAAATCATTATAAAAAATTATATACTAATATAAATAATTTATTAAATTTTATATTTACCTTAATAATGTGTTTTATATGGACATAAACACTATTAAATCGCATCTCTATTCTATGTGATTAATTTAACATATTCATGTAAATTATTACAGAAAAACATAAACTAAACTATATTTATATTTTATTCTGTCATATAACATATTTCTAGAATCCTAATACAAAAAATATTTTGTTATCACACTGCTTCTTTATTCCATTAGCAAGGATACCTCATCTTATTACACAATACCTAATCCCTTTCATATTTAATATGTAGTCACATCATCATCCACATTGTAACCATTACTCACACCACCTCGATGATTATCTTAATGAGTTTTCCTATAATGACATTCAATTGAATAATGATCATATAATCGACACATAAACCACTTAACCTTATATTATGTCATAGAGATTCCAATATTATCATCCATTTCACCAATCAAACACATCTTTATCCCTAGACGTCACTTTCTTTGTGTCTTTTAAAAAAAAAATAAAAACATCCTCATGTTTCTCCAAGACATTCACTTATGTGATTCTTTCCAAAATTTTGTAAGAATAGTAACCAAATATTATTTATTCCATGGTCTCCATTACCTGAACACTCACTGAACATCATCTTTCTGTCCCTTTGTTATTTATAAATTCGGTAAAGGTACATGTTGTTAATCATGTTCCATGAAAACTAACTAGGAATGATCATAACATCTTCAACTCCAGCGTTCGTCCCACAAGAATTATAATCAAAAAACCATCCATCACATTCAACATTAATCCAATCCTTTCTATATCATCCCATTGACTAAAACTAGAAGCATAACCTGAGAATTATATATCATTGTAGAAAACCTCAAAATATAAAAACAATTAATGATAATTTTTCTAAATCATAACACCTTCTTCAATATATGACTTCATAGTTTCATCATATGTTATTCTTAGCCAGATTGTATTTAAATCCTTCTTAATGGTTCATGAAGAGTCTATGAATTCATTATAAAAATTCCATGGGAGCTTGATACCATGTGTAAAGGAAGGTATGTTGTTAGGTACTAGATTTCCTTGGGTCAAGCCTAAAAAAACTTATTAGAGTTGTTACCTCTCAGTACATCTATTCCAGATCCACATCCACATGTAGTATCTATAAATGGATGTATTTATAGGAAAACACTCACTCAATCCATTAAAAAAATTCATGGGCATTTTTCTATTTTTTTCCTTACCCTTAGAATTATCTTTAAACATTCTCGTCAGGTTCATATTAAGGTATTATCATCCTATCTTCCAAAGGATAAATAAAACTATTCTCAGATACCAACTATATTGTCCATAAAAATTTCATACATTAACATTACCTAACAATTACAGAACACATAAAAAATTATACAATCAAACCCTCAAATATTGTACTACTATAGTGCCTATGGAAACATTATAACATAAATAAAGGTATATAAAGAGATATATAATCTCCCATTAGTTTTTTAATAGAAACATATTTATACACAACAAACATGATACATATCTTCATAAGCTGTGCAAAGTAAACATAAGAAGGGGTGAGATGAGAACTCATTATGGTTAAGAAATAAAGATATATAATCGTAATCATTATCATAAGGGTTTGAGAACATGTTAATGATAATAATAGTTCATAACCTTCAGATCAATGATCTTAAACAAGAATCATTCCCCAACTCATTCCAGTTCATAAGACATTAAAAAAGTAAATGAGTTAAATAATCCCTAAAATCATAAAAAAGGATTAATACATGGAATTATGGAAGAAACAAATGGTTATATAATAATTTCCATAGTAATAAAGAAATTGATACAATGGCCATATTAGAAAAAATATCCTTCACTCAACTGGGTTCACACCCAATTCTAACCATGTACTAATAAACCGAGTTCACTCCTTGATCCATCCCATTATTATTGAACAAATTTCACACCTCGTTACTTCCATGTATTACTAAACCATTTTCATCCCTCATTTATGCCCTATATTTCTAAACATATTTTAATCCTCATTTAAGCCATGTATTAAAAAATAATTTTTATTTCTCATTCTATCCATATAATGCAGAACTGATTACATTTATCATTCCATCAATGTCTATCACATGAGAAGTAAATCTTACCCCATGCATTGGAGGGAGATATATGTCTCATAAATCTAATAATTAAATAATTTATACATGTTCCATGAATACATAAACAATCTTATCATAACCCCTGAAATTAAATGGGTATCCTAATCATGTAATCATATCATAAACTGTGGAAAATGATATAGGTTTCATAATCATTTAACCAAAATCATAACTAGAGAAAGAGAAATGGATTTAATAAATATTTATCTCTTTAAATATATTTGAGTTTCATAATTTCGATTATATTAAACATAACCCATACATAGAAATAATATGAATGTAATATTTATATCATTTTCTAGAAGGGAATGATTAACATCCAGAGATGTCATATTTGATGGAAAATAATTTTGAAATATATTTCAAAAAACATTCTTAAATAAAATATACATTCTTCTATGAATAATTATTTTTAACACATAAAACTATTATAAAATACTTTTCATAGAAAATATACTGATTATTATAAAGATTAATTAAAAACATTTTGATAATGTTTTTCATTGAATACATATTAAATTAGCATCAAACATTTTAATAAAACTAAAACTTGAAAAAACTTTGAAAACATAATGATAATATATTAAGACGTTTTCAAATACTTCTTAATTTAAAATATATGAACTAAACATGATTTTTTTAAAAACCATTTCATCAAAAATACATGGAAAACTTATAAATTAGGCTTAAAACAATTTTGAAAAACAATTACCTTGAAAACATAAAAATGAAGTTTGAAAATATATTGAATGTAACCATCCGTAAAATTAATTTTTTAAAAAATTAACCTACTAAAAATTAAAAGAAAACTTCAAATAAATTATGCTGTGAAAATTGATACATGTCGTATGAGGTAAAAATATTCCTTTTGTATGGTAATAAGGATAGAAATATTCATTATTTTCAATGATAGATGAATATTTTTATGAATATATTGGAATGAAGTGTAAAAATATAGTTTAATGATTATAATATAATCTTATAATATTTTTGTTATTCCTTTTTAGAAAACATGGTTATGAAGGAACATTGATTTCCGACCAAAGAGGGAGTAAATTATTGCATTATTAAGAAAAAATTATTAATGATATTATGAACCATGTAGTACAAAAATGGTACAAATACATGAATATATCATGAATAATTATGGTAAAAAAATTCAATTATTTTTCTCAAGGCATGGGTTATAATATTTCTTCAATGATAGAATAAACATAAACAATCCTGAAAAGTGAAGATATTGTTTAAATAAACTCTTATCACTTGGTAACATGGGATCATACTATCCATGTAATAAATTTAAATTACCTTAATCTTATAATATCATATGAATATTTAAATTCATGAGATATCATAAAAAAATGAAGTATATACATCTCAATAATTAATAAAGGTAATGATGGAAAATTGAGACTAAACTATTTTACCAATTTTCTATGTTTTGAAATTTAAACCCAATGAAGTAAAGGTAATATAATGGATATGTGAATACCCAAAAATTTATATATAATAATAATTCAATATAACCATGGGCTGTATATACAACACACAAATGTAATTTGTGGTGAATAAAGCATTCATGTGACCGAAATAAAATGTAAGATGAAATCCACTTACCTTATGTCTTGAATATCTTCATACATGTAAAAAACCATTATATTATAAACATAAATTTATTAATATCTATTTAATGATCCATTTTTTATACCTAATACCATATATGCCTTGATTGTTACCATTTATTACCCTCTTCTAAACAATCCAATGTTAGTGTTTTCACTCGGGGTAATATTCAATTTATTCTTCAGTTGTGTGCTATTTTGTTATAAATTTGGACCGTATATATATATATATATAACATGATATAACATTAATTTGTTTCATATAATCCATATAATATATAATTATGAAACAAAATACACCATTCATGTGGACAATTGGCCATACATATGCTTCAATGAAATTTTTCGTTTATTTATATTATTGAGAGAAAGAATTTAAAATAGATACATGTATATATATATATATATATATCATTTTTAAAAAAGATTTATTATATCATACATAACATATAACATTACAAAACACATCCTTAATACATTTCTTGGAGTGTGTGAATGAATTAGATAACGTTGAGGGGGAGGTAGTCCACACTTCCACAAAGGAAATTATCAAATATAAACCAAATATAAATAAAAATGCTCTTTGTTATAAAATTAATACATAGGCTTAAAATATAATAAATAAAAATATTTGAAATATATAAATAGGTGTTCTATCATAATTTCATCCATGATAGCCAATAACAGAAAAAATGAAAAATCATCATTTGGTAAGGAGGTTGTTTGTTGTACTCATAAATAATATGCTCGTTTCCCATTAGGTTGATGTGTTTGAATTTGTAGGTATAAACCTTAGAATGAGAAAATCATAATTTATTTAGGGTAATGATTTTTTAAACAATAATATAATGAACGGATTCAAGGGTTAGGGAATGATAATAAAATAAAGTATCCTGAGATAAGATGATATCTTTTAGTAGGATAACTTTTTTGGTTAGAACCCAATGGATTCCCAGTTCATAATTCATCCCATGGGAATGATTTTTGTAGGAATTAAAGAATTTGTTGAAGTGTATTTGGTAGATATTGGTAGAACTTAGTAGGATTTAGAGGTGTGATGAAGAGGGAGAGGTTGTGGTTTTTTAATAGGGAAAGTAAAGGACACACTTGACATTTTTGAAAATATGTTATGTGTACCCACGTTTTTATATAATAAAAGACATAAAAATAGAAAAAAGTGTCAACAATGGATGATTTATGGATTATTAATTCCCAAAAAATGGGTTTTGTACATCTTTCTAGGTCATTTTGGATCTTGATTTTAAGGATTCATACTTTATTGACTTATTTTTTCTCATAATTGTCATAATTAATTTCAATCACTTTGAATTATATTTTTTGGTCAAAACATTATATTACATATTATTAATTATAAATTAGTCTGATTATATATATTTAATCCATTTTCAAAATTATAATTTCAGATGTGGAAGAAATTAATTTAATATTAATCCCAAAGCCGAGTCAACAATGTGGGTTTTTTTAAGAAAAAACATTCAAAACATTTCTATATTTTTATACCAAATTTCAAAGTTAAATTAAGTTGAATGACATAAATTTTATTAATTGAAAGAAATATTATCTAATTAATCTTTAAGACAAATTGAATATATAATTTATCCATATTAATAAATTATAACAAAAATAGTTTTGAATTAAAGATCTATATTGTAAAATATTGATTAAAAAAATCCCTATTCAAAAATATGAAAAAATTATCATATCCAAATTATTATGTTTGTATTTTAACAATTATGTTTACATTAAGATATAATAACTTTAAAAGTTCCTAAAATTGGTTTTAAAATGTGCTCTCTATTCAATGGTTTTAAAAATACATTAACAAATATATTTGTTTTTAAGCATTAAATTGGGATTGTTCTTTATTTTGGCTATCAAATCTATTATATTAATATAAAAAAAATTATTGAATTTATATCATATATATTATCTTAATATCACTCCCTGATTTTGAGAAACCTAATTTATTTGGGAATACCACCCTTCTGACCAAAATAATCGTTTCTTCTATATTCAATCCATTTTCGTGTTCATTTCTACTTAATTGGTAAAAAATAAATTCATCTTATATTTGTGTAAACCATATATTATTAGAAATTTGTTATTAGAATTAATATTCTCTAATTTAATAGATCGATTATATCTTATTATATTATGTAGTAATATTCTAATGATATACTATTGTTCGGTAAAACATGATCTTGTGTGTTACACAAGCCATCAAGGAAACTAATTATTGCGTGTAAAAAAAGATAACATTAATGTTCTATTTAGAGTAATATAAAATTTATGTACCATATTATGCCTTTTTAAATTTTTTTATATAACACAATCCAATCATAGGGAATTTTTATAAAATAAAAAATCTTCACAATTGCATGAAATGCAATATATCAAAAAAGATAAATTAATTCATAAATTTATAAATAAAATAATTATTTGGTGATGCAAACATTGTTGAAGATGGTTTGAGTAGGAAAGGGACTATATAAGCATTAGAAGACTCTAGTAATGAGTGGACGTTAATGGGACTCTATTCTCAAATGCACTTGGATAACAAGGAGCATAGTGGTGGTGTGTTCATGGATAATATTCACTAGGAATCCTCCCATATGGAATTGATTCAGTTAAAGCAGTATAACTATTAGTTTTGTTGGCAATCAATGATTTACATCAGGGTGGGGAGAGGACTTGTAATTGGTCATTGTCAGCTGAAGTACTTTTATGTTTCTAGGTTCACTTTTTAGTTCCATTATTGTTGAGAAATGTGGTGATGTAGTATAGATAATAGTCTTAGTGGGTCGCTCCTCTTGGAGATACCAAGATGTACAATGATGTTTGTCGGCTATTCTAGAGGCCAGGAATGAGGTGGGATAAATCTTATTATGTCTCCAAGAGTTATACATGTTAGCAGGTAAGAGTAGGGCCCCAAAGGAACTATGGTTTTCTACAGCCACTACATTTTCCTATGTGGATGTGGGGTGAGTTCTGTATGAAATTTATTATTTTCCTGCCTCGTACACATCACAAAAGTAATTCTATTTTGGTAGTGATTTAATATTTGACCAAAATTTCCCATTTCATTCATATTAGAGAATCATCAAAGGTGCCTAATTTGGGCAGGTTGTATGTTAAATAGGTAGTGAGGATTTAAGGTGTGCCATAGAAAATAATCTCAAACCTGGACACAAATTTTACCTCTAAATTCAGCAATAATACTTCAACAGAATATTGGGTTATTAGTTAAATTGATCATGACATATCATCCCAATATATATGGTCAAACATATAGGGAAAATCAAATTTTAAAGGAAATGCTTTGATAATGTGTCTTGGATTTCGTAGGGTCATGGGATGGCCATTTTCGATTAATAGAAATTTCATATTACAACATTTAACGGTACTCTTTTTGAATGGATCATTTTGAGACACTCTTCGGTTAGCTATATCAACCACTGTTGTGTTGGGATAAGGTTGGTGAGAATTTGATGTTGGGACTGAGCGTAGTGCATGAGAAATTTGTGTTGGTCAAGAAGATAATTAACAAATTATTGACACCTCAGAGTTTCAACAAATCCTATGAGAATTAGAGGCTTTGAGATTTTGAGTTTTATATTGATGGGAATTTTTTCTCAAAATTGAAACTTTGTTTGGGTCACCGTACTTTAAGTATGCAAGGAAAGCTATGACCATGGTATTTTAACCTATTCTCGATCACCAAGAGGGTTGGTGAGGTGGAATATAGGTTATATTTTCCTTTATAGTCCACATAAATTCATAAATTATTCCCAATATCATAGCAAAAACATTCAAACCTATATTCATCTCATGTATTTAATTTGGAAGAGTTGGAAATATCTCACGATAGCTTTATGTTTGAGTGGCCACATCAGATTATGGATTCCCAAGAGAATGTTCTTCGTCTGATTAGTTTTTCATTGGTCTGAATTATTTGGTATAATGGAATTAATGAGCATGCTAATTGGGATAGAAATCGATGGGTTGAGAAAGATTACCCACTTTTATTCTCTGATCAATATTTGGAATGACTTTATAATGGAAGAATATTATCATAGTGGGGAGAATTATATCATCTACGATTCCATTTGAAGTTATTTATTTATTTCTTTTTTGTCTAAAATTTTTTCATTAGTTTTCCATTCATTCTAAGTGAAACATATATGTTTTGGTGTGAATAGTAGGTGGAACACTATGTGTATATTTTTAGAGGAAATTGTGTGACTACCCTATGAAATAGTGTGCTAAGGTGTCATTTTTGGAGAGAGATGTATTCCATGGTTAGTGCATGGTTTTCAAAATAGTGAAACGAACTGTGGGGTATATCCTTTTTTGATAGTTTCAACACCTTGATTACGATATGGTTTAGTAAATCGAGCAAGAAAATTGTGCAGCAAATCCAGGTCATTAAAATTTGACTTTTTACCCTTTCCCCCTCTTCAGATTTATCCCAAAATCATATATTTTCTTCCCCATTTAGGTTTCTCATGCCTATGAGCTTTTATATTTCTATCATTCTACATTTTCCTCAATTTTTGGGGAGTTATAGTGGTATATATCCTTTATTATTTATGTATGTGAAATTTCTCCTTAATTTATCCATCTTTATAGGGGCCTCTTTTATTTTTCATGTGGTTTCATATTTCAAGTAGGTATGCTGACCTTTTAGGGTTTAATATTGTTCTGTTGGGATCAATATTGACATTTATGAATCAATCATGACATTATAGGGTTCCCTTGAAGTTTGGTTGTAGTTTAGAACTAATTTTAGATTGTTTACACACTAATCGTAGGTGGTTCTATGCTCAAACATTATTTGGGGACTTTGATACGATTTCTATACTTATTTATTGTTTTATATATCTTTCTTATGAGGTGAAAAAATGTGGTTTAGAATGGATTCTAGATGAACATGTGATGAAAATGAATTTTCTACGTAAATTAGTATTGTTTAATGATTATTTCATGTGTACCTCATTATTTTTTTCTTAATAGAGTTTGATAATATGTGTGAATAGTGCGAAGAATATTTTGAAAATAATTTGGGTGATTTTGGATTTTAAAGAGGTTTTGGTAATTGAAATGTTGATTTATCTAGTATGTTTATGTTGATTGGAATGTGTATATGTGAATTTGGTAATCTATGAGATATGTAAAATGATAATTTAGAATGATGAAAATCATAGGTTACTAGTTGGGCAGACAAGTACTAGTATGCTAGTTAGATTGGTAGAGCTAAGACATGACTCTTTCTAGTGGGATTTTTTATTTAAATTAATTAACTATAATGGCTAGAGTCAACTATGACTTTAGATAGATTCCTCTCAAGTGGATCGCGCATTAGGGTAATGGTCAATGTGGTTCATGTACCACATTTCACTGAGATACGATGTACCTAGTGTACCACTATAGATAGTGACAATAGAGATTTCCCATTATTTAGTGCAATTTTGGGATATGGTTCCTACAATCAGCATATGCTACACATTATAGGTCACATCAAAATAAAATCATGTTTTCTGTTTAAAATTTTTCTCCAAAAATGTTTCTAGTTTATCTATAATAGGTTCACAATGATTTTTTTTAATGTGTTTTGAATGGAATATTTTTTTTGGTGGAATCTTAATTGGATTTGCCTCACAACCCCCAAACAACCTTGAGTGTATGTTCACTTGGTTGTCATTGAATAATGTAAAGGCAAGATGTATCCTGTTGGTGGTTTGGGTTGCAAGTGATCTTTTCTCATAGGTGTTGGTTATGGTGGAATAAGCATAATGATCCTATTGTTGCACTATGGTTTTGGTATAGTTAGATGTTCAGATTTTTTGCACCATTTTGGTTTTTTTATTGTTGTAATGCTGTAAATCTAAAAATTGGTAATTGTTGTATTTATTGGGTTATTTATCAGTTTTTTTCTTTTTATCCTTGGGAGTTAATGATTATGTAATCCAGTGGAATCATCCCCAAAACATTCGGTGACACCCATGAACTAGTTTCTAGAATATGGAGTCCCAGAATTCTCTTCAAGCCATGCCATACTCCAGGTCGGGTGTCAGGTTAGATCTAGTTGGATGACACAACAACTTGGTTTATGACATTTAGAATTATAAAATAATTTTCATTATCAAATTGTATTACCAATTTTTATATTTCCAATTTTATATGTCGAGCTACATTTGAAACACAAAATCTATTTAGTATTGATTCTCTAATAAAAGTTATTGTGTTTTCTGGGTTTTAGTTTATAATCTCAAATTTTTCGGGATTGTATACATTTGAATTTTCATTTTAGTAAATTATTTAATCATTTTGAATAAAAAATTTAGATTTATTCTCCTCTAGTTATTCATTACCAGTATATTGTTTTACTACACTTGGTCAAATAATTGATATTTAATATATTTTTGAAAATTTTCTTAAGAATACCTATCATCATTTATCTGTTTTTTAGAGAATGTTTTCATCAAAAAACAATTTTTTCTAAAATGTTTCTAAAAAATATTTTATCCTTCCATACTTATTTATTAAATAAATATTTACCCTTTTGACATTTAATAACGTTTTCATATGAATATTATATTTTCATTCCAAACAATGTACTTTTCTACCCATTACCGGGAAAATAAAATTATCTTTTTTGCTTGTATAACATGTATGGATTTACCCACCGAAACATCATCAAAGATTAATTTTCATGTTTAAAAGGCATATTTTTAGAGAAAATGTTTTCAAAAATATATTTTAAGATTATAGTATTTTCAAAATAAGATGTATATTTTCCTAAAAAATGTTTTTAAAATATGTATTTTTAATATGTCTGTTAATCAATAGTGACTGCATTTTATTTTTAATAACATTTTGATATGTTTAAATGATCATCTCATTATTCATCATTTGTATGGATTTTGATTAATTTGTATAGGGATTGTATTGGAATTCACAAACTTGATTCTATTTTTTCCCCTTGAAATATTCAATTTTCATGGATCATTGATCATTGAATTTTACATAATTTTTCTTATCATCAGTCTTGGATATTTTCATTTTTTTGAACCATATATCATTGTTTAAAATGATGTTTAATTTTTAAATTGTTTTATTGAATGATGAAATATTTATAAATCCATATCCTCTAATCAATATAGATATTTGATAAGGCACTTTTTTGTTTAAATCGATTATTCAATATATGAAGAATTCATTGGTCATGAACTATATGGGTTTTGTGATAGTTAATGAAGGACCTACATGTTGGGACCAATTAATGCAAGACATTTGAGTTGGTTACCATTTTATATAAGCCCAATGACGCATCAATAGTCCCATGTAATGAAATCAGTTGTATATAGACCAAAATTTGTTTTCCAAGAAAGATAGATGTGTTTCTATAAATAGATTTAAAAATTCTTGATGATATATCTTGATAGTAGTGGTACCATGTGGCTAAGAAATAAGACATCCAAAAATTAAACATCCCCTTTATAGATAATTTATTTTTCACTATTATCCAGTAGATTATTACTGTGACATTATCTACAGATAAAGATTCATTCTATGATTATTGATTTCTTTGAATTTTTAAGTTCTGTTATATACCATTCCTTATTTTTTACACACTTAATTTTATGTTTATTTATTTTATGGAATGTGACTTTAGTTATTACCTTTATATGATGACTATTATCATTGATTCAATATTATTTCTACAATACTTTTCCCATACTGAGTATTTAAGATCACTTTTTTTGGTTCCCTTTCCCCCGAAATCCAATTAGTATACTAATTATGATATGCAAGGAAACACTAAATTCAATAAATTTATTATCAATGAAATATAAACAATAATGTTGTAATTAGTGTATTTATTTGTAATATAAGACTCATGTATATATATTGTTTATAAATACTAATAAACTCTTCTATCCTTTGGTATTTTATTCCATAAAATTATGCTAATCAAATTGTTGTATACACCATCTCTAAGATTATTGGGGTCACGTCACTATAAGAAATTACTTTTTATAGGAAAATGAGAAACGATCATTTTTATATCACCTAAATCCCCAATATCATGATCATTCTATGAATAATAAAAATTGGGGTTTTCCCAGGCATGAAGATTAAATCAACTGATATTAATCAAATAATGGACTCTTTAGGAAATGAAAAATGATCAAACAATTATTGAAAACAAAAGGATTATTACAAATTAATTATATATTCAATGAAATATAACCTCTAATAAGGCCTGAATTTTTGATAAAGTATATGACAAATAAGAATTAATTTATTATTTCGAGCACATTTCCATGGTAGACGGACAAAAATACATTATAATATTATTGTATTTATTCTATAATCTAAATTTTATGATATGTTAAATTGTCGAGAAATATAAATTTTTATCTTTTATAATTTTTTAATATATTTTTTATAAAAAACAACTTCGTATTGAGGATTCTATGTTTTCTCAAAAAACATGATAGCCAATGGACATTATATATTGAAACAATCTCCTTCGAATTCATTTAAATGGTATACTTTAATATAATTATTTTTTTAAATGGGAATTGGTGATACACAGTTATTGTTAAATTATATTTTAAAAAAGCTATTTATTATACCAATTTATATATATCATTTTATTTTAGTTTCAACCAAATATTCTATTTTCATAGATTATTAAAATTTACTAATTAATGAATTTGAAATGAATATAATGGGAGAACACAATTATTTGATATTATTCAACTTTATTTAAATATTGATGTTATGTTTCACATCCAAATTATACAAAATAACCAATTTCATGATTTTATGTGTTGTTCTTGTTGAGGAGATTTATACTCCAAATAATAAATCTTTTAATACTACTTCATATCAAACAAGTAAACTAGTGGGAAATAATATTTATCAAAGTATGAAATGGAGTATTCTCTAGCGTACTAGAAAACAGTCATACAAAATGTTTATTTTTGTAATTTTTTGACATTTTTTTCTTATTAAAAAGGAATAAAATTTAAATTATATCAGAATATTTTTTATTTTAATGTTATTAAAAATCATATTAGATATTATCCAAAATACTACTATTTTTATCAATCTATTTTTTTATGTATAATTTGTTGGGTGCCAATTAGATAGAGTAATTTAATTTGGGACTTTCCAAATAGATGGAAAATTTAATACCACATGGATTAGAAATAATAAATATTCAATTTATGTGTCAATAGATGAACACATATATATTTTCATGAGACATTGATTTCACAAAAAATTTAGATGAAACCCACACTTCATGATTATAGATGGAATTATGATCTTGTTAAAAATAAGTTTTTTAACACAAGTTATATATCTAATAATAAATTTCTAATTCAATAGTCTTTAATATTATATATTTACCATATGCATAATTTCCCTTGAGAACAGTTTCAAAAAATCTGATATCATGGTTTATTTTTTCACTAATATGCAATTTATCAATATCTTCACAAAACAACTTGTATATAATTATTATGATTTTATTATTGGGGGTTGGAATGACAAAGTTATAATTAATTAAATTTATTTTTGGTAATAATGATGATCTATATTGATTTTAATATTCACCTTGGGATATATTAAATTTTATTCAATACATTGAATTTTGATGTAATTGGTGTACAAATTTCACTAAATTAGATGATTTTTGAATATATTACTATTGATTTAACTATTTTATTGGTGTCCCCTTAGGATATTATAATTATGTATAATTTTAGGGTAATACAAACCATTTTATAAAAATAAATATTATAAGTAAAATACATTTTTATAAAGAAATTTGATTATTTTTATTTTCAAAGATATATCATTACAAAATAGCACATGTGGTGGGAATTTTCTAGTTTTCAATAGTCTATTTTGAAAAGTTGAAATCATTTATGTTTTTATTTTTTTTATTTCAATTATACACTTACAGAATTATACATTTAATATTACTAAGTATATGATCATTTCAAATCTCTTAAAGAATTTTTAATCATGTTAAAAATTTAAATTTAAATTTAAATTTTTATAATATATTTATCACCATTAATATATGTATTTCTGATTTTTTTCTCTTTACCTTTCCAATTATCATATCCATAAGGCCAAATAGATGGAGGGAATATATTATATTAACAATTTTTTATCCAAGGAATAATAATTTTTGATGATTTGAAAAATTTACTAAATGTCATTGAATAACTTTTTTCCTTGAAATGATATTTAAAATAATTTAGGTCTTATTAATATTCGTGATTATTAATAACAAAAAATGGAGAGAATATCATGGTAATGAATAGAAATGTTCATTCATTTTTTAAATTTAATATGGAGAAAAATGTTATAAAATTAATTAATTATTTATAATAACCTAAAATTTGGATTATATTTCAAATTTAGAGTAATGTTTTTAAATTGAATAAATATCATTATGAAATATAGAAAATATTTTTACTTATATTAATTATAAATCCAATAGTCCAATAATTATATTCATTAATATCTTACATGATTTTTATTCTAAAAAATTATAGACTGTTTTACATCACTATCTTATGTGGTTATAATAGTCACAAAAAAGAAAATGTGTTTCTGCCCATTTTATTTCCTAAATTTTACAGTTCATGTTTTTGAAAAAATATTCCAAGAAGTAATTATAAAAAAAAGGGATCACAAGGTATGTGGAGGACATTTTTAAAGGCCATACATATTGCTTTATGTGTCTACCTTGTGGATTATACTATATGGGTGATGGGGTTTGTAAAGAATAGTATTTCTATCTAGGTGAACCCTTCTAGATGGTGGACTATACAAATTTTCTAATGGGAGATGAAAACAAAAACATTTTTGTTGAGATTATAGCAGGTATCTGTTTGTGTCCATATAGACATAAAAATATTTGTGTGTGTGTGGGGGGGGGGGGGTTTATTCATTAAATTGACCTCTCACAACACTATATAGGATAAGAGGATCCAAAATGTTCCTGAATATATTATAGGCTATAAATACTCTCCAAGGATCTTTTCATGTATCTTTTTTACATTGATGGTCATTTATAGATCAATATTATAATTATTTATCTCATTATATTGATCTCATACAATTACCACACATAAACCATGTGTTTCATAATCTAAATTCTTATTATATGATTGTGAGTGGGATTCCAAGGGCTTATTATGAATGCTACATTTTTTTTCATTATTTCTCACTACCATTACTCGTTAGGGGGTTTGGGTCTCAGAATATTTAAGATGTGAGATTGGTTATACACTACTACTTTAGTGTAAGGCATTGATGTTTAATACCATCATAAGTATATAGATTTAAATTTTATCAACAATAATTAAACATATACTATGCATAAATCTATAACCATTAAAAAAATGTAACTAATTTCTTGTAAAAATGATTCATGGATATCATTGAATCTAAGGAGTAACAAGAAATGAAATTGAGAGGATGATATACAAGGACACATTAATAAATTATTATTGAAGTTATTTATCACAACCATGTAAATTTTTATGAATTTTATATTTCCATTGTGTAGTAACACTTTCAATTTTTTATAAGTCATTTTTTATATAATTTCAATATATATATTTTTATTTTATAAAATATTGTTAAAAATGAAATTCACACCAAATTACATCATCACAAAGACCAAATTTTTTTAAATAATTTTAGAAGATGAATTATTGGACGATTCAAAGTATTTTTTTAGTCCATAAAAATAACATCTAGTTGTAAAAGTAGCATGACTAGGTTAACATTTTTCACCATTATAACATATTATTATATTAAAAAACATTCCAGACAAATATATTATAAATGTGACACCTCCACACCCCTTAAATAAAGATAAAATAATTTGGTTCCATCATTAACCCCATAATGTTTTTCCATACCCTTTAATCATCTTCATTTCTGCCACCCTCGCAAAAAAATATAATGTCTGAAAGCCTCAATTAATAAAGAATAATATAGGGAAAAAAACAATTTTTTAATGTGTGTACTCATTTTTCATAGTATTATTTCTGGATTATCATAGATTCAATTATCTAATTTTCTATTTCTAATATAATGAAATTTATATTTTTATTTAAAGAATATTGTTGTGACAGGGGGAATGTTATTAATAGAATCTCATTCAAAAGATGTAATTATTTTACAACATTGGAAGTATATAAAAATTACATAGAATAAATAATAACACAATCCCGATTAATGTATGGGTTGGTGTCATTGAGGACTAGACATCTATGAAGATTAATTTACACAACTAGGGAACATTTATCCATAATAAACCCACACAAGATCCATTTTAGACTTATCATATTTCACACTCATCTTCATAGCATTGGGGAATAAAAATATAGGAAATGGGTTACATTAGATTATTTATAGGGGCGAACATATGTGGTAACGATAATATATCATAAGTGACTATGATATGGTAAAATGGGAATAGTTATGATATGTAAGAATATTACACCAAAGAATAATTGGTCATAAGTCACAAGTCATATTGAAATGGTTTAGCACAACATATGACATTAGTCCATAAAGTGTGGAAAAATTTATCAATAATCATGGGTTATGGGATCATACCATAAGAATAAGAATATAAATATGTGTTTTTCATAATAATATGAATAAGAAAATACCTAATTTAGATCACATCAAAACACATTTCCCTAAACAGGCTTATGATCATATCTTAACTTAATTATACAAATGTAATACCATATGATCATAGCTTAATAACTTTTATACACACACACACACACACATATATTATTTTGATCATAAGATAACTATAATTATACATCAAAAAAGCACATGTTCATTGATAAATATAAATTACCACCACACTCGACAATTAAATAATTTCTAATGTACAATTACACCCACACACATCATCTTGGTAATAAGTAAAAAATAATTATACCCATGAGAAATCTGGTGATCATAGATAAAACAAAGTTATATGGGTGTAAAATCATTATATTGATAAATATTTGTTGGTCGGAGTGGACACTCAAGATGGGGGTGAATTGAGTTCCAATTAAAATTTCTGCTAAAAACAATTTCTTTATAAATCCCCCAATTTCAAAAACAAATTAAACTGTAGTGAATTTATACAGATTTTAAAGGTTCAGTTAGTTTCTCAAAGATTTATTAATTCTCTGTTAACTTAATCTTATGATTAAATTAACTTTTGAAACTAACTTACTGGTTTACAATAAATATAAACACTTGCGAGTTTAACTATCAAAGTAGCTTTGAAAATAAATTATATTTCAAAGTAATAGCAGCGGAATATGAAATAAATGTATATAGTATGGATATAGATTTTAACTAAAAACACAAGAGTTAACCAAGAGGTTCAGTCTCAAGATGAGACTTAGTCCTCTCAAAATTTATATAAAGTGATCCACACCCTGGATCTGGGTTAACATAAGTGATCACACTGTTCATGTCAAGAGACCTCTACCATAGTTATACGTGGGATATCAAACAACAGCTCAAAGCTGTCCAGGTCACACTCGACCTCTACCACTATCCACAGTGGGAAATAATGGATGTAAAGATTGTGAGTGAGGATTTAAAAATCCTCCAGTTATGGTCCAGGAGACAGTGTGTGTAATAATTAACAGGCTACACACACTGTTCGTAATGCAAATACTAAATCACTTAGATAAAGATATAGAGTTTAGAATGGCTCTAGTGATTGCAGTGCAGCTCTGGACTCCTTTGGATTTGATCAGAAATGGTTCTGAGTCCTTCTCTGGTATTTGACTGAAAAACAGAGTATCGTTTCTTCTTTTAGTGCTTCCAGGTTCAGCTTGGTTATCGGCTCAGAAAATTAAGTGTTCTATGTAGTTCTTCTTTAGCATAGATTTCTCGAGTTGTTCTTGGCACGTTTTGAGCTTGATCGCGAGTGTGTTCCCATGTGCTCAATCTCTTCAAGTCTCTTGTCTTGATTCACTGATACATACACCTTGTTCTTGGTTTTTTTCTTGTATATCTTAACTCTTTCACATTCACCCCCTTTATAACTTTATGCCTTTTTTGCTGAGAAGAAGGAATGATTATCCTTTTCAATCGTACTTGGTACGGTTTCTTGAAATGGCAACAGAAATCATTTAATAACATTAGATGCATCAAAAGTAACAAATGTAGCAGTTAGTGTAATAAACAAATAGTGTCGAGGATATAGGATTTAACTCCACAGTTAATTATAGGTAGCTGTTTGTTTGTAGACGTGTACGGTTGACTCTGTGTAGGATCTCCCATCGGTAGCTCTTCAAACTCTTATCGGTAGCTCTTATCGGTAGCTCTTATCAGTAGCTCTTATTGGTAGCTCGATGAACATAGTTCCATCGGTTGCTCTAGCTCTTATTGGAAGCTCTTATCAGTAGCTCGATGAACTTAGTTCCATCGGTTTCTCCTGCTTTTATCGGTAGCTCTCTGTCTATCGGTAGCTCTGGCTGTCGGTAGCTATCTGTCTATCGATAGCTCTGGCTATCAGTAGCTATCCGTCTATCAGTAGCTCTGGATGTCGGTAGCTATCTGTCTATCGGTAGCTCTGGCTGTCGGTAGCTATACGTCTATCGGTAGCTCTGGCCGTCGGTAGCTCTATTCTGGTCAGTGATACTTACACTTGACTGTCTTATGCAAAACACATATAATTCACTTAGAATCATTTCAAAACTTATATAAACATGGATAATCGAGATTAACATAAATCAGAAATTATTTTAACATTATTATTAACTTGATCATCGATTTGAAAGAATTAAAGTGTAGATCAACAGTAATTGTGAATATCATAATATATGAACACATAATTGGGATTGTCAAAACATATGAATACAAGATTGGGATTATCAAAACAGGTGACGTCATCAATCTCCCCCTTTTTTATAATCACAACTTATGATATGGCCATTTTAAAATAGTGATAATATAGTAATAGAAAACAGTATCAGAGGAAAGAGGAAATAGTAAAAGAAAGATATAGATCAAAAATTATCATAGGTAGAATTAAATACAATAGTATCAGAGATATGGTTTGAAAGAATTGGTACCAAATAAGGAAATGTAAGAAATAGTATCAAAGGCTCCTCCTTTGATCATATTTCTACCCTTTTATATTTCTCCACTTTTCTCCCCTTTTGAGCATATTTCTCCGCCTTTTTGATAATCAAAAAGTGGGAAACCAAACATAGAAAAATGATAATCTGAGATAGTGGAAAGAAAAGAATTTTTATTTGATCAGACAAAAATTACATACACATAATAGAAAAAGCAAAAAATAAATTGATTCCTATCAAACAGCCTTTCCACTTTATCAATCCACATCTTCAATGTGAGATTTTCCCTTGAGATCAGAAGAGAATTCAGGTGTTGAGGATACTAGGGGGGACTTTGGAATTCCAGAAATGATCAGAGGAGGCTGAGCAACTGATACAGTGCCGGGCCTATATTGGGAAGTCCTTTGAGGGATCATAGGTGTGAGACTTCTTATGGCTTGAGCAGGAGTCATCTGAACTGGAGACGCAGTGGAGGCAGAGGCAGACAAAGCAGGAGGTACAATGACCGGTCTGGCATCCACATGCAGGAAGGGCAACAACAGGTTTCTGAAATCCATTATAATTCTTCCTCCTCTCTCCATTGCAGACACAAAATCAACTATATTTTCAATGAATTTATCCAAAGCAGGAGTAAGCTCCCTGAGCCTACTAACCTGCTCTCTAAAGGCCTAAGACACTGGAGGTAACTTTAGATTCTCAAGCATAAGTTTGAAATGGTTGGTCAGTTGTTTCTTGGTATAAACCCTTTCAAAATAAGAATCCACCTTATTCTTGATTGCCTCTTGAGAAGCAAAGGCCTCTCTCATGTAGTCCTGGACGACTTTCATTATTTCTCTGGATGAATCCCTGGTAGACAGCACAACTCGACTTAAATCTGATGAGTCCACAGAGCCACTGGTTGAAATAGAACCAAGCTCCTCCTTCATCAGAGCACAAAATTGATTCAGACCAATTGCAGGTTTTGAAACAAGAGGACCAACAGAGAAGGATACAGTTTCTTTGAATGTTTTGGTCAACCCACTAATCAGATTTTGCATTTGTGAGTCCTGATTTTTTACATGATCCTTCATAGATGTTTTGAAAGCTTCAAACACTGAGACCAGCTGACTTACAACATTCTTCACATAGGCTAAATCCTTGTCTGCTTGAGATTTTGACCTCATGAAATAGTCTAAGGCAACAACAAATATCTGTAGAGCTTCAAGATATGCTTCTAGCCTAGAAGTTTGAGTGTGGCACTCCTTGACTTCTTCTATTAGCTCACCCACAAAAGTTGACAGATTGAAACCAAGAGAAAGCTCAAAATACCTTTCTAACATCTTCATTTCTTCACCAAAACAGTGCTTCATCTCAGCAACAGAGGCACTGAAGGATTCCTTCAGCTCATGCTTTAGGGATTCGAGGTCAGACTTTGTAACAAAATCAGTAGGACCAACTGTAGTAGATACTCTTTCAGAAGCTAAACTGACTACAGAGTCAGCCATGACTGATGGAATCGAGGATACTAAAAAAGATTCCATTGTCTTTACTTCTTTTTCAAAACTGACTTTGATATTTTCTTTCAGCACATATAAATCATCTACTCAGACCACATCAGCAGGTAATAACTCAGGATTGATGTCATAGCTGATCTTTGGTCTATTCAAAGATACTTCATTATCTGAATCAGGATAATCGAAACCACGGACTATAAAACCTGGGTCTTCTACCCAGTCTTCAGACTCGATAGTCACTGTAACATTTCCAAACGTGGTGTGATGCTCCCCCTCAATGGGTGCATTCTCATATATAGAAACTACATTCTTTTATGGTCTTTCTTCATCATAATCTTCCACAACAACTTACATCTCTGCAGCAGCAAGATGATTTTTTGGAATAGGTACAACTTATCCTCTTTCTCTTTCATCATCCATAGAAGGTACAACTGAGCTTCCAATAACTGGACTCAGACTCAATTCAGCAGAATCATATGATTCAGAGACATTCTCTTCTTCCTCTACATGCTCAGAGACCGACTGATCTTCCCCATTAGCAGGTGTCTCCACTTCTGCTAGCACTTACTTTTCTAAAGACATAATTTCAGCAACAGGGCTTGGAGGCAAGTCAGGATCTCCTCCATCATCCATAGGAGTTTCTTCCTCTTCTTCTTCTTTTTCTTCTTCTGACTCATCACTGTACTCAGGTTCCTCTTCATCAGGTCCTAGACCTGGATCTCTTTTATCCTTTGGCCTTGAAGGATAATCCAAAAGATTAAATTTATCATATACCTTTTGGTCATCATTGACTTATTCTCCTCTCCATGGATTCCAATTAATCTTCATATATTTTCAAACTGTAGTAGTAATACAAAAGTTGCTCTTCACTACAACTGTCTCATCTTGAGACTCAGCTATCCCTTTCACTTTGATCATTACAGAAATCAACTTAGCAAAGAGTAGGGCATTAGTCTTTGATTTCGGCCTTGTAATATCATCCATTTGACTCATCACCAATCTGGAAAAATTGACTTTGACATCATGTCTCAAAATATGTAGGAGATAGATATCCTGATATCTCAAATTAGCAAAGTCTCCTCTCCTTGGTATCAACACATGTTGAACAAACATGAACAGTAATCTGTTCTCTCCATCCATTTCTGCAGCAACCACTTGCCTTGGTGTTCCATCACCAGTCAGTTCTTTCAACGCGGTCTCATGATCAAAAATGTCATTGGTAGGTGGCATTGCTCTTGATACATATCCAGACACACCTTCATGTGGAAATTTTAAGCAATCATCTCATTCTACTGATGAAAATGATATCACTTTACCATTTACAAACGAATATACTCGGTTCTGATTCTCTAACTTCTCGAAGCTTACGAAATCATAAAACGGTTTTACTAACATTGGGTAGTAGGGACCGTTGTTATTTGAAAAGAAATCTACCCATCTCTGAGCTTCCAGAACTTCGAGCACCAAGGACTTGCTGGGCAGCAACCAGTCTACACATAGCTCTTTTTCGATCACAATAGCTCTATTTTGCAGATGAGGATTTACAGGTCTCCTTCCTGACCTAGTTCTAACAGCACTACTCGCTTCTGGCTCGTACTTCTGCCTTTTTTGCTTTAGGCTCAACACAGTCGTCTCGGATGATAGGAGTTTTGGTTTTTTCCATCGCTGGTTCGAGGGATCTCAAGTTCGTATAGGGTTTGGGTTCTAAGGTTCGAAGGTAAAAGGTTTTGGGTTTGGTGGAGTGATAAGCGGCTTAGACTTAGTTTTATCATTTAGGAATCATAAGTTAAATGAATAAAAACAAAAAAAATGGTTCAGATTCTTGGCGGTAGACAAAAAGATTTAAAATAGATCTTTATTGGTAATGATTTTTATCGGTGAGGATTTCAACATCGGTGAAGATTAAACATCCCCAGCTCATGCCTAATGTAACATATCCTATCCACACTTAAGGGTTTAGTGAAAATGTCGGCCAATTGATGTTCAGTGCCGATAAGTTCAAGAGAAATATCACCCTTTTGATAATGATCTCTCAGAAAATGATGCCTCACATCAATGTGTTTGGTTCTTGAGTGAGATACACGGTTCTTCGAGATGTTTATTGCACTAGTGTTGTCACAGTTAATCGAAACATGCTTAAAATCATATCCATAGTCCAAGAGAGAGTGTTTCATCCACAGAATTTGTGCATAGCAACTACCAGCAGCAATATACTCTGCTTCGGCAGTGGATAGAGCTACAGAATTCTGCTTTTTACTACACCAAGATACTAAGGATTTTCCTAATAAATGACACGTTCCTGAAGTTCTTTTTCTATCTAATTTGCAACCAGAAAAGTCAGCATCTGAATAACTCATTAACTCAAAGGATTTTCCTTTTGGATAAAATAAACCAAGGTTAACAGTATGTTTGAGATACTTGAAAATTCTTTTAACAGCAAGCAAATGATATTCTTTTGGGTTAGATTGAAATTTTGCACACATACATACACTGAACATAATATCTGGTCGACTAGCAGTAAGATAAAGTAAACTACCAATCATACCCCTATAATTTGTTTGATCCACTAGTTTCCCAGTTTCATCTGTATCCAATTTACAGATTGTACTCATAAGATTTTCACTCTCCTTAATACTATCCAAAACAAAACGTTTGAAAAGATTCTTTTTATATTTACATTGATTCAAAATAATACCATTTTCATTTTGAAATACTTGAAATCCAAGAAAGTATTTAAGTTATCCCATTAAACTCATTTCAAATTCATTTTTCATACTTTTTGAAAAATCAGTACATAAAGAATTTTTAGAAGATCCAAAAATAATATCATCAACATAGATTTTTACAACTAAAACATCTTTAGAAATTCTTTTAATAAAAATAGTTGGATCAGCAATCCCTTTAGTAAAACTTTTTGAAATAAGAAAGTTTCTGAGTCTATCATACCAAGCTCTTGGAGCTTGTATTAAGCCATATAAAGCTTTAGAATGTTTAAAAAATTGATTTGGAAAATGGGGGTTTGTAAAACCAGGAGGTTGTTCTACAAAAACATCTTCAATTATAAAACCATTTAGAAATGCACTTTTGACATGCATTTGATAAAACTTGAAATTTATATGTGCAGTATATGCAAGTAAAATCCTAATGAATTGTAGTCTAGTTACATGTGCAAAGGTCTCCTCATAGTCTATTCCTTCTTCTTGACTATATCCTTGTGCAACTATCCTAGATTTGTTTCTAACTATGTTTCCTGATTCATCAACTTTATTTCTAAAAACCCATTTAGTGCCTATTGTTAGTGTGTCCTTAGGTCTGTCAACTAATTCCCAGACTTTGTTTCTTTCAAATTGATTTAACTCTTCTTGCATAGCCATTACCCAGAATTCATCAACGATAGCATCATTAATATTTTTGGGTTCGAGCTGTGAGAGAAAAGCTTGATGTTCAGCCTGATTTCTTAGAGAATCTCTAGTCTGTGTTCCTCTATGAAGTTACTAACAACAGCATCCAAAGGATGATTCTTTAGAATTCTTATTGATCTAGTAAAGGTAGGACTAGACACTTCAGGTTTATCAGTAGGTTCGGGTTCAACCAAAACAGATTCTGGAAAAAGTCCAGAACTGGATGTTTTTATAACAGGTTCTTTGGATTTATCATTAAGGTCCAGAACAGAAAAATCTTCTTCAAGATTCTCAGGAGAGGTTTTAGGCTCATGTGGATCGATTTCATCAAATTTGATGTGAACAGATTCTTCCACACATTTGGATGTCTTATTGAACACTCTATAAGCTTTATTTGAAGTAGAGTAACCCAGAAAAATTCCATCATCAATTTTAGAAGAAAACTTGTCCAGATTATCCTTTGTGTTAAGAATAAAGACTTTGCAACCGAAAACTCTGAAGTAATTAACCTTAGGCTTCCTATTCTTCCACAACTCATATGGGGTTTTCGTAAGAACAGGTCTGATCAAGACTCTATTGATAACATAACAAGCTATATTTATAGCTTCAATCCAAAAGTAAATAGACAGTTCATATTCATTGAGCATTGTTCTAGCTATTTCTTGAAGGGTTTGGTTTCTCCTTTATACTACGCCATTCTGCTGAGGTGTCCTAGGATCTGAAAAGTTATGAGTGTAGTCATTGTGTAAGCAATAAGATTCAAAGTCTTGATTTTCAAACTCACGGCCATGATCACTTCTCATGGTCTTAATTTTGAGTCCACCAAGATTCTCTACAGACTTGGAGTATTTAACAAAGGAAGAATAAGCTTCACTTTTGTGAGCTAAGAAATATACCCAAGTATATCTAGAGAATTCATCTACTAGAACATAGGCATAGTGCTTCCCATTTAAACTAGAAACTCTTGATGGTCCAAACAAATCCATGTGAACCAACTCAAGTGGTTGAGAAGTTGAGACTTCTTTCTTTGAATTAAAAGAAACTTTTTGTTTTTTTTCCATTTGACAGGGATTACACACTTTGTCATTTGGGAATTCTAATTTAAGTAAGTCTCTAACTAAGTTTTTCCTAGCCAGTTTTCTAAGTGAGTGAATGTTGCAGTGTCCAAATCTTCTGTTCCATAGAAAATATTCTTTATGAAAAGCATTAAAACAAGGAATATTTTGTTTAGCTAAAGAATATAAATCAAAAACATAAACATTTTCATTCCTTAGAGCAGAAAATACTAAATCATTTTTGGAGTTAAAGACATCACATGAATCATTTTCAAACTTGACATTGAAACCATCATCACATAATTGAGATATACTAAGAAAGTTATATTTATTTCCATCAACGAATAAAACTTTAGAAATTAATATTGAGTCAGTGTTACCAATCTGGCCTAGGCCGATGATTTTTCTTTTAGAGTTGTCACCAAAGGTGACATGACTTCCATAAACCATTATTAAGCTCTTGAAGCAAGAATAATCTCCAGTCATGTGTCTTGAGCACCCACTTTCTGAATACCATATCTTCTTGTGATAGCTCTTCAAGCAGGTCTCCTACAAAACAGATTTAAATAGGAAATGACTTTGGTACCCAGATTTTCTTGGGTCCAGATAGGTTAGCAATCAGGGCTTTAGGTACCCAGATTTGTTTTATTGGTTTCATACTATTAACAGAAGTAACAGATTTGGAAAGATAAACTTTATTTGGTCTATAACCATATTAATATCCTGTTGAAGCATATGAATTTCCAAAACTGGAACTAGCAAAAAAAATTCAGACTTAGGAATAAATTGGGTTCTGGTGAATTGTCTCTGTCCATGTTGGTATCCTAAACCAATAGCATATCTAGGTGCAACTTTCTTTCCAAGAATTTGAGTTAGAGCATCCTTTCCATTTGTGAATTTTTCTATGTCTTTTATGAGTTGCTCATTTGATAGTTTCAGTTCTGTATTTTCCTTTAATAGTTGTGCATTCTTTTCCTTTTCTATATCAAGATCAGATTTATGCTTAACACATAAAGCATACTGTTTCTTTAAACCTTTGTATTTGTCTTTAATCTCATTACAGGTTTCTTCTAACATATCACAGTATTCAAATAGTTCAGATTTTGACATGTTTTCCGAATCAGAATCATCTACAGAATAATATGAATTTAAAACAGGAGTTTCAGATGTTGCCTTAGAAGTATTTTTCATGAAACACATGTTGGCTCGATTCCTTCCAGAGTCCGAAGATTCAGCTTCACTTGTGCTGTCTTTTGAAGCACTCCAGGTATCCTTCATGGATTTCTTGTACTTCTTGTCTTTGTAATCATATTTATTTTTGAATTTTAACTTTGGACAGTCTGCTTTAATATGTCCTTTTCACTTGCATTCGTAGCAGACAACTTCATCAGTCCTGTCAGCTTTCTTCCAATCCTTTTTCCATTTTCCTTGTTGATCATACATTCCTTTGTAATTTGTTTTCCTAAAGAATTTCTTTTTCCTATAAAACTTCTTGAATCTCCTGGCTATCTGAGCCATTTCTGCATCACTGTCATACTCTGAGTTTTCACTTGTTCAACTCTCATCCTCCATTTGTATTTTCTCCTTCTCCTTACTCTTCAAAGCAGTAGACTTGAATGCTACAGATTTTCTTTTCAGTTCATCATCTTCCTCTTTGTTTACCTTGAGCTCTTCTTCATACATCATCAATTTTCCAATAAGTTCTTTGACAGGTAGAGCAGCAATGTCACATGATTCTCTGATTGAGACAGATGTGCCTCTCCATCGGTCTGGTAGACATCTCAAGATTCTCATAATGTGTTCCTTTGCTGGAATAGCTTTTCCGAGTGAATTCATCATGTTGACTATCTCATTAAACCTAAGATACATGTCAGAAATAGGTTCATCATACTTCGTTTTAAAATTATCATACTTAATAGTATAAGTGTTCAATCTCATTTCTTTAACATTATTTGTTCCTTCATGAGAAACAGCAAAGGTATCCCAAATTTCAAAAGTAGTTTTTCATGCAGAAATTCTATTGAATTCTTCATCTCCTAGAACACAGTACAGAGCATTCATAGCTTTAAAATTATTATTGTAAGCAGTCTTTGTAGGTTCATCCCAAGTAGATCTATCAGTAGTGGGAATTTTTTATTCAGATTCAATAGCAGTCCAAATATCAAAACTCATGCTTTCTAGATGAATTTTCATTTTAAGTTTCCACTGAGCATAGTTATTTCCATTAAAGAAAGGTGGTCGGTTAGTAGCATCACCCTCAAGTCTATTATCCATTATATACAAAAATTAAAGAGATAAAAATTTTGAAATAACAGAAATTTTAAGAACATAAAAATATAACTAAAATCACAGTTGAAAAGCAGAGAGTAAATAAATTTTTTTGTAAAACACACAACCTCCTCTGATACCTAATGTTGGACAGAGTGGACACTCAAGAGGGGGGTGAATTGAGTTCCAATTAAAATTTCTGCTAAAAAAATTCTTTTAAAATCCCCCAATTTCAAAATCAAATTAAACTGTAGTGAATTTATACAGATTATAAAGGTTCAGTTAGTTTCTCAAAGATTGATTAATTCTCAGTTAACATAATCTTATGATTAAATTAACATTGGAAACTAACTTACTGGTTTACAATAAATATAAACACTTGCGAGTTTAACTATCAAAGTAGCTTTGAAAATAAATTATATTTCAAAGTAATAGCAGCGGAATATGAAATAAATGTATATAGTATGGATATAGATTTTAACTAAAAACACAAGAGTTAACCAAGAGGTTCAGTCTCAAGCTGAGACTTAGTCCTCTCAAAATTTATATAAAGTGATCCCCACCTTGGATCTGGGTTAACATAAGTGATCACACTGTTCATGTCAAGAGACCTCTACCATAGTTATACGTGGGATAACAAAAAACAGCTCAAAGCTGTCCAGGTCACACTCGACCTCTACCACTATCCACAGTGGGAAATTTAGGATGTAAAGATTGTGAGTGAGGATTTACAAATCCTCCAGTTAAGGTTCAAGAGACAGTGTGTGTGTAATAATTAACAGGCTACACACACTGTTCATAATGCAAATACTAAATCACTTAGAGTAAGATATAGAGTTTAGAATGGGTCTAGTGAATGCATTGCAGCTCTGGACTCCTTTAGATTTGATCAGAAATGGTTCTGAGTCCTTCTCTAGTATTTGACTAAAAAACAGAGTATCGTTTCTTCTTTCAGTGCTTCCAGGTTCATCTTGGTTATCGGCTCAGAAAATGAAGTGTTCTGTGTAGTTCTTCTTTATCATAGATTGCTCGAGTTGTTCATGGAACGTTTTGAGCTTGATCGCGAGTGTGTTCCTGTGTTCTCAATCTCTTCAAGTCTCTTGTCTTGATTCACTGATACATACACCTTATTCTTGGTTTTTTTCTTGTATATCTTATCTATTTCACATTCACCCCCTTTATAACTTTATGCCTTTTTTTGCTGAGAAGAAGGAATGATTATCCTTTTCAATCGTACTTGGTACGGTTTCCTGAAATGGCAACAGAAATCATTTAATAACATTAGATGCATCAAAAGTAACAAATGTAGCCATTAGTGTAATAAAAAAATAGTGTCGAGGATATAGGATTTGACTTCGCAGTTAATTATAGGTAGCCGTTTGTTTGTAGATGTGTACGGTTGACTCTGTGTAGGATCTTCCCTCGGTAGCTCTTCAAACACTTATCGGTAGCTCGATGAACTTAGTTCCATTGGTTGCTCTAGCTCTTATCGGTAGCTCTTATCGGTAGCTCTAATCGGTAGCTCGGTGAACTTAGTTCCATCGGTTGCTCTTGCTCTTATCGGTAGCTCTCTGTCTATTAGTAGCTCTGGCTGCCGGTAGCTATCTGTCTATCGGTAGCTCTGGCTGTCGGTTGCTATCCGTCTGTCGGTAGCTCTGGATGTCAGTAGCTATCCGTCTATCGGTAGCTCTGGATGTCGGTAGCTATTCGTCTATCGGTAGCTCTGGCTGTCGGTAGCTATCCGTCTATCGGTAGCTCTGGCTGTCGGTAGCTCTATTGAGGTCAGTGATACTTACACTTGACTGTCTTATGAAAAACACATCTAATTCACCTAGAATCATTTCAAAACTTATATAAACATGGATAATCGAGATTAAAATAAATCAGAAATTATTTTAACATTATTATTAACTTGATCATCAATTTGAAATAATTAATGTGTAGATCAAAAGTAATTTTGAATATCATAATATATGAACACATAATTGGGATTGTCAAAACATATATATACAAGATTAGGATTATCAAAACAGGTGAGGTCAAAAATATTAAACCACTACTAATTTATTATAGTGTTATATAGGACCCCACACATCAATTATCAATAAATATTAATTCTACAAAAAATTATTAATTTAGGATATCATTAAAACCCCACGGATTAAAAAATGATTTTCATCACATTTCATGATAATATTACAAAAAATGACCAAGGCCAAGTAGAAATTTGATAAGAAATATTAAATCACCTAAGATAATTATTTCAATAGATTGATTAGATAGAGGTTAAGGAAAATTAACTTTAATATAAATATATCTGTCATAGATAAATATTAATATGGAAATGAACCAATAAAATATATTTAAAGAAAATGATTTTAAAATTAACTTAAAAGTTGAAATAATGGGTCATTTTTAAAATTATTTTTCTTAGGCATCATAAATATATGTATTTATAAATAAAACTCATTAAGGAACCCTTAAAAGAGATTTAATGGTTTCCAAATGGGGATGTGAAAACATTTATAAAACCTTTATACTTAATAATAATATACAATAACAGATCATAGAAAATTAAATATTGGATTAAGATATGAAATAATAAATATTTGGGAAATATTTACATTTAAAAAATATTTCAATAACAAGACCATGTAAATGAAAAAAAAATTTATAAAAATAAATTTTTTTACAGAACCTATGATTTATTATTTTAAAAGGATGGAAAACATGTTTAATATCATGAAATATATTTTTTTTGAAAAACATAATATTTAATAGATTAACAAGATAGAAATTTTAGTAGATGAGAAGGAATGTTTCATGTTCACATGATATAAAAAATAAATTGGATTCTAATTATAAAGGAGAAGATACTAGGTAAAAAATATTATCATCAGGAAGTAAAAAAACAATTATTGAAGATGGGAATTTTTCTCAATATGGAATTGATTTTCACAAAGATAATAAAAAATAGTGAATCATTGAATAAAGATGTGAGTTTACTTGGATATGAATATTATGTACCATTAAATAATAACATAGAGGGGATAAATCAAATATTTTATGAATAAGTTCTATAAAAAGAATTATAACTCAATTAAAGGAGTTTGGTTAACTAAAAACCCATACAACATTGGTATAATTAAAACAGATGGTCATTTGTTGAGGGAATATAATATGGATAGTAGAAAACATAGAATAAAATTACTTTTATGTAGTACATTAATTAATTAGTTATCAAAAGTATTAAATATATCATGGTGCACAATAAGAAATATATCTGTAGATGTAAAATTGGTGGAAATAACCCTATACCGTAAATCTTGTTTAGTTAATCACACTCTAAAATAATTAATAAAAACCCTATCAATCATAATCATCTATTTTATATAAATATTAATGTATATTACTATATATAGTATTAATTTATAACTCTTCAATACATTTGGTTTTGTTGATTATTTTCTATTTCTGATATGTGTGTGTGTAATATTTGTTGTTTTAACTAGTTTTTAATGACATAGTTCATCATCATTAGTAACAAAAGTTTTATCATTACCAAATCATTGAAAATAATATAAATTATCTATTATAATTATTTTTTTATTTTTTGTTTCATTAATGGAATGTTTTGGTTTTGACCCTTATGGATAAATTTGGAAACGAGCATATTTCGAGGAATATTTTCTTAAATAATGTGTAAAATGTTTATATCTCCATTTTGTAACCCAAAAAATACAATATATTTCATTATTTCTATAATATATTACCATAAATTAAATTAAAATAGAAATTCACGTCCTATATAAACATCATTTTCAAGTTGGTGGTTGAAATAACCCAAACTTGTACATGCCTTAATTAATATATGATTATGATGTGATTTTGTTGTTATATTATTATAATATAGGAAAAAATGACTTTATATTATCTTGAAAATTTGGATATAAATTAATTTTAATGAATAATAATAATAAGATAAACAATTTGAATTTTTTCCATTTTATAATGGCATTATTTTTTTCACATAGAATCCTCTTTTAGACAGCAAAAATTCCCACTATTGATTATTTATAATCTTTTAACATGTTGTCAAATTTTAAATTATAAAAAAAATGGTAATTTTAATCCTCTATATTTATCAATTAAACCCATTTTCATGATTATCCATGTATGTTAGTGCTAAAATAAAAAATAAAAATCCATCATTGCATATATGCGAAAGTCCATCACACATATGGATATTTATTTCACTCTTGATAGAAAGGGTAAAATGTGTAATATGGTTTCTGAATAAAAAATATAAATTTTTCAACAAATATTATAAATATATATTAAATTAGCTATTATGAATAAACTTTTATGCTGACACAATTAAATGAAACACATTGTGTTCATGAGGCGGTAGTTCAAAAATGAATGAATGACTATTTTTTATCATAATAAATTAGAGAAATATGGATTATTCTTTAACAAAAATATAATAATATAAAAATATAAAAATTACACTGATTTTATTATTAAAATATATTTTTTTATTATTTTTAGATAAATATGCACATAAAAATGAAATCCAAAATAAATAGGAATATATAAAAACGTATTGCTCACATCATACATTATATCCATTTTATAGTGTTTTAAAACATTGAGAAATGATATTTGAAGGAAAATAAAACAACTATAATTTTATATGAATTTTTTGAAAATGGTTAGTCATCTTGTATTCAAAACATAGATGGTAGTGGTATGATGGGAATTTAAGAGAGGCGTTCCTCTTTAAATCATGAAACGGTGAATCATTTCTATAAATACCTAGTACATTTTAAAAATTGAAATCCATCATAAAAGAATATAGATAAAGGGATTTAAATAATGGATATGGGAAAAAATTTATATTAATGATCAAGCCACTCATTTCAATTTTTGTTTGAACAAAAATTCGGTCATTCACTCTTCATTAAACACTTGTTACCCATTTTTATTTGTAAAAAGGGTATTCTTAACCAATGTATTTAATCATTCATTCATAAAAATAAATTTCCCCTATTTAAATAGATTTGATATAATTATTACCAATTTAAAATATACATTAATATATTAATTTTTATAATGTTTTTTTATTTATTTGAATAGACTAAATGTTTAACGTATTAAATAGTAGTATTCTTGAAAATTAATACCAAAATTCAAAAATGTCAAAATGAGTTTTTAAAATAAATTATACCTCTGAAAAATATTTATACATCTTATAAACTTATATGTGGGGTTATAAAGACGTTTCATGAACTGAAACTACATACATATAGATTAATATAGTCTAAAACGACATGTTATTTAAAAAAAATGATATTTTAACTCCTCACCTAAAGTTAATTTCTCTAAAAAATACCTATACATTATTTTTATAAGGTATTTATATAATAATTTCAAGAATCATTTTAATTTTATCAAATTCAAATCCTAAAACATATAATGTTTATTTTTAATTAAAAATATCCAAGACATCTAAATATTTGTTTTTATAAGGAATCATATTTTGGCATATTATGTATTCTTCTTCATATTATCTATAAATTAAAAATAAAACAAGTCTTAATACACTATTCAAAAATATTATATTGCAATGGGAAAAAGTAAATTTAATAAAATTTATCTTAGTAGATTCTTAGTTGCGCTAGTTGAGTCGATATTTAGAATGAGCATTAATATCAAATCTCATAATATATATATTATCCTAATTTTCTTACCTACTCTTATAAATACAAATTACACCACTACCATGTAATTGTATATATTCATTTTTTAGTTTTTATAGTAAAAAAATATCATTTTATTGAATGATTATTTTAATGAAAACATATTTTAATGACAAAGGGAGTAACATTATAGCAAATAAATAAATTGATTCATCAAAATTTAAATTATAACATAACAATTAATTAGTTACATATGTTGTTATGATAGATATGACATGGGATTTTATTTCTAAAGTGGTATCCACCTTTGAAACTTGATATTCTCTAAGATACTAAATAATTCATTCATTATAGACATTTCATAAAACATTTGAGCAATGAATAAACTTTATGTTATCATTTCTATTATTTATTATCATATGATGATAAGGAATGTTATTTTCTTAATTAAAAAATTAAATCAACCCCATTATATAGGGAGAGAAAAATACATTTCAAAAATAAGTTTAAATTTATATAATGTAATTATAATATGACTTTAGTGAATGAAAATCCACAAAACCTAGATAAAGTTCATATACCTTTTACACAATTATATAACAATGGTTTTTTATTTCATAATCTATTTGTGGTATAAAACATTCAGGCCATAATCCATCTACCAATCTACTCAAATGAATAAGTATACATAGCACAAAATAATTATCCCTTTCCACATTAGTATTATTAAATTCATATGATATTACAATATCCTATGGAATAAGAGGTTATTGGTTTCTATATATCTGTTATCTCCACATAATACTGAACAAGATCTCATAACTCTCAAATTACTAACCTATAATATAATATTATTTTAGCTGATATTTTGGAAAAATGTTATTTTTATTCATTTTGTTAACTAAAACCTTATTTTTTCCATAGTAAATGTTTTCCCTATTTTATCATTTATATATATAACATCATATAGTTATATTGATACATTCCCATTGGTATCACTTCACACATTTGTTCATGAATGAAATATGGCCTTTTTAATATATTCATCATTAGATCTACTAAGAAACCCAATATTTATGTTCATACTGTATTTAGGTATTCATCATTACTATATTAGATTATAATAACTCACGATAATTCTTTGAGCATAACGAAATGAGTATCAATAAAAATATTCATCCAATTTGGGATACTATTAAAAAATACACATCATTTCCCATCACACCAATTATTTTCATTGTTTCTCATAGATGAAACCATTTGAAAATATAAAGTATCAAATAAAGAGTGATTATTATTTTAATCATAAGTTAATTTTGATAAATTCAACCTCAAATTTTCTCCCAACTTAAATCGATCACATTATCTATTATCAAAATCAAAATCACTATGGGTTCAATGATGGATTCATTATGATGGGTTCCTCTATATTATTGTCTTTTAATTATAATGTGGTTAAAAAATTCATATCCCCCAAGCACGTCAAGATTTGTTTTATGTTTGGATTCATTTTCACATACCATGTTAAGATTGAGTTACTACACTAAATGTCTCTTTTATGGTTATTACCCATAGGTACATATTTTCTAGAGCAGACTTATAGTTATATTATCTAGATATAAATTTTATTTCTTGGTAAACATTTAAAAATAGAATTTATAAAAACATTATAGTATAATTTTATTAATATAAAAATACATAAGACTTCTCTTGAGGGTCTCCAATATTTTTCTCTAATCCCAATCCACAAAAAATATCTAAACTAATTCTAAAAAATCACTATACCAAACACTATTACTGACTATATAATTCCATAATAAATGTTTCTTTATTTTACATCATTTAAATATTAATAACATTATATATGATAAATAATAACAAAATAAAAAAAGGTTTTGGGGCTTTGAAGATTAATAACATAGGCAACATATTCTGCACGAATTGTGAACAATTTTGTATAATTGAACAACACTATATCCTTTATACATTTCTACTGTGTTAAACTCATATTTATATTATGTTTGAATAAATAAATAAGAGATGGGAGGGTACATATTCCACGAAAGGGTAAACATAAGTGATCATAACCATATATTATTAGTGTGCATACAATAAATATATTGTAATAATAAACGTTTATAGGAAAATAATAACTATTAGAGAATAGATAATAAATCATGAGTTATGTGATCATTTTCTCATAACATAAGATATCAATGATAATATTTTGGAAACACTAGTCAATCAAAATAATCCATGGGAAAATAACTTATCCCTATTAACCTGAATACATGTTTTAAAAAAAATCATATTAAAATATATCACATTAAATATATCTAAATAACAATTATTTCCTTTAAAAAACTCATGAGTATAGGTCAACCACAATTATACTCATTCACAACCATGTATGAATTTATTAACAAAAATTATAACAACACACAACATTATGAGAACAAATTTACCACATTTACACCCATTATCAAACTTTTAATAATTGGAAAATATAATTATAAAAATTAGAAAACATTATTGTCAAAGATAAATAATAATTATATCCACACAAAACCTTATGAAAATATAAAACTCATAATTAAGCCCACACTAATACTTGTAACCATAGTTAAACCATAATTATAACCATTCACGTGATCATTATCTCATGAGGTATGAATCATTTAATAATGAATTGGAGGAAAATACAAAACCCCAGCCATCAATAATCACTATATATTTGTGAAACATGAAATAAATCAATCATTATGCCATAAAGAAGTCATGAAATGAATAATGTGTTTGACAAAATTTCCACATTTTATCAAAAAAATTTACAAAAAATGATAATGTTTCATATCCAAAAATTATTTCCTCCAAAAATAGTATGTCTAAACATCATTTTGAAGGTATTTCATGGGAAATAAAATTCTGGAAAGTATTTCCCATAGATATAAAGAGGTAAATATAATTGATTCATCATTATTTTTTTAGAAAACATAATTTATATTACCATAAAAGGTGAAATTATTGGAAAACTTTAATTGTAAATTTCATTAGGATTTTTAAAAATTAATATTAGAAATGAAATATCCATAATTGTTCTTTAAATATACATATTGGTTTAAAAAATTGTGAGATAAAATATTTGGAAAAATCTTACTTTAAAAAACATCAATAATTTAGAATTGAAAATGAAAACATATTTTCAAAATGGAGATTGGAAAATTTAAAAAAAAATAGATTTAAAAAAACATCAATATTGTTTCCTTATAAATGATACAGAGGTTATCATAAATATTTATTGATTTGATGATGAAACCATTGATTTATAAATTATAGATGGCATTTTAAATATTTTAAAATACCATCATTGAAAAAAATAATATTTCACAACTTATATCAAAAAATCCTTTTATTTGAAGATGAGAGGGTAAATATGATGGGAACCTGTGAAAAAATATTATTAGTTTTTCAGTTATAAAGGATAACAATGGAAGGAAATTAAAATATATAAATTATGGGAAATTATTGTTAAAGAGTGCGAGAACAATTCTCTATAGTGACACAATTTTGATAATGAAGTCCTTCAATATTGAATCAATGAATTACAAATTCATTTTCCTCTAAGAGAAAGAGAAAACACAATGTAATAAAATAAAATATTCGAAGAAAATAATAGTGTGTGAAGATGTTCATGATAATGTATTCTAACTCAATGATGTGAGTTGATTTTATAAAAAAACCTTATAACATGGAATCTTCAAAATAAAAATTCATTTTATTATATACCATGATATTGATCTTGAATATTATGAGTAAATTTAATATGATAAATAAATTTAATAGGAATTCATCACACAATATTAATGATATTTTTTTAAAGGATGGGGTGAAGACTCATTTTATTATTAAAGAAATGAAATTACCACTTTTAACTGGGAAGAGGGATACCCATTACATAGCCCGATTGACTAGGGGGCTTATAGCCCATTACGAAGCCCATAGGTACAAATTTTTGGCCCCATTCCCATTCTGTGAATAGTAACCCATCTGCTACAGTACCACTGCTGCTACAGTTCACTGCCACCACTACAGTACCCACTGATCTATAATACCACCACAGCTACAACACACTACAATACGCCTACAGTACCTACACCCAATTGGTTTAGAACCCACATTTTTCAAGCAAGATTTTGGGGTGCTTACCATTAAGCCAAACCCCAACTACAAATTAAGGATATTAATTTCTATAATAATAAATATATCTCTTGAAAATAAACATGAGATAGAGAACCTCTTAAATTTAATTACCTCAAATTTTTCAAACTATATCCTTATTTACATAAAAATTAACCATCATAATAATATATTATATTTCATTATTCATGTATATAACATTTTATAAACCTAATTTATATTTATTCTCTTAATATATAATAGTTATTTATTTTATTTTTTGTATATAGATTGTGAGTAATCTTGAATGTTTTTAACTAGTGTGTAACAATGGAGATTTTCAAAATTATTTTAGAAGATTTCATATTCTAAGATAATATATGATAATAAAATTATATTTTTAGTACTATTTATAATTCTATAATTGCATCTTATGTGAGTTTGGGATAAGATCAATAAAGTTAAATTTGGTTATGAGAATGTTTTTATGAGTCTTAAAGAATGGATATTATTATTTTTAAATAATGAGATTAATTCTAATATAACAATTATTAAACAAAATAAAATTAATTTTTTACTAATTTATTCCATATATTACAATAACAAAAAATACCATTTTCATGCATGATTAAAAATTTATAGCATTGTTATTGTATCTTGTTAGACCCACACAAACTAGACCACACCATTATTGGTTGATGATTAGGATGTGATTTAGTTGAAATATCATTATACTGATAAATGATGGTCATATTTTGTGTTTATAATTATGAAATACCAAAATTTTAATGAAATTGAGTAATAATATAATCTATATTATGTAATTTTATAGTTTTAATAAATCATGATTTTTGGACTTATAATGATACTTTGAATGTTTTAATTTACCATATTTAATTAATGCTTAAAATTTTAATATATTGACCTATTATTTTTTGAATAACCTTAATAATTTCATTAAAATTTTAATTACCTATTTAACTGATTTACCTGGATATTTTTTATGGAATTTAACAATAGAAAAATGGAAATCAAACATTATATAAAAAAGGTAGTTGACGTTCACAGGTGGATATTGATTTCATTTTCCATAGAATAGAGAAAAATATTATTATTTTTTATCATATTAGATCAAAATTATTCTATAAACATAATAATTATATAATAAATTACCTATTAAGTCTATCTATGTAAGGTGGTAATGGTAAAATAAACATGTTGCTTTGTGTATGTGGTTGTCCACAAACCAATGATTGACAGTTCCATATTTCATAATATAAAAGGGAGAGGTTATTATTTCATGTAAATTCAAAATAATAATATGCCAATATAATTATATACAGAAAATACAATTAAAAAAGATATAATTTAATTATATAAAAAAAGTGTATGTAATAAAATAGAAAAGGCTAAGGTGAAATTCCATTTATATACCTCACTAATTTTATTATCACCTTCACAAAGTGGGTAGAACCATTGAGGGATGGTCTTGTTGGAAATCTATAACAAATTAAAAAAAATCTTGTAATTTGCATTAGTTTTTTGGGACTTATATGTGACATACTTTTTTTTTCTGTGCGTGGGATATTAAAAATTGGAGTTCTGCTTTTATAACTAAAAGGAGATGACTTTTTTATAAATACAACAAAAATTTAACAATAGGAAGTCTATCTCTAGAATAGTAAGTCCAAATTGTGACATAATAGGAGGTTAATGAATAAGGTCAATAAAGGCCTCAAACACACAATCCCACCCATGTTTTAAACATTTTTTTCTTTCCCACTTGGATAAACCATTTCTAAAAAAATTATTTTTTTCCAAGATGTCATGTTTGAAACAAAAAAATTTATCTTTTATGATTGAAAAATATTGTAACACACTTAATAATATGGAACACACAATTATAATTATTAAATCATTTTTATTAAATAATTTTTTAAAAAATTGTAAAATTTATTTTTCATATTTTAAATTATAATGTACAAAAAATAATATTTTCACAAATATATAATTTTATTTATAAAATTTCAAATAAGACTATATAAACTAAACATATATTATTAAAACAAAAAATTCACATATAAATTAAATATATTTTATTTTAAGAAGGTTTATGGAATTAAATATTCATAGTTACACACTGATGATATAAAAAAAGTTTTTGTAAATTGATAAAACCATACCTTTAACTACCCTCCTAATTCTTTCAAAAAATATAAAAATAACATTTAGATAAAAGCTCCATGATAAATACATATTATTTTTTTAAATAAATTGACATAAATCCTATTTAGTTTTATTTATTAATTAAAAATAGAAAATATCACGAAGGCTATACTTATTGTAAAATATATTTTAGTGTATAGTTAATTATTCATCATCATTTCTATTATTAACTAACTAAACAAGTGTTATAAATTTATTCATAAAAAATATATTAGAATTTTAAAAATAATGTATTTAGGTTTTTAATTGTAATATTTTACTCAATTTTTATAAATAACATTATAAATAATTTATATATATATTATAATTATAAAACCAATATTTGTTTAATAAAAGTCTATAGATTCCTTAAATACATATTTTTAAAAGTTTTTATGAATCATGTAGAATAATTTATTGATATTGATGTGCCCAGATCTATGTGGAATCACTGAGAGGGGGAAGAGGTGAATCAGTGATCCCTTTAAACGTTTTACAAATTGATTTATTTCAAAAAAAACATATATGGTCAGTTCAAGCCTCCATCCACTCATATTATGTCTATCAGCCTTACCTAAAATTATATTTCAAATATAAAGGCACTGAGCACAATGATTTACAAGATTTGGTAAAGGGACCAACTCCTTGTTATGTTTTCTATTCTCCCCAACACATATTATCCACTATAATCAGATATACAATTACAATAGTCGATACATAGTATCATTATATCTCTCCTGAATCTCACTTGAGGTTCTTTATACTTCATCTCATAGTGTTACCAGAGTCTCAATGACCTGATTCAGTGTCTAACTAAAGTCTTCTACTCTTAAGTCTCATATGTTACTCCTTGCTCCTGAATCACATGAGAGTCTACCTCCTTGATGATTTTGATTCATTGAATAATGATCTTATGATCTTTCCTATGACTGTGCTAAATCACATTTTCTCATTTATCTGTTCAAGAATAATCAATGGCCATAGGTATGGTCTATTGGCTTTTCTCAATGATACAGATGACTTGTGTTTATCGGTTACCTCAAAGCTACAACTATTAGGAAATTAATTCTTATAATGATGAAAACCTAGCCTCACATATATGTGTGAAAATAGTTGACACAACTTCTTCAAGAATAATTATATACAATAATGATCTTTTAAAATATTTTCATTTTCCATATTCCTCTCAGACACTGTCAACTCGAATACAAGGTCTTCTATATTTTTGTTCGGCTTTATTCTCAATGAAAATTCACTTCATGCAATAGTTGAATGGAATTTTAAACGACTAGTCCTTGTTATCTCACTTGAATTATCACATGTTAATTTTATTATGCGTGACTTCATGTATGTATAATATTTTTCATATCAACCAAAAAAACACTATTCTTGTATCAATATATTATGTTCAATGAGTGTGTATCAGAAATTTACACTTTCATTGTCCACTTATCTTATTCTTCCTCAATATGCACAAACAATTTCATCTTCTATGGTTCATTGCACACACATAGTTGTTCTTTAGTTTTAGATAAATATATGTGTGATATAAAATTTCAATAAATTCCATCTTAACATGTTCTTGGAAATGATTTGATGCATGTATATTTAGATAGGATGTTATGCATCCCGAACACAAACTATCAACATAAGAGTATTCCATAGTTTATCATGCGTACAAGACCGAATTGGGTAGATGATTTGTTTCGGTGGGATTATTATTATTCTAAAGGGGAAGTGTATATCTACACTATCTCACAGATTTCTCAAAGCATCATCCTCTTATGCAAAAATCATGAATGGGTATTGGTTTTGTGCCTGAAAACAGGGTTTCCTTCTTTCTTGCAAATACCTACACTGTCTTCTATGCATGCAAGGTTTTTTCTTCATAACTGTCTAATGGGTATCTCAACTAAACACCTGAACTAGTATGTAATCATCGTTCTAGATGTGTTCTAAAAAAAGGGAAGTTGTATTGCATTGTTCCCATAAGATATTACATAGAAGTTCATCACGAAGCAACACAAGATTGAAAAGCACTTATTGAGTTCTTGTTGGATTATTCTACTCCATGTAGGATTATCATGAGGATGACAACGTTCCTCACAAAAACAAAGGTTTTAAGGAATTATTCCCCAAGTTCTATATTATTTTGGGAACAAGAACATTTTCAATATTCTCTATATGAAACACTTGTTTGATGCATATTTATTTATAGGCACAGATCACAACTTTGCACAACATCAAATTCAATAACAATCATCGATTAAATCATAACATTGAATTGTTGAGATCCTTAGATATGAAATATTCAAATATGGGTGAAATATTCTGACAAACGTGGGGTATTTTATATTGATCATAGACTTCTTATTTGTGGTGTAGTCCTCATGTTCACGAATTTGTGAATGCATTCAAAACATCTCCACAAATAAAGGAATGTTGAGTTCGGCCTCTAAAACATTCGTTGCTCTCAGCCATAGATGATCTTCGTGTTTTGTTTAATGCATGAAAATAAAATTTCAAGAATGAAATCCTGGAATTTATATGATCCTCATGTAGGAGATTTTATCATCAATGGTTAGTAGAAACAATATCCTAGAGGTGTGTCTATTATATGGAAAACTCATATGCATCGAGGGGTTCGATGGTGGATGATGATGCCATGGACTCTACATAGATGCACAGTCTACTCAAATCGGATACAAACCGCTACTATTTGATCTTAGGAAGTGGGATGAAACATGTATCTAAGATCATGTGTAAGATCATATGAACATTCAAGATTGCTTCTCTCATTTTGAAACTCATCCCTCATCAAAATGATGTTGTGGGATCTTGGAATTTTTGTATCAATTCTCTCCATTACACAACAAAATTACTCCTCCTCCCTCCACGCTACAACCCCATACCATGTTCTCCTATGGGATCACTCTGTGCCCAAAATATGGACAGTCTTCGGACCACCTATTCGTAAGATTTGGCTCGGGCACTTCTTTTGTCCTAGACAAGCCCCTTCTACTCGCAGGTCAACCTTTACGGGCCTCCCTAGCACACGATTGACCCTTGTGGTCCTGTATGCCCAACGGGTTGAGTATGGATGGATGGAATGAGGGTTGGACCATATTTTCATGTATGCCCAAAAAAAAATATTCTAAGTGTAAAACTCCTAGCCACTTTTAAGTTCAAACATTCAAGGCCAACTATCTTTAAAGTCCAATCCCATGAACATTTCCTTCCCTTTTCTTGTTCTTCCTTTTCATTTTTGAACATGAAACCCAAAGAACATTCATCATACTCAAATTAATGATACTTCACCTTTATTCATAGTTTTAAACAATATGTAACCTTTTACATAAGTTCATTGAACTTATGTCTAGTTCAATAATCATCTGATTTGACATGGAGAATGATCAAGCATGAACATCATGACATCTAACATTACATCAAATGTATTTTTATGACTAGTGATTACTTTTGGAACATGATTCCCATAGCACATTAATCATCCTAAAATGAATTATACTTCACCATTTTTCATTTTTGTAAGAAATGTGTCACCTTTGACATAAGTTATTTGAACTTAATTCCAGCTCAACAATCATTTGATTTGACATGGAGAATGATAATGCCTTAAAAGCATGGCTTATACCCTGAAATCTTATGTCATTTGATGAATACTGATTCTCCAAGGGACATTTTCTTTGTAACAACATAACCATATTCCATGTATGCTCTTCACTAATTCAAAAACATTACATTATGAATTCCCACTATAATCATCATCCCCACATTGATAATTTCCTCTCCCTTCACATTATGAAACATTATTAACAAAAAATCCAACAATATTCCAAACAATCTCCCTCTTTTAGTTTTTTTCATTATATCCTATGATCACTTTATAAGAGTAAATATGTGTTCCAATTTTATCACCTCCTTTTAGGAACAAAATGCAACAGTTATTTGGAGATTGTTCAATAAAATATTCTCCTCCTTTTGAAGAATATCTTATAGAATGTTTCAAAGAGAGTGATGATATCACATGGGTCTCATAGAAAAGATCCATTAGTTATTTAAAACTATGTATAATTGGTATAACATAGTGTAGAAAATAAGAGTGATATGACCAAGGTATTCAATGCTGTCTATAAATAACCACATTTGGGAAATCATGCTTAGAACGTATCAATTCATAATTAAGGTTCTAGAAATAATCAGATTTATCTCTGAAATGATAAATTCTATGCGTACAAAACCAAACTTATAAAAAACAACAAATTACCATATAAATCTACCCCTTTATAATTCCATCACGTTTTTATCCAAGAAATTCCCCATTATTGACAAGATAAATATAAACATGAACAAGGTATGAACGTGTGAATAGAATACGTCAAGTTTAAACATCTAGAGATGATATGAAATTTAGGATTTGACATGAAATAACCCTTGATATCATATACTTCATATTTTCCCCCCATCAATGGGTGAAATTGATTTGATTTATCATGGTTAAAAATGTAATCAAATAATCTTAGAGATATTCATGTTGATAATCTCCCACTATAGAACATTCCATGTGTTTATCAAATAATAAATAATTTTTCCACCTTGTTTGTCTCCAGTTTTTTCATTCAAATCTCATATTGAGAATGACCCTGACCATTAATTCCATATAATTTATGAGAAAATATACATTAAACGTATAAGATAATAATATGGAACACATGTGAGCTTCATAATAGGAGCTACATGGCTGATTATTTCCACTTAACACAAGAGCTCATTTCATAGGAGATCTAATGTGTCTGGTCCTCTTCATGTTGGTGTCTCCTCCCCATTCAACATTTTTATCTTTTATTTTCATAATAGACCCATTAATTCCATTCACATTTAACTTGTCTTGATTTTTCATCCTTAATTAAAATTTTAGTGAAGTAGATTCCACTGTTGCATGTTTTTCAGTTTTCAAAATCATTATTTGAAAAGGTAAAATAGATATACATTTGTTTGTATCATGTTTAGACTTCTTAAACCAATCAAACAATAATTCCGAGACACATTAGTGTTTATGGGCTGAAAACCTCTCATAAAATTATAATTCTATTTCATGGGAAATTTTATTTTCCTCTTTTCCTTGGATTTAGCAATTACATCATAATCAGTTTTTTAAAATTCTCAATAAAATCACAATTAATCTTCCCAGATAAGTATATAAACCTTCTTAGAATTTTCTTGTTTGTATATTCCACATGGCTTCATCAATTATTTCATTTTATCATTCCTATTCAACATTCAAAATCTTTTTTAAGAATGTCATCAGTCAGTCCTATCTTCTCATGGATTGATTCTCCTTTTAATTTCAGATTGCTTCTAATCATATCCATGAAAAATTTGCAATTATCCATGGTATGAACATTTTTTCTACAGTAGAAGTATCTTTTCATAGATGTGGTTACATTCATGAAATCTTAGTTAAAAATATTCATGGGAATAAACTATTTTACTATTATTTTGAATTCATTATTTTTCATATTCCCAATGAAAAAATTCTAAACCTTTTTTTCTTAAAAATACATTTTATGTTGCCCTTTTTTCTTATCATCATTGTTATGATTCCAGGTTGAAATTAACCAGAGATCAGAATAAATGTGACCACTACTATTCCAATAATCATAGATATCATCAAGTTATTCAAATCTATTCTTTATATACAAGTTCTTCTTAATATGTGTATTTGTTTTATAATATCATAAAAATTAATTAATTTACATATATTTTAAATTAAAGTAGGGCTTTCATAATTTTCATATGCTAAAAAATTATGCCGGAAACTATTCACTTGATTCTCAAACATCAAACAACACTAACAGGGACCAATAAATATCCTTATCTTTGTTGCAATGTCAGTCTGGCTAGATTCAGTGCATTTTTGTTTCTTGTACTTTCTATAATAATTTGGATAATAATTTTGAGGGTAAATTATATTAATCATTACAATATCTACCATTGATGTTTTGATAAATGTATAAACATTTCTATCAATTGACATCTTTCCATATTTTATCATTGAACTTGCTCATGATGAGGAAACAACATTATTAGAAATAGAAATAACCCTTTTATGGGCTACCTAATTATTGGATGATGTTTTCATTTGATTATAAGATAGTCAAATACAACTTTTGGTATCATATTCCTCATTAAAAACTTCAGTGGTAGAATCTCCACTTCTACCTGTTTAGAAAAATCTAGCTTTAAGTGATTACTAAATCTTCAATATCACCTCCATCTCAAAAAACATTATGTTAATGGAGTTATTTTCATACTCAACGGTCCTCAGCATAATTTCCCATGTCTCCTTCATCATTATCATTTTCCTGCATTTACATTTCTTAATTTTATAAAATAAATGTCAACTATTTTTACCTTGTTAGATACGTCTTCTAGTTGAGAACCTTTGAAAACCATAGAATCATTAAGAAACTTTTCAAGAGCATGGAAATAATATATAAATAAAATCTCAAATAATTATTTCTCTCAAATAAATTCATGAGAATATTCAAGAACATCATAATATCATTCATTTCCATGTGAAATTGATTCTTCCATTTCTTTCACATGTTTTGTGAGATTGTTGGATATGCCAACAATTTTAACTAATTCCTCTTCTGTATAATCATCTTCTTTCCTTTAGTTGTAATATTTTTTCTTTACGAACATTGATACATGTAGAAATATAACCTTCAAATTCACTCATAACATTTTTTTGATGTTCTTTGAGTGCAGAATAAAGATCAAAAATTGATCTATCACCATCACAGTTTGATCAAGAATCATCAATAGTGTCATAATAAAAATAATTATTAGATGATGTACCTTCGAGATTTGTTTTTGTTGATGGTGACTCTCTATTAGAAGTAAGATTATTCTACTTCTTTTTTTCGTATTTCTTCTTCCTATTAATCTAAGTTTTGGAAGAAATTTCCATTTGATGTTTCTTACTCATTTACTGAAATCTACAGTTCTTAATGTCTCCCTTAGATTTTAAGAGGTGGCCTATACTCTGATACAAATTGATGTGCCTATATCTGTGTGAAATCACTGATAGGGGGAGGGGTGAATCAAGAATAACTTTAAACATTTTACAAATTGATTCCTTTCAGTTAAACCTCTATGGAAGATCCAATCCATGATCCACTCTTCACGTGCCTCTCATACATACCTAAAATGATTCTATAAATATAAAGGCAATGAAGAAAGGATATAAAAGTTTTGGTAAAAATATATAATCCTTATTGTGTTGGTTATTCAACCAAACACATATTCTCCACTATAATAAAATGTAAAATTACAATGGTCAATACAGAGTTACACTATATCTTTCCTGAGTCCCATAAGAGATTATTTATAATTAATCTCTTAGTGTTACCCGAGTCTCATTGGCCTTCTCCATAGTCTCATTGATGTATTCTACTCCGATGTCTCACAAGATACTCCTTGCTTTTAAATCACACAAGACTCCAACCTATTTATGTTTTTAGTTCACTAATGATTCATCTTATCATCTTACCAATTGATATTTTTGAATCACACTATCCCGTGTATCTATTGAATAATCTTTTCCATCCATAGGTATGATCTGATGGCCTTTCTCAATGATATGGATACCTTGTGCTGATCAGTTATCTCAGTGAAACAATGCTCGGTCAATTAATTCTTCTCCCGATAAAGACCCATCCTCCCTTATATGTGTGAAAATAGTGTACACAACTTCCTCAAGAATATTAATATGCAAGAATCATTTTGAAAAATATCTAAGTTGTTTGTCTTATTGAATTTTCAATCATTATCATCTCAGATACATTATCTTCTTTAATTTTGTTTGGCTTCAATCTCAATGAAAATCAACTTCACTCATAGGTTGCAAGAAATTCAAAACATCTTATCTTTGGTATCTCACTTGACATCTCCCAAATGAATGTGATTACGAAGGATTGCATTCATGTATAATATGTTTCTTTTCAACAAAAACATATACTATTATTTTATAAGTAGATAGGATCCATGAATGTGTCTCACAAATTTACACATGCACTATCCTCTTGGTTTCATCTTCCTCAATATACACACACAAGTCCATATTCATTGGTTGTATTCACAAAAACCAGTCGTTTTTTTCAGTTCAATATATTTGTGATATGCATGTGCATGAACTTCCTCCTTCATGTGTTCATGGGTATTCATGGATTCATGTATGTTTACATAGGATTTTATATTTCCTGAACACAAACAGTCCTCGTAGGTGTCTACCCTACATTATCTTGTGCACGTGACCTAAATTTGTAGATGCTTCTTGTGCACTGGATTATTATTCTTCTAAATGGGAAATGTATATGTACAATGTCTCATGGATTCCTCATATTCTATGCCCCTTACTATCAAAAATCAATTGTGTGTTTATTTTGTGTCTGAAAATAAGTTTTCCTTCTTGCTCGGAAATACCATCATTACCATCAGTGCATACATGGTTTTCTTCTTCATGACTGTTTCATGGATATCTCATCCAAAAACACAAACCAGGATAGTTTCATGGTTCTTGATGTGTTGTACAAACATGGAATGTGAAAAGAACTATTCTTGTAAGGATTCATGATCCAGATCTTCATGAAGTAACTCAAGAGTGAAAATCACTTGTTGAGTGCCTAAGGGATCCTATCCACCACATATGATTATCAAGAGGACACCTCATTTTGTCATAAAATGAAGGTCTATGTCTAATTCTTCTGCATGGTTCTCTATTCTTTCAAGAATGATATATTTCTCAATTTTCTCAACACGAAACCCTAAATCGAGGACTCTAAATTTATAGGCGAGTATCACATCGTTGGACTGCGTTAAATTCCATATCAAATGTAAATTGAATCATAAATTTTAATATTATAGATCCACATATTTATAAATCTAAAATGAGGATGATATATGTCGATAATCATGGGATATTATCTTTTTATTTTGGACAACCTCTTTGAAATTTAGTATTCAAATGAATGCGTTTATGAACACATGAAAAACATCTCCTTGAATAAACTAATAATGCATGTGGCCTCAGCAACCTAATTTTCTCTCAACTGTAGAAAATAATCGTGTTTTATTTCATCCATGAAAATTAAATTGCAAGAATCAAATTGTGACATCCAGACTACTCACATGGAGTAGGATCAAGTATCAGTGGTGGCCAGAAATGATATATCATAGGTGCGACTATGATAATGAAAATTTATATGTGTCAGGATGTTTGATGGTAGAAGATGATGGTGAGGACTCTCTATATCTATGGGATCAGATCAGATCAGATTTAGATGTATACACATAGATTATATGTTGTAGGAAGAGACTTGATGACAAGATCTTGCAAGAGATTATTGGGATGACAGAGATTTCTTCGCTCATTGAAAATCACATCCCACATCGAAATACATACATGAGGATCTTGCGATTTAAGTATCAAGTGACTCCAACATACCTCCTTATTAATCATAATCCTCTGTGGTACTACCATGTACCGTGTTATCATAGGGGAATTATCTACACCCAAACAATGTGCATGGTTCTCCCAACCTATTAATAGGATTCATCTTGTTTTCTCCTCCTGGCCTAGATATACCCATAATGCTCCTGTGCCAGCCTTTTCAAGACTCCCTGGTTAATGGATGAAACCTTTCATCCTGCATGTGCCTCATGTTTTGGTATGATGGAAGGCTTTATGGATGACACAATTTTTTATGTATGCCCATAATAAATTATGATATGTGTTTAATTCATGTCCACTTAGTACTTCAAACATGCATGGACACCTCTCTTCAAATGAAAATCCCATGCACAATTCTTTCACTTTCCCACTTCTTAATTTTCTATTTAAATAATGAATCCCAATGAACATTATTCATTAAAAAATGAATGATATTTCACCTTTATTCATTGTTGTAAACAATGTTTCAATTTTTACTCATGTTCTTTGAATGCTAGGACAGTTCAACAATCATCTGATTTGACATAGAGAATGATCAATCATGACATGGAAAACATCTAAAATGAAATAAAATGTCATTTTATGATGGGTTATTCATTTTGTGACATGATTCCCAAATAACATCAATCATACCCAAATGAATGATAATTCATCTCATTTTTTTGTTGAAAATAATGTGTCACTACTGACAAAAGTCTATTGAACATAAGGCCAGTTCAAGAATCACTTGATTTGATATGGATAATGGTCAAGCAGGACAAGCATGACACCTGACAAGAAATTCAATGTCATATAATGAACAGGGATTCTCCATGTTACATTAGCTTTATGACAACATCGCCATAGTTAATGTAGTATCTTCAACGAGTCGATAAAATTATTTAAGCATCATAACATCAATAATCATCAACACCACAATCATACCCCTTCCATACAAATATTGACACATTTTTTACAATAAATGAGACACAATTCCCAATAGATACACTTATTATATAGAATATATCATATTCTTAATTTTAATTGTGTAACCATAAACACTTTTCCGCTTTTATATTAATAAAAACAAAAGCATCATTCATGTGTTGGGTGTACTACAAACTCCAAGAAAGAACTAATTCTTTTTTTCTCTTTAAACTATCTTTAATTATCTTAATTATTAAACTAAAGAATAGATAAAATATATTTAATAAAATTAGGATTATTAAGTACCATCAATAATAAAATTAATTTCCCTGTCATTCATTGGAAAATGAAAATTGTAATCAAGTGTTGGGTAGATGAACGCTTCAATAAAGAATCTTATCTTATTGTACATATAGATTACATAAAAATTATATAAATTTATATAAATTTTATTCGACTGCTTAAATTTATCAAAATGACATATTTTATTTGGTATAATAATTATTTTATTTCATAGTGAAAATTATATCATAATCATAACAATCCTTTAATTATTTTATATTATAGTTTTGGTGGGTTTGAACACCTACATGAATAGTGATATAAAATAATATGATGGATTAATATGATATCATTACCATTTATTATATAATATATAAATATAGAAATACTATTTTGATTTTGGTTCTATTGTATTAACACTAAAATTATACTCATTTAGTATTATACAACTGCACATTTTAAAAAAATAATTCTTACATGTTCAGCACCATGTTCGTATTCTATGAACATAATCGAAACATAAATATAAAGAAATTATAAAATTATAATTAGTAATAAAATTTAAATTCTCTTACCTTAAATATTCTAATAGTCATTTACTATGGGTGAAAAACTAATATTGGCAATGTTATCATGAAGATATTTCCAAACAAACATGATTAATCAAACCAGATATTGACAACTGATAATAACAACAAAATATGATGATTAAAATTTATTAAATTTTTTGATTATATATGTTAATAGTTAATAATATGGTTCTAAAATGAGTTATTTAGATAATTATAGTTTTTTATACAGTTTTTTAGCGTGATATAGGAAATCCAAAAAAGGTAAACGTTTTTTCTCTATAATACTTCATTAAGGCATGTTATAATTTTATTAAAAACATTTTTTGGTATTATAATGTCTCAGGCCTCCCCAATACATTAAATTGTAAAAATCCAATGTTTGTGGTGTTCTGGAGGAAACAGTTACACATTTTTGGATGTTTTTAAAATTTCATGTTTTCTAATGGTAGGTTTTTCCAATGGTGAGTCGCACTGGTGACATGCAATGGTGAATCACTGTTGGTGAATCTATGAAAGCATGTATCAATGTTCTGTCACTAATTTCAGGTTACCAATAGTGGCTCATGCAATGTTGACTCGTGATGTATTTGTTTAAATGATGACTCGTGATAGTGAAGGATCTAGCGTTGATTCGAGTCAGTGGCCCCCAATGGTGACTCGATGACGGTGATTCATTGATATGAAGTTGCGATGATGATTTTTTCTAGGTAACCAATGGTGAATCATCCAATAGTGACTCGAGAGGGTGACTTGTACATCAATGACTCATTATGGAGATTCAAACATTGGTGAGTCATCCAATATAAGGTCAACATATGGTGAGTCATCCAACGGTTGGTCATCCAATTGTGATTCACTTATGACAGTTCGTTAAACATCATGTGTTTTCGTATTTATTCTAGTTTCACTCCTTTAATGTTTTATTTGATGTATAATGAGAATAAAACATATTTAGGTGTTTTAATGGTGTTTCAAAGGATCTAAATTTTATCATTAAATTCATAACACTTAAGAGGATTTTCCATAGTCATATTTCATGGTATTCATCATAATCCGCCATTAATGGATTTTAAAACCATTCATCTATTGATATATGATCAAGAATTTTAAAATCTTATATCCCCTCTTCTCTATGTGTTTCCCTATTTCTTGATATGGGATGTTCCTGAGATCCTTTCTTCCCCGAGTAATCGTGCTTTATGATGTGGGATTTAGATCCTGTCTCCCTAGAGCCCTATGCACCCCAAGAATGGTTCAAGGAGGAGGTGTTGATTGCTGGTTTCTCAAGGTTGGGATCTATTTGTCCCTATTTTATTTTTGTATCATGCAGGGTTAGTGTATAGATGTTTCCCATCTGAAGGAAGATGAATTCATTTTTAATAATGATAATTGAATTGTAATTAAAAAATGAATAGCGAATAGTGAAAGTTATTATGCTTAATTTTTGCTGTTTATTAGTATTATGAGTTTTATGGGATGTAAGCCTAATAAAAATCATTATCATTGGTGGTCTTTATTGGTGCACTCATAATGACTTGGGATGGCTTTTTGTTGATCATGCTTTTAACAGATGTATATATGTAATTGATTAACTGAATATATTCAGTTAAATAAATGGATACCTCAAGATAAATCACTCTATGTGATAACCATTGAATTATCATTGTGTAATTAAATAACGAGTGGTTTATAAATATGAATACACCCTACATTGACTTGTATGTTTCTGGGTTTTGTGATGTTTTTTCCTTCCTTGTACATTTTGGGGTAGTGTGTAGATGGAGTTGAGAGCATAGTTGTATGTTGGGGTAACACGGGTGGTGAAATGGAATCCTAAGATAAAAGATTTATTGAATGTAGAATGTATGGGATGTATTCAATATGTGGGGCTACTGGATTGGGTTGTGCAAAGATTATATTTCCGGGTTTCATGGTTATGGTGTGGTTAAACCAAGTGACTGTTATGTTTTGTTGTAATGAGATATGTGGTGGGTTAAGGATGTGGTTTGAGGGAATATTAGTCGAGAAAATGGAATGATCAGAATGAATTAAATAATTATGATGGAATTTTTTGGTATGGTTGTTAAACAGTGTGGAAATGTGAACTGAGATGCTTTATTAGGGTTCTTTTCCATCTACACAGTTTATGTTTTATGGCTTATTACATGTTGTGGTTAGTAGTTACTCATTTAGGGGTGGAATGAATACATATTTTAGGCAATAAAGAAGAATAATTGGTAAAATGATTTGGATGGGGTAGTGTCTTCTGTTTTAGTTTGTTGGGTAGTTGTGAATTTAGTGGTAGAAGCAAAGGCTGTTTTGTGGGATGAATGTTTTTGTAGGAATAACCCATTAGTTGGGATTTATTGTTTCATAATAAATATATAAACTTTTATTTTCCTTCTTTTTTCTAAATTCACCCCACCCTAGAAGCAAACTTTGTGAAAAACACCCCCATTATCATAAGAGAGGGAGACTTTTCCTGGCTTCCTGGTGGGGGGATGGATGTCTAGTTATTGGATCTTCCTTTATCTCTCTTCTAGGCTTTAGTATCACAATATTATTTAGGCAGGTTGTGGTGCAGTTGTGAGGCCTAGGTGTCCGCTTGTGAGGTGTGATTTCTCATGTTTCTATGGGACGTGATTTGGTGTTCTTTCTTGGTATCATTGAGTTGGGGTATGGTTGTGGACCAAGTCATTTTCTGCTAGATATGGTATGGATTTTTCCCTGGTGTGTGTGTGGGAGATATGATGAGCTTTTTATTCTCATGTTATAGGAATCTCTCTTAGGTCAATGTGTTTGGTGGTGGGTTGTGACATTTGGCATGTGGAAGAGTGTTGAAGAGCTGTGATGTTTGCCGTTAAGGTACGAGTAATTAACCAGTGGGAAGTGGTGTCGGGTACCCAAACATCGTTGTTATTATTATAAAATTATTGTTTTCATGAGTAATTTGGTTGGTGATATTCTATGAGGATGGGATTTATAGTTTTCCCTGATATATGTTGTTGGTTTTTAATGTCTTCTCTCAGGGTGATTAGTATGCTTCTTCTACTTTTTCACGAGAGACCTTGGATTTTCCCTGCTGATAATACTTGTATACCCACCATACACATATAAAACTACTTTTAGGGTACCATGAAGACAATAATGTGCATGTTGGGAATTACTAGCTCAAAATTTGGGACAATTATTGAGTTGATGATGAGCATTAGTTTTGTGTATGTACATAGGATATTTTAATTGTATTCGTAAAATATTTTCATTAAAAATTCATTTTGGATGGATTTGGGTTTTTATTTTATTTAATTATTGGAGTTGTTGTGAGGTTGATATATCATTCCTTGTAATCATTGATTTTATAAATAGGGTAATGCCTAACATTTTGTGATATTTTTATACCAATGGTATCAGTTGCCACACCAAAGGATGCTAGATGTGGAACTCGGGGGTCATTATCTCTCTTCCTTCATTACCAGCTCAAGAGGGTCATCATTTGGGGGACGTGTCATGAAAGAATGGTATTTTGAGGAGGTTGAGAGATTTTATAGTGTTTGTAGTTTGGTATAATGAGTATTCCAGGGTTTGGTAGGGCATCAGTGTTATGTGATCTTGGGGTGGGACATAATCCATGGAAGACTAGCTAGGACATAGTATTTTTGGGCCCCTTGTGACCGGAGACAAGGACATTGAGACTACCAAACGACAAAGTGAGGCTACACTGTTTGAATGTTATAGTACCATGGAAAATCACATACATCATTAAGATATAATTTCTGTTTAGAATTGGGGGACTTGGGGAATGTAGAAACAAATAATAAGAAAATGTGTTGAAATAAATCATAAATAAAATTAGATAATAATATGTATTAGGAATTCCTTGTTCACCTTTTCAGTATGGAACCTAGTCAACATCTGTGTGTAGTGCCTGATGTAGAGGCTCAATAAGTTGACCCAGTCAATCAATTGAGGGTTGATCAAGTAGTGGAGGAGGATCAGTGGCTGAATATGATACGTTGTTTCCAGCATAAGACTCTAGGAAAGTACGAGGGAAATGTTTCAAACATGGAGATTGAGAGTTGGAATGAGGTGATTGTGATCAACATTAGTTTGATATGGACTCTAAAATAGTACTAGGTTTCATTGGTAGGGATCCAGATGCATGAAGTTGCGCGTCAATGGTGAAAATTTTTCATATAGTAGAGGATGAAGGAATAAGTTCTGTGGGTTGTCTTCGTGAAGAAGTTTTGATAGTTATTCTATTCATTGAAAATGATTTTTGAGAAATAGCAAGAGTAAGTCTCCATCAATTATTGATGTATGTAGATATGGAAGATAGGGAGCAAGTTCAAGGATTTGTTTCATTTTTTCTGAGATATATTTCCATACGAGGAGTCTCATGAAATACATATAGAGGAGGTACTTCTTCCTTGTCTCCTGTATAAAATTACCCCCTTTACATTACCAGTGTACATATAGGTCTAGAAAATGGAAGAGGTAGTTTAGAGGATTCACTTGTGATGAATTCAACTGCTAAAGGGGATCAAAAAGATTACTTCTTTGGGAAAGGCTGCCAAAATAAGACTCAGGTTCTAAATCCATCAACGTTTTGGCCAGTGGGGAGTTGACCTCAATAGATATCATTCTGGCCTTTAGATCCTTGTGTATTTCCCATGAACTTGAGAAGAAGGTTTAACATTTTTTGGGACCCTGTGGATATTTATATATAGTTTCTTATAGTCGTTCTAGCTCAGTATTGTGGAGTTCAGAAGGTCTAGTGCATGCCTCTGTAGTAGTTATAAGAAGGGCAGTTCTAGTAGGAGGGACAGCAGGATGATGCTCCACCAATGGGAGATGGAGCAGTTAGATTCCAACCTCAGGGTGTACCTTAGGGACAAATACCCTAGTATGATTGAGGAGGTGGTCATCAGTAGAAATGTAGTGGATTTGGAGTGGTCTGTTACGCACTACAGACACTGCAAATCTAGTAGGGTAAGACAGCATTCGAGGTATGATCATCTAATTAATACTCATGCTTTCACTTCGACTGATTCAATAGATTCACACTTCTCTGTTTCACCATTCCTAGACCATGATATGTGACTAGAGATAAAGAGGCATCCCTAACCGTGGTTTTGAGTAGGCCAATCAGTGTTAAGACTGTATTGTTTGAAGTATACCAGCGATGTACCTTGATGATGGTGACACATCAGTCTTGTGCTAATCCTTTATTTCTACAAATGTAGCCATATGATATCATCGTTCACATCAGACGGTTGTATTCTAGGAATGAATTTTTTGACTTCAAATAGAGTAGAGTTGTGTTTTCAGATGTGGATGGTCAATGTGTGGACTTCGTTGATGTGCATATCTATCATATGGGAGGACTTCATGTGGATGACTCTTCATTCCTTGTTGCATAAAATGTTAGTGAAATCTGTGGATGGAGTGATGGGGGAGGTTCAAACATTATTGTGGACTTCGAGGATGTATTCCCTAAGGAGGTTGTGACTCTACCCCCTTGATGTGATGTTGTGTCTAGGATAGAATTACAACCCAGTTCCTTCATGATTTCAATGGATCCTTATTAGATGGTACCGTGTGAGTTGTTGGAGTAGAAGAATCATATAGATGAGAAGATGTGTACGAGTTTTATCTTGACCAGTGTGTCATTGTGGGGTGATACTGCCTTGTTTTTAAAATTGATGGATGCTAGTTTTTGGTTGTGAATATACTACTAGAGGTTGAATCAGATTATGGTAAAGAACCATTACACACTCCTGGTGATAGAGGAACATTTTGACTATTTAATGGGAGCTTGTTATTTCAATATGATTGATATGTATTTTGTATATCACCAATTGATGACGAAGGAGGGAGATATCTAGAAGATTAATTATAGAAGTATGTATGAGCACATGGAAATCATAGTCATTCATTTCAGTGTTAGGAATGAAGTAGTGATGTTCTAGGGGTTGATGAACACTATATTCCACGATTTCCTAGACTGGTTCCTCGTCGTATTTTTCAATGAAATATTAATCTACTCATTGTCTTGGGAGGAAAATACCGAGCATCTCAGTACCATTTTTTAGGTCCTTAAACACCACTAGTTGTACACAATTTTTTCCAAGTAAAAATTACGTAAATGGGAAGTTAATTTCTTTGGAAATTTGGTGTTGCAGCTCGGTGTAGCAATTCATATATCAAAATTTGAGGCAATTGTTTCGTAGGAAGCACACAAGAATATTGCAGAGGCTCAAATTTTTCTCAATCATGCTGGCTGTTATTGGATATTCGTACAAAAACTCTCTTGACTAAAATATTCATTGACGAGATTGAAAATGAAATAATAGGCCTTTTTGTCGAGTGAGTTGTTTTAGGTAGAATTCATCTATCCGAATGACAATTTAGTCAGTGCTCTAGTGCTCTAGTTCTACAGTTTCTAGAGAAAAGGGTGATGTTAGAGGTGTTTTATGTATTTTATCCTATGGGTTTGAGATCCATGATAATGCACCCATGATGAGTATTCTATAATGGATCAAATAAGTTACATACTCACGAACGTAACTATGCCACCTATGATCTAGTGTGAGTGGTGGCTTTATTCCCGTTGAAGTTTTTTCATCATTACCTCATTGCGGCGCAGATTGTGGTTTCTGTGAAGCATAAGAGGTTGGTGTATATATTTTCATAGTGAGATATGAACATGTGATATCCAAATTGGATGGTGTTTATCTAGTAATAATATATAGAAATATCTTACACCATATGAAAGATCAATGTTGTGGCTAATTCTTTGAGTTGGAAGTCATAGAAAGAGGTAGTTTAGGAATCTACAGATGCTTGTTTGGTGATGGAGGTGTTGGACACCTTCACTAAGATGCTTTAATGTATTTTGTAAAGGTATTCTATTTTAGATTCTAGTGTAATATTCTTTGATGTTGTAGATAGAGAATTCATTGTAGGTTAATCATAGGGAGAGGTGATTTGTGATCAGGTCGACCATGATGACGCTCTAGAAGGATGGTCAGATGAGAGTCATAAACCAATGATGTTGTATTGGAGGTTGGTTGTTCTAGTGGTGATGTGTGAGGGTGTCTACATGAGTTTCAAAATTCACCAATAATATTAAACCTGGAAATTTATAAGTTTTACCATGGATTGAGAGATAATTTTTGGATTCCATTGATGAAATGGAGATATCAGAATTTGTGGAAAGGTGCATAGTGTTCCATCAAGTGAATGTTGAGCACCATGTTCCGGGTGGTTTTTGGAAACACCTCGATTACCCCATATGGAAATGGGATGAAATACCAATTTATTTCATCATTGGGATACCTATGAATCTTGGAGGGTGCAATATAATATTGTTGGTTGAGGATCAGTTAACAAAATCGACACACTTCATAACGATTATGGAGTCGAGCATAATGTATTCCCTAACTAAGATGTGTGGGATGATGTCATGTGGTTGTATTGAGTACCAAGATCCATTATTTCGGATTGGGAGACATGTTTTAACTCAAAATCCAATGAGGGATTGTAGCATGTTATTGTAATTTAGTTATTACTTAGAACTGATTTCCTCCCTCAGATAGATGAGCATTAAATGTGGACCCTCACAACGTTTGAGGACATGTTGCGGGAATGAATCTTGAACTTTATTAGATCTTGGGTGCTACACATTCCTTTGGTTAAGATATCTTATAATAATACTTATCATAATTCCATTGGCATGGCTCCGTTTGATGCATTTTATGGAAGATCATTTTGTTTACCCTTGTGCTGGATAGAGGTTGGGGAGGCAATTTCTCTTTATCTAGAGGTCATAAAAATCATGATAGAGAAGGATTAGTGTTTTTTGTCAGAGGATAAAAGAAGAACATGGCCAGAAGAAGACTTATTCTGATCGTTGGAGGAGGCCCTTGGAATTTGAGTTTGGGGCCCACCTATTCTTGATGATTTCCCCTTGATGTGGGAAGTGGAGGATCATCATAGAGATAAATCATTATCCCATGTTCATTGAACCCTTTCATGTATTGGGATGAGTTTTCAAGGTGGAATTCTATGTTGTTCTTCCACCACTGTTGTATAAGGTCCAATGAGTCTTTCATATCTCTTATCTTCAAGGGTTTATTCATGAAGTCGCAAATGTCATTGACTAGGTATATTGTGTTGTCAATGATGAGAAGTCATTTGTGGAGCTTCAAGTATATATCCACGATCATTCGATGAAGTGGTTGCATGGAAGGACCATTAACTTGGTTCCTCTATTGTGTAGGCATGGTATCGTGGAGGAGAGTACTTGGGAAAGGGAGATGAAGATGTGTGCCTAGTATATAGAGTTTTTAATAGATCTTCCTTGTTGTGTTTCCCATTATAATATAATTCTTGAACCTTTCTTGTTATGATATGAATGGTTTCTTTACTCAATGATGTTTGATAAATCTAGAAATTGGAAAGGGTTAGAATAGATTCATAATAAAGATGAATTAATTGATTTGTGACTAATTTAGTATGGGAGAGCCAGTGCTACCCAGAATGGATAGTATGATGAAATGGAGGATGGAATTACCTAATTCATATGTTTAGATTGTGTGTATTTTGGTATTTCTGTGTTATGTCTGCTGGTTGGTTTGAGTTAAAGATGTGTGAGGAGGTGTTCTTTGATGTTGGTGTTTCACTCAATTTTTTAGACAAAATTTGGTTATTAATCATTTAACATTAATAAATGTGGAAATATTTCTAGTGTAGGGAGTTCTATCAGATGTATCTCACAAGTTGGTTATTCTGAGCCCTCTTTCCTTCTTATGTTTGTTTTGAATTCTCATGGATAAGAAAAGTTTGGGTGGTATCTAATGTAATGGAATGGACCTACCCAGTACATTAAATTATAAAAATATAGACCCTTTTGTGTTCTGGAGGAAATAATTACCCATTTAGAGAGTTTTTCTCAATTTCCTATTTATTAATGGTGAGGAATCCCAACTGTGAGTCCCGTTGGTGAATCACAATGGGGAGTAGCTGCCAATGATTCTCGATGATGAGTCACTGTTTGGAGGTCACCATTGGTGAATCATCCTATATTAACTCATGGTGGTGACATGTCCAACCGTGACTTGCGATGGTGACTTGTCTAATGGGGAGTCATTTTAGTTACTCACAATTGTGACATTCTGACGGTGGGTCACTAACGGTAGCTCACCAATAGTGACTTGTCCAATAGTGAGTTTGGATGGTGACATACCCAATGGTGATTCAGGAGGGTGGCACATCCAAAGCTGAGTCATCCAACGATATTTCATCAAATGATGAGTTTTCCAATGGCAGGTAACCCAATGTTAAGTTATTTCATAGGGTTTGTCAATTATCCAGTTTTTTCAAATTATTTCTAATTTCTCCCTATAAGGTTTTAATTGGCGTAAGATGATTTTAATATCATAAATATGTGTTTTTAATACTTTTCAAAGGATTCAAATTATATCTTCAAATTCATAATGCTCATTATGCTTTTAAACTGTAAAAACGTGTGGTCTTGATCGTGGTCCGACTATAATGGTTTTAAAAACCATTCCTCCATTAATATATGATATGTACTTTTTAATGTCGATATAAACTCTCATATGAATGTTTCCCTTTTATTTTAATATTAGAGGTTCCATACAACCATTCTTCCCAAAGATATCATGCATTCAGTTATTTCCTTTAGATCACTTTTCTCTAGAGCCTTTCATGCGACCTTATTGGAGCAAGGAGAAGGGTGTAATCATCTCTTTCTAGAGGTAGGGATCCATTTATAAAACTAATATTTGGGTATCATGCTGGGTGGGTGTATGAATGTTTCCAACATGAATAAATTTTAATCCATGTTTAATAAAGAAAATAAAATTAGTTTTAAACCAATGAACATGGGATTTGAAAAGTGATTCATGCTTCCATTTTGTTATTTATTGATATAGTGAGTTGTCTGGGGTATATTCATACTAAAAATCATGTATATTGGTGGTCTTTTTTCTGTACACATAGGATGGCATGTGATGGTCTATTATTGATACTGTGTTTAATAGATGTATATATGTAATTGATTAACCACATATATTCAGTTAAATAAATGGATGCCTTAGGATCAATCATTCTATGTGATAAACCAGGGGTTATCACAGTGGAGTAAATTAATGTTTGTTTGCTAAATATGAATACACCCTTCCATGACTAGTGTGGCTATGTGCTCTGTGCCATTTTGTTCTTTATTATTCCTTGTGTGGTTGTTTTAGGATGGGGTTGAGAGCACGACAATAATGTTGGTTGGTACGGCTGGTGAAATGTAATCTCATATTGAGATATTACTTGACTATGGAATGTATGGGTAGTGCTTGGCAAGTGAGGTCGGGGGTTCTTTTGTTGTATGTTTATCTTGTTGGGAGTGGTGGGAATGGTGTGGTTATACAGTGGAGATGTCAGGGTTGGTTTTAATTATAATTGTTTTGGGGTTTGGATGATTGTTGGGGGTTTTCATATTATAAAGTTGGATTGTAAGGAATTCATTTGAAGAATGATAGTGGAAGTGGTTGGATTTGATGTTAGACAGAGTGGAAATATGAAGTGTATTACTTTACTATGGTAATTTTCCATCTACGTGGTTTATTTTGTGTGTCTTGTTTCATGTTTTGGTATATATTTTCTCGTGTAAAGAGGGAATAGATAAATGAATTACTTAATAAATATTTATATTTGGTCAAATGAGTTGGCTAGGGTTATGAATTAAGTTGTGGATTATTTTCTAGTTTTTCATATAGAGTTAGTAGCAAAGGTGGTTTTTTGGGATGATTTTTTGTTTGGGAAGATCCCCTAGGTTGGGATCGAGTGTTTGATACTAAATATATGTAACTATATTTTCCTTGTGTTCTCAATACCCACATCATCCTATATGAGTACTATTTTTCAAACCTGACCATAGTCATGGGGGAGGGTGATTTTTTCCCACATCATGGTGGGAGTATGCATGGATGGTTATTGGATCTTCCCTACACCCTCTTCTAGGCATTGGTTTCGCAAGATTCATCTGGAAGGTTGTGGTGCGATTGTGAGCTCCAGGTGTCTCTGGCCAATGTATACATTCCCATGGGTGTATAGGATGAGATGTTGTGTGCATACCAGGTGTCTTCGAGATGAGATATGGTTGTTTCCTAGGTGTTTGAGAGTAGTATGCAGTATTGTTGTGGGGTAGGTGTGGGTGGGTGGGATGTAGTGATCTTCATATGCCCAGTCTGCGATACTTGTTCTATGGCCCATGTGTTTTTGGGAGGTTTGTGACACGAGCCTTGTGGAAGAGTGTGGAAGCACTAGTATGTTTTTTATTTGGGTAAGAGAAGATAAATAGTGGGAAGTGGTGTGGGGATAACCAAACATTGATTTTCTTATTATATTATTTTACATGACTTGTGTTATTTGGTTAGTATTTCTTGGTGAGTATGGTATGGAAAGTATTCCTTTCTAGGTTTTATTAGTTTATGTTGTCTTCTCACAGGGGAATTAGTACACTTCTTCCCCTTATTCAAGGGAGACATTGGATTCTCCCTACTGAGTATAAAATTATGCTAAATCTATGTACATAAAACAACTTTCTAGTTTTGAGGAGGACAATAGGGACTATGTTGGGCATTAATATCTTTTCATTTTGTATAATAGATGCCTCTCTACATAGCTTTACTTTTGGGTATTTTATTTGTTTTTTTATTTTATTTGTAAATGCGTTTCTCTAAACATGCATTTGTTCTTTATTTTGGTTTTTCGTTTATATAAGTTTTAATTTTTCTTCAGTTGACAAATATTATCTCCCAATCTTGGATTTTATAATAATTGAAATGCCACCCATTTTTTAAGATTTGTATACCAATGGTGCTGGTCGACACCCCAAGACCTACTGGTATTGGGACTCATGGGTCACTATCTATTTTCCCTCATTCGAAGCTCATGAAGGGCATATTTGGAGGGATTGGGTCATGACATGTATGGGGTAACTGCATCATCTTGAATTTTAGTATATTTAACTTTTATTTATCATATAAATATCAATTTCATTCAGGATCATCAAATTTTTTCTAAGATTGATATCATATCTAAAATATAAATGGTTTTCTTAAGACATTATTTATTTATTGTTCAATATGTTTTTCTATAAGCTTTATATTAAATTTTATATTTTATTCCGAATTATTATCTTGTGAGATTACTTTTGATTCAAATAATTCTAAATTATTAATTATATTCTTTCTTGAAAATGAATCAATGCTTAGAATAATTCATATTAAAATATGGTTTAACAAAAATTTAAATATTTTCCCTTTACCATAAATATTCTATTATCATATTTTCAAAATATATTATGTTCAAACTATGGCCTCTATCTATTATAATAATTAAAAAAAATTGAAATTATATTTTATTTCACATTTTTATGATGTGGGATTCCAACCAATGTCATGTTAAAAATTTCAAACAGGTTTTCATTTCATGATCAAAGGTTTTATCTTCAAGGAAACATTTCACACCAATAGATTTATATAATATCCATTGTTTCATTATTGAATATTATTATGAAACTATGTACTTTATATTATTCAAATTAGTTTTAGTTTAAAAACTATCAACGATAACACATATTGTTTTATTTTATAAAAAGGTTAAATAGATTCTTTAATTCACTTATATGACCTCACTTCGATTTACATATTAATTTCAAAAATGATTTAAATTCTAGGGATTAAGGGTTCATGATTATCCAACTATTGAAAATTATCCTTTGAGGGAAGGAACACATGGTATCAAAAAATCCAATTCTATATCCCATCTTATGTGGTACTATAGAAAGCATTCATTTTCAAGGGTGTTTTTCATCGATGTCCACAACATTTTATGTTTCTTTTTTAGACTCGTGACATATTCCATTAAAACTATCCACCTTATTTATATGTATTATTTGTAGAATGTGTTTCTTTAAATAATAGTGAAGCCCATTTTTTTCTTTGGTCAATTGTGTTTTATAGAATTTATGTCAATGTTTCTACATAGAACAAATATGCATTTACATATAAAGATATAATTTGTGATATAATAATTATATTACCCTCTAATGCATTGTGTAATGATTTCATCTCATGGGATACAATGTATGGACCATGGGATGTTATCCTTAGAACACTATGTTATATTATGTGTGGTCCTATAATTTTGAATCCTTCTAATTATTTATATAGATCATTATATCTTATAAAATTTTCTGTATGGGATTAACGAGTGAAACTAATCTACTACGGGACCATGATTACTAGGTTATGATGGTCTTCTGAGTGGACCTTGTCATATTCTAATTATTCTGTGTAATATGATGTGGTCCACATCTTATGATTCCATGAACCTTTGATGTCAGTTTCATTATGATAAATCATAACATTATAATTCCTGGATTATGAACCATGTTTTATTTGGGAAAAGAAATATATATATGTATATATATATTTCATGATCATTTTTTATATTTTCATTCACATATTTTTATATTATTCAAATATATTATCTTTTATTGATAACAATATCTCTAACATTACAACGATTTTTATCTCACTTATTCTTCTGATTCAATTCCCGATGTAATAATAGAACGTAATAGATGTTATATTTCTAGAATATTATATTACATAATTTTTTTTGTATATTTTGATGATTAATTATGTTATAATAAATTCTTCTTATAGTAGAAAAATTCTATTAGATAATAAATACATTTATTTTTGTTTTTAGTAGTTTTTTTCTAATGACTCATCTGAGAAAACAAGACCACCCAAACGTTATATTGTATTTTTTTTAATAATATTATAAAATAATGTATTTTTATGTGTATAAGGATTTGGTCTTTGTCTGATACCTCCTTTGGGGTCCTAAATCCATCTGTGTCACTTATGCATTCTGAGAGGTTGTAGAACTCTAATGTATCATGTATCGCCCCATGTGACCATAAAACCTATCATAATCTAGTTTCTTTTATTGTTTGATACTACAATATGAGTTTCTAGAACATGTGCATTATTACCATGATAATATATCTGTATTGTTTGTCCACATGGTGGAATACACGATAATCCGGATAAACCAATAGTTACTATTCAATATCATTTATAGCTTACCAAATATATTTTATTGAAAAAATCCAAAATATTAAATTCATGCAATTTCTTTTGAAATCATATTACTGGTGGCTTAGAGTGGAAAGTGAACTAGAATATTGAAATATTATAGTTGATATGTGTTTTCATCCACCCATAAAAAACATTGTGTAAGATTTTATGTTAGTAAAACTCACGATCCATAAATATATAATCTATGAGTTTCCCATAAAAATACTCACATGAATAACACATCCATATGTTGTACATAAGACTCAAACTACTCTAATAATTTTTTGAAACAACCCGACCCATCAGAAGGCAGCTATGATGGTTGTAATTTGAGTACACCATGATAATCCCACCTCAAATTTGTGATAAATATGTAACAAGATATTCGAAGGAATATTTCCCTTAAAAGTGGCCATAAAATATAAATAATAATAAAATATATATCTCATAACTATATATATATAAGGTAACATGTGTCAAAAATCTAGTGATTTTTTTATTCTCCTAGGAAATCATATAAAAATACAAAGAGATGTAATGAATTGATGTTTACTTATTTTACTATATTTTATATTCACACTAAATATTTCCAAGATAATATAAATATCAAAATCCAAATTAATATGTACAGACATGTTGGAGTGATCAATACACCAAATAGTACATGAAATAAAATGTAAGTAAGAGACAATAGAATTTAGGGTATGTAATTGGTTTTATTCCACTCAATTAATTATTTGGTTCCATCTTCGAGCCACTTATATTTTGTATATTATTAATTTAAATAAAATTGGAAATCAAAAGTATTAATTATAGAAACCATAAAATATAGCAATGAAATTTCATGATATGGGTAGTTTACAACTGTGATTCATTATAATAAAAAATTATTCATTGATTTGGGGATTCTAAATATTATAAAATATATAAATATTATTATATTTTTTCATTATAGTTTTACAAAATATCCTCAAAATCATTCTTCTAAAAAATGACTTCCATTCACACCATAAATGGAATAATCTCGAAAATAATATTCTCTTCCTTAGGGAACATCTCTTTTACTAATATAATATATTATTCATATTCACATAGACATTGACCATTCTCTACAAATTTACATCATTATTATATTAAATCATAGTATCTATTCAACTATTAATGTATCAATATGTATTATAAACTTTAGTAGTTCATCAATTGGTCTATCTATCAACTAATCCTTCTTATAATTTCTAATCACCTGCTGTGACATTACAAATTCCTAGCACTCAATTTTTATCTTATTCAAATTTTATTAGATTCTATGATATCATCATATGAAAGCATATGCCATGAATTAACCTACGTCTTCTCTGCCTTCTTCTTCTTCAACAAGGAACATTTTCTTCTTTCTTATATGTCAATGGTTATATCTCTCCATAATTTTATGAATATTCATTTGGATTTTAGTAGCGATTTCTCAAATATATCATCCACAAAAATATTTATTCGTAAATATCTTTATACATACACAACCTCACCTTGATATTTTTTCTATGTTATGAATATGAAAAATCACCTTTATTTGGAATAGTGTGATATTATCAAATTTCAACATTCCAATAAAATATTATTGTTTTTATTTTCATTTTTATGATCTAAATAAATCCATATTATATTATTCTATATGAATAGGGATAACCCCACCTTAAAAATATTCAATCATTTTGTGTTACTTAAAACGATCTAGGATGGAATTTATGAATATCGTCTTTAGATAAACAATCTTGTTATACAATGGAATCCACTAAAAATAAATAAATATCTTTATTTAATATCTCAATATTAATATTTCATCTTGACTAGGAAATCTTATCAGTGATGTGACTCTAATTTTATCAACTATAATTATAATGACTTTCAAAAATTCGGATATTTAATAAAATATATTAATCCTCAATCATCGATTAAAATTAATTAATTAATTCTGAATACTAATAAATTAGTTTTACATTGAAGAATATGATTCTTTAGTTTGAATATGGGATTCCCATTGGTTTTATTCCATTTTAAATTTTTTGAAAAAAGATAATCTTTCATAATATTTTAATATACTTCTGGTTTTTATAAGGTTATTGTCTTAACCACACATTATCACTATCATTAACAAAAACCTTAAATCCCATGAAAAATATTAACTATCATGATATCTTCTTTCATTATTAATTATTAAATACTCACGATGTTAAATATTTGAAGAATTTTTAATTATATTATCTTGTTGATTCTATTTCCAAATTTCTTCATGAGCTTCAATGAAAATAATTAAGCAATTTTTTTAAACACCACTCTTTGATGTTGGACATATTCAAATATTTTATTCGCTGAAAAAATCAAACTCATGAGCTCCTTCCATATAATCTATAATGAACACAAATATAAATTATGAGTCATTCTAGGGGAAATTTTTATATTTATGTATATATATATATATATAACATTAAATACATAGTTATCCCATGGTGTTCTCTATAGAATATCTTTTTATTGAGGGTTATCCACATAAGAAATCAATGTTATTAGCTAAATCATATGTATGAAATATCGTAGTAAATTTTATCTTGGGGTCCACAATGATTTCTAAAACTCACATAAATCACCAAATAACCCAATAGAATATCCTTGGTGAAACTCTATTTATTTCAATTTCTCAAAAAATTACATAGATGACTTTTTAATATATTAAAATATTATTATCACATAACACTATAAATTCTCAAGACATGCAATATAAAAAGACTCTTATTGTAGTATTTCAATATACCATCCTTTTTTCGTAAATTATAGATTTAGTATAAGTCTACATATGAAATTATCCCACTGATATCAATACATAAATACAATATCCATTATTTAAAATAATCCATGGTTCAATGCTAAATATATCATCTATCATTTCACTTCAATAAAAATTCAACTATGAATCATCATATTGCTAGATGTTTCAAGAACCCTCAAAATCCCAATTTATAGATTCATGTAGAAACCCCAACTATAGTAGCATGGAGCTTGTATCTTATTTATGACATAGGAATACGATACAATGATTCGCATCCCGAAGGACCAAATAGTTTAGTAATCTTGGTAAATAAGATACATATATAAGAATTCCATTAAACGTGAATATAAATATTTTAACACATTCTCTTGAGAAGATCATTATTATCTCCATTATGTTCTTGCATATAAATCCGAGTAAACTTCAAAGATTCCTGAGAAAATGAAAAAATAAATTTGATATCATGCTCTCAATAAGGATTATATATAATGGAAGAAATCAGGAACAAATAGGAATAACTGAGATTGAAAGGTAAAAAATGAACACACAGTCCATTTAAATAACCTATCTATCATGATAAGATAAGGAATAATAAATATGGTAAGGTAAATAATTTAATATAGTTTCCATTCATTAAATATAAAGACTAAAATTACTAGATAATGTATAACCAACATGAAAGGTTAAATAAAAGATCACAACATCCATTTAATTCATAACTACAGAATGAAATGAATCCATTGATAAAATAATTTTTTAAATATCAAGGTTTATAATAAATTAATTATTAATTATTTAAATTATTAATTATTATATTTCAATAATGTGGGATCATGATACCATTACCATCAATACCTTTCACCAGACAAGTAGAAACTACTAGGTACAAAACCATACAGTTTAGCTAACTGATTTTTTGATTCCATACTGGTTTTTCCCATGAGAATATCAATACATTGAGGGGATATCAATAACTAATCCCCATACATGTATTCAGGTCATTAGTATTCCTTACATATTTACTAATCCAGTTAATTCATAAACAATGATGATTCTCATCAAAAATCCATAGGAAGAAAGAATGTTAATTATCAATATTTCCCAAGTTAATAAAATAAATTGAAAATTAATATAGCATATCTAGATATGAGATGTGCTATATGGAATATAAATATCCATGAATTGAATGATATCTTGGGGAAATTAATTGTCCAATGATCACTGGAAACTAAATATTTCGAGGGAATATTATTGACTTCCAAAATGTATGAATAAATTTAATGTAAATATTATCATCAGTGAGTTTGATTATAAGAAATCTTGATGTAGGACAAGGATGGTATCATTAAAAAATATATCAATTTTAGTAAGAATAAATGTTTTTTCATTGATAAATAGGAACACAGAAAATGTATCTTTAAAAAATTTCTGGAGGAAGATAGTATTTTCATTTTTAAAATCAATTTTTAAAATTAATTGTTCACCAAAAAATTTATAACTATTATTCGTTGAAAGTAAAATTTTAAAATTATAATGTAATAATTAAAAATTTTTGGTTTTCATGATTGGTGGAATCCATATTCATGTAGTACATGTTAAAACAAATAATTTTTTTTCATTTTTTCTTTAAAAGATAAACATATATTGTATTGAAAAAACAAGATACATCATTTCATAAAATTTGTAAAAATTAAATATTTTCATAAATATATTAAATTAATAATTTTTCAAGTAATTTGAATGTATTATTGAAATTAATTATATAAAAATATATTTTAATTGAAAATGGATTCATGAATGAAGAATAAAATAAAGATGGATTTTCATAAGACAATTATTATTTAATTTATAAACGAAATATTGGAAAAATGATAATATTACTTGAAAATATCATGAATAACCATATGAGATGAAAAAATAATGTTTTTAATAGGAAATGATAAAAAATTTGATGTTAAATTCAGGAATAAATAATCCTAATTATAATGGGATTGTGAAATTTACCCCTATAACGATAAAATGTGGATGTCAAAATAAATAAATAAATAGATTGGGTTTATCATCATTAAATCCAAATAATCATGTGAAAATATAATATAATATATTCTAAATTCATCTATTTTATAATCATTAGATAAAAAAGTATTCAAAGTTATAATGTTACATAGTGAAAAAAATAGAGTTATGGAATTATATACCACTTGGTGACTCCTAAGTCAAATTCCCATGGATGAAATAATAATGATTGAAAAATAAAATACTCAAATTATTAATTATTCAGGATATTAAATTTACAATGGATTTTATATACACCAAAAAATAATTAAATTTAGTGCATAACATTGAAATATGCCTTAATTAAGGGTAATTTAGATCAATTCCTTTACAAAGATAATATCCTAAAAGTGGGACTCAAAATTGTATCTATTTTTTGTGAAAATTTAAATACCTATAAAACTAGAATAAATAAAACTTAAACAAATCAAATTCCTTTACAAATATATTATAAGCATGACATAATCAAATATGTAAAATTTTTACCCACTGAATGGAAATTGAGTTAAGAAATACCATAGTTCTTGCTTCCTTTTAGTTGGACATGATTTATCCAACCATATAATAGTTTTAAGAATTTTAATAAATAATATAATATTCATATTTATATTTTTAATATCATATATTTTCCTTTTATTACATATTATCACCCATTATGTTATAATCATTCATTATATTCTTTCTTTCATGAGTTAATTGCCTTGATTTCCCATGCAGGATTTTTCGTGACGGTTATAGTTATTGGGAAAACTATATATATTCATCTTATAAATAATATTAATCAACAAATAATTATAATATGAATAAATTCTATTAATATTTTAATACCAATCATGAAATATTTTCCGAGAACCGATGTATGATACGATCATTGAGATGTTGTGTCGTATGTATGCATGTTTTCCATTTTTAAAATATGATCAAGGAAATGATTTATTTAATATTTTATATTTTTTATGATTATAATATCCTAAATACAATATGATTTATTTAAGTGTACTAATATAAATCATCCATGTTTTTTTGTGATGAAAAGAGTGTAAGATCGCTTCATTAAGGCGACAGTCTATACGTACATGAATGGTGTTATCTTTTTTATATGGGTGAAAAGTGAGAAATAAAATGAAATATTATAATCACAAAATGATAAATATTTCATTAAAATAAAAATTATCTCTTTCATACACATATATTTATTAACTTCTTATTTTTACCTTCTTGGTAAATTATTATTGAAAAACGAATCATATCACTTCGTGTGGTAGTAGTCCACCGTACACACAAGCAACAATATCATATATCCTACATAATGAAATGTAAAATTTTTATTTATCATTTAATGTTGAAATGGTAAAAATATATTATAAATATCATTCATATACTATATATCTAACATGATACCCAACTGTAAGGGGTGGCATTGGAAAAATGAATAACATCAGTTCGCGAGGTGGTAGTTAACCATACATAAGAATGGTGATTTAGTAACCCATTAGATGAAAGTGGGGGTGTATTTTGTTAATAATAATAATAATATAAAATCATTTATTTATATTTAATATACTACTGTTATTATATCATAATGTTTTAATAATAATTTATGGATGTGGAATAATAAATCTAATAAAGATTCTTATTGAATAACAACACTTCTTCTTCAGGTAGCCACCATAGCTTTTAACAAATATCCTTCCATGGATGGATATAATCCAAAAAAATAGTCATCTAGACTGAGTGGATTTATTTTGGAATATTATAAAGTATGGTCTTGGCCGAACTAAAAGGGTTTCATGTAGCGATGATGAGAGGATATTCAGTAGAACATTAAAAGTGAGGGGAGTGACATCCTTGTAATATTTGGAAAGGAAAAGGTGTTACAACATAATTTATAATAAAAAAGGCCAAAATATATTATTTTATGTAATTATACATTATACGTTCAAAATAGTTCCATAAATTATTTTTAGATAAGTTTTATATGTCCATTTAATCCCAATAATTATAGTTTAACTTCGGGTAAATCCATTTTTACCTTAACCACAAAAAATTATTTTTATTTATTTTACTAATCATTTTTTTAGAAAATATTGTTGAAATTATTTGATAATATAAATTTTTATGATTAAAAATATGGATTTAATTTTTAATAATCAAATTCATAGATGTGAATAATCTCACCGATACAATGAGAAAATAGGTTTTCGAAGGGAAAATATTCAAATGCATATAAGGTTTTTATATTTATATTCAATATGTTGATTATTAAATTGACATAAATTGAATTAAAAGATATATGATTCAAGAAATATTAAATTAAAATCAGACCGATAAATAATTCAATGATACAATTCATTTAAACAAAAAAGTAGTATTCAATTAAAATTTAGCAAATTTTTATATTCACCAAAAATTGAAATATTATAGTAATCTATAAAAACATAACTCTAATATAATTTTGAAATGAATATATAAAATGCATTATTATTTTTTCAAAAAATGTTTCTGAAAGTGGTAATAATTAATTTTGATTTATGTGCACAAGGAATTACTAAATCGACTTTTTGAAAAAATATAGATTTCAAAAAAAAATATTTCATTTTATTTTCCTTTTTCCTAATAAATAGATAACCATAAGGATCTTAATTTATTTATTAATATAATATAAATCTAATTTTTTAGCTAGGATATAATGGTATACTAGACTATGCTTCATTTAGTCATTGGTTAATGTGTTCCACAAGCCATAGAAGACACTAAATATAATGAAATATATTTTTTGTGTTATTTAAGATCGATGTTCCATACTGCATAAGATACCAAAACATGTTGTTATTTAAATTATGAAAATGTTGAGAATTGAACCTTATTCATAAAAAATTTTTAATCATGGTTTACATATTTCATCACCACGTGCCTTTAATTCATTAAAAACTATATTATGAGTCATCACATGTAAATGTTTTTCCATACATTTTTCTTATCTTTGTATTACAAGTCTAATGAAGCATTTTCCTCTTTTCAAGGGGAACATGTTATTAATTATATTTTTTATATTATTTCATATCACCCATCAGTATATATTAAAATTGTTATTTTTTTACATATTCAAATAACATGAATGTAATAAAAATAAAATCAAAATCCAATTTTCTCTTTTATATCCATCTATAGATTTAGTTTCAATGAAAATTTTAATATTTATTGTAAATAATTTATCCCCCTAATTTAAAATAAATTAATTGGTAATATGGTATGAAATATTTGTATACACCTCTTGTTCATCTATATGTTTATAAAATTCCATCTTAGCACCTTTCCCCCCACAATTTGAGATATTTACTATTTTATTTTTATTAACAGAAGAATGGAATCATATTTAACACAGTAATAAGCCATAAATTGAATAACTATATGTTTATAAGATAAATTATTGATGAATATAACAAAATTGATAAACGTAAATTAGAATTCAATACAAAAACTATTCCATAAATGATACCATCCCTATTTTATCTCATTCTAGCTGTTATTCAATAGATGTTCATTAAATTTGAATCTAAAACTAATCCAAAAAAATAAAAAAAAAATTATTATATATAAATAATGAGGTCCCTATTAATGATACAATATTAACTAATTTAATACACCCCCATTAATTTTATTTTATATTATCATGTAAATAATGGGGAAAATTATTATTATACCTCTTATTAATTTTATTATTATTACAATATCATAGATTTTGAAAAAAAATTGGGTCCTGGTAATAATTATTTCTCCCCAACAATGGATACACACCATAAAAACATTTTCATTGTTTATCTTCATTATTGGGAACTCCAAGTACAAACTTTGACATGCCACCATGAATACATGAATTGGTAATGTACTTAATGTACATTATGATGGATATTTTTTTTCCATAGTGACTTATACATTAATATAGTTTCCATTTCATAGATGATTATCAATTCGTAATATAGAAATGATATAAATTGAATAGAATATTGTAAGAATTCATATCTCCATAGTGAGTATAATAAGGGTTGGAATTTTATTCAGAACCCAAAAAATAAATTATGTTATATTCTAATTTGTTGATAAATCTGCATGTAAGATCCATTATAAATAATATAAACATTATCCTCCTATGGGTCCATTGACTTAATAAATTGAATAATAATCAACTTTTGTAGAATATCCTTTCTCTAAATTACCAACAATGATAATGTATAATAAATGTATTTATACATATTTATTTTTATTTATTCTTGAAATTGTATTATAATCGCTAATTCATTAACAAATTAAAAATTTGTATACACTGTCCATATAGTCCTTCAAGAACTCCTCCGTTATTCATTTTTGTACATCACTTATGAAATTTGAGTCCAACTTCATGTAAAATGTTCTATTTCCATTTATCATATATACATGATTGATCATTATTTATTTTTATTTTCATTCCTAATTGATCTACAAATATATTCAAGAATTAAACATTCATATTAATAAATTTATATAATTTTCATCATGGTTTCTTAGACGTCTCTATATTATAAATTTCTAGATCAAACTATTAAATATCTTTCTAGATACCATCCATTAAACCAGTTAATTTATCACCTTCATTCATAGATTATCTTCATTTTTTTATATTTATTCCTTTAAATTGGATATTCATAAACTCCTTTCAATGTACCATGGTGTGGTAAATTCTACCACAATATAATCATATCAACTCTATTGGTTTGGAATTTATCACAATGATTATCTCTAGACTATAGTTCAAAACTTGCTTATTTTTTTATATTATAAGTATAGATCAACTTTTCATTTTAAATGATTTATTATTTTGTGGTGTTCCGGCATTGAGTGATTTTTGTATAATATTATTTGATATATAATATCAATGCACACTACATTAACCACCTTCTATGCATGTCCTCTTATATTATCTTAAGATATTAAAATCAATTATTCTTTAACATATTTATCCTATTTATAAATATTTCACATTCAATGTATTATTAAACTAAAATTTCATTTATAAATATTTTAGTATAGGAAAAATTTAATGATCATAAATTTACTTATTATGTCCACATTCAATATCCCTAGATAAATCTCCAGCAACACCAAAAATTATTAGTATGCCTGGTAATCTTTCGTCAAACCCTGTTTTGGGGACCATTTGAATACTCATATTGTTTGGATAGAAAAACTATAATTTTGGTATATTCATTGTGTGATATTATTAAATAATTTTATTATATCCTCTATTGATAAAATTTATTGTTTCATAGTTTTTCTTCATATACATTTATATGAATAATAAATCAGAACTTATATGAGTAGATAAATTACCAATAGTAAAAACACAATTATCAATACCATTGGATATCATTATATATGATATTTAAGTGGATTGAAAATTTAATTATATAAATCCTTTTTTCCCAATAATATGAGTCCTTTTTATTATAATAATGCCATTAGAAACACTTGTATCAATTTTCATATCAATATTTTAGGATGATTTATCTTCTGTGTCTTTCTTATTTCCCAATGTAATTTAAAACTAAGGGAATATATGATTATGAAAGTTCATAAATTATTAAAATCATTTCACATTATTATAACAATGTTATGTTAACATATATATATATGTTAATAATGATTTATTTTTATATCACAATGTGTTTTCAAGTTTCTTAATCTTCATTGTATGTATATCATTTTGGTCACTCTAAGAATCCTTGAATTTTATTTGATTTTAATTGAATGATGGAATTTTATCTTCACATATTTTGTAATAAATAACCATAAAATAAATAATTATTTTCATTGAATCAACATATATAGATAATATTTCACATCTAATCATTAAAAATTACTAAATAAAATAATCTGTATTTATAAAACCATATTTAGATATATTCGGAATGTATTCTATAACCTCACAATTGATAACTTCAATTGATTTGATATAACTTTACTCTTCAATTTAAATGTATATTAAGCATGATTCATCGTAGGTTTCATAATCAATGGAATTAATTTTTTACCACTTTATTAATGATCATGTATTGGTCAATCAATATTTTCTTCTCAACTCTTAATTGAAATATTTTACTCTATGTTCATCATATTCTTCTCGTATTTTATTGAAGCCAACAAATTTTCATCAATTTGGATTAGAATTGAATTTTCCACATTAAGATGTCAAAAAATTCTTCTAATATTAACCTTATGTATTTTAGATAAAAAGAATAATATTGATACATTATATAAAATTAAGGAGAACCATTTATGATATGATACTAATTGATCTGCCTAATGAATACCATTGGAATAATGAGGAGGATAATTGTGGAATTATTTTATAGAATTTAACATTCATTACAAAATATTATCACATTTTATTCAAACCATTATCATGGATTATATGTATGAATATATTGATTCTCTCTCATTTCACAACACCACATGTAATATTGAATTTAAATTTAATACCATATCACCCATGTATTTTAAAATGATCAAATATAATGTGGGTATCCATTCTATGTTGTCTATTGCTGATTTCTACGATATATATACTCATTATATTTTCATTTTAATATATTACAATGATGGAACTATATATCCTAGAAATGTTGAGTCTATCATATTAATTAAATGATATGTTTAGTTCATATACTTGATTCATTATAATGACATAATAGTAAACACTTTTTATCTCTTCATTAGATAAACATGTATAGATATTATTATACAAAATCAGTCATTTGATATTAAATTTAATCTAAAAAATCCTAATAACAAGTTGTTACTCTATATTCAGATATCACAATATCACTAGAATGAGAAAAGTTTTCTAAACTCAATTTAGTTTTCCCCTAAAAATATATTCTCCAATAGTGAATAACCATTTGAATAATTAATTAAACAAGTCTCACTATGATATAACAAAATATTATATCATAGACTTTTGACAATAATAACATAAATTATTGATAACAATAATCTTTTAATCATCATGTCCCTTAAATCATCCTTTTTTTCGGAATTATTAATCATATACATTGATATTATGCTACCATATGGCTAATTTTTAATATTATTCATTAAATTATAAGATATAAGTTTATCGTAGGATAGATCCTATGGTATATCTCTTCTTCTTCACCTCCACCTTTGATTAATATTTTTTTCTCTCCAAAAATGCTTTAGTTATATTTATATGTATTAAAAATTATGAAATCCATTTCAATATATGTATTAGACTCTATACATTTTCCTATTCTAATTTCATTGTTTGGAATCATTTATATAACTAAAAAATTTTATATCAATTTTTTTTCATATTCCATTTATTGAAAATATCATTGCTATGTAGTAGACTAGGTTTTGAACATTTAAAATGGTCTATAAAATCATCTAAATTTTTATTCACTTTTAATTCTTATTCTTATAAAATTTTACTTTGTTACAATAAATTACTAGTAATATTTTTTGTCATAAATATCTCCAAAATCCCTTTAGAATGAATTTATATACGATGGAATGCATCAATATCATCATAGCATGAAGATTCTCTTCAAAGTATGGCTTCCACACAATGTAAGGAACAATATTTCGATATAATGTCATTATTATAGATTATTTAGAGAATGAAAATATTAACCACTAAATGAGAATATTTTTCCTATCATTAATAACATTAATATTGACTAACTATGATTTTCAATAAAAATTATAAAATCTCTATCATTGATTTAATTTTATTAAAAAATTATTCAAAATGATAAAACCTACATACAATGAAAAACAAATGCATCATAATGTAAATCTAGAACATGATAACGATTGTATACATTTAATTTTTTATATAATAATGAACGCTATATAATATTTTATAATCCATACATTTTTTGGTAAGGTTCTTGAATAAACTAATTTTTTTCATGAACCGCAACACAAAACAAATATATTCCTAAAAATATTATGCCTCAATATATGACTATATCCTAGTAATTTTACAATTTTTAGACTGATTAATATCTTACGAATGATTTAATATGTCATAATTTTTATTCAATTACCATATATCATCATTATTTCTTAAAAAATCATGTGAAACCAAAAATGATATGCATCAAATTTTTCATGTAGGAAATTTTCAAACCCCATCTTTATAGAAAAAAAACGTGCACCATATTTCATGGTATATTTTCATATTTTATTTGAACAAAATAGTGTATCATCCAAATAGTTACATATGAGTACAAATGGTTTAGTACATAATATATTTACTTGATCTATAATGAATAGATTTTGTGCACAAGGTGAACCCACAATGACTCTGGTCTTGAATGATTAGTGCTTTGAATATTTATATGCATATGCCTGGATTTATCTTTATAGTAGGAATATTGATGGGGTATTATATTATACCTGAATTAATATAAAAAATATATTAATATATCTTGATTCACATGTATGAACATCATTTTAGGGAATATGTTTTTCTTATGGATAGAGGTGTCAGATGTGAAATATGAGACCTTGGTTTGTTTTGGAACGTGATGTTAATCCTAAGAAAAAACTAAAATTGGCCAAAATTGGTTGTTCACTTGACTAAGATGTTGGTTGGTTTGTCAATTTGATTAATTAATTTAATTTAGAATTCATTGTTTTTAAAAAAACTATATGCATGAAACGTGACACTATATTTTCTGTGATTAAACTCAAAATTATAGAACACTCTAAGTTCATCTATAAAAAACGTCAAATGTCCTTTTGTAATCTATAATAAATCCAATAACTTATAAGGAATGTAAAATATCTTTTAAAAATATTTCAATATTCTATTTAGAATATAATTAATGGTTCACTTTTTCCTGAATTATGGGATCAATATTAGTATACTCCAGGAAACTTCCATAAGATAATCACCATTAAATATAATATTCATGATGTTAAATAATTCCATGATGGATCAACAATATTATTTTAATTCATGTTCTATAATCGTAGATCAATGGAAACACTTCAAGGCATTTAATACTATAATTTTTTTGATATACTCTAGAAGAGAATTTATCCAACATCACACAACCTTTATAAACATGTTTTAGATAGTATACCATTTATTTTATATAATTATTTACAAATTATATTTGAAGATATCACTTTTAAATAATTTTTCCAATAACATATCCCAAATTTTGTACTAACAAAACAGTTGTCATTTCTTATAATTAAGGGTGAAATTTTCATTATCTACTTCAATCTTTTCCACCATAACCATATTCTGTATATAGTGTATTTTTTCCTCTTTTAAATATCTAAAAAATACATCCAATGAATCCCATTATCATAATAAAATTGGGATCATTATAAGTAATTACATAAATCACATGCTAGATATATAAATTTTATAATTTTTAAATACTTGTGTTATCATATGAAATATCATAACTTAATATTTAGTAATTAGACTAACCTCAAATATTTAGGTGCATGCTCCATGCTAAGACAAAAAATTGAATCACAAAAAAACATCTCCCCCAACCAACTGTAAATTTCAGCTCTAATAATAACTTTTCTCTTAAAGTCATACACAATTATTTCATATGCTTAAATGATAGAATGCAAGTTGGAATTATTTCTTTGTAGGGAGAGTATCGTTATACCATGTAGTAAACCCTAGAAACATATAGAGAAAATAAAGAAACATGTAATATCAAAACATAATAATCCTAGAGGAGGTCTCATAACCTATTATGATATTTATATTAGAAAAGGTGTTACTAAACCTGAGTGTACCTTTACCACAACATTTATTTTGTGAATCATTCATGGGATTTACCATCATGTTTAAGACCGAGACCCTATAAATAAAGGGAATATATATTCTAATAACACCTTTATAATTTTGTGTCTCTAGGGGAAATATATCATTTTTCAACTCAATCCATTTCTCCCTGTCAACATTGTACGCTGTATGATGATATTGAACTCTATCCCCCAAATTAAATTCCAAAAAATAACTTAATGTTGAGGAGATACACATGATTACTTTCAATGAGGAAATAATACAAGAATATAGTATTTGTGTTAAAAAAAATTCATCCATGAGTAAAAAATGATGAAAAATTGAAACTATCATATACATTATGTGCATCCATAGTTACATGGTGTGTGAGTGTTCAATTTTTACATTGTACATGTGATGAAAAATTAATCAACATGTCTAGGGAGGTAAATATTAACTCCCAATGTTCTAATATATTTTCTTTTAGATTATTGTTTTATCGATTGTTTTTTTCACCTAAAATCCACAAATAAAATGATATATAAAATATTTGGTGAATTTTATAACGAAAATTTAATATAAAAACCCACTAGTAATTTAATATCTTTTGACCATTAATAAATGCATACGTCATAGGATTAAAAATACATTCGGTTTGAAATGGTATTTTATTAATTAAAGTTGATTTTCATTATAAATTGAATATTAATATAGAAGGTATATTTATAAATTTAAGATCCCTAATATTTTAGAATTGAATAATTTTTTAAATGCATAATGGAAAAATTATCTTGTTTATATTTTTCGGGATTTTTTGGAAAAATTTGATTTTAGGTGAATAGTGAATCAATTTATCTTTTTCTAAAACCAACTTTTTGGACGTTACCATTATATAAGAAATAATTAAATGTTTTTAAAGAATAATTTATATAAAAATATTTATTAATATATAAAAATAAATTATTCATAAATTATATTTTCAATTTTTAATACCCATGTTTATTGTTTCAGAATATTTAGTAATATATTATTATAAAATCATCTTTCCGTCACTTATATTTTCAAAAAACTATTTTCATAAATTATATGAATTAAATTTAAAAAATTAATTTTTTATTATATATTTAAGATTTAATATTATGAAATATTTTAAATTCAATTTTATGTATTGGAAGTAGGGATATTATTATTAACGAAAATGAGCATTATAATAGTGATAGTGTTATTTTAAATGAATTATTTATTAGTTTTGTGAGATATTTTATCAAATAAATTAAATTCTTCTATTTTATATAACAACATTTAATTTATTTTAACATTTCTTTAATAATATATTATCCAAAGTTTAATTTTTCAGTACTGATATATATGATTCAATAGTGTTAGTGGTTTATGTAAATTATTTAACAATTCTATTTTTCTAAATATTAAATATTTGAATTTATAAGATTATTTTTAATATTTTTAATTGAATTAGTATATAAATATATTTTTGTTCAGTTTATAAAATAAAAACATTATATGGATTGCCATATACATTTAAAAATATAGAAATTTCTTTGATAAAATATATGTATTGATGTGAAAAACCAAGATTGTAAATTGAAAAAATCAATTTGTAAAAGACTAGGAAAATGATTAAGTCAACATTAAAAATTAATGTTTGAGGTTTTATTTTTTATATCATCCTAAAATATTTTATTTTCTATATTTAGAGATATTAACCTCTTTATGTTGTCATCACATCATTGAATATTTTTTGTGTATTTTGAGAAATTTAATTTTTCCTCACCTATAAAAGGAAATTAGTTCCAACATCTATTTCGACCCATTCTAAAGGCTTTAATCTTCATGAAATATTTCATAGTCAGAACTCAAATCTCCCCCAATGTCAAAGAGACCATGGATTTCAATGATACCAAGAAATGGAGCCTTAAGTAGATACCCAAGGTAGAACATTAAAAAACAGAGGTAATGTTATCAATTCTTTTATGCTTGAACAAATATTTTATAAAACCCTAAAAATTATTTTATAAACGATTGTATGATAGGATAAATATTATGAATATTCATAATTTTTTTATAGTACTAGAATCTCAATTGTATAACTTCATATAAAAATATTTCTCAAATAAAGACATAGTCATGTGTATGTGTGAACAACCACCCCAACGAACGATGTTATTGATTTTTCATCACATCCTTTCATAGATGGTTCTAAAAGGTAATTTAAATGATTTATATGATATCTATAAAATTATTATTATTTAAAATTTATAAACCCTTCAATATATTCCTTAAATTTTTTTTGATATGAGTGGGTTTCCCTGGCATACATGTGGACTGCTGCATTCAAAAATGTGAGAAAATATTGTTCTTCGATATATTATTCTTTTAGTTTTGTAAAAAAATATGAAATTATTATCCGAAATAAAAAATATAATGAAATTAATATTTTTTTGGTAATATATATTTCATTCTAAATAAATTACAATCATTTCCACAATTACCCATATAATATAACATTTTTTAGTCAATATAACCACAAACATAAAAAAATAAGGTAATTTTTTTATTAATAACATCATAAATGTTATTATGAGTATTATTTAAAATAATATATAAATAATTATTTTTTTGGTTATTGAATAGTAACAATATGATTTATATTTTTTTATTATACAACCCTCATTCATTAAAATAATTAAAAAAATATTTTCACTTAAATGAACTAACTTATAAAAATAATACATTTGAAATGGAATTAGAAACATGTTATGGATTATAAAATACACATTCTAGTTATTTTATTATCTTTTATTTTGGGAAATTTTATGTATATTTATGAACAAAACAAAAAATATGTAACTAGTACTAAGTAAAAAAATGAATTCTAATAATAATTCAATAATGACAATAAAATATCGGTTTATTATAGTTTTAAAATTATTTATTATAAATGACATTTATAAAGGATATATGAATTAATATCATTTATACATATTTTATTAAGAAATAATTTTTTTATAAATGACTTCATAGGCCATTTGTCTATGCGTGGTTAATGTTGATTGGTATTCATACCTCAATTAATATTCATTAAGTAATAATGATCTTTTATTGATCACTATTTTTATATTTTGAGCCACATTATATTATTTTTTAATAAAATTAATATACAGAATATTTATTATAGATGTATTATTTTATCTCATGGAATCAATATTGAATTAATTTTACAATTGCGGTTATGATATTCTTAATGGTCCTCTGACCTCGATTTCATTTATTTGAGATTTTTTTGTCATTTCCACCTGATATAATATAAATGGAGTGTATAATGGTTATTGGGTATATAATATCATCAATTATATTTTCTTAATGATATATGATGTTCACATTCAAGGTATAAATTTCCAATGGTTTTTATAAAAATATTTCTTATGACATAATACAATTAGATCAATCAATATTTTTATATGAGTCCATCCTCATTGACCGTGTTTTTAAAAGATTGATTTTACAAGATCTATTGCTATATATTTAAAATTTAATCCTTATATTACAGGAAATTTCATTTATTTGATTCATAGTTCAAAAAATATTTATGGATCATAAAACAATTTTCATCTTCTCTAAAATATTTCTCTTTCTTTAATATCCCTTTTCTCCCATCTATTCATTTTACCCATTCATTATTTAAATATAAATATTTTTTCATGCATTAATATAATTTCATTATTACCTTTTAAAAAAAATATATATCACTCTATTTATGATATGGGTTTCGACAATAGTAATATCAAAAAATATGGAAATGGATTTTGCTAGACCAATGGTAAATAATATCTTACATGCTAAATTTCCATTATAAATAAAATTATGATTTTTTTCATGGTTCCTTTATTGAAGATTCCCTTTATATATAAATTCATTTTGATGTTTTCATTTCATCCTTCAAAAATGAATTTGGAATGTGACCCATGACATTTCCATTTATGACTATAGAAACAAATATATTCCCACATTAATTGTTTATTTTTTATGTTATGATCATTCATCTATATAAAGTTTATATAACATGTTTTATAAACAAATTCAATTTTTTTGTATATTAATTATTTAGGCTATAAATTTAAAAATTGTAATATTTTTTTAAAGAATGTTTTTGTTTAAATAGAATTATGGATTAAAAACATAATTGAAATAATTTTTTCTTTAATAAATAAGCAATCAAGAGTTTTTTCTAATTTTAATATTTTTTTTGATACAAAATTATTCATATAATATTTCCGTTTTGAAAAACTATATTTTTTCCATCAAATTCTTAACAGATTTTATAATTATCAATTTATATTATTTTAATTTGAATATTTTTATAGAAGATTCTTGCCTTTCAAAAAAGGGGTATTTCCAAATATCATTCATGTAATTTTTCAATTCATCGTAGAAAATTATTCATCATCAATTTTTTTAATCCTTAATGATTTTAATGTTACACTATGTATAAATATAAGACAAAATCCATGTTTTTATCTGGATTACATTCATACCCTATGCTCAAAAACTAAATTATTTTTTCATTTTATTGGTCTTGGGTCCTTTGGAAAATGATCAAGTTGAGAACCAGTCAAATTTTTTGCGTTTAATAATGTTTGGGTGATTTCTTAAGGTGGCACATGGGTACATCACAGTTAATAGAAACCGTACAGGCATGTTGTGCAGAAGGTATTGGTTCACATAGAACAAACCTCACTTATAGTGAACAGTAGTGTGATAGGTTCTATGAAACCATTCACTGGTTCGTTCGAGGACATAGAGATCTACACGATCACCAGATGGTTTGGGAAACTGTGTGGTCAAACTATGTTATCAAGCCATGTCATTAATAAATTATGCCCAAATTTCTCTCTCTCCTCAAATTGACCAGAAATCAGTACCCTCTACACTAATTCATTTTCAGATCCCCAAGGGGCCCCAAGACCCCTTGTCCCTGGGCCCTCCTCCATCCATGATTCAATATTTATGCATCCAAGGTATTTTTCTTAGGGTTTTAGTCCATTTTCATCATTTCTTATACACCTCTTTGATTTATCATTTCTCCTTTGTCAAGACCCATCTCGTCTAAACCCTAAAAGTTAGGGTTACATGTAATTCATTTTCTTCAGGGATCTAAGGTGTTAAAAGGGTTTATGGGGATTATATCTCCCTTCATCTATGGTTTTATATCATTCACATTCACCCAATGTAGATGTTTCAATATTCTCCTTTCCTATGGAATATTCTTTGAGGCTTAGAATTTAAAATAAATTTATAACATGATACAAACCTCAATGGAACTGAGTCTAGGCTGTTTAATCCTCTAAAAAAAGACTAAAGACAATGTTTTCTAGTTCTTTAATAGATAACTGGTAATCCACGACATAGATTAAGAAGATGGTAATCTACTAGAACTGAGTACGTGTTGTTGAAACTCCAACAAATAAAAATATTTTGATTTTAATGGTTCATTTTTTTCTTCAATTTATCATTAGTACGAAAATGAAAATTGATGGATCTTCATCTTCAGAAAATAACATCATCAATATTGAAATATTCTTGAAATGATCCTCATTGAAAAAATATATTAAAAAAGGTATAAAATTAAATAGTTTTAGAAAACGCGTAGAAGTAAAAAAATTGAACATGTATATCTCTAAAGTGTTGATTTATTCAGAAACAATCATTTGGTGTAGTAACACTATAAAAGATAATTTCAATAATACAGTCGTATATGGGAATTGATTATCACTAATATATTGAAGAGATACTCAGAGAAAATATATAGAGCATGAAACCTTAGTCATTATTATTGAATAAAAATAGCATGATTGTTTGCGGTAATTCAAATAACAATTGACCTAGAGAGTCATAACGTCCCATAGAAATAGGGGTGATATTTCGATGTGAACTGTACATTAAAATAATCAAAATGATCCTTGAATCAGTATTTAATTTTTCCATGACCATTGCATTAATCTGGGATTGAAATCATGGCTTGAAAAACATCATCGTTGAGAACACAATGTAGGGATGATACCAAACGCAAGCGTTTCACATCATAAAACATTGTAAGGTTCATTTTCATATTTTAGTATTCCTTTGTGTAGAATATGGTTCTTTTGTGCCTAGTAGGGTTCCGTTGTGTAGTGTACGGTTACATTTCATAGAATTGGGTTCCCTTGCACATGTTTATCCTTTTCAGTATAAAACAGAAAATGTTGCATTGATTAATAAAAAATTCAACTTTTTAGCATGATGGCTATGAACAATAAAACTAGACTCCATATTATGGTAATGTATCCATAAATTTATTTTAAAAATATAAAGATATTGATCAAAATAAAAATTTCCTTTGTTTAATGTAGGGTTCATGAAACATACCTTAACATTCCAAATGTAGGGGTGAAAATAGTGTTTCCCGGTTCATTCTCGTAATGAAAAATTCATTAAAAAAATATAAATTACTATAGAACATACTCAACAAAACATTATCAGAAAATAGAAAATGGTATTTGTTAAAAAAAAATCAACGTAAATTATTGAGTACTGTTGATAAAAATAATGAACAACATTATGCCCCTTTTAATGATAATAAAACCCATAAAAATATCTGTGATAATATTAGAAGATAAGATAAGATTTGTAAAAAATGGAATAGTTTTTTTTGATATTTTTATTTCATAGTATTACTTCGATATAGAAAAATTAGATACTTGAAAATGATTTATTTATTTTTTGTAGATTTTAAATAATATCCACAATTTTTATTCAATAATATTATAAGTATTCATAGATATCATCTCTTCCCCCCTTACTCAACTATAAATTTTCTCCCCATTTTTATGATTTAAAAATTTTTATTTTGAATGACGAAAAAACATAAACAACATTTCTAATATAGCACTGAACTATTATGAATAACTATAAATACTATCTTGTTACAAATTTCTTGGATTGGTATTTTTAACAAGTAACTAAAATAAACTAAAGCTAAATATTGAAAAGAATAATATATTAAATGGAAATTAAAAAAAATTCAAATGTTGGAAAAGTTAGAGTACAATCCAAAATTTATAAAATAATCTTCAAAACAAAAGAAAATGGACTAAAATGGAAGATACTTAGGGTTCTTCAGGATGAGGAAGATCGTAAAATGAACTACTAATATAAATAATCTTCAAAAAATATTTTATAATAATGGTTATTGAATAATTAAGACCATTAATGACATATCTTCCTCTAATAATTTCTTTCGTTCAATTTCTCAACCAGTTTTACTTTTAAAAATGTTTTTTAGGTTCTTCTAAAAACATGAATGTGGTCCACAAGTCCTTTACATGATGAAGTACTGGTCCAAAAAATGGTTCATTTGTTTTTATATGTCAAATTATATTCCACTAATTGTCCAACAAACGATTTAATGAAATTTTATCACACTACAGAGTGTGTATACTATAATTAAATTAATCTAGTGTAATGGTAATAACTTCAAACTTTCTTATCATTTCTGGTGGTGTCCATTGAGAATATGTTGATGCTATATTGATTTCCATAAAGAAATTAGATTATCTCTCTATCATATACTTAAACTCATCACACTATGTATTCTTTTCATACTCATCCTTCAATGAAAATAATTCTATTGATATTTTTTCCATAAGCACATTACGATATCTAAAAGGAATGATATTTTCATTGAATTGTATTATTTGAATCATCTAGGATTCAAAATATGATCTCTGTACTGAAGTAACCTTGTAGTTTTCAAATTTTTTCTTCCCATATTTTAACTTTTCATGAATAAAATTGGTTTGGGCATCCAATAGATTGATCTTTAAAACAAAGGAATTAGCCTCAGAATAATAAGATTCGATAGAATGAGTTCTAGGCTCATCAATATCATCCCTACCATGATCTTTGAACATGGATAGACATGGATCGTCATCATCTGCCAGTTTTTGACTTAAGGAAGAACATACAACAACGTCAAAATCTATAAAAAAAGGTGTTTTGGGATTAGGTACATATTCTATGATAAGTTCGTGACATTGAACTTCGGGTTCAACTTTCCCATTAAATACATTCCAATACTCACCACCAACAACCACTTCAATTGTATTATTTAGATCATTGGATATATTCTTCATCTTTTCTGAATAATATATTCTTATTTCGTTTATTTTTTTTGTTTTTCAAGCCTATGTTGAATAGTTCCAACTGAATGAATCAAACTTTTCTTCTCTTGAGAATCATCCAACAACCTTTACTGTTGTTCTACGCCGACTATTTACAAAATGTTTTTGGATTTTCACCACACATAACCAAGATTTTTCATAGTTACAACATTAAATTATTTTCTATCATGACATGTTATAAAATAATACATGTTCAAAATCATTCCTTCATAATAAAAAAGTGTTTATCCTTCCATAGGGATAATATCTCTTATTCAATTCTTCATGACAGACGTGGTTTAAATATCTTATCATAAACAAAAAAAAAATTAAACATCACATGATTAAGAAATATGAAAAATATATACATTTCTGGTTAATTCAACTTTCTAATATCTTTAGTCTTAGGAAAATCCCATATTGAATTAACATAAGAAACACTCAGTGATCTGGATAATATTTTTTTTCCTCACCATATTAATAGTTCATGATCCAAAAAATATAATAGAATATACTCATATGAACGTATCTTATTACTGGCATTCCTAAAAAAAATTGAATCTCCCACTCATGGTAAAAAATAATCATTTTATTCAATTACACAAATAACATGAAAACTAAGCATCATAAAATATAGATGCAATGAATTATTCGTCAAATCCAACAAAAAACAAATAATTTTTTCCAAATTAATTTACTTATATTTTACATACCATAGTCCTTTTACCTTCTCAAAAAGAAATAACCAAACCATGAAATCGCATACCTTCATTTAGAGAAATATTGTTAGCATCTAAATAGAAAAAATCAATTGCCTTCCCCTAAAACACTTTGTGAGATTTTACTGAAGCATAAACATTGTTTCCAACTCCCCAAACATGTATCTTCGTGTGGATGAATTCTATATTGGATTTGAGACTAAATGGATTAATGGATTAGTGGTTTGGTAGATAAGAATCAAATTAATCTTTGAAAAATAAAATGATGTGTAGGAGAGAAGAAAGAGAGAAGGATAAACAAAATGATTTTCTCTTGCTGATTAAGGATGTAATCATTATGTTTTTAATTTCTAAAAGATAACTATATAATAATCAAAATGATATTCTTTTCAAATCATATTCAAATTAAATTGAATAAAAATTATTAAATCATAATAAATAAATCTTACAAAAAACATAAATTCTATAAATAAATTAATATATTTTAACACACAATCAAATATTCAAAACTCCCCTTAATTAAATCAAAACAAGCTCTAGGATGTGGTTAATAAAAATATCAACCAATTGATATTTAATATTAATAAATTATAAAAAAATATAGTATTTTCATGGACATGATCTAGTAGAAAATGATTCCTTATTTCCCTGTTTATAGTTCTAGAAAGACTTATAGAATTCTTTGAAATATGAATATCACTAGTATTATCACATAATATAGGTATAATGTTATTTTTTGATCCAATGTCCAGTAGACTATTTTTCACACATAATACTTGATTACATAAAATTCCTATAGAAACATATAATGCTTTATCGGTTGATAGTGCAAGTGATTGTTGTCTCTTACTAGAACATTAAACTATTGATTTTCTAAAATGTGAAAGGTTCTTGAGGTAATTTTTATATCTAACATAAAATATCTATTTTCAGAATATTAATATGAACTAAAATTAAAATCATATGTGTTTGGGTAAATAATTGATTTAAAATTGATACTTACAAATATCTAATTATTATTTTACCAATAGTAAGATGGTACTCTTTAATATTTGATTGAAATCTAGCACATAGACATACAAAAAACATAATATATAGAGATCTAATAGTTGGATATAAAAAACTACCAAACATACCTCTATGTAACTTATTGTAAACTAGTTCTCTATCTTTATCCAAATCATGTTTTATATTACTACAATAGGATTTTTATATGTCTAGATGTAGTCAAGTACAAAATTTATCAATAAATCTATAATATACTTAATTTGATTTAACACATTTCCATATGCTTTTGATAAAATTAAAATCCGAAAATGAAATTTATATCTCCCATTATACTCATATAAATTTATTTCTTCATTTAATTTGAAAAACCAAGATAAGGATATTAATTAGTTGATCAAAAAATAACATCATCATCAAAAATTTGAACTAATAAAATAATAGAACAAACATTTTTCTTGAAATGTTTGGGATATTCCAATTATACAGTAAATCTATTATTCAAGATAAATGAAATTAGTATTTCATACCAAGCTCTAGGAGCTTTTTAAGGCCATATAGAGCATTAGTATTTATAAAATCATAATTTGATTTTTTAGAATTTTGAAAACCAGGGGGTTGTTAAAAATAAACTCACTCCTTTAAATAACCATAGAAATTGCATCCTTAACATCCATCTGATATAATTTAAAATTCATATTATATTTATAAGAAAAAAAGGATTCTAATGTCTTCTATTACTGCAACAGGGTAATAGGTCCCATTATAATCTATACCATCTTACTAATTATATTATTTACCATCTAATCTCATTATATAGCGCGTTATGATCCATGGATCATCCTTTTATTTTTAGAGACACACTAGGTTCCCTTAACTGGATAATTGGTTGGTCGTTCTACTAGTTACCAATCTTCATTCATTCTAAATTTATTTAGTTCTTCACATATAGCCAGTATCCAAATTTTATCATCTAATTATTCCTCAGTAGTATTTGGTTTTAACTTGGATAAAAATGTAGACAATTCTATATGGATTCCAACATTTATTCTAGTTTTAATTAGTGTGTTAGATCTTCAATTATAGTTTCTAAAGTATGGTTATATTTGGTTCTATATTGTAACTACCTGATAAAATCTAAATTGTATCTTGATTATAATTAAAAATAAGTATCGATTTAATAAAAATGTTTTACAAATATTTGTTTAATCAGAATAGGTTTTCAATGAATGTATAACATATTGCCTCATATTTTTTTATATTTTAATAAATTAATAAATTAATATGGTTATATAATTTATAATTCATGTAAATTTATTTGCCATGATATAAGTATATGAGCATTATATTTAATTATAATAGCTTATTTTTGTATAGATAATCAATGTTGTTAAAAATTATTATTTCATAACATTAAATGTATAATATTTTATAATATAAGAAGAATGATAATATTTTAAATTATTATGGAGAAATTAGTTTACAATAATACATGTATATATATATTATAGTTTTAAATATGAAATTATAAATTAACAAAATTATAATTTCGAAAATATAATATTAAGAATATGAATTGAAATAATATTGAAAATTATAAACCAATACTATATTTAGAATGAATACATGTTTTATAAGTATATTTATTTTATTATGTAACATATAATATTATTTTATTAAAATTAATTAATATTTGTTTTGAATATATATATATATATATATATTCAAAGTTTTAATAATTTAAGATATTATTATTAGTGTTGTAATTCCACATCTAATTTTACATTGTTTTAATATGTTTACATATATATAAATAAATTTAAATAATATATGATTTAGTTTAAATAATAACAAAATCTTGAAATGAAGTACAAAAAAATAGAAATAAGAATTAACTGGTGGCCAGTTCGAGGCTAGCGCAATGGGGTAGGGTTACATGTGAAGGGGTTACAAGGTCAGAGGGTGAGCATAACTAGGAGTTGAGGTCATGGTGAGGGGTCATCATTCTCTTTGGTAGTTTTCTCCAAATGATGAGTAGTGACCGACACAATATGGTGGTTCTCCTTCAGATGAATGTTCAAGTGGCTAGCATGAGATCGATTGAAGTCAATGACTTTGAATCTTTCAAGGAATGAGGAATTGATGTCAAAATCTAAGCTCTATGATTCATATAGAAACACATGTTGAAGCCAAGTGAGGTATGCAGATTTATGTCTGTGTTTCATAGATGATATTTGGGGAAATTAATGTTTGGTTTTTGTAAATCTTCTACATGTCATCTATTTTTTAGATTATGTGTTTTTTGTTCAACATTTTTCTTGTGAAATTTAATTTTTAGATTCTTTTTTGTTGTATTAACTAACTATTTAATCGTTATACATCATTTTGTCTTCTCCAGATGTCGACAGGTTACTATTACATGTAATTTTATTGGATTTCTTCATAGAAATTTATCTTCTATCTTTATCTTGACGTACAATTATTTCATATTTCCATCAATTTTGATCCATCTATATTTATTTTTTCTTCTTTTGTGTGTAACCAGTTTGATCACACCATCATATTAGTTTTCATGGATCATAATGATAATAAAAGAAAAATTAAATTTATTTTAAATGTTTTCCAAACACAGAATTCAGTTCTAAATGACTTTTTCTAAACAGTTTCGTGGATAACCATTTTTCTAGTGACTCAAATGTTTGCTTTCAGAAATTAATTTTTCATTCTATGAATTCATGATATCTCTTCTTTCTCAACAATCATGTGATTTAAACTACACATTTATTCCTTGATTTAGTTTATAAAAAATTATTTTTATACCTATTGAAGGGCTACATAAAGTCTAATATTCCCTTTCTATAGACTCACACAAAAGTGAGAGGGATGAAAGGATGGCGTGATAAATATTTTTGATAAATGAAGAGGTAAAATCACTATTCAACTTCTTTTCTATGAGTATGTGGAGCCATGATTTGGTTTTCACAAGAAGAATTCTTAAAATGTCATCTGGTCATGTTTTTTGTAAGGGATTTATTTATACTTTCATTACAATGCCATTTCTATTTTATCGATGTATAGGTTTATTTGATTTACAAATTTATCTATTTGAAAATTTTTAATTAGAGATTGATTATTTATGTCAAAATTATGAATTTAGTTTTATGGTTTTGAATAATTTATATATTTATATTCCTTTCTTCCGAATTATGTTCCGTAATTAAGGAATTAGTGAGATTATTTTTTTATCTACGTGCATGAAAAATTTGAATAAAGAAAAAATTATTTCTGGAGAACTTTTTCTTATTATATAATTTTTTGTTCAAGAATTTTTATTTTTAGAATCATTTTAGTTACATGAGACGGATATATCTATATATTTATCAATGTTTATGTTTTAATTTAATTCTATGTTTTTTTTCTAAGGGGTGACTCTATTTATTGAAGCATTATTGAAAAATGAATTTATAATATTATTATGAGACACATATTTTATAGTAGTATACTTTTCTGGTTAATACATATTTTAAATAAATTATGACATAAGATAATAAGATAATAATTTATTTCCACTCATATACATGTCAAATAAAAATCATGTTTAAGACCATTCACCAATGATTTTGTTATCAGAAAATGTATACATTAGTATATATATATCTGTATGTATTTATATAAGCATAGAATAATTTATTACCAAAAAGGTATTTTTTATTATGCGATTGAGTATCATGTTTTAAGTGTGCAGATGATAAATAATCTTCCCTATATCTATTAAAATTAATTTATCAGGAGATTTAATCATACCAAGTCAAATATGTAATTTCCAAGGATGTTTTTTATTTATATATTTATTTATAAAAAATAAAAATGACCATGTTTATTTGATGTGTGATTATATATATATACAAATATATATATATTGACTTAAAACTCTATTGCATATATATATATAAGAAAGAATTAAAGTTTTTATAAAATTCGGCACATAAATTTTATAAATATGGTAGGGAAATGGGCAGAGAACCCAATCCCTCACTAAGTTGGTAGTCCCAAGATAGCCTTCAATTTATTATATTACCAAATGGGATTGTGTTTTTTTCAAAATCATTCATAGTGACATCCAAAAAATCATAAGATTATTTTTGTACATAAGTAATTTAGAAAGTTGTGTATTATTTTAAAACACAATTAAGATCATTTATGTTTTTGAAAGGGTATTTTTGAAAGTATTTCTAGGTAAATATATAATAATTTTTAGAAAGTATTTCTCATTTTTATTTTCAATGAATGATTTTTTAAAAATAACTGTGTCATTTTTAAAATTCCATATCAGGAAATTGAATTCTCACCCCATTGTTTTTAAAAAAAATTCACCGGAATCAAAGAAGTTATAAATTGGACTTCGGTGATTTTCATGTTAGAGCATATAGAAGTGTATTAGGAAATTGTTTTATTTTTTTTCAACACTAATAAATGTAAGGTTTTTTAATCCTACAGAACCTAGGCCAGTAAAAGGTCCTCGTTTCTGTATTATGTTTTGTAATTACTCAGTTTATTTTTAGAAAAAAAATTATACAACATTTTTCAAGCACTGAGTCTAGAATAATTTAATTAGGGAATTATAATTTGTATTAGAATAATGGTATAGAAATCTATTGAGATTATATATTGTCAATTTTTTATGATTAGTAGTCCCAGTTATTCTGATGATGGAAATTCATAATTTTTTTAGTCTGATAGTATGAATTGTGAGGATACAATTCCCAATAGGGGGTTGGAATATAACACCTATAGAAAATTTCAATAGTATTTTTTTGTAATTAAAAATAAGGATTGATTTAATAAAAATGTTTTATAAATATTTGTTTAATAAGAATAAATTTTGAATGAATGTATAACAGATTACATTATATTTTTTATATATTGATAATATATAAATATAATTTATAATTAATTTAAATTTATTTTCAAATATATATTTATATGAGAATTATTTTAAATTATAATTGGTTTTTTTATAGAAAATCAATATTGAATAAAATTGTTACATCATAAAATTTAACAAATAATTTATTATGAAATTAGTAGTATGAGATTATTCTAAATGATTGTGGAAAAATTTGATTAAACTAATATATATATATATATATATAAATATTAATTTTAAATAGGAAATTATAATTTAATGAAATTATAATTATGAAAATATAATATTAAAAATAAGATTTTAATTGATTTTGAAAATTATTAACTAATACTATATATGTTGTTAAGAGTAGTTTTATAGATATATTTTTTTTATTATGTGACATTCACAATTTATTTAAAAAAATTAATTAATAATTTTTATAAAAATAATATATATATCTATAAGTAAAAATGTTAATAATTTAAGATATTAATATTAGTGTTGTAATTAAACATGTAATTTAATATTTTTTAAAATACATTGTTATATATATACAAAAAATTATATAATACAAGTTTTACATTTAATAAAAAAATTAAATAAATTACAATTAAATAAATATAAATATTAGAATTAAGGGGTGTAAGTTCGAGGCTAGCATTGTTGGGTAGGGCTTCATGTGAAGGTGTCATGAGGTCGGTTGGAAAAAAAGTCTGGGAGCTGAGGTGATGGTGAGGGATTGTCCTTGTCTTTGGGAGTTGAAGCCAAATGATGTGCCCCGACCGACGAATTGATGTGGTTAGCCTTCAGATGCAAGGTTGAGAGGAGTTCCTGAGATCGATTGAAGATGAAGGATTCTAATGATTAAAGGAATAAGGAATCAAGGTCTAAATTTGAGCAGTATGATTTGGATCGAAACAAATATCAAATCTAAGTGAGGTATATAGATTTAGATCAGAGTCTTGTGGAGTATATTTGGGGAAATTGAGGTTCGGTTTTTCAAGATTGTTTACGTGTCATCTTGTTTTGAAATTATATGTTATTTATTAAATATTTTGGTATCTAAATATGATTTTTAGATTAGTTTTTGGTGTATTAACTTACTATTTCATCATTATCCATTTATTTTTCTTCTCCAGATGTCGGCATATTACTATTACCTATATTTTTATGGGTTTTTTTCATAGAAATATATCATCAATATTTATCATGAACACCATTTTTGTCATATTTCAATAAATTTAGATTCATTTATTGTTATTTAATCTTCCTTGGTCCTTAAATAGTATTTTCACATCATCATAATATTTATCATGAATTAGAATACTAGTAAAAGAAAAATTTCATTTATTGATTATGTTTTCCACACACATAATTCATTTCTAAATGTTTTTTTCAAAAGAGTTTTACAGATAATAAGTTTTCCAGAGACAGAAATGTATATTTTCCATAATTAAATTTACTTTGTGTTGCCTTATAATATCTCATCTTGCTCAGAAAGTATGGGATTTCAACCACACATTGTTTCCATGAATAAGTTTATAAAAACATTAATAACAATAGAACATCTATTTAATGTATCATCTTCCCTTTCAATTGACTCACACATAAGTTGGAGTGATGAAAGGCTAGTGAGATAAATCCCTTTGATAAAGGAAGTGGGAAAATCCATGTTCTACTTATTTTCATTGAGCATTAAAAGCCATGTTTTTGTTTTTATATGGAGAAATCATAATGTTTCCTCTTATATAGTTTCTAGTAAGGGATTTATTTATACTGTCATTAAAATTCCATTTATATATTTTAATGTATATTTTTATTTTATTTAAAAATTTATATTTTTTTAAAAATTTAATATGTGATATATTATTTAGGAAAAAATATTGATTTTAAATAAATATGGTTCTATGAAACGAATTATTTTAATTATTTTTTTTTGAATTATCTCCATTAATTTAGAAATTAGTGATATTATTTATTTATCTTTTTGGAAGAAAAATTTTATGTAAGGTAAAATTATTTCTATAAAATGTTTTCAATATTATTATGTTATGTGTTAAAAACTATTATTTTTAGAATAATTTTTATTACCTGAGAGGGATATATCTATATATGTATTAACGTTTATATTTCAATTTAATTTCATGTTATTCTTTCTAAGGGATGATTCTATTTATCAATGATTTATTCGAACATGTATTTATTCTTTTATTATTAGACAAATTTTTATTTAAATGTATAATTTTTATGTTAATAAAAATTTTAAATATATTATAATAATTTTAAAAATATCATAATTTATTTCAAGACATATACATGACATTAAAAAATCATTGTTATGACCATACATCAATGGTTTTCATATCATAACATTCATAAATTAATATTTATGTACATATATTCATATATGCATTGAATAATTTATTACATTAAAATGGATTTTTATATTATGTGATTAAGAATGATATTTTATGTGTGGGGATGATAATTAATCTACCATGTAACTATGAAATGTCATGTATCATGAGATTTAATCATACCATGTCAAATATGTAATTTCCAAGAACGATTTGTTATAATATATTTATATATATAAAATAAAGTGATCATGCTTATTTCATGTAGGATTATATACATATATATATATATATTTAGAGTTAAAACTCTAGTTAAATTATATAAATATGTAATGAAATCACAATATTTTTTATTAAACCAAGAACATGAATTTGGTAAATATGGTAGGGAATTGAGTAGTGAACCCAATCCCCCACTAAATGAGTAGGGACAAGATAGATTTCATTTCATCATGTAACCACACACTACAATGTTTTTTTTCAAATCCTTGCAAAGTGTTTTAAAAAAAACTTCTGGATTATTATTGTATTCATGTAACATCCAAATTGGTGAATTATTTTAAAACATAAGTAAGATCATTTATGTTTTCTAAAGGGTATTTGGAAAAGTATTTTTTAGTTAATATTTAATGATTTTTTAAATTTATTTCTCATATTCATTTTCAAAGAATGATTTTTAAAAAATAATTTCGACGTTTTGAAAAATTCTTTCCGGAAAATAGGAAGCTCACCCATTTATTTTCATTGTTTTTCACTAGAATCATAAAGGTTCTAAATTGGACTTCGTCTCTTTTGGTGTAAGTACACGTGGAAGAGAAGTAAGAAATTGTTTTATTTTTGTAAAACTCTGATAAATGTTTGTTTTTTTCTAATCCTTTAGAACCTATACTGGTAAAATGTTCTCGTTTATTTTATACGTTAAGTAATTATTCTGTTTCTTTTTATAAAAAAAATTACACATAATTTTTCTTGCACTGATTCCAGAAGAGAAGGATTAGTGTGTTATAATTGGTATCAAAGGAATGGTCTAGACATCTTTGGTTATTAGATGTTGTCTAGTTTTGAGTTTTAGTGGTCATAGTGATTCTAAATATGGAAATACAAATTTTTTTGTTCTGAAAAAATGAATCGTGAGGATGTAATTTCCAAAATGGGGAAGAATGTAACAACCTGAAAAAATTTTATTAGTCTTTTTTATATAATTAAAAATATGGAATGATTTAAAAATAATGTTTTTTAAATATTTTTTTAAAGACAAAATGTTTTGTATGAAAATATAACATATTAATTTATATATTTTGTATATCTATATAAATAAATTAATTAATATATGTCTATAATTTTTAATTCATATAAATTGATTGTAAAGGATATATGTATATGAGCATTATATTTAATTATAATTGGTTATTGTTTTTATAGATAATCAATATTGTATAAAATTATTATTTTATAACAGTTAATGGATAATATATTAAAATATAAGTATTATGATATAATTCTAAATAATTATGGATAAATTATTTTACACTAATATATATATATATATATATATATATATTAAATTTAAATATGAAATTATAAATCAACCAAATTCTAATTAGGAAAATATAATATTTAGAATAACATTTGAATTAATATAGAAAATTATGATCAAATACTATATATTATATAAAGACTAGTATTATAAATATAAATATTTTATTATGTTAAATTTTATATTAATTTATTAAAAATAAACAAGAATATATATATATCTATATGGAAAATTGTTAATAATTTTAGATATTAATATCAATGATGTAATTCAACATCCAATTTCACAATGTTTAAATATATAGATATATATACAATTGACTTTATAAAATATGTTTTTTAGTTTAAATAAAAACAAAATGATGAAATGAAATTGAAGTCAAAAAATGAGAGAAATCAGAATTAAGGGGGGTAAGTTTGTGCCTAGTGTGGCTGGGTAGGGTTTCTAGGGAAGGGGTCATGAGGTTGGAGGGTGAACATGACTGGGAGTAGATGTGATGGTGAAGGATCATCCTTGTCTTCGGTAGATGTGGATGAATGATCATTTGTGACTGACATAGGATGGTGAATTGCCATCCAATGTGAGGTCGAGAGTCAAGCGTGAGATCGATTGATGCCACGAGCTTCAAATTATTCATGGTACGAGGATTTAAGGTTGAAATTTGAGCAGTGTGATTCTGATCGAAATGCATGTCCAAGCCATGGGATGTATATGGATCTAGATCAGAGTCGAGTGGATGAGATTTTGGTAAATCGATGTTTGTTTTTTCTAGATCTTCTTAACGTCGTCTAGATTTTCAAGTATTTTTTGTATATTAAATATTTTAAAAACTATATATATATATATATATATATATATTATTTTTTATGTGTATTAACCCACTACTTTTTCATTATCCAATGATTTTTCTTCTCTGGATGTTGACAGATTACAATTACCTTTATTTTTATTATTTATTTCATTGAAATTTTTCATTTTCCTTTATCTTGAACTACATTTTTTTTTCATATTTCCAATAATTTTTATCCATCATTCGTTAATTAACCTACCTTAGTGTGTAACCCATTTTTTACCATCCACATATTATTTTTCATGGATCAAAAACCTTGTAAAAGGAAAATTTCATTTATTTTTCATGTTTTACATAGACATAATTGTGTTCTAAATTTCATTTTCTGAACAGTTTCTTGTATAACCATTTTTCTAGCGACTCAAATGTTTGTTTTCAAACATTAATTTTTCTTTGTAATAGATTTTTATGTCTCATCTTGTTCATTTAGAATTCGATTTAATCCACACATTTTTTTAATTCATTTAGTTTATTTAAAAAAATATTTGTATAGCTAAAGAATGACTATATGAAGTCTTTTATTCCCTTTCCTTTGACTGACACATATGGGAGAGAGAGGAAAGGCTAGTGGGATAAATCTTCTTAACTAATGAAGAGGGAAAATTCCAATTCTACTTCTTTTTAATGAGCTTCTGGAACAATGATTTGGTTCTGTGAAGAAGAAATCTGAAAGGGTTATCTAAAAATGTTTTCTGTAAGTGATTTATTTAAACACTCATTACAATTATATTTTTATTTTAGTAAAGAATAGTTTTATTTGATTTACTTGTATGTATATTTATAAAAATTTAATAAGAGATAGTATGTTTATTTCAAAATTATGATTTTAATTTAAGGGTTTTTGTAATGAATATATTTATATTACTAGTTTCTGAATTATGTTCCTTAATTATTAAATTAGTGAGATAATTTATTTATCTAAATTCAATAAAAATGGTATGCAAGGTAAAATTATTTCTACATTTGTTTTTATTATTAAATAGTTTTGTGTTAAAAAATTATTATTATTTGAATCATTTTAATTTCATGAGGGGGATATATCTATAGATATATCAATGTTTGTGTTTTAATTTAATTTCATGTTAGTCTTACTAAGGAATTATTTTATTTATTAAATATTTACATGAACATGAATTTCTTTTATTATTATGAGACATATATTTATTTACATGTTTAATTTTTTTTAATAACTAGTTTTAAAAAATTGTGATGTATCTTACTAATGTCATAATTTATTTCAGGTCATTTACATGTCCTATAAAAATCATGGTTATGGCCATACATCAATGATTTTATTACCATGACATTTATACATTAATATATATAAGTATGTATATTCATATAGACATTGAAAAATTTGTTACAAAAAATAGATTTTTTATAATTGGATTATAAAATGTTGTTTTAAGTGTGTAGAAAATAATTAATCATCCATGTAACTGTGTAATGTCAGGAATCACTGAATTTGATCATACCAAGTCAAATATGTAATTTCCAAGGAAGATTTATATTTATGTTTTTAGATATATAATCAAAAGTGAACATAATTATTTCATGTATAATTATATCTATATATATAGATAGTTAAAAATAAAATGAATATATATATATAAAGCAAGCTTTAAATCATTTATAAAACCTGACACTTGAATGTAGTAAATTTGGAAGGGAATTGGAGAGTGAATCAAATCCCTCACTAATTGGGTAGGCCCGTGATTTCTTTCAATTTTTCATGTTTCTAGAAGCCACTCAGTTTTGATTTCAAAAGATTACATTGTGTTATAAAAAAATATATAGATTATTTTTGTAAGTAAGTAATTTCGAAAGTGGATTATTATTTTAAAACATAAATATGATCATTTATGTTTTTGAATAGTTATTTTGGAATTTATATTTATTTAAATATTTAATGAGTTCTTAAAAGTATTTCCCATATTCATTTCCAATAAATGATTTTTAAAAAAGAACTTCGATGTTTTGAAAACTCTTTACTAGGTAATTGAATGATCACCTCTTTTTTTTTAATTTTTCATAAGAATCTGATATGTTCTAAATTAAAAATTTAATATTTTAGTGTTAGCACTTGTGGATGAATAGAATGAAATTTTTTTATTTAAATCTGATAAATGTAAGGTTTTATCTAATCATCTATACCCTATAATGGAAAAAGGTCCTTTTCTGTGTAATATTTTTTGTAATTATTCAGTTTCATTTTTAAAAAAAGATACAAAACATTTTGAAAGCACTATGTCCGAAAGAGTGGGCTCAAGGCATTATATATATTGACTATGAAAGACACAATCTGGATCTTCTGTGTTATCTTCTTTACAACTGGACGTAACTTTATTAATATCATTTTCAAAAATATTTTTAAGGGTTCTAGGTCTCATATTATCAAAATAGTTAGTGAATTCATCATATTTTGGATTTAACATACAACATTTATCCTTAGCATTCAAGATAGACACCTTGTATCAGAAAATATTAAAATAAATTACTTTAGGTATTCTATTATTCCAAAATTCATAGGGTTCCTTTTGGAAAATATTCCTTATTAAAAGTCATCTCAGGATATAGCAGCTTGTTTATACAGATTCTACTGAAAAATAAGTTGGAAAACTGTATTCATTTAGCATAGTCTATTCCTTTTATTTAATAGTTCTATTTATTCAGTCAACAATTCCATTTTTGAGGTGTTATTGGTATATAAAAGGTTTGTTTAATACCCATATTTGAGAAAAAATAATTGAATTCTTGAATCTCAAATTCTCATCCTTGATTACTTTTTAATGAAATTATTTTAAAACCATCCTCATTTTTTATTTTTTTTAATAAAATGATTTAAAAATAGAGAATACATCACCTTTCAGTTTTAGGATATAGACCCAAGTAAATCTAGTATAATAATATAAAAACCCCTCAACCAAAAATTTACAATCCAAAAATTTTATCCTTTATGGTCCAAATAAATCAATATGGATATGTTCAAATCATTTAGATGTAACAATTTTGTTAATATACTTGAGAGATGATTTTTGTTTTTTGTTAATTTGGAATGCATCACATAATTTTTCATTGTAAAACTTCAGTCTAGGAAAATAAAAAACATGTTGCATCATGTATAATTTTTGTATTGAATAATTATTAAAGTTTCCACATCTTCTGTTCCAAATCCAAGATTCATTTTTATAGCAGTTAAACAATTTAATTAGTTTTTACATAAGGAATTTAAATCCAATATATAAACATTGTCATCATGTGGTTCTAAAAATATAAGTCTCTTTTCTTTAAACATAGAGTAATAATTGATAGAATAATCAATATAAAAACCATCTTCACAATTTTGAGAGATAGTTATCAGATTCTACTTTACCATTTTCACATATTGTACTTTGTTTATTGAGATAGTTTTTGGGTCTCCCAAAGGTGTAACAACAATTACTTTTTCCTTTGGAGTTATAACCAAAAGTTACTAATCCTCCATCCATTTGAGTTAGTGTATGAATGTATTGTGTATCTCCAGTCATATTTTGGGGACATCAACTGTTCATATACTATAAATAAATTTTTTTCATATGGCCTATTTACTTTTTCTCTTCATCTATAAAGCACATGTTGGCATTATGATTTGATTTTTCATTCTAGGAATTGGACTTTGAAGGACTAATATAATCTTAAAATACACTACATGTGAATTTCATTTATACTTTTCTTTTTTTCTCATAATTTGAATTATTCTCATATCTATTTTCTTGTATTTTTCATTCATCTTATATCTGAGGAAAATGAGATTTGATATGATCCAATACATTGAATTCATTGAATCTTACCTATCATGTTTATTTTTCATCATTATTAATAAATTTTATATGAATCCTCTTCTATTAATATAATATATTATGACATTTCCCACTAGATGAGCCAGTTCTATTTCAGAATTATTTGAATTATAATTTTTCTCTATTTTCAATTCTCTCTTTCACCTTCAACTACGATTCTAAGATGTCACATTAAGAGCTGTATTTTCTTTTTTCATTATAATCTTATTATCTTCAGCTTCATCCTTCATTTCTACTTCACACAACAAAAGTGTCCCAATTAGTTCTTTCATCATCAGATCATTGACAAGTAATGAACGAGTAATTGAAAAGATGTTCCATTCCATTTTAAATGTAGTAATAATTGAAAATTTAAATCCTTATTATATTTTATGATGGGTTCGTCTAAGGTTGTAATTTTTTTGATAATTTCATTAAGCACTCCATTCATCTATTTGACTATTTCACAACAAAACATTATAAATGTTTCAAATTTTAGATTTGTTCTAGAATATCTCATCTATATAATATTATCAAATCCATCATAAGAAACTAAAATATTTTACCACATTTCATAGGTAGTAGGAAACTATGATACCTGATAGACCTCATCTGATTCAAGACCATACATAATAGCATTTAAATATTTAAAATTAATATCATATTAATCTTTTGTTGTTTCATCCCAAGATACTAGTATTTCTAGAATATTATAATAATTAATTAATTTCTTGTAGACTCTAAATACAAGATTATTCATATAGATAATCATCTGAGATTCCCAGTGTCTATAGTTTTCACTATTAAAATATGGAGCTCAAACCATTATTATTCATTATCTCTGATCAACCATTTCAATATTTTTATAGACTAGTACATATCATCTTGTTAAAAATTTACCCAAACAATATCCTCTAATACAAATTTTTAGGTCAGAATATAGAAATTAACACATTGGGGGATTTGTATTTTTAATTTCCTCCAAAATTCGGGAAATTAACACCAACTGTATTTTATGTGTATATGAATTGTTTTTATTCTATATGAAAAAATTCAGTGGATAAATAGAAATTATGATCACAAACTTTTATAGTGGATCAGAGTACAATGATACACTAGACCACTCTACAATTCAATCTCTCTGTGAGATATAGAAATTTCCCTATAATCTTCCTCTTATCACAAGATCAATAAACCATAACATAGTTTCAGATGTTGACAGTTCTACAAAATGACTAAAAACAATTTATTTCAGTTCTTTAACAGAGAACATTTTATCCACAGATCTAATCGAGAAGATGATACTCTACCACAATAGTGTATGATTAGCTCAAACTCCAATATATTAAAAGATTTTGATTTGGATGATTCAGATATTTCTTCACAATTACTACATCAAGAAACATGAAATTGATGGATCATATTTTTCAAAAAAATAATCTAAAAAAATTAAATAGTCTTAAAGTGAACCTCATTGAAAAAATATTTTCAATAAGGTATGAATTAAAACTATAGTATGAATATTAAAGCAGTAAATGATTAAGGATGTATACCCCCAAAGTATAAATTCCTTCAAAATTTATATTTTTTTGTAGTAGAACTATAAAAGATAATTTAAATAATACAATCATGTATGTGAATCACATATCAAACAAATATTGAAAAATAATCTAAAAGAATATATAGAACAAGAAACTTGTTTTAGTATTCCAATCAAAAAGAATATACTGATTGATCAAAGTAATTTGTGGATGAAAATTGTTCTTTGAAACAATCAATACCATCATTGTATAACTTTTTAATTTTGAATTTACCATTTTAGAAATCATAAATGGAAAATGCGTCTTGAAAAACATCCTCATTGAGAACAGAACATATGGATGATGCCATACACCAGTGTTTCACTTCTCAACATAATGTTCGGTTTCGTTGTGTAGCGTATGGTTCCATTGCCTTGCGTAGGTATCCCTGGCATAGCCTAGGGTTCCATTGTGTGGTATAGATTCATAATGTGATATAGAGGTTTCCTTTTATTATCATAGGGTTACATTCAATATGTTTATCCTTATCATCATATAATAAAAATAATAGAATTTATTAACCATACATTCATCTTTTCCGCACATCAGGTATGGGTAGAAAATCCAGACATTAACGTAGGGTTGTTGGTCCATAGATTTATTTTCCAAATTTAAGGATGTTAGTCTGAAAAAAAACCGTCTTATCGTAACGTAGGGTTGATGAACCATATGTTTCCATTCAAAAAATAGGTTTCAATACATGTTATCTAGATTCATTCCTATAACACAAAATTTCATAAACCTGAATACAAAATACAATACATCATATTCAAAAATAACCATTATAAAACAAACAAGGTTATTTATGGGCATAAAAATCATAATAAATAATAGAGTAATTTTTAGACAATACCTTCCCAAAACATTTAGACATAATGAATTCCATTAAATTTTTCCAAATATACGGTTGTTTTTGGGTGACACATGGATATTCATTCAAAAGAAGATGTAACTCAAACTTAATTCTCTATAAAAGTTTATTGTCCTTTTTTCGTACTATTATTCTTTAAATGGTCCCATTTCCATTCAAATGGAAATGTGTTACTATAACGGTTTTGGAAAACAAGTCTTATAATTGATTTATTTGGGAACTTTAAACTCAATGGTGTTGTTTGTGTTAAATTTTAAAAGGATTGTGTTTTGGAAAATGTGTGTTCCTGGATTTTAATATAAGGAGTTTTATAAAACCGTTTGTTTCTTTAAGATATATTGTAGCCCATTTTTCCCCTTTTATAATGAAATTTGTATATTAAAGTATATGGGGAGCTGTTATAGGAGGGATTTCTCTTTAGTGGTTATCATATATTGTTGTCTGGTTTTGGGTTTGGCAAGTGTAGTAGTGGAAATTAAGAAGATTCATGCGTGCGTTGGCCTCCAAATCGCATAGTATTTGAATCACCTTCATTAATTCATGGACTTATTTTAGATGATAGAGTGATGGTATCTTACAATCCATGATTAAATAGGTTAGTAACCTCTTATATTTATAGACAGGCTAGAAGGGTTGTTCCACTAGTGAAGCTAGGATAGAGCAGCTAGATGGATATTGAATTACAGGATTCATCATATTCCAACAAGTGATTCTAAACTGATTAAAACCATGGGTTCATCTAGGGATTTTGAGGTTCACCTATGGATATTATAATTTATATTGCTGGTTCATTTTCAACTGTATTGTTTATGTATTCCTTTTTTTTCACATTTTTGACCTTCATCATTTTTGTTATTTGTTTCCAAATGGAAAATTATTTTTGGAAAAAATGTGTTTTCTTGTGTGGTTTAGTATGATATAAAAATGATATTTAATAATTTTATTTCAAACTACAGTTAAAGGACTATTCAGGGAAAAGAAAAACATCAATTTTAAGTCTTATCATTATCATTCTTATTTAGCATTTTTGTGCTCACGCCTACTTTATCATTCAACTATAGGTTATGTTTTTATCTTGTTCTTCTGGTTTAGCTACTTGACATTGATCAAGGATTGGATTTGTGGTTAGAGGTGACTAAGAGGTCACCTAGAAAGCATGGTTTCATGGTTTTCTTTGCAGTTTTGTATTTTTCTAGGCTTTTTCAGATGTGTTCTATACCTAGGTCAGCTATTTAATTATTTATGTTCAGTTGTTAGCCATTGTGGCTTATTTTATTTATTGAATGTTGATCATGGTTGTTTATATATTGATATGATGTTCCCAATTGTGTTGCATGTGTGACCCGACAATATTTTCTTGCATGTGGGGATCAGGAATTCAATTAAGACCATGTCATAGACCGGGTTAGGTGTCCAATTATATGACATCGCAAATTGGGTGATGAAAAAATGATATTGGAGAAGGTTATTTTTTATTTGGGGTGTCTTGTAGTTTTATATTAGGATTTCATGGACCCAGTAGGATGGTGGTGAAAGGCCATTGCAAACAATTGCTCATTCTGAACCATGAGTTACAAGGGTTAGTCCTACATTTGGGTCTTCTTCTTTTGTTTTGGATTTTGGGGTGACAATGGAGGTGATATGATGTTAAATTTTTATCTACCATGGTGTAGTGTCCTATGGGGATTCCAAGTGCATGGTTCATGGTCCTCTTAGTGTTATGCCTTACATGGGGCATAGCCCGCAAAAATGTTTCCAGGTTGTTAATAGGAACTAGTTTGTCATTCTAGTGGTTGATTGTTGGTTTTGTATCATTTGGGATCAGGTTTTTGGAAGTTTATTTAGAATATAGAAGTGTATTTTGAAATGAAAATATATTTAAAATGGAATTGATTTCTATCAAATGGTTTTTAATTAGTGATGTGGGTTTTAAAATTGAAATTGACTAGGGTTTGAGAATATGTATTGGGTAATGGAATTAGTGTTCTCTTTGGACCTTCACATATATGTGGGTATGTGTGGGAATTTCATGTTGGAACTCATGGATTGGAATATTTGGATATAAATGTAATAGTTCATGGTATTCCACATATGGGAGAAATGGGATTTAAACAGTGGCCTTGTTTTTCTAATGTGACTTAAAAAGGGGAAATGGTTTTGGGAACCAATCATTATTTTAGGATGTGGGTTTTTTTTTGTGGATAGTTGGATTTGTGTTTAGAAAGTTGTTTTAAAATAAGAGTGGCATTGAAAATTTAAAATGAATATGATATTTTTGGAGGAAGAAGATTTTGGTTGGGTTAGCATTAATTTGTATTCAGAACCATCTATTTTGTCTTGGGTGTTTTCTTTGAGATGAATTTAATATTGACGTTGGTTTCATTTTCATGTTTCTCATGCTATTCGTAAGATGATTCATAGAAAGGATTCCAGTGATGTGATTGAGTCATACCCAGTTCATGGTCATTCTCAAACATAGCCTATTCATCATGGTGATCGAGGTCTATTAGTGGTAGGGAGTGACCAGAGGAGGTCATTCCTATCATCAATGTGTTGGGAACAACCAAAGATAATATGGTGTGGGTGGTTTTTGGTCTTTTCTAAGGTCCAACACTAGATGTATTCGATTAGTTCACCCTTCCATCATTTAATTTTGGGATTACATGTGATTTATTTAAATCTATATTAGTCTGATGGCTCATTTCTAAATAGGTGAAGGTTAATAAAATGTAAGAGCTATGCATATTCAATAAGGCTAACAGGCGGTGAAGGCCTACATTTATCCATTAAGGATATTTAGTTCTTTTATCTGGAGATGGCATTGTACGATCTGATGGAGAATTTTGTTCTCCTTGGGGGTCTTCATATAGTGTTCAAAGAGAATGTCCTCTCTTATACTAACCTTGTTTTGAGAAGCTCGATGGTGAGGAATTTCTGGATATGTTGGTTCTTGGAGCACATATGGTTGGGAATTCGGTGCCTTTTATCATTCGCAAAGGTTCCCCATCTAGAAAGGAATATATGCTAGTATAACCTATTCCAATGGATCTATGTTTATTGGTTCTGACAACAAGTTCATCATACCTCTATTTAGTGTTCTGTCAATGTGATTAGTCTGGGAATATGAAGTTGTCATGTCACATCATTCTTAAGACCTCTCATCACTGTTTCCATCTGGTTCATCAAGAGAAGATCAATATGTATTGTTTCTTGAAGAAGAATTCCTAATTGGAAGATTCGAATGTCTGAATGTGTGGCGGGATAAGCTTAATCCATCATAGACCCAACCACATATATTTGGGTGATGCTCGCACGCAATCAGGAAATGATAGGGGTGTGAGACCATGGCTCATATTTGTACCCTTTCCCTGGATGGAAACAATATAATCATTCTAGTTTCATTTTAATAATTATTTACCTTGCCTTATTTTTTGGTGGTGTGATGAAATTGTCTCTTTATAATCTATGTAGTTTTGTTCTTCTCGATGTGACCCTTGAATCATTTGTTTTTTATCCGGGGTGTTTATCTCTTACACAGATCTGTTTTGGTTTTGATTTCATTTTTTCTCACTTAGTGATTTATGGTATTTGTGAGATTGGGGGACTGTGTTTCTTCTCCTTTATTTAGTTTAGGTAATGTTGTGGGTTATCCCTAGTATTGGGGAAAATTCTAATAGGGTGGATAATTTTTAATTCCGATGGGGAAGTTTTTCATCTTTTTGTGGAGATTTGTTGGTTCGTGAAGGTTGTTTCACTATCCCTATGTCCCGGTATGTAGGGTTTCTTTATAGTGGGTTTTTTTGTTATATTATTTTTTTGGAATTGTTTTTCTCATGCTACGGGAGTTGGTTTAGTTCATTTTGAGAGTTTCCATGTTTCCCCCCTGAGGTGGTGTGTTTGGGTTTTGAGGTTTTTCGTGTTAGTTAAATTCTTATAGTGGGTAGAACCCTTTTATGTTCTACCCCAAATATTGGAATTCAACTTCTTCTTGAATCGGTCGCCTGTAACCTGTGGAGAGTAAGGTTCACCCAGGATTCACAGTGTTCCTTGGTTTTTTCTGGGCATATACTCATGTTTTGGTTAACAATAAGCATAGTGACTTTCTAGGGGAATAAAATATCTTTGGTGGTGATAATATTCACACAATGACATTAGAAAATCCTTTTTTCCTTTTTTTTGGTCTGGGATATTTTGGTCAAGGTTTAGGTTGAGAACTGATGAAAAAGTTTGAGTTTATAAAAGTTCAGAAGTTTTTCTCAGGTGGCACATGAGTACCGAACGGTTAGTAGAAACTATGTGGCCTGGCCATGCAACAAGTAAGGGTTCATATTAGACCAACCGCACGACCAGTGCACAGTCATGCAGTAGGTTCTAGGTAACCTTGTGCCAATACTACTATAGATAGAGAGCTCTGCACCATTATCGCTCAGTTTGGAAAACTATGTGTTCATGAAAGGTCATAAAAAATTAATCTATCTCTACCTCTCTCTTCACATAAGCCATAAAATCAGGCTTCTCTCCCCCCTTCATTTTTAACACACTAAGGGGTCTCAATTCCCCTTATCCATTTGCCCTCATCCAACTATGGATCAATCTTCATGCTTCTAAGGCATTTTTTTGGGTTTTTTCTGATTTCTTCATTTTTCTTCCCTCCCTCCTTGATTAATTGGTTCTCCTTTAGTATTATCTCTCTTGGCTTTACCCTAAAAGTATGGATTTATTGTAATTCATTTTTTATAGGTTCCAATGTGTGTGAATGGTACATATAGATTAGATCTCCCTTTTCTGAGAGTTTAGTTTCATTTACACTCAACTGAGGTAGGTGTTTCTATGTTCTTCATCCCAATGGTATTTACATTAGTGATTGGATTATTAAATAAAATTTCAAACATGATACGAACCAATATGAAACTAGTTTTTAACATATTCGTGCGTTTTTTAAACAGTTTTATTTGTTTAAAATAGGATTTCAAAGATTTATATGTCTAAAATATTTGTTTATGAAACCTATAATGATTGTTGGAATGGTCTTGTTCATTTGAAGTGAATATAGGGATTTATATGAATTGCATGTCCCTAATTATGATGTGATGGTATTTTTTTGTTCCTGAACATGGTTTGGTGTGTATTAATTAGTAATGTTATGTTTTGATCATTGTGATAAAATAACATGGAATGGGTATTATAATCCTAAAGGGATTGTTGTCTTTTCATAAAGAATCTATGAGGAAGCATTGTTTAGTAATAAATTGTTGATATTAAAAAAAATTTGAGGGTTCATTTAGACATGGAGAATTCCATTGGACATTGGCACATCCATGGGTTCTCTAGGTGCACTCATAGATATGCATTCAAATGAAGATGACAGAAAAGGTCAATTTTCCTTAATTTTTCCATGTCCTTATTCTCTGCATCTTTTCTTGAAACATCTCCATTTCCTTTTATATAATAATGTTTTAATTTATGTGTTTTAGAAAACATGGATATTAATTTTTTTCTACATTGTTTAGCATATTTTCCCTTAAAACATTCATCGGTGTGAGTTTTGATAGTATAGAGGCTTGATTGGAAATAGTGAAGTGTTTTGGTGTGTGGTTCAAAAAAAGGACTCATTTGGAATAGTAAATGTTAATGTTGTGTTTGTATGAGGTTTTGGAAAATGTCATTTAGTTTTGTTGAGCTAATGGCATGTTTGGAACATCTTACTCAAAGGTTTTGTTTGGGTAAAAGTTTAGAACAGGTTGTGTTTTTTAAAATGTGTGTGACCAGTTGGTAATATAAGATATTTTATTAAAGGGTATGAATTTGTATTCGGTATGGCGGTACATTTTGGACCCGGTGTACTGTAATTTTTATATTTATGTATATGGGGAACCGTTATTGGAGGTACTTTCCACCTAGGTTTATCGTATATTGGTGTCCATGTTTGGGGTAGGCAAGTGTGGTGGAGGTTACTATGGTGAGTCACAAGTGTGTTGGCATGCTGCTTACATAGTATTTGTATGACCACCATGGGTTCAAGGGAGTCTCTTAGATGTCTGAGTGATGGTATATTAACAACATTGATTATCTTGGTCGGTACCCTCCAGGAATTTTAGTTAGTCCAGAAGGGTTGTCCCACTACTGGTGCTAGGATAGAGCATATTGATGTGGTTCTATTTTTATATACTTTTGCCATAATTTTTCACTTAATTTTTGATGATTTAAATAATTATCTAATCCCGTTATACTAAATAATTGTACTTTTGTATTTTTATAATTAGTTTTGTTAATTAATAAATTTTTATCATTAATTATGTATTTTTGGTCCTTAAATTAATAATTTTAATTTTAGTTAACTTTTATAATTTAATTATGTCTTATTTAGTTTGGTTAATTTAAATATGCATGAATTTTTGTTAAACTAAAATTATTATAAAACAATTATTCAACTATTTTAATTATTTTTAATTAACTTTTCTATTATTTTAATATTTTATCGTTTAATTTTGTTTCGTTATAATAGGTTTACAATGTTAAATAACTTGTCTAATATTCCTACTAGTTAATTAAGCTACGTATATTAGTTTTAAATAAATTAAGTACTTTTCTTTTTATTCCATGTATGTAAATAGTTATTTAATTAATTAATTACAAGTTTTAAAATATTGATTGTTTAATTTTAATTAATGCAGTTTTAATTATTTATTACTTTTCTATTAATTCTAGTCTACCGTTGAGGTAGACAATAGCCATCGGTGACCTATTAGGTCACCGATGCTATTTATTTTCACTTACTATAGATTATTTAATTATTTATAATTTAGGTATTTTATCAATTTAATTTATTAAATATTTTGTTCTTAGTTTAAGTGTTGTCAATTAATAATTTTAAAGTATAAAGTTTAATGAAAATCATGTTTTAATTATTGATGTTTATCTTTCTTTTAATTAATTATTTTCAATATTTGTTTTAAATAACATAAGATTTATTTTTTAAGTTCAATTTTTTTTTAAGGTCACCTTTAGTATTCTACTGCTGACCCTTTTATTTATGATGCATAATTGTGAAATTTTATTTCAATGTCACAACAATGAGTCTTTTTAAATTTTATTCATAATGGTTACTTTATGCAGCTTACCAGTAGCTTTCATTCAAGTATATCGGTAACCAATAATTCAATTGGTGACCCCGACCGAAGTGTTTGCCTTTGTTTTTTTTAAAGATAACAGTGATATTTTAGTTTTATACTACCAGTAACCTTAATAATTATTTCTAACTATGACCCTTCTTTTTCTAATCTATTGGTAACCTTACCCTTTAGTCACTATCAGTGACCTTGTGCACCTCACTGTTGAATTTTCTACCTAACTGTTAGACTACATTCCCTGCACCTCACCGTTGGGTGCTTTTCACTATTCTCCCTTTATTTTCAAACACTCAATGATCTGCCTCTAAACCTATTAATCTTCACATCTCACCATTATCTTCCTCACACCGTTGCCTCAACATTCCCATCAGCCTCTCATCCTACCACCATATCCCATGTCTCAAGAGGCGGTTATCTTTGTACCTCTTCTACAAGCGCATACCAGAAAAATCCACTCATCTTAGACCAAACTCACAGTAATAAAAAGAACAAAATTAATTAATAGATCAAATTTTCAACCCTAAAATGATGTTCCAACTGCCTGATACCAAAACCCCATGCCGCCATTGATGGAAGGAGGAGGAACCGAGCCGCTATACCCGAGCCAACCTGATTTGTGTTGCGACGATGAGAGTTGGTCTTGACCCGATCCACGACGCTAGAAAAACAGGACTGCTGATTGAGCGCACCTCACCTCGAGACCCACTCTTCCATTCCATTCAAGCAGGGAGGAGATGAACCACTGGATTTGGAAGGTTAGAACTGCATTTCACTACTGTGGGAGCATAAGAAGAGGCCGACGATGCTACTACTGAAGACGGTGATGATTGAAGTGTTCTTCAGCTAGAAGGAGGAGTTGATCCACAGGATTTTGGAATGTAGGAGAAGTCGTTGATGAACCCAAACCAGTACCCTTCCCCCTGTAGCGCTGGTATTGGGTGGGAGAGGTAGTTTAATATTAATAAAAATAAAATTATAAGAAAAAATATAATAAAAATTTCTAAACTATAATGTTAAATATTAATAATTATAAATAAATAATAAATAAAAAATTAAATAAATATTAAAAAATTGAATTATTAAACTAGTTAACTTAAATAAATTTTATTAAACTAAAAATTAATTAGTTGTAACTTTTAATATTATGTTAGAATTAATTAAATTAACTGTTTCATAATAAATTTTTTACAATTTCTAAAATAAAAAACCAAAAATAATTTATAAATAAAACTAGAATAAGAAAAACTATTAATCAAGTTAACAATTGAATGTTCATGATAATTTATTTAATTTATTTAAAATTATTAATTTTTTAAAAAAAATTATATTGACGTAATTATCAAGTATAATGTTTAGAACTTAATTTTTAAAAAAATTATAAATTTAAATTAAGTAACTTAATTCTTTAATGATCTGTTAGTTGTATTTATTTGTAAATAAAATTATCATTAATAATTAATTTAAAATTAATTACGTTGATTACATAATTACATGATAATGATTAATAAATTAATTTTTAGATTAAATAAATAAATCATCTAGCTAAATATTGTTAAGTAGCTTAACTGTTGTACTCTATTCTTTTACTGTCATGTTCTACAGTTTTAACTCATTTTTTAAAGTTCAAACTATGAAGGTTTATTCAAGGGATGTGTATACGTCCAGATTCACACATCAAACTCAGTGGGAGTTAGTTACATTGAAAATTATTGTGTGACGTGCCTGTTGTGAAAACACGCATGTGTGTGGTGAAATAGATAAAGAAGAGTTCTATTTGGTGAAAAATTAGTGGTGACATGCAGTAGATGACAGAGGGTATTAAAATAGTGATGCATTAGTATTTGGAGGGGGATGCTCATTCATTCCACAAACACACCATATGTAGGAGTAGAGCAAGAACTTTGGAGGCGAATCCTGGAACACTTCTCAGAGAACCATTCCCTGAAAACCCGAGGGCTTGGAGTATCAACAATTCATGCTAGAAGAGAGAGTTTCATTCCTCTATTTTCTTCCTATTATTTAGATTTGTAATTGAATGATTTTAGTATATGAGATAAAGATTATGATATGCAAAATACTTTCAGTTCGGGGTTAAAAATCATATCTACTGGTTATCTTCTTATTCTCTTGTCACTATCATTTTGTTTGTGATCAGAGCTGATTGGCGAGATAAAATATGATTACATTCAATTGAAACATATCACTTGGTCATAATTTTGGAATTCCACATTTATACGGTGAGTTTGAGTGTGAATTAATTTTCATGTACATATTAATTGAAATAAATGATTACAGAACATACATTGAGTTGTACTATATTCTTTTTCATACTGAAATTCTCACGTTGATTAATCTAGGAGTGGCGAATTCCAAGACTTTTCAGCTTGAGTAATTTATCTACTAGAGAGGGAAATAAATCACTCATTTTCAGTGGTATAGTTGTAATCACTTTTGTGAGAAGGAGTGTTTTCAAAACTAGTAGAGTTGATTTATTCCCTGGGCATATTTTTATAGATTGTTCCCTCTTCAACATTTTATTTAATTGTTATTGTTGTTATCTTTTTCCTTGTTCTGATACAGTTAAAAAAACTAAAAAGGTGGTTTGTTTTATTTGTGCCTTATAATAAATAACAAAATTTTTATAAAAAATAGAAAAATAGAATCTCAATCCCACTGCTAACAACAGTGGGGTCTTTAGTTAGTTTTTAGATGATTTGTGGTAAAAATAGCCTTCCCTGTGTCTTTGACCCTACTTGCCACATATACTATAGTTTGTATGATTATAAAATTTAAACTTTTACTGGAATCAATGAAGGTTTAGGTCATTTTTTTGGTTCCATTTTTGGGTAAGGCATGATCCATTTATTTAAATAAAAAACAATTAAAACACATATATAAAAATCTTAAAATTTTTGGAAACATTTTCAAAATTTAAAAAAAAACGGTTTCACTTCATACTGAATTTTTACTTCTGAGTAGTGTCTATTAATATTGATTGTATAAGAACAGGAACTCCTTGTCAAGATTAGAGTCTTTGAGTGTTGAATTAGACAAAAATATAATTGAACTAAGAAATAAAAACAATACTGAAATTGAAAACATAGATAATAGAGTTCCTGCACCAAACAACTATCATAATCAACCAGAACTCTTAGATGAAAATGAAATCCCTAGGATGAGGGAATTCCAAAATCCACATGTTTAATGAAATCCATCAACTTTTAGATTATATCCTAAGGATAGAAATTTTGAATTAAAACAATCACGCATTTTACTACTGCATGCTTTTAATGGGCTCTCCAATGAGAACTCTTTAGATTTCATTAGAGACTTCTATAATACTGTGCAGCAATTACCACTTCTAGGACTCATAGAAAATGAACTAAAAATTATAGTATTTTCTTTTTTCCTTAAATGGAATGACATATTTTAGTTTTTGAGTCTAGATGAGAATATATTCAAAAACTGGGATCATGTGTCTAATTCATTCATTATGTAATTTTGTCCTCAATGATTAAAAGGCGAACATAGACAAAAGATAACTAGTTTTTATCAAGAGAATGGTAAATCTTTTCATTAATCTTGGGATAAATTCAGGGATCTTCTGAGGTAGTGTCCCCATCATCAACTCCCAACTCACCTTCTCATAGACACCTTCTACTAAGGGTTGTCGTCCTCTGGATATAATCTAGTTGACCAAGCAGCTTTGGGTAATTACAATGATAGAATAGATGATGAACTTCAATAAAAAATTTAATAATCATCCGTTAAATTCTCAACATAAAAATACAAGAAGAAAAAAAAACAATAGAAATGTTAAATAAAAAACTGGTTCAATGAATGAAACTCAAGCACAAATTGCTGAAACCACCAACCAACATCAATCTTTAATGAACCAGAATTCAAAGAAAACTGTTAACCAACTAGGCTGTCAAAACACAAAACAATCTTTAAAGGAACTATGTGTCTAGTGTGGTATATTTTCGAATACTGATAAATTCTATCCTAATTTTGATATGCCAGCCCTACAATATGTAAACCCACACTTTGTTAACTATGGTCCGAGAATGCCTACTAAAAAAGACGTTTTTTCAAAAAAAATTATAATCAAGTCTATAGGAAACATCCTAATCTCTCCTGGAAAGATCAGATAAAAAAATCCACTACCCCTATTTACTCTAATCAATCAAGACCAATTATTCAAAATCAATAGAGGGGTGAGTCTTCGAATGAACAAGGAAACAATAATAATCACATGTCTTAAAAGCGTGATCATATTTTGAATAAAATTAACTATAAAGAGGAATGATACATGACTCAGCTATCCAAAAATAAACATCAATATGAATCTGATAACAAGAAAACTGTTGTTAGAATTCAAAACATGGAAACATAATTAGGTCAACATGCAAGGTATTTTTCATCTAGTGAAAAATATAGAATTACATATACCACTAAACATAACCCTAGAGATAATACCATGAATGTTGTAACTATAAGTGGGCATAATACAAAAATTGTTGATAAAAAAATAAATTTAAAATACCCAAGAAGAAAATCTGCTTCAATCTGGTAAAAAAAATATTCTTTGCACATATTCTATAAATTTACAGAAAATTTATGAAAATGGTTAGAATTTGAATTTTTCACCTCAAAACTCAAGCTCAAACTTCATTTAAAAATAAATAGAATAAAGAAAAAGAAAAAGTTGAGGAAGAGGTGAGGGTTATACCTAGTGTCCTGAAAATTTTTTCCCCATCCCTCCTCCTAATAAGATGAAACCACAATGTAACACCAGGGCTGAGCTTCTTCAGTTCCTTGGTATCCTATCTAAACATCAATTGAAAATTCCTTTCATTCAAACCTTAATTCAAATCCCATATTTTTTGAAATCTCTTAAGAAAATTTTCTCAAAAAAAATTATAGAACAATTTTCTACTTATAGCCTCACTGAAGAGTGCAGTGCTTTACATTAAAAAATAATACCACCTTAACTGAAAGACCGAGGTAGTTTTTTCATATATTACACACAATGAAACATTGATCAGCTCAACTGTTTTTGTGATTTAGGTGATACCATTTATCTACTCCCAGACTCATTGCTTCAACAGTTGAGGTTGGGTGACCTTCAACCCACCATGGACATACTGTTGTTAGGTGATAGATCTTTAACACATCATGTGGGTAGGGTTGATGATGTGCTATTTGGGGTTGTGAAACTGTTTTTTTTCTACAGAATTTTCAGTCTTAGATATAAAATGTGATCAAGAAGAAATTATCATATTGGGTAGCCCCTTCATGGCCACATGTGGTGCTATCATTGATGTCTTTAAGGGTCAATTAATCATTAAAATTGGAGAACAACCAGAACAGTTCAATGAGTTTAAAAATGTTAAAAGTCCAATGTTTACTAAAAACTGTTCAATGGTTGGGTCCTTAAAAAATGAGAACTCAACTGAAAATATTAAAAAATATGAAATAAATCCTCTATTGAAGAACATATTTTTGAATTTTAAATTCTTGTTCAATGTATTTTTTATGTTAAAAATACTGATCAAACTCCAAATCTGGAAAATTTTCCTGAAGTGGACAACTGTCAAGTTTCTTCTGTAGAAGGATCCTCTGTTTCAGAAATTAAGATTTTTTATGTGGATTTGAGGTTTTTTCTGTTAACACCAACATTTTTGAGCACTTTGATGATGTTTAAGGAGAACTTATAAAACAACTATATGATTATACTTTGACAAACCTATTAAAATTTGATCTGAAAAATTTGGACAGTGTACAACCCACATATGACAACAGCACTGTTACATCTGAATCAGAACATGAAATTGAAATTTTTTTCAAAATTTAATACTCCTTAGAAGAGGTATGTCTATGATCATGGACATCCCAGGCCTAAGATTCTTTCTTCAAGTGTAGAACCACCCACTCTTGAACTAAAACCAATCCCCGCCCATCTTAAATATTCATTTCTGGGTGAGAACTCCACTTTTCCAGTAAATATTTATGATGAACTTAATGAATACCAAGAGGAAAGACTATTGAATGTTTTCAAAAAGATTAAATCTGTCATATGCTGGACAATAGATGATATCAAGAGAAGTAGTCCCTCATTTTGTATACATAAAATACCCAAAGTGCCTAACCATAAGAGTACATTGGAATGTCAAAGATGATTAAATCCTAACATGAAAGAAGTTTTTATAGAGGATGTGAGTGAACTTCTAGACATAGGAATGATATATCCCAATTCTGATAGTGTTTGGGTTAGCCCTGTCTAGGTTTTTCCCAAAAGGGAGGTTCCAGTATTGTTAAAAATGAAAAAATTTGGAATTCCATGTTAGGAAAGCCCTAAAATGGAGAGTTTTCATAGATTATAGGAAGCTTAATGCAGCCACTAGGAAGGAAAATTTTCTAATGCCCCTCTTGGATCAAATTCTTGAGAGGATTGCAAGAAATGAGTTATTCTATTTTTTTGATGGGTATTTTAGTTACCACCAGATTCTTGTTGATCTAGAGGATCACAAAAATACCTCTTTTACATGCCCTTTTTTAACATTTTCCTACAGGCGGATGCCCTTTGGGTTGTGTGGAGCTCCAGCCACTGTTCATAGGTGTATTTCGGCTATCTTTTCAGATATGATTGAGAGAATTATTGAGGTTTTTATGGATGATTTCTTCATTTTTGGTATTACTTTTGATACTTGTCTTGGAAATCATGGGTTTATTATAGAAAGATGCATTTATACCAACCTTGTTCTTAATTGGGAGAAATGTCAATTCATTGTTACAGAAGGTATTGTTCTTGATAAAAAGGTTTCAAAAAGAGTTCTAGAAGTTGATACTGGTAAGATTGATGTTATTCAAAAGTTGACTCCTCCTATAAATTTTATATATGTTAGATCTTTTTTAGGGAATGCCTGTTTCTACCAGAGATTCATAAAAGATTTTCCCAAAATAACTATGACATTATGTTATTTGTAGGTCAAGGATGAACTATTCAATTTTGATGAAAACTATTTTAAATCATTTAATATTAATAAAGAGAAACTCACTACATCGCATGTCATCACTTCACCTGATTGGAAACTACCTTTTGAACAAATGTATGATTCTAGTGATATGACAGTAGATGATGTCCTTGGACAGAGGAAATATAGGAAACTACATGTGGTGTATCCTGCTGGTAGACTTATAGATGTTGCCCAAAATAATTATACCAATACTGAAAAGGAATTGTTATCTACTGTGTTTGCTTAAGAAAAATTTAGACAGTATCTTTTTGGTTCAAAAGTTATCATATTCACTGATTGTCCTACATTAAATTATTTGTTGTCTATGAAATAAACTAAACCCATGCTGATTATATAGAATATATTGTCACAAGAATTTGATTTAGAGATTAGGGATAAATATAGAGGTGAAAATTTAGTTTCTGGCCATCTTATTAGGCTTCCTCTTACTAAATCTAAATTTGAAGATCCTAGGTAGATAAACTCTTCCTTTTCTGATGAGAAGTTTCATACTGTGTCAATCAGGCAGTCTACTTGGTTTGCAGATTTTTCCAAATTCCTTAAAGTAGGCGTCTTTCCCAAAAACTTGTCCAACAACCAAAGAAATAAATTCATTTCTGAACATAAATATAATTATTGGGATGAACCTTTTCTGTTTAAGATATGTGTTGATGGTATTCTTAGAAGTTGTGTGCCTGAGGAAGAGTTGTTGCCTGTCTTAGAGAGTTTTCATTCATCACCTTGGTGAGGTCACCATGGTGGTGAATGAACCACTCATAAATTCCAACAATCTGGTTTCTATTGGCCGACACTTTTTAATTATACTAGAAGCTTTGTGGTTGGAAGTGATAGATGTCATATGCTAGGTAACGTTGTTAGGAAGCAAGAGTTCCCCCAAAAAGGAATTATAAAAGTAGAAATTTTTTATGTCGGGGGTTTAGATTTCATGGGTCCATTTCCATCATCTCTTGGGAATGAATATATTATTGTTATTGTTGACTATGATTCAAAATGGGTTGAGGTAGTGGCACTGCCCATCATACGAGCCAAAACTATAATAAAGTTTGTGAAGAAGAACATCTTTACATGATTTGGAGTCCTAAGAGATTTTATCACTATTAGTAGAAATCATTTTAAGAACTATAAATTTAATGTTTTGATGGAAAAATGTAGCGGTGTTCCAAAAACTTGTACTCCTTATCATCAATTACCCAATTGATAGGTGGATGATTCAAATGGGGAACTGAAACACATACAGGAGAAAACTGGGTCAAACTCTCAGAAATAATGGTCTCTTAAGTTGGATGAATCTTTATTGTCTTATAGAGCTTCGTTCAATACCCCAATAGGTATGTCTCCTTACAGGATGTTTTTTGGGAAATTTTTTCATTTACCTATGGAGTTGCAACATATGTCATATTGGGATGTTAGGGTTCTTAACATTGATTTTAAGTGTGCTGGTGAGAGTAGATTACTTGATCTGAGTGAAAATGATGAGATTAGAAGAGAGAGTTATGATAATCCAAGGATTTATAAAGAGAGGACTAAAATCATTCATGATTATATCATTCAAAAAAAAAATAAAACCTAGACAGAAGGTCCTTCTCTTTATATCTAGACCTAAACTCTTTACTGGAAAGCTGATTTCCAATTTTTCTTGCCCTTTTACAATTGTGAGGGTGTTTAAGAAAGGATATGTTGAAACTGTTTTGATGAGAATAAACCCATGTTGGTTAATGGGAAGAGAGTGAAAATTTATTTTAAGGGAAAACCAAAGGGCTTGGAAGTCTTCACAGTGCTTGAAAACTGTTCTTGAATAATGTCTGGCTGGGGACTTTAAATCGAGAGATGCATGGGAGGAAACCCATAGATCTTATTTTCATTATGTTGTTTCTTTATAACCTAAAATAAAATACTACTTATGTGCTCTGTTTTTTGAAATACATTTTACTTCTTGTTCTTTATTTCATGGTTTTTTCTTGGGTTGATTCTTCTTATGTCAATAAAGGAGTGGAATTCCCATGAGCATTTTTGGACAAGAACTTAGTCAAGGAAGCACTTCAACTTTTTTCATTTATTTCTGCTCTTTTTTTTGTTAATAAAATTCCAATCACTGATACATTCTTCTTGTATTATAAAATTATACTATATGTGTACTGATAATTCTACTTCATAATTTGAACTGTATTAAAAATCTGCTGCGTGTATTTCATAAAATAAATTCAGCTCTATAAGTTGTGTCTTTAAAATAAATTCTGCCTACACAAAATATTATGTGGCATGTTTGTTGCCACTACAAAAGTCTATTTTTATTAAAAAAAATCTACATGTGCCTCTTCTTTAAATTTTAATTCATTGATAAATATTGAAATAATCTTTCACTATATGAAATTAAGTGTGTGTGGGGGGGGGGTACATGCTTCTTTTCATTTAAATCAGCTTTGGGGTTGTGGTTTTTTATCTTGAACTTTGTCTGCTGTGTTGATTACCCAACTGAATTAATTATTCTAGACATGATTACACCCAGTTAATTGTACACCCACACATTATATGCTACTTTTGATCTATAATGAAAAATATTTGTCGCTGGAGTAAATGATAATGCATGTACTTTCCAATGAACCTGTTTTTATGTTATTCATTGTTGAAAACAAGATTTTTTTGAACTTTAATGTGAAATTTATACATTTCATCTATCTACTAAATTGAAAATCTGTATTGATCCATAATTGATTAATTGCTCTTCTCCATATTTAGAACTCAACTTTGGGGAGAAATTTGGGTTTTAAGTGTGGGGGAGGGGTCAATTCATTACTATGCTAAACCATGCTTAATTTAGGGATCATCAATTCCCACTTCATCTTAAATATTTTTGTTAAATATCTGTTAAATTGTTTTTAATATTCTTGCACAATTTTAGGCTTCTAAATGTTTTCCAAATGGTTTTTTCTTATGGAAAATATTTATTTGGTTGTTAAGTTGTGCATTGAGTCTGAAATATTGGATAATGGATGATTTCTATGTGATATCTACTTAGTGGTTTAATGGATATCTTGGTTTATGGACTATTTTTGAAAAAATATTTGGGTTACAAGTTTGTGGAGTTATGATCATAGCCTTGGAACTGGATGTTTGATTCTAATTATAGGGGCCTCATTCATCATTTAATTATTTAATGTAATCATCTTGATTATACAATGTAAATGGTTTGTATTAAAATCTTTTGTAACTGGAGTAATTTGGGCATCTGGGATCCCACGGTGAGTCTATGAGACCCTAGATGCTGGGTGTGTTTCAGTTTACGATAAGCCCTCTTTAAAAATTGAATAAGTATAATGCATAGTGCTTTGCATAATGATACATGGCTTGGGAAGAATTTATTAAAGTGTCTCAGTTCAAAAATGAGTTCATTAATGTGAGGGGAGTGATGAACGCCAGAAAAAGACGGGGTCAATTGATTTATATGGAAGTCATTTAGGTTGTATTGTTGAGGAGATTCACAAAAAAAGTATATTTATTTTTGGAACCTAGGTGAAAATCAAAGTATAATGTTCCTACTATTATGTTCATAATTCAATTTATATTTTACCTCTTTTCACTCTCGATCTTTTAAACTTAATCCTGGATTTAAGTGGGTAACATAGCAGTATCACAGATGAGGCATGCCATCTTCATTACTAGATGATTCATAGTTAACATGATTACCTTTTGAGTTTTTGTTCTGGGCTAGACTTGTTCTGAAAATTTCAATTTTTAAAACCTATTGACATGTTTCTTTCTTATTTTAAATTAGTTACACATGTTGCATTTTTAGAAAAATCATGAATATCAAACTTTGGTTTTCAGAGCTAATAATACATGAGTTTTTTTAGTACAAACAATGCTTAAGTGTGCGAGAATTTGTTGAGGCTATATTTTTACATAGTTTTGCCACATTATTTTACTTAATTTTTGATTATTTAATAAATTAATTAATCACTTTATACTAAATAAGTGTACTTATGTATTTATATAATTGGATTTGTTAATAAATCACTTTTTATTATTACTTGTGTATTTTTAGTCCTTAAATTAATAATTTTAATCTTAGTTAACATTTCTAATTTAATTATGTCTTATATAGTTTGGTTAATTTAAATGTTCTTGACTTTTTATTAGACTTACATTTTTACAAAACAATTATTTAATCATTGTAATTATATTTAATTAACTTTGAATTGATTTTAATATTTAATCTTTTAATTTAGTTTCATTAAAATATTTTAACAATGTTAAATATCTTATCTAATCATCCTTCTAGTGAATTATGTTAAGGGATTTAGTTTTAATTAAATAAAGTACATAGCTTTAAATTTATGTATTCAAATAGTAGTTTAATTAATTAATTAAGTGTTTTAAAATATTAATTGTTTTATTTTATGTATGCAGTTTTATTATTTATTAATTTCCTATTAATTTTAGTCTACTGGTGAGGTAGAATGTTTCCAGCAGTGACCTATTAGGTAACCGATGCATTTCATTTTCACTTATTCTAGATTATTTAATTATTTGTAATTTAACTGTATTTTCAATTTAATTTTTTAAACATTCAGTTCGTAATTTAATTGATTTTAATTAATGATTTTAAAGTCTAAAGTTTAATAAAAATCATGTTTTAATTAAGGATCTTTATCTTTCTTGAAATTAATTATTTTCAATCTTTTTTTTAAATAACTTAAGTTTTAATTTTTATGTTCAATTTGTTTTTTAAGGTCACTGTTAGTATTCTACCGGTGACCCTTTTATTTTTTTTGCATAACGGTGAGATTTTATTTGAATGTCGCAACAATGTGTTTTTTTAATTTTATTCATAATGGAAACTTTGTGCAGCTTAATGGTAGCTTTCATTCAAGTATATCTGTATCCATTAAATCTATCGATGTCCCCCAGCCTGCTGCTTCCCTCTGTTTTTTTAAAAGTAAACAATGACCTTTTAGTTTTATACTACCGGTAACCTTAATATTTATTTCTAACAGTGACCCGTCATTTTCTAGTCATTCAGTAAACATACCCTTTATTCACTTAGAGTGACCTCGTGCACCACACTGTTGGGTTTTCAACCTCACTGTTATACTACCTTCCTTGCACCTCACCGTTAGGTGTTTTCCAACTTTCTCTGTTGCTTTTGAAACACTCATTGATCTGCCTCTAAACCTACCGATCTTTACATCTCACCATTATCCTCCCCTCACCGTTGCCTCAACGTTCCCGTCAGCCTCTCATCCTGCCACCATATCCCCTGTCTCAAGCCGTTATTATCCTTGTACCTCTTCTACCAGTGCATACTAGAAAATTCCACTCATCTTAGACAAAACTCATAGTAATGAAAAGAAAAGTAATAATTAATTGATGAAATTCTCAACCCTATGAAGATCATCAAACCACATGCTACCAAAACCCCATGCCATCATTACTGGAAGGAGGAGGAACTGAGCCAGTAGACCCGAGCCGACCTAATTTGTTTTTGGCCGAGGACAGTTGGTGTTGACCCGAGCTATGACGATAGAGAACTGGGACTGGTGATTGATCCCACCTCACTAAGAGACCCATTGTTCCATGATGTTGATGCATGGAGGAGATGACCCAATGGATTTGGAGGGTAGGAACTTCACTTCGCCACTGTGGGAGCGTAGGAAGAGGCTGACGCCGCTGCTATAGAAGATGGCGCCGCTAGAAGTATGCTGCCACTGGTAGGAGGAGCTGAGCCGAGGGATGTGGGACTGAAGGATCCACCATTGATGAACCAAAAACAGATTACTTCCCCCTATAGAGATAAAATGGGGGGGGAGAGATAATTTATTATTTAAAAAATAAAATAAAAATAAATGTATAATAAAAACTATAATAAAAATTTCTAAATTATAATCTTAAATGTTAATAATTAATAATAAATATTAAATATAATATTAAAAAAATTGTAACAAAACAGAATTATTAAACTAGTTAACATAAATGAATTTTTTAACTATCAATTAATTAATTGTAACTTTTAAAATTATATTAGAATTAATTAAATTAAGTGTTACATAAAAAGTGTTTTACAATTTATTAAATAAAATACCAAAAATCACTTATAAATAAAACTAGAATAAAACAAACAATTTTAAAATTAATTAAGTTGATTACATAATTACTTGATAATAAATAATAAATTATGTTTTAGATTTAAATAATAAAAATCATGTTAAATATTGTTACATAACATGGGTATTTTTTTCTCTTCTCTCACTATCATGTTTTAAAGTTTTAATTATTTTTTGATGTTATAACATTATAGGTTCATTAATGGGTTGTGTATACATCCATATTCACAAAACTAACTTAGCGGGAGTAAGTTACATGGGAAATGATAGTGTGACGTGCCTGTGGTGAAAAAACAAACATGTGCGTTGAAATAGAGAAAGACGAGTTCAAGTTGGTGAAAATTGAGTGCTGACACGCAGTAGATGATGAAGGTTATTAAAACATAGATGTAGTAGATTTTTAGGGGGATTCTCATTCATTCCTCAGACACACCAGACGAGGGAGTAGAGAAAAAAAATTGGGGGTGAATCCAGGAACAATTCTCGGAAAATATTTCCCCAGAGACATGACGGCCAAGAGTAGCAACAATTCATGTTAGCAGAGGGAGTTTCCTTCCTATGCATTCTTCTAATTATTTTTCTTTTTAATTAAATGGTTTTTGTATACGAGATATATATTATTATAGGCTAAATACGTTCATTTTAGGGTTAAAAATCCAATCTATTAGTTGTCTTCATAATCTTTTCTCACTATCATTTTGATTGTGATCAGAGCTGATTGGTGAGATCAAATCTCATTACATTTAATTGAAACATATCACATGATCTTAATTTCGAACTTCCACATTCATACGGTGAGTTTGAATGTGAATTAATTTTCTTGAACATTTAAATTGGAATAATTGATTACAGAACATAAAGCGAGTTGTTCTGTATTCTTTTTCAAACTAAAATTATCAAGTTGATTAGTCTTAGAGTGGTGAACTCCAAGACATGTCAGCTTGAGTGATTTATGTCCTGGTTAGGGAAATGAATCCCCCATTTTCTGTGGTATAGTTTTAATCACTTATGTGAGAAGGTGTGTTTTCAAAACTAGTAGAGTTGATATTTTCCCCAGATGCATTTTTCTAGAATGTTAACTCTTCTGTATTTTATTTCTTTGTTATTATGGTTATCTTGTTTCTTCTTTTGATATAGTTAGAACAAAAACTAAAAATATTTGTTGTTTCATTTATGCCTTATAATAATTAACAAAACATTAAAAAAAATTATAACAATAGAAACTCAATCCCACTACTGACAACAGTGGGGTCTTTAGATAGTTTTTAGAAGACTAGTGGTGAAAATATCCTTCCATGTGGGTTTGACCCTGCTTGCCCCATATACGGTAGTTAGTAGGTTTATAAAGTGTAAGCATTGACCCACTTCAATGATGGTTTAGGTCACATACACTTGGATATTGAAATAGGGGCTTCACCATACGTCGATAGGTGATTCAGAACAATGTCCATCCTGGGGTCTTCTTGGGATGTTTATGATCACCCACTGTTATTATTATTTATTTTTGTTGTCCATTTTGAAGTACATAATTTACTAGTTCCTTTTGAGAACAATTGTATCATTCCTCATTTTGGTATTTTGTTGCAAAATGAAAAATTGATTTCGGAAATAATGTGTGGTGTGTGTCTGTTAATGAGATATGAAAACCCAATTTTATATAATTATTTTAAACTAGTGTTAACGGAATATTTTGGGAATGTAAAAACATCGATTCTGTGGATTGTCTTTGAAATTCATACTCAGAATTTTGGAGCTAATCATTACTTTATATTTCAGTTCTATGGTTTATTTTTCTTACTTTATCCTAGTTCAGATGCTCAATGTCGCATCAGGTTTGGTCTAGTGGTTGGAGGTGAAAATGAGGTCACACATTGATCATTGTTGTGGGGTTTAATTTGTTGTTTTGAAATGTTTTCTTCTAGTTCAGTTGAATTCAATACCTAGATTAGCTGTCTAATTATTTATATTTAGTTGTTAGATCTTCTGGAGTGTTTTATTTTATTTTCAATTCATCTTATTTTTTATATTTTTGGATTAAATTTTTCCCAATTGTGTTACAAGTGTTTTTTGACACTATTTTCCAACCTATGGGGATCAGGTACGCCCTTTGGGCCATGTCATGGGCCATGTAGAGTGTCAGGATGGTTGAAGTCCTATCCAGGTTCATCAAAAAAATTTATTAGAGGATGGTCATTGTTATTTTCGGTCCTTGGATATTGGAGATTAGGATTTTATGGACTCTAGAGGTAGGTGTGGGAAGAGTGTAGAGAACTCTTTCTCATTCTGAAACTCTTGTTACTTGGGGGAGTCCTAGATGTGGGTCTTCTACTTTTTTTATTTAAGGATGAAAAAAGGAGGTCATATAATGCCACATTGTGATCTAACTTGGATTAGTGACCCATGTAGAGTTCAAGTGCATGTTTTAAGGTCATCTTAGTGTATTCTTTACATGGGGCCTGTCCAACTACCACGACATCATGTTGGGTGTAGGAACTCATTCCTCATTGCAGTAGTTCATTGCTAGATCTTCTTAATTTTTATTCTAGTCAGTGAAAGTGTATGTTGAAAATAAAAGTGGGGTTTGAAATGAAAATACATTTAAAAAGGATGTGTTTTCCATAAAATGGTTTTAAATTGGTCAAGTGGGTTTTATAATTGAATGTGTTTTTTATTTGGTGATATGGATTGTGGGTGGCACTTGGTGTTCTATATAGATATTCACATGTGTTTTGGTATGCCTAGAAAGTGCATGTTGGAACACATGGATGGGAATGGATGGATACACATGTGATAGTTCATGGGATTACACAAGTGGGTGACTAGAATTTATTGCTTGTCCTAGTTTTAATAAATTTATTTGATGAGGAGAAATGGTTTTAGAAACCAATAATTATTTTAGAATAAAAGTTGTGTATATTATATGTGGGTTTTTTGTTCTGTAACTGTTTTTATAATTAGTGGGTTTGAAAAACAGAAATAGAGTTGTGAATTTTGAATAACGGTGATTTTGGATGTGTTAGAAATATATTGGCTCCCGAGTTGGCTGTATTGGATATGTTTTTTCCTTCTGCTACGTTTTGGTATGAAGTTGGTTTCTATTTTGTGATACTCAGGGTATTAAATATTTTCAACCCAAAAAGGATTTCCTACTTTCTTATAATTCATGTTCAATTTTTGATCCTTCTCATTCACTTCTAATTGTCACAGTGATAGAGGCCCGTTAAAGGCAGTCGAGTGAATTAATGAGGGTGAGTGTATATCCAGGGTGCTTGGAACTTCCAAAGCCGCCAGGTTGTGTGCTATTTTGGGTCTATTTGATAGTCCATCTTTGGATGAATGAGTGTTGTTCACCCTACCATCATTTCATTTTGGGATGACAATTGATGTCCTTAAATCCATCTTTTTCCTCTAGTTCATCGCTGAAGAGGTGAAGGTGATGAAATGTTAAGAGAGTTGATTATTCTACATGAATAATGGATGGTGAGGGAAAAAATTGACATTATAAAGAAACAGACATCCTTTTTTCCAGTGGTGGTGACCCGAGATATGATGAATATATCTTTTATCCTTGGGGGACTTTTCCAGATATCAAAGGGTGGGTCCTCTCTTCTAAGGACGTTTATTTTGAGAAGGAGATGGATGTGGAATTCAAGGGTGAGTTGGATGTCACAGTAAAAATAGTTTGTAATCTGGTTCCTCTCATCATTAGTTAATAAACCCCATCTATAAAGGAGTTTATTTTAGAGGAACTAGTTCCTAAGGATCCATATTCATTTTTTATGAATTATAGTTTGTTAGATAGATATTTTTGTGACATCTGTGTAGTCAGTCTGGGAATTTATGGTTTTCATATTTCATCACTCTAAAGACTTATTGTCATTATGGTTGTTTAGGAAACCTATATAAGTTGTATAGGAAGAGTTTCTTGAAGAAGGTTTCCTAATAAGAATATTCTAATTCATACGTCTGGGGAATGAGATACTTCATCCATTAGAACCAAAACCATAGGTATCGGGGTGAAACTTGTACATAGTTAATAGTTTACATGGGTGTGAAACATAGGATAATTTTTTTTCCATTTGTCGAGATAAAAATATTCTAAGCCCTATATATTTGTTTTTATGATGTTGTATGTTTTCTTCTATTATGGTGGTGTGATGAACTTGTTTTGTGGTAAAATAAGACATTTCGTTCATCCTGATGTGTCCATTTAATTAGTAGTTTTTTTTAAAGGGTTCCTAGATATTATATGGGTATGTTTTGGTTTTGATTTAAGTTGATCTCATTTATAGATTCTTGGTATTTGTGAGATGGGTGGATGGTTTTTTTGGTCATTTGATTAGTTTGGGATTTGTTGTGTATAATACCTAATGTTGGGGCAAATTCATCAGGGGGTGGAGAATTTTTAATTCCAACTATGATTTTGTTTACCCTTGGGAAGATTGTTGGTGGTTCCATTAAGATTTTCCCCTATCCTGACACCCTAGTAAGATGGGTTGCATCGTAATGTGTTTTCTGTTTGAGTCTTAAGTATGGAATGGTTTTTCCTATGCTAATGGAGTTAGATTAGTTCTGGTTGCAAGTTCAAACATTGCCTCCCTGGGGGTGTTGCATTTGTATTTTGATGCTTTCCTTGATAGTGGAATTCTCATTGTGGGTGGAACCCTGTCATGTTTACCTGAATCTCATACATCAGTTTCATGTTGAATCAGTCATGTGTGATCTATGATGTGTAAGGTCAACCCGAGATTGATCGTTTTCCTTAGTAATGTCTTGGAATGGACTCAATTTTTGGTTAAATATCGACTTAGTGAGTATCTAGGGGAATAATGTGTCTATAGTGGGGAGAATTATCAAACTATGACCTCCAAAATTGCTTAATTTTAACCTTTTATTGGTATCAGGTTTTTGGTCAAGGTTGATGATGGGACCCTATTTTATTTTTTATGTTCATAAATGTTTGGGTGGGTTTTCTAGGTGGTTCACAAGTATTGCATGGTTTGCAGTAATCGTGCATCTCAACCATTCATTAGGTATGGGTTTGGCTTGATCCCACCACATATCTGGTGCATGGCCATGTGGTATGTTCCCGGTAACAATGCACTGGTCCTTCCATGGAAAGAGAGCTCTGTACGGTGACAACTTGATTTAGAAATCCATGCAGCCAAACCTTGTGGTCATGATTGGTCATTATAATCTTAGATACCTCTTTTCCCCATCTCCACCATTTAACACTAAACTTGTCCCCTCTCCTCCCATTCATTTTTTGGCACAACAAGGGGATCCAAGAACCCTTATCCCATATATATCTTCCCTACCAAGATTAATGTTCATGTTTACAAGGTATGTTGCTTAGGGTTTTTGTCTATTTTATTCCTTTTTCTTCACTCCCTCCATGATTTCTCGATTCTTATTTGGTAGTCCCTCTCTTGGCATAACCCTAATAGTTAGGATTTCTTGAAATTATTTTTCCATTAGGATCCACAGTGTGTGAAGGGTTTGTGGGGATTAGATATCCATTCTTAGAGAGTTTCTTCACTTTCTCAATCAACCGAGGTTGGTGTTTCCATGTGATCATTTCCTAAGGCATTTTCATTGATGCATTGAATTTCAAATAAATTTATAAACATAATATGAAAATTAGTGGAACAATTTTTTAACATTTTAGTGAATTTTGGAATTAGTTTGATTTGGGAAAATATGTTTTCAATGAGTTTTGTGTGAAATGTATAGGTTAATGAAACCTAGAATGTTTCTTGAAATACTGTTATACAATTAATGTAAATTTTGGGGTTTATAATAAATGTAAAACCTAATTATGTTGTGGTAATATTTTTTTCTTTTTGAATTTTTTTTTGTGTGTATGATTTGGTAATGTTATGTCTTTATGGTTGTCTTTAAATGACTTGAAATGGGTATTATGTTCATAAAGGGATTGTTTGGTTTTTTTTAAATAATTTATATGGAGGACTAGTTTTTTAAGAATGTCTTGATTTAAAAAATGGGGTTTGAGGGTTATTATAGACATATAAAATTACATTTTATGTTTTCACAACCATGGGACCACTAGGTGAACATATGAATGTGCATTCAGATGATGATGACCCTCAAATATCCTCTCCCTTTAATGTTTCTCATCTTTATTTCCTCCCCTTTTCCATGAAATGGTCCCATTTCATTCCAATGGTAATTTATTCCCTTATTGGTTTTGTAAATCACATATTTTTATGTGTTTATAATGGTTTGACCCTTTTAGACTTGAAACATGTGTTGGCATGAGTTTTGAAAGGGTAGAGGCCCATTTGGTAATCATTAAGTGTTTTATGCTGAGTATGTACCTAAGGTCCAGTTTGGGACTGTAAATAAAGAAGTTTTAGTTGTATGATGTATTGGAAAAATTAATATTGTTTTTTAGATAAAGGTCCATTTCAGATATAAAATTCAATTTCTTTTATGTGCAAACATTTAGAAAGGAGTGTGTTTGGGAAAATCCGTGTGCTCAGTTTGTAATCTAATGTGTTTTATGAAACATTTTGAATTTAAATGTGTTATGGTGGCCCAGTTGGAAACTTGTGTAATGTAAATTGTATATCGATGTATATGGGGAACCGTTATAAGTGGGTTCTACCTTCAAGTGTTATCGTATATTGGTTTCTATTTTTGGGGTATTTATGTGCGGTGGTGGAAGGTAAGATGAGCCACACATGCATCGGCCTCCAATATACATAGTATTATTATCACCACCATGGGTCTTTGGGTAACTTTTTGATGATTGTGTGATGGTATCTTACCATCCCTGAAAAGACAGGTTTGTACCCTCCTAGAGTTCTAGATAGTCCAGAATGGTTGTGTAACAAGTGAGGCTATGATATATTATCCAATTGGATATTGACATAAGGTCATCTCCATACGCTGATAGGTGGTTCCAAACTGAGTATGTCCAGGGGTATTCTAGGGGTGTTTAGTATTACCCTAGGTTATTATTGTTTATATTTATTGCTTTTTTACTTTACTATTTAACTAATCCTTTTTAGAATATTCATGGTAGTATTTATTTTGGTTTCTGGTTGCAAAATGGAAAATTGATTTCGGAAATAATGTGTGGTGTGTGTTGTTTATTTAGATAATAAAACCTTGTTTTATACATGTATTAAAAACTACTGAAAAAGGACTATTTTGGTAAAGGAAACATATGAATTATGTGGATTATCATTGGCATTCTTACATATCATTTTGATGATCACTCTGACTTTATCATTCAATGGTTGGTCTGTATTTTCTATAAAGGTCTTGGTTCTGTTTCTCGATGATAGATCATATTTTTTCTTGTGGTTGGAGGTGACTAGGAGGTCACACAAAGATCATGATAGTGTGGTTTAGATTTATTTTTTTTATTTTCCATTCTATTGTTCAGATGTGTTGTGTGTCTATATAAGCTATTTAATTATGTATATTTATTTGTTATCAATTGGGGATTGTTTGGTTTATTTTAGGTAGATCTCTATATTTATATTTTGGGGTGAAATTGTTCCAAATTATGTTTCATGTCATTCTTGACACTATTTTTCAGCCCATGGGGATCTGAAACTCCCTTCGTACGATGTCGTGGACTAGGATGGTTATTTGGGTGGGATGAAATCCACATCATGGTTCATGATAATGATATATAAATTTTTTTATTAAACCATTTTTTTCAATAGTTAATTTATCGACCATTAATTTATTAATTCTTTCAGGTTATATTCCCACAAAAATATTTAGATGAATATTATTATGAATTTTTTATTCCTATATATCCCTCAAATAATTGGTTAAGGATTTACATTTCGTTGTATAAAAATTTGTGCATTGTAGTCAAACATGATTCAATAAATGAACTTAAGTAATGGTATTTGAGTAAATAATTGAATTATTGTTTTTATACATGTGTAAATAAATGACGGAATGTTCTATTTCCAGAGTTAATATTTGATCAAAATTATTGATACACATGTAAATAATAAGTTATCAGTTATGATATGAAATTAAAAAATTAATATATAGTTATGATAATCCATTAAATACTAGGACATGTGTTATGATACATGAGTCACTAATTGGTTACAAAAATTATTTCATAGAAAACCATGTAATGGATTGAAAATATGATTCTTGAACCACTTTGTGATTTTTCCTTTGATTTTTTTTCTATTATACTATGTTTTTATGATATGTTTCAATTTTTTTATATTAATACCTCATAATCCTATAATTATTCAATATAAATCATGTTTATTATATAGCACTCATATTCTATGGAATATGTTATTTTAGTTCAAATTACATGTCATTATATTTTTACATATTGAAAAATATTATTGTTCTGTTATATTTTGAAAATGATATTTCTCCCCTAATTTTTATTTCTCATATGATATTATATAACCCTTGATGATATGTTAATGAAATTTTACCTTAATGACTGATCAAGGTAACCCCATTATTATGTTTCAACTTCACATTATCACAACCCGATCGTAATCTATCTTTTATTTTATTATTTTAATGGTTTTGGTTGTTTCAGATGAGGTTAAGTTTGAGTTTAAAGTGATTTTTTTAGTTTTTGATGTTTCATATTGTTTTTTAGCTCTTCATGGTTAGTGTGGATGGTTTGGGTGGACACATGTGGCCAAAAATGAATGAGAATTTATTCAGATCAGTTTCTTCTTGCACGGTTTGACATTCCCGAACTGTGCATTAGTTGGATCAAATAGTGAGAGAAAATGGTTAAATTGTAAAGTGTTTAGGTGTTGTCTAATATGAGGTTCAATTCTTGCATGTGTCTTGAAAAAACCACGAAACAAGTACACAGGGAGGCTAGGAAAGTTCGAGGGAGCTTAGTTGAATGAATATTTTATGGTTTCTCAAACCATGAAACCATCCCTAGTTGGTTTTATTATCTTGTAGAAGGGTGCGAATGGTTTTTACACAATTTCAAAATTAGTTTGAGTAATCAAGATTATTAGAAACATTAAATTCCAATGTTTCACATCTTTATATTTATACACATTTTGGGGTATTCCTCCCTTACTCAACCTAGGTACATCCATGGGGCTCCCAAAACCCAACTATCTTTCTCCCCTTCATCTATTTAAGATACCTCAAGTTTCTTAGATATGTTCATATGTATTACTGTCATCTTTAATCCTCTTCTCTTCATAATTTCTTGGTTCTTTTTTCTTTCATGGCTCAGTTCTCTCTTATCCAAACCCTTAGAGAAAGGGTTAAGTTGTGTCTTGTGTTTCTATGATGTTAGAGTTTGTAGATTTATTTTTCAGCATGGTTCTTATGACCAATGAATTTTTATTGTGATCACATGTCATTGAGGTAGGTATATCCAAAATATTCCATTCTAAGAAATTCTTCTTGTGCATTATCATTCCTAAATAATTTCTAAATACTTTCTTTATTATTATGATTTTTTTATGAATTCTGGTATTGTTTTCGTCGTGGATTTATGAAAAAATTGGTTTTAAAATGTTTTTTATAATTCATACCTATTAATATATAATGTTATTTATTGTTTGATTAAATATATTGTATAAATCAATATGGAATTTATTATTTACATATGGAAAAATGAATTTATTAGTTATTAATAGGTTATAAATGTAAATATAATCATTTAGAGATACGAATAAATATATTTAAAAAAATTATACACTGAGTATATTTTTTAGTATAAATAAAATTAATAAATATTGACTAATGGTTCAAATTACGTGTGAAAAAAATAAATTCAGTAAATTATTTTTAAATCCACTGATTTTGTAAAGATAATAAATAATAAAAGATTCAGTGTTACCCATATTAATGAAAATTAAAATATAAAGTCATTATTATAAGTGAAAATATATTAAAATTGACTTCTTCTAAATATAATAATCCAATTTGATTAAATACTATAAATAATTATAAATAATTTAATCTATCTAATGAAGAAGATTCATTATCTTCATAATTAATAAAATCTTTGGTAAGTTTGTTATGGTTAAAAAGTTTCTAAAAGGGGTTATAATAAATTATAAAGACACAAATATATTTATTTTTATATTTTTTGACTTAAGATACTTCAACATTGACACAAATTATATTCAAATTTGGTATTTCATGGTTCCAATTTATCTTTAATATGATTATTATAATTTTATGACGGCATTATTTTCATGATTTCCACCACCTCTTCTATAATAATAACAATACCATCCCCAAATTTTAACACATTTTGAGAAACATATAACACAAAAACCACACCCATATATTTTATAAACATCCATAAAAGCATTTTTGAGGTTTTTGTTTAGTTAAAAGCGCAATATCATAGTCAATAAGGAGTGATCGGAAGGATTTCCATCAAATGAGAAGTGATCACCATTACCAAAAACATTTATGGTTTTTTATTATACTACATAAAAATTTTATATTATCAATTTTAATAGATGAAATAATAATGATTATAATAATAACTTGTTTTATGTCAGACATACATATATCTTATACCTTATTTACATCTTATGGGAAATCGTACAATCGTTCATCTAGGCATGTGGAATATCACCTATATAAAGTGATAGAATTCATTTTCTTTGTATTCCATACATGAAATTTCATAGAGATAGAGTGAATTAATATAAACTATATTAATGAAATTATTTGGATTCACAAAAAAATATAATATTATTTTTCTTTATTTTTTTCAATCTCATGAAAATTGAAAACATTTCACATGTGTGCTTATAGACTACTATATCCATGTAGTGATGTAATTCATTTTTAATCACCAAAATATAAGGAATGAAATAAAAAGTTATATAATGATTTATTGTTAATCTTAAAACATGATTAATTTTATTGGGATGATTGAACACTAACCAAGGTCCATGGATCAGAATTATTGAACCAAAACATGTTGGGAAAACATACTAATTTTCACCTGAATGTTTATTATAATAAAAGATTACTACAAAAAAGAATAATTATATATTAAAAAGGAATTATAAATAAGATGTTATTTATGGATGTTTTTCTAAAATAGATTCAGAATAATTTTCTATTTCTTATACCCGAAGTTTTAATGTGTACGATGGATTATGGAATATGTGGTAAATGTTTATGTTATAATCTCAGTTCTTATAGAGGTATTTTATGTTAAATTTACATGTTATGGAATTATATTATAATTGTCCTTTAAAACCAGTATAATTTACATTACTATGTTTATTTAATTAATTATTATGTGTTAATACAATTTTAATTTCTTTGGAACTTGAAATAATCGAGAATTTTTCAAAAAATGTGTATTTTTACTTAGGTCGAAAAATTTCTATTTCATGGATATTTTCTTTAAAATTTATTCAATAATATTTACTTAATTGATATAATAACTTTTCACATTCATTTTAAATAACATTTTTATTTTGATATTATTTTTATAATGAATTCCCTTGACATTTTCTAAATGGGTAACTTTTAGGGCTATTTTTCCAAGAGTGTGAATATGATATTTGTTTTAATATTTTCTCAAAGAACAAATTTTCCCAACATCAAAACTGTTCTATTAATTTGTTATTAATATATAATTTGTAGTCTTTATTTTTAAATAAAATATTTTTCTCATTATATTTTATGTTTTAATTTTTGATGATATCAAAGGAAATGTATATATTCACCACTTTTCACAGAAATTTTCAAATACTATTTTAAAAGGATTTATCATCTATGTAGACATTCATTAATGTTTCTAGTTCTTTATTATACAAATGATTAAATGATTAAATCCTTGTCTATTATATAGATTTTATATTATTTTGTAATGATTATATGATTATGAAACTTTTTTCTTTCTATTATGATATGTTATGTTCAGTTGTAGAATGTTTCTTTGATTTAGTAGAACACATATATACAGATTTATTTATAGTATGGTTTGGTTAGTTAAATCTAATATAATCATTGTGTAATGAATTATATCTCATGAGATTATATGGACATGAATGGGGAGTAAAACAAATCCACTATGTTATATTTCCAATTATGATAGAATTATATGTGAACCATGCAAAATGAAATGATTTTATGTTCTTCTTATTTTTACAATATTCATCAGGAATATTATTATTATTATGATATTCTTTAATGAATTGGGATTGATTAATGATAATTACACACTCATGTTAATCTTTTAATTTTAAATTATAAATACTGAAGAAATGACTGAGTATTTATGACATCTGATAGTTTGGTTATGATATTTTATGGCTATTATATTAATCTCATACACATACACTTTTTATATTCTGGAAAATTATAATCTATTAATATCAACCATATTTACCCATAATAAATATATATTCTCAGCCGTTATTTTGTTGGTATTTTACCAAGTCTATAAACAATGTTTTTAATTAATAAATATTGATTTTGGGTTATATGAGATTGGAAAACATTAGAGATGATTATAATATTTCATAAAACAATACCATTATATATATATAATATCCAAATAACGATAAACGTACATTATTATGTGTTTTTTATTATAATGAAATTTTTTGAATTTTCATCTAAAAATATATAATATATTTTTCTAATAATATAATGTATTTTAAATTTTTATCATAGAATGGGTTAGCTATTTTGGGATATTTGGAATGAAGAACTATTATGAAACAATAGTGGATCTGTATGAGTAGTGGATAATACCATTAAGATGTTTTAATGTAGATATTTTATAGTTTCCTAATTATAAAATAAATTTCTGTGAACCAGAAAGTGGATTCAACTGTGGAATAGACCCACCATGGGGAGAACACCATTAAAAGTGTTTTTAATGTATAATTTATCTTCACTTAGTGCATAATTAGTGCTCCAAATGATTCACACTAGGTTATACACTCATAAGAGATATGTTTTGGATATACCACATTCTCTTCATCAAAAATAATGATTAAATAGAGGGAAAAATCTTAGGATGGTTATGATTAGACAATGTAATATGAAAGAAATAAATGTTCAATTAATTGAAATAAATATTAACAAATAAGGTATTCATTATAACAATTTTAAAATCCAACAATATATTAAACAAAATTTTTATTTTTTATACTAACATAATGTGATTTATTTTAGTCAAAGACTATAACTAGGAGGAATTCTATGAAAAATGACTCTTACATAGAAAATATAATTCCCATAAGAGAAAATAAAAAAAATGAATGATAGAATCTAAATTTTTTTGAATATTCCTAGTCATCATTCTCTAGTTATAATTGAAAATATTATGATACATGTATTTTCAAATTGAACCAATTAATATAAGAATTTATATTCATGAATGTTTTGAATATTCCTAGTCATCATTCTCTAGTAATGTATAAAATATAGTTCAATTTATTCTTTGTGTGAAACACATACTTTATCAGAGTCACACAATAGACCAATGCCTAAATATTAAACAATTTAATTTTATTCTCTATGTCAATCACTACATCGATCATTGTGGTGAAGGAACACTAATCCTCATATCCATATTTGAGTATGTCATGTTAATGATTAAAATATTTCCTCTTGTGAGTATATTATTATTATTCAATTAGTTTAATTTAATGGGGGTTTATCAAGGAATAAACCTAGATATAAGAATCATATATCAATTTAAGAGGAATAAAAGTATCATTTGATATTTTTAATAAACCTATGGTAATATTATGGTGTAAAAATGAATGTAAAATTCCATTAAAAATTAATTTCTATGATAGAGGTATTGCAACTTGTTAATGATGGATATTTGTGTTGAATTTTTGTTGGTAAAACAGCATTGATGCTGTATCATTTTTTTGATAATATGATGATTTATTTATAGATGAACTTCATAATCCTCTAATGAATCGTGAAGTTGAGTTTTCTGTAGAACAAGTTCCTTGTAATATAAATATTATAAAGACTCTATATAGAGTTTCTAATATTTAGAATTAGTATTTAAGTAATCAACAATAATAGAATATTTATGTTGAATTTATACACTTGAGTGCATCTCCATAGGTTTAACCTATTCTTTTTGTTATGAATATTGGTGGGAAAATGTATCTTAAAAGTGATTATGGATAACTCCACAAGATCTCTATAATTAAAAATTATCTTCTTAACCATATTGATGATCTATTTTATCTACAATGACGAGATCAATAATTTTCCATTATTGATCATTAATATAGAAGTAATTATTTGAGTTTAAAGAAAAATGATTTTTTATAGAGAGCCTTCTATATGAATTTTGGTATTTTTGAATTTATAGTGATGCTATATAGACATGACAATTCCCCTTATGTATTTATGAAACAATGTAATGGATTCATTAATGTTTAACATGATCAATTTCATGGAGACTTTATATATAATATTCATATATATTTCATGAAAATGATGTTCATTAAAATATATTTAAGATTTTGTTGAAGGCCTTGAGAAAAAATAATCTATATTCCAATGTTGTTAAATATCAATTATGGCTAAATAATGTTTTATTAAATAGGTCATGAAATTTCATGTGATGGTATATCAGTGGATCAATAAATAATGGATGTTATTTACTAATGCCCAAGACCAATAATTGTGTCTAAAATCCATATAATTATAAGGTTTTTGGGATACTATCTACTCATGATGACAAATTTATGAGGGAGATCAAATCAACTAACCATGTTTAAATGGAAGAAACTCATGCTCCTATATATATATGAATATGATTGAAATATCTAGGAATTGAAGAGATTTTTTTCATTCATGTATTCTGACACATGATATAGCAGAAATTGGTTTCTATTCTACAGTGATGAATAAAATAATAGGCAATTTCATGTTCTAATATATAGTGAAGTAATAATATCTTATTCCTCAACAAAATAGATACTTCATAAGAAAAAGTTCTACCTCAAGAATTCAATACAAAAGTGGTAATTTTTTCATTGAATATATATACGAATAATATTTGTGGAAAAGGTGTTATATATATTTATAAAAAAATTGTAAAGTATATATTCATATATAATTAATAGAATATGTTAAAAAGAAGATTTTAATTGATAAAAATTTTAATTGATTTATAAATTAACACAAAATGATGATGATCGTGGAAAAATATTCTATTAGTTGGATGGAAAACAAACATTTTACCATGATTTAGATTGAATGTGATTAAATATATATTGAATTGAAAAGGGTGGAAATTGAATTATTATGTAAATGAGAAAGTTAAAATAAAAATTAGAATAATTTAAATTTAAATATTCATGTAATTATAAAATAATAATTGATGATGAATTTGGATATTATAAATAATGTAAGGAATCCTTATGATTTCAATCAAAATTGTAATTTAACTATAATGATATGGAGAAGACTTATTGTCCCATAAATACTTTGACTAAAAATGAGATATTAGATGAACATCATTATTAATCATTTTCAATTCATCATATAATTATATATTTATATATTTATTTCTAATGGTATTAATGAAAATTATGATGGGAAAACATGAAGATAGATTTTTCTTACAGCAAATATCAATGCTAGGTATGAAAAAAAATTATGGATAAGGGACATAATTCTAAAGTGATTTTACAACCATTACACATACTTGAGTGGAAAAAAGAAAATTATACCAAATATTTCTAAATTTGAAACCCCAGTATAACAAAATTCCAATATTCTATTTCATTTATATTAAATATCCTAAAAATTTAGCATAATTCATTACTATAAGTTATTTTTATCATGATAAATTCTCAAGTTATTTTGTTACGGTCGTAGTATGGTTTCATTCTGTATCAATTTAAATTGAATATAATGGGGATCATATGATTACTATAATGTTCATAATAATTATTCAGACAATAATAAATTTAGAGATTGGATTTAAAATAATAAATCATACTTGAATTTATGGACAATCTAATTTAATAAATCGAACCATTGTTGAAATGATGATAACTTCCTATACAGATTTGAAAATTTGCAGGGACCACGACCTTTCTTTTTTCAAATATTCATAAAACAATAACTTTAACTTGATTATTTAGATGGATCCTTATAAAGGCCACTATGGAAATATGTTCAAGACTCTAATATGTTGGTATTTATTTGAGAAACAAATGATATTATGACCAGAGATTTAGATTGAAATTCAACATAATGTATCTTCCATTTAAAAATACATTATTTCTATAAAAAATAAATAAAAATGATATAAATATAATCATTGATTAGATATATAGTTTATATTTTGTGATAATTCATTACTTCAAATATATATGTGGTTAAATGTTATGAAAGTTACAGATAAAGGGATGTTGAGAACATTCTATATATGTCCCAATGAGATTCTTCTTCATCACATCCAGATAGTATCTCATAACATGGTGTTTCATCCAATCGACTAGAATTTTCATTATATGTTCCATGAATCTCTTTTGAGATAGTATATAATACATCATTCACATGTAAAAAAATTTGTGTTTAAACTAATGAAACGATATATTTATTAGGAAGAATTACTTGTATAAATCTTAGATCATTTAGATAATTTTCAACCCCACATGTCCACTCAATAGGTTATTATTCTATAGGGGAATCATAATTACAATGAATATTTTAGAAAATATGAGAATATGACGGGTTATAAGAGTCCCTAGTTTTTAGTCATGAAGTGATGTAAATTTGAGGGAGATATTATTATATGTGGTGGTTAATAAGTAACTCGATGAGATTTTGGAATAACGATCCCCAAAATAATAAATGCCTTCTATAGATAAAGTTGCATAAAAATAAAAAATATTTGGATAATTTATATATCTTATAATTTTAATAACATTATATAGTATATAATTGATGAAAAGAATATATAATTAATTTACGTAATTCTATTGATCCTAAAGAACATTTTTGATGAATTTTATTTATTATAATTTCTTAAATATGAATAATTTAAAATTAATAATTTATATAAAAATAATTATCACTTATTATTTAAAAAAGATTAAAATGAATTATTTTCTTATTAATGGGATTTAAATGAAAAGAATATAATTTAAAGGGAAGAACATATTTTTTATCTAAAAACTGATTATATGCACGAAATGTGCCATTATCTTATAGATTTAAAATTTTGACAATTATTGAATCATTTTAAGGATTTTTTAAAGATTATTTTCAATAAAAAAGGGTAACATTAATATTTTCGTATTTAATAGGAATGTTATTAGAATAAATTAAATGGAATGGTAAAAAATGCATTTATATAAAGATGGTTACCATTATTTCAAGCCTGATTAATTTAAAAAGATTATAAATTACTTATAAAAAGTGAATGAGATAAAATGGATTTCATATTGATTTAAAAAATTTCCATATTTTTTAAAATTTTCATTATCGTTTTTGGACATAATTAATATTAACTGTGTTAATTTCTTACCTCATTTTAGATTTAGAAGGGATAAACATGGTCATAAAATAACAGACATGGTTTAAAATATATCATAACTTTATATAAAAATGATTCCATGATTATATTTCTAATATAAAATATATTATATTTTTAATTTACATTCATTTATGAAACATCATAGGAATATTAAAATTTTATATTTTATCATTTTATTTATTTAGATGAGTTTCACCCACCACTATTATAAAAAGAATCTTTATATTCAGTATTATTAACGCATTCTAGATACACCTATACTTCCCAAAAACAACTGAAATATATTATATATTCCCCATACAAGTTATAGTGTTTTTGGACATTTCCTAAAAGTGAGACTTCTATAATTTTAATTAGAGATACATATGAGGGTTTTCAATGAAGTATTAATATTCTTCATTAAATCCTTTTATTTTCATTTCTCTTAAAAGATATGTGAAATATTTAATAATCATTTAAACAAAATTAAATAAGTATCATTACCAATAATGAATATTTGATGTTATTGTTACATGATTTTTTTCCTCCTTTCTTTCAATTGAGAAAACAATTTCATTCTTTCTGACTGTGGGCTACCACCTTTATGAATCGATTTGATTAATTTTTAATGGATTCAACAAATGGATGGTATTATGGATCTTTGTAATGAATAAATATGATATTTTGTAAAATATTTTGAATTGTGAATTTTTTTACTATTATTAACTCTTTAATTTAATTTGTTAAAAAGTAATAATGTTAATCATCAGTATGTATGGACCAATTTCCCCAGGAAGAGTTGAAATTCATATTTCATCACAATATTATATGATTGATTTTAAAATTTTATATAATTAATCAGTATTATAAATATAATTTTATTAATATATTTTATACTATTTATCTACATCCAAGGTGCATGGAATAGAACCACTGAACCAATACATTTAAGGAAATACACCAGTTTTCACAAGAATGTAAATTTTAATATTGAATTTTTAACAAATGTATTAGAAGAAACTTTATGGAATGATACATTGTATTTTATGTATGAATATGGCCATTTTATTGATTTAATATATATATATATGTGTGTGTGTGTGTGTTTGTGTGTTTGTGTGTATAAATACATTAAACATGATTTTTTGTCATGTTTAATTTCAGAATGTACATAAGGTAAGGAAGTATAATTTAATATTATTTTCTTCTAGTATTGCCTATATTATATTTTCATTATGTAAATTACATAAACATTTTCCAATAAACCCATATACATTATTCACCTATCTTTATTTATAGTTTATTCAAGTATTATGAAAAATCTATCTCAAGTTTTATTATTATTATCACGAAAATCATTTTTGAAAACCCAACCTTACTTACTTTGGTTAACAATCTAGTTATTTCTTGTAGAGTTTAGTAAAAATGATTTTATATAAATTATTTTAATAGATACATTATTTATTTAAGCTCATTTTAATCTAATATTTGTTATTTTTCATCATTTTAAAAGTTATATCCCTGAAATGTTTTTATTCATGATATTTTAAAATTTTCAAAAAACTATTCAATTAATCATAGTTTTAACATTTACATAATGAATTTATTTTTTCACCATCACTACCATTATTTTAATTGAATATTAAAATAAATATTTCCTTGAATATTTTCAATGATATAAATTTTTTTCTATTTTGTAAAATTTTACTTTTAATTGTTTGTATGGACAATGATAATTTTCCTTAGATTTCATAATAATGATCATATGTTATTTCAAATGTTTTTTAATTTATATAATGATACATTAAACATTTATATACGTCATTTTGGATATAATTTAATGAATCAATTATTATTCATTCAATTAATGTATTTTGATTATATGCTGATGAAATGTTTATGAAACACATTTTGTTACCATGGATTATTCTATAATTATTTTATGAATTTTTTATGATCATTTTATACAAAAATGTTTGACTTTCATCTTGATATGGGTGGGTTATTTTATTCCCTAAATGGAATTGGATAATAGATAATATCACAGGAGATAAAATCGATTTGAATGGGGAGTAAACCGAGTTCAATATGGGAATATATTTATTATTATAGTCATGGAATAAAAAATTTAGTATGGAAATTAAGGAATATATAGTGAAACAAATCCAATTATGGATTATTGACATTAGGATTGTTTTTCATGTAATTCTTGACATATGGAATAATTTAGTATTTTTATGACGGTAAAAAAAATTATATGTCATATTATTATGCTTATGATATGATCTAATGGATCATGATTGATTAATGACAAGTTATGACTCAAATAAATCTTGTTTTTAAAATTTTATTGATTGATACCATGAAATAAGATATGTGATATATGAACGATTTGTTATTAACATCATTGTTTAGGATGAATAATTAATTCCCATATTCGTATCTTATTCAGTCATATGATTGTTGATTGATATCTGTATTATTTAATGATAATGTGAAATTGGTATGATTTATTTTTAGGTTACTCATTTCCCTAGGTAATGAAGTAAGGTATTAAGTATGAAATTTGTAATAGTGGTATAGTGATGGAAGAAATTTGTTATATATTTTTTAATATCTTACATATGTTACTTTTATTATATATATATTCTCCATGCACACTAATCTATTACTATTATGAAACATGTATTATTGATTTTTTTATTTGTTGAATATTCAAATAAAATTAGGCAATATTTATGTATATTACAATCAAGTCACCTCAGTATAATGGTTTTATTTGAGGAAGAAAATCATATATGTTGATTAAAGATTAAATTACCACTTTAATAATCACATAGATAATGTAAATCCTTCTTATAAATAATAAATACATAGTAAATACATAGGGAAAATAACAACTATATAAAAAATGAGGATTATATCTTCTGGAGATTTTATTGGATATCTAATATTAAGGATTTGTGCGTCATTTAATTTAACATCACATAATATATTATATCAAATTAATTAATATATTTTATTTCTAATGAATTTCTATTATAGGAGAATATTTTATCTCGTTGATTAACAAATTCACATTGTTTTAATTCCTATAATTTTGATATTTGAATATTTTAAATACATGTAAACAATTTTCTTTTTGAAACTATATTTAAATGTAGTTACTACAATTGTTTTAGTGGTTATGAACCTTGGGTGTGTAGTCATATTATCATATAAATTTTTTGGCACACCAGTTGGATTTGTTATCATATGGAATATAACATAATTTTGAAAAAATATCAATGGATATGTCCTAGCTTGGGTGAACCATCCAACGACCCAGAGGCCTTAAATTTTGTATTATTATGAAAACCCCCTTTTAAGGGAGGAAGGGGGAAACCCAACAGAGCATGGGTGAACCATTTAAATTATTTATGTCTACACTAATATATATTTATATATTTTGTTATTCTTTTTTGTTAGAATAATGGTAGATTTATGGATTCAATAAATACCAGAGGACATGATATACATAAAAATTATAAGAAATATTAATTCGATTTTAACATAATCGACCCCTCCCTCTCCCCTTATTGAGTGTACTGTGGGATATGAATTTTAAAAAATATGTATAATACCCTCTTATTCATTCTTACAGAATTTATTTGAGGAAGTCATTTTTAGGGTGAATAAAAATAATAAAATGAAATAACCTTTATTTTTTCGATGTATTTTTTATTTCTAGAATCACATAATGATGTTTGAATTTTAATCCCTTGGGGTTGATGTTTACCTATTGTAAGTTCATAGAATTCAGTTATAAGATTACACTAAAACTGAAATAGTGGAATAACATAAGAAATTGATGTATTATGATGTAGGGGAACTAAATTCTTTATTGTGTGAATTTTATATTCATATATGTATGAATTTATATAATTTCACTTTGGGAAAATTGAAATTAGGAGAAATTGTTAATTATTAAGAAGGTGATTCTAATCAGAAAGAATAAAAAAAGTAGTTTCATCCAAACAAATGTTTTTATTTGAATTCAAATGAAATTGAACACTTTTTCAAGTTTCTTAAATCATATTATTGAAACTTTTTGAGTCATTCATGGATTTTTTCATGATATGAAACAATTCAATATAGGGAATAAGAATCTAAAGATATTACCCCAAATTTAAATTCTTAATGTTTTATATATAAAGAAGAAATATACTAATTAATATCTATATGATAAATAAAAATAATTGTTTTAAATCAAATGGGAGTAAAGGATTATGTTCAGTTAATAAATTAATATAAAGAAATATAATTAAATAATTTAGAGAAGAATTTTTTATAGAAGAATAATATCAATGAACATGGTTGTGATTACATTTGATCTCCAATGAAAATAATACTTAATAGAGTGAAAGAATGATTTAAAGGGATAATATTAGTCACCTATATTAAACATGATATTTGTTACTCAATCACCATGATGTGTAAAAAATAATTTAAGAGAGACTATTGTGAGTTTCAACTTATACAAAAAATAAATGATGATGTTCTACCCATGTGGGGACATTAATTATCTAAATTCTAATGGGAGAAAAATCCCCTTTAAAGAATTTACCTAGGAAAAGGGTAATAGTATTTTCGATAAGATCTAGTTTTACACCTTGAAACTATGTTTATATTTGATAGTGAAGATGAAATAATGGATTCTGTAGAGAAAAAAAACTAAAGTGGAGTAGGATGATTAACCAAAGAATGTTATCAATCTCATGGTTGATTTAGATTGGTTTCTTAAATATAATGGAATGAAAAAATACAATAATAATAATATTGGAGTATTTTTTAATGAATTTTCTTGTTATGTATATGATATTAATGTAAAAAAATTATTTTCATTATAATTTTATAGAATAATATAAAAATAATTCACAAAAACCCAAATAACTAGTGATGAATCTGATATTAATTTATGAGTATTGTATGATCAGTAACTATACTAATATTTCCATCTAATAAAATGTTAATGATATTAAGTCACATGAATATGATATTATTTATTTTATAATAAAAACTTTTCAAAAATAACAATAATGGTTAAATCAAGTGGCTACTATATGAAAGCTTTTCAGATGAATTATTAAAGCACACTGATAAATGAAAAAATGAACATATTATGAAGTGTTTATTTATCAATGCACCAACTAAATGGTTAATAGTGGACTTGGGAATGTTTATATAACATCAAAATTATATAAACTAATGTTAGGTGAAATCAAAATCATATTAAAGGTGTTTTATCCAAAACATCATGAGCTTATGAATAATTATGTTATTATTTAAAAAGCTAGTGATATGTATATACTCAATTTTAGTGTATGAAATCATAATATTGTAACTATTAGAAATATTTGATATAGATAATAGAACAATTGAATAAAGGAAAAGAACTGTATATTTTTCCAATGTAATAAAAATAATAAATAATAGAAATAAATCTTATTCATTTACATGGATAAAAACATTTCTCCCATTTGATGAAGAAAAATTCGGCATAATTTTTTGTTTTAAATAAAATGAGTAGAGAAAAACAAATATATTTAATAAATATATAGTTTCATGGATAGATAGAAGTTGAACATGAAATAAATATATATTTTTTCAGAAATAACAATGAATGTTATCAGATAGATTAGAATGTGTATTCTAGATAGTGTGTTCTCATCAAATATAAAGTGGAAAACGAAATTTTTTATGATTGTGAATAGAAGAGTTGATGGAAAATTTATTTAGAACATTATTGATATATAATGATCTAGTGAGTGATAAATATCACTTAGATAAAGTTGAATCAACAAACTATTATTTTGTTTATTTCTGTGTATATATGAATAATTTTGTGTGTGTAATTAAGACATGTGACTTTTAATAGTAGTTTGTATTCCATAAAAAGGTTGTATTATTGAAGGAAATGTTATAATTTCCATTAATATTGGATTAATAATTAATTCATATATATATTGTGTGGATATAAAGGTATGTATATGTTCTATTATTTTATAATAGGAAAAACATTCATGTGATCAATGGATTCAATGTATTAATCTCTAGTGTATAGAGAATCTATTTTATAGGAAAGTATTGTTGTTTATTCCTTCCATGATGAGGCCAGAATAAATTAATTATGTTTCTAATTTTTGGGAAAACAACGTGGGAAACCCTGACAACCAAAATACAAATATTGGATCAAATTAGTTGAATGTAGTATACATTGAAATATATTCTGTATTATGTCATGAATGTACTTATGCATGAAAATTGATCATTTTATAAACCGATGTGTTCATTATTTTGGGTTTTCTATAATTATATGGTCAATTTGAGATGTTTCAGACTATTTAAATTGGATTCAAAGATGATTCGAGAATGAAACCAAAAAAAACATGAAGGTTCTACACTCTAATAATTGAACTAAATACAATTCCAATGATACTAAAAATTAACTTTTTTTCCTGAAATAATGCATTGGTTGTCTGCGGTATTATTTAATAACTATAATGGAGTCTTAGGGAATAGAACAATAAGGAAAATATAGTCACATCCTGGTATTTGAAAACTGTTGTGGGGACTCTTTTATACTTATATGTCCTTAGTAGGGAAACATAAGAGAGGTTAGTAGATTGCAGTAGTAGGTGGCCACCAGGTAGATAGTAAAGGGCATCACCAAACGAAAACATGCTTGAAGAACCCCTTTATATATGTAGGTGAAATACACAAGCTTATAGAAGTCAATCAGGTAATATATGAAGTATTGTAGGAATTATTTATTGTTTTATTCCTATAATCATTCCAGTATGTATACATTGGCCATCCGATGGACAACTGACTTATAGTTGCATTCCTAGATGCACATCAGTGACATGTTTGATGTCTGTTTCGTTAGGTTAAAATCTTTCACTATATACATAAATGATTATTTAAACCTTGTAGTTTGAAAATATAGACCATTATTATTTTTTATTTGATATAAAGGTTTTTATGATTGTTTTTTCTCCCCCCCCCCTCTTCCCATTAGTGGATCTTCATACCACTTGAATTTTTGGATCTATATCGATTTTTAATATGGATAATTAAAACCATTAGGATATTTTTCTTCTTGTTATTATGCATACATGTCATTGTTCATTAGGCTAGATCGCTGGACCTAGGATGAAAATATACATATTACATTGTTTCCATAATATCCCTATTCTTTATAATCTATCTCAACCTATCCCATCAGTAGATTTGAATGATATGTTGATTTCATTATTAATGAGGTTGATATATCAATATTATGGCCTATTTTATATCATTATTTAGTAATTTTTATTATTTACATTATATATGATTTATTTAATCAAATTTATGATCATTTATGGAAATGTAATGATGATTTAAAATGGTATGGAAAGAATATTCTATGAACAATATGTGTTTGAAATAATGTATCAAAGATGGTTTATGTTGGAAATGTTTAATCATGAATGATGTTTCTATATCATTTCAATATAAAATGTTTTATGAAATATGATATTACTTTTAATTAATGATATTGATTATATATAGCATACTGGGAGACCTTGGAATTTAACGGAAAAAAGAACATTACAACACCTTAAGGGTGTATGGTATCACTATGGTTATGGAATGTTATTCCATTATTTCTTATCTGTAAACATCCCCAAGGGATCGTTGTTCCTAGAATTTAATATTAAATTATGAGAGATATCATTCCACTTTGTATTATAGTTTATTATATTGTTATGATGTGACTATCCTTTGGTTCATTGGGGATAAATTACATTCATGTTTATTTGATATAATCATATATCAACTTGATATGAATATTAATGAATTTAAAATTATTTATTCATCATCTTATGTATATTCCATGTATTATATGTCATATTTAATTTATTATTAAAATATAAAATTTATTTGAATTGTAAACTAAAGGGATAATTAATATGGAATAATATTTCCATAAAAAACTAATTTTCATTCTCAATAATAAATAAATTCCTATGTATAGACATTATATAGGTCAATTGGTAGAATACTAATGATATTTAATCATCAAAAACTAATTTTTCTTATAAAAATTATAATATATGGTTTTAATGATAAATGTAAATGGATGATCATTATGTAATCGTTGGATCTAATAATTCTTTTTATCTTTAGGTTTCTATGATGGTGGTTAAATTTACACATGTGGAGATGGACCAACAAGTTACTATAGATTATATGTTGACCAATTTTTTTTTTAATCTAGACCATGTTATCATGTTTTTGTATGTTACCTTCAGGTTTTTATTGTTGATAAATATTATATTTTTTATACATATTTTGTGTCACTCTGAATTCTTTTGTATTATCATATTTCATTTTATGGTGATATTGTTCATAGGTTTCATTATGACATACTATGGTTATTTTCTTCAACATGTGGTGATTGGGAACATTATTTAGTACTTGTTGAAGGACAAATTGGGTGAAATTATGGGCTTTCCATGTTTTGTGTATTCCAAATTGGATTCAGAGACATATGTTAGCATTATTGATTGTTCTTATTATTTTGTATCACCCTAGGCATTAGGTGGTCAATAAAAGACTGGACGTTGGACAATTTCGACTCTAGAGGTGGTGGGAATGTATGACTTTTATGATCACCTTCATGAAGAATCTTTAGTATCTAAGGGAATTTTGAGATTATTCTAATTCATTTTTTATGATATAGTTTTTATATTTCATCCCATCAACATCTGTTTATGATGGGGGGTTTAATTTTATTATATTGATGTTTTTCATTATCATTATTTTATAGAAAATGGAACCTCTATGTATACCATCCTTAAAATATTGATAGGAAGTTGTGGATTGACTCAGATTGGTTAATCTTATTGTTTAATCCTTATAAATGTAAAAGATTGTATAAAAAATTATTCCTTGTGATATACAACCAACATGAACCTTAACGGATAGTGAACCATGATTTAAATGTCATTATGAACCATCTGCTAATATTTCATGGTGACTAAGGACCATATGAATCTTAATAATGGTTCATGGGGATTTAGAATATTTTTAATATCATAAAAAATCTATAACAATCAATGGATGTATTCTCCAATAATATTCTTGAGCTGCAATGATGGAATTGGTGGGAATATATTGTGTAATTAAACTTAAACAAAAATCAAACATATACTAATTTTATGAATACAATTAATCAATAATTGTTTCCTAAAAAATTATGAGTGAATAAATCATGTTAATTTTTATCCTTTTTGAAAGGTGTTATTTTTTGGATTATGATAATTGTGTCAAAGAGTTATTTCACTTATAGAAATGTCTTATTTCTAATAACTAACATAAATCTCGGAGTTTCAGATGCCTTGTTAGGATTCTATTTGGTCAATTTTGATTCATGTGTTAATAAAACTTTTCATTTAGACAAGGTATATATTGATGAGGTTAATATATATTTGAATATAATATATTAATGGGAATTAATAATATCTAAAGATATCTAATGATCATTTTATTGACAAAAATGGATGTAGGGTGACCAGTGATGATGAATTGGAAGGTCTGAATAATATATGTATGAGAAAGAACACGTGATGTATTTTATGTGTGGATGAATGTATAACTAATAACCTAATTATATGTTATCTCCCAATCGGTTCATATATAGTTTCTTAATGAGTGGAAATCCTAGTGAAGTGGATCTAGATCCACCTTCCCCTAGGGTTAATAGTTTATATCAGATGTAAAAATGTGTAGGCTCGCAACCATATGGTAATGGTCATTCGAATGATGATACTAATGGTCAGGATGTGTCTAGACACATCAATGCAATGATGTGTGAATTAGTGGAGTCAATAGTTGGACTATAATCCATGAGAGTTATAGTTATTATTAAATCATCAATAGTTATCGAATATGTTGATAATGGTGTCAAACATTTTGTTACCACATCTAGGATTAGTGATGGTAAGTATTATTACTAGATATTTTTCTTATCATCATGAATCATTCTAATACAACATGGAAAAAATTTAAATAGCGTTTCACATGTGCTGAGTGTTGGGTTGTGATTTTTAGCAATGAAACCATATGGGATTTTATAGTTCATGACCATTGAAGATATTATCTCATTACTTACATGGATTTAATTGTTTTATATAAATACCAAATATACTTCGATAATCATCCCTATTAGTTTTATTATTTCAATTATGTCACTAATTTATTTGAGGGTGAGTGGTTTTCTATATCTGGGGGAGCTGGCCTCATTTCTTTTTGTTCTGTGATGTCATCATAATAGTTTTCAGAGATTATTCTTGAAATATTTTATCCATGTCATAGTGGACCTATTCTTGTGTTTTTTTAGTGAGTATTATAATGTTATTCCATGTGATTTTCATGGGTTATTTCCTCAATGAAAAGTCCACTTCTCTATATACTTGCATCTGGGGATTCAACCCATTCATTACCCTCAATAGTTAAGACACCAACTTAATTAAATTAATTAATTTTTTATATTTAGGATTTTGATAATAAGGAATTTTTCTTTCTAATTTTTCCTCATCGTAAACGTGAGTAACCTTGGAAAAAAATGTATAAGTGAGTCTCCAACATTGTGTTGATTGTCCAAAACTCAAACATGTGACTATTAGAAACAAATATCCATTCACTGGAATTGGGGACCATATTTATTGGCCTAAGTGAGCTTATTGGTTTTGAAAATTTTATTTGAGATCTTTGTACCATAAATTTATGGGAAACGAATAAATTACTCATTTAATAGAATTTTTGAGTAGATAAGGCCTTTATGATTATATAGTCGTGTCATTTGTCCTAATAACTCTCTTAATGATATATTTTTATTTAAGGAAACAAATCTTTACTAAATTAAATTATAATTTCATCTTTATTATTGTATGGAATCCTTGATTATTCCATATCCATGCGAGATCATAGTGGGAATATGGATATAATCATTTCAATATTGAAAGAGAGGTATATCTCTTGGAAGATCTCTGAAAATCAGTTTTGGATCAAGAGATGAAATTTATGGTATATATGATATTTTAGAAAAGATTCATAGTGGATCTTTAAAAGATATTGGTGGAGAAATATTGTAAATAGTAATGAAATGAGTTTGAATTCCAATGTTTTTTGGGTTTAACGAGTAATTATTAGTGATTTATTTAAAAATTAATTAGGATTTAATCTTTCATGAAGGACTTAACTTATATGGTCATGATTTTTTTCATGGATTAGTTGATGTGATTTTTTTAGGAATAGAATTTAATATTGACATGAGATATATCATTGTTCCTTCTTGAGCTGGTCGTGGGATATTACAGTTTCATTAATGCATGTTGCACAGGTTTGGGAGCCCCATTGGTTCAGGGTTAATTGGTCATATCATATGGATCTCGGCAGTTACACCCTCATGTGATGAACTACAACATTCATTATCTTGAGTAAGTAACATTTATATTTGCTATTATAAAAAAATTCACATCCATATAGGGCAGTGGTTTTAATTATATTCATACACAAGAGGTCTAAAGTATATCACCAATCAAAGAGATTTGAATGTGATATTTTTATTTTTGGTGAACTACATTTATGTATTATACATTTATATTTATAACACCACCATAATATAGAATATAGTTGTAGTTACTTTGAGAAGAAATTTACCAACATAGATAGGGATGGAATTTGTGGAAGGGTGGAACATGTTGGCCTTATTTTCTAATATGATCATTGATTAAGTGAGACATAATAGAAAAGTAATACATTTTTGCTTATATTGGATCATATACATATTATTAGATTATATGATTATATATTTTTGAAGTGGAGTGTCGACACCATTGTGAAAGACTTCATAGGGGGGAGACCTAAGGTGTGTGGTCTCGATATCCCTATAAGGTTCTGTGCTTCTGAGGTAATATGGATGTTCTAATGAACCCAAGAAACGTTTTTATTGATATTGGAAACAAAACCAATTTTCCTATTAACTGTGGTCATTCCATTATATACCATGAAAACAGACAAAATTATTGGGGTATAGTAATGAGAAAATCATTTATTGATTTTGTGTCCTGATTCCACCCATTGTAGAGAGTAATTGTGTGATATCAATGTCTTGAGGGTTTTCTAAAAATATTAGCCTTTCTAGTTTGAAAATGGAATAATATTTTAATGAACATTTTACTTTGGGTAATGTAGACTCCTTGTGTTAAGGGTGTGATTATAATGAATTTTGATTGATTCATGAAATCAGTGCATTTCAAACATATCAGGGAGGAAAATTTAGTAACCGAATATAGGAACATTCTTGTGTTGGAGATTTTAAATATATATATTGTTTTATTAATTATTATTTCAAATAGTTACCCTCACATTAAATATCAATTTTGTAGGGGATTTCAGGAAGTGAGGGGTCTTTATTTGAATATGATCATGACTTATCATACTCATATAGATATGCAAACTATGTGATCCATCCAATTTCATAATCAAAATATTCTGAAACAATAGATTTAAATCTATAGATTATCGATCAAACACTTCAACTTTTTTTATTTTACATATAAATATACATATCAATATTCAATCAGGATTCTCAGACTACATTTATTGTATTGTAGGTCCTCAAAATCATCTATTTTTAGGAAGTTATTGGTAATGTTCATTGTTTCAAACAAGCATCACATAAGAGAAGATTAACATAGAGAACATTATTAGAATAAAATAATTTTAAAATAATTTTTTATTTAAAATATATGTTACTATATTTCTTCTTCTATTTGATTTTTTATAGGTGTACTTATTTTTCTTAGAGCATATCATTGGTGAGGAAATAAATGATTTGAGATGAAGGGTAGGTTATTAGCCCATTATGTTTTCATTTTTTTGATATTTTGGAGTGACTATAGATGTTTCAATATCAGTTTGAATTAACTAATAAATTTATCTGTATTCAAAATGTCTTTCATATTCTCAATGTAATAATTTAATGTTGGATTCTTCTAATTTTATTAAGTGGTTGGATGTTGAAATTGATATTCAGAAAAAAAAAATTATTGAATGGGATGTTCAGATGGAAAAATATAGGATATGGATTTATTTGTAATAATATACTATTGGTTCAAGTGATATGGACATATTGTAAAATCATCCATTAGAAATGGTTTCACTAAGACATAATAATGAAATAATAGACATATCAATTTTTTAGGTATAGTATTATCATCCATTCTAGGGTATGAAATTTTTTTAGGAGGATTACCACAGAAAAAAGAATATAGAATCATGTATGAATCCACTTTTTACTCAATTTGAATTAGGGGACGTTTTTGGTCAGGAGTAGAAAATATAGTAGTTAGTGAAGGAAGAATACCACTATCCATTTGGTGAAGTGAACTGGATAACCCGTCCACCCTAGAAGAACAATTACATATTTTCAAGGGTTATTGATACCCCTCTTATGGCATTTATTTAAAATATATATTATTTTACCCATCTCTCAACTAGTGGATTCAATGTGGATAGTTGGTGAAGATAATATAATTGAATTTATGTAAGGTATAATAGATGATTTTAGAGAAAAAGGTTATCAAACCAATTATTCTTAAACTTTAAACCAAATAATATTATTTTGATCTAGATGATCCATGTGGAAAATATCAGATCTATCAAACATTCCATTAGAAGAACTTCATAACAGTTAAAATCATAGATATATTTTAAATTAAATATTCTGAGTTATATTGTTTCCTATTTGTTTATGCATGTTCTTCTCCATGTGTTTTATTTCTTATGAAGATGGATAAATAGGATTAAAATGAGAATTTATAATTTAAATTGTTTCTATAAAATCTATAATCTATTATATATGATCTATTTATCTCCAAAATCTAATTTTTTTGAAAATGAGGTTTTCCTAATGCTTGATGTAGGTCACTATATCATATGGTATATCCCTTTTCATGTTTTTTATTCTCCCAAAATGTTTATATTTTTAAAATTTATGGATTCATATTTGATTAAAATGAACATTTGTCTCAAATGGTGTTTATTTAAAAGAAGTATTGTAATCACTTGACATGTTACATAATGTTCATAAAATATTATATCAAATTTGATATGGTTTTTCCATGCATTGATGCTTTTATGCATAAATAAGGAATTTTTTTATTGAAATGTGGGTATAGTAATCCTGAATGATAATGTTAAAATATAAAATATTGTGATACATAGGGTTATGGGTGAAGAATGAACATTAACAAACCATAGTGGAGTAAGATAAAACCTGGGTAGCTACCTGTAATGCCATGGTTTCATCTGGGTAGCCATGTAAGGGTGGGGGGACAAGCTTTATTGTTCCTTGACAATGGGATTCAATTATTTTGACTAGTATTCAATTTTTTATCTTATATATTTAATATATGGTGTCTTGATTTTCCTTTTCTGTATTGTGGAAAAATTATATGAGTTTTTTTTATTTTAAATTTTTTCCCCCTCCTCATAAATTTGTATTCTTGAAAACCATGTTTATTAATCTTCTTATAACTCATGGATATATTTTATGTCAAGTTTACCTATTTCATATATTATTAAATATTTTTTAAAAGAAAACCAATATATGATTTTATTTTGAAATATTATTTATTTTGTTATACATTTATTGTAGAAAAGAAGCTGGATGTGGATATATATTGAAAATATTATTTGGTAAAACTATATTAGGATTTAGTTATCTCATTATAAATTTTACATTGGGAATTTTTAGCTATGTTTTTGGATAATATTAATGTGAATACAATAATATTGAGGATGGATATATTAGTTATGGTTTTCTTTCATGTGGGTTTAGATGGTGATATGATAACATAGATATAGAGACATGGGATTCATTAAGTCACATCTCAATGGTAATTTAGGTTTTTTTCAAGATCTTTATATCCAGATTTTGGATTATACCTTTATTGTATTATTTTATGAAAAATGATTTATTTTTTATATCTATTGTGATTGTCTAAAATAATCTATCTCATCTGATGTCCACACAAGGTAAAATATTTCAAATGATTATTTATATGAAACTATGGTGATTATTTCTCACACGTGCAGATCAAAAAAGTGCTTCAGGACATGTGGAGGTCCAATTCTGGTGACCTTATGGGTTTAACTAGTTTGTTATATTTAAAATAATATATATATTACATTGTTTATTGAATGTGTAATCTATACCCATGACTAGAATGAATATTATCATGTATATAATTATAGTCAGAATTAGGGTTTCTTCTACCATAGGGAATAGAATAGATTATATAAAATATTTCATGGCGGGAATATATCCTTGAAAAAACATGGAGTATTTGGAATTAAAACTTTTTTCCAAATAAATAATGAATCTAGTTAAATTATAGTAAAGGAAAGTTGATGGAATATTTTATATATTTCACCAAATACTAAACATATAAATGTTTCAACCAAAATATAATTAAATTAAATTAAACCAATGAGGTTAATGTTTCTCGATATGTAAAAAAGAAATATAAGATTTTTTCATTATTATAAGAAAAATAAGAATAATATATAATTTATTATTATGGTGTTTCTCATAATTTAAAAATTTATTTTTTATCTTGTAACAATCCAGACTCTAAAATTCGAGATCTAGTAATTATATTTTATTAACCTTGTAGAAAAAAAGTTATCCTAGAGGATCCAATATCATAGTAGTCTTGGGAGTATAGTTATATATATTTTTATATATATCACATTACTCTTGAGAACATAATATAAATAAAATAACAGAATGTAAATATTATAATATCATCAGTTATATCCTTAAAAAGTATACATATTTCTATACTAGGAGTCCATGATAAATTAGAAAAAAATAATGATGATCTAAAAAGCTAAATAAAGAGTAGTGTACTATATGATATCTCTTTAATTAAAAATGGAATCAATTATATAGGAAAAACAAATAAATCATTTCAAAAATTCATTAATTAATTATTTCTCAGGGGAAACCATGTCTATGAAAACAAATAACGGTTTGAATAATTATTAACTATCTCATAATAAATATATACATAATTTCAGACATCATAATCATACCATCAACAATGTGTGAACATACTTCATACATAAATGGTTAACATATATGCCAATACCATAACCAGTATGTTTCATGAGGCCGACTGATGCATTAGTGATCTATCCAAACATGGACCCACCCATAACTAATTATGTACAATTCATTCATCATATGAGTTAAAAAGATATTTCCTAACATTAACTAAGGAACCATTTCCTCAATCAATGATTAATAATATAATGTAAATATATATAATATTAGATCATTAAATTAATTTCCAATTCAAAAAATTAATGTTTTTATCAAGGATAATATCTATAAATAAATGATGAAATTACGGGTTTTCTTAATATAATAGAATAATCAATTCAAATAAATAATGATAATATGGTGGATATGGTAATTTCAATGTTTTGGTTTATCAACTACATCTAATTATTGATTTTAGTAGTTTACAGTTATAGGGGACTAAAATAATGATAAGAGATTCCTTCATTTTTATTTTTAATGGCTGTGTGGATTATCTAAACTATATCCAACAAGGATGTCCTTCCAGGAGTACAATTGTATTCCAAATCATCATGCTAAGAGTGAATATTGTATCGATACACAACTAGACCTTTTCATGGTCATCACCAATCATTATATATATTGAACATATACATCTACATACCATTATCCATACAAAGATGTAATTTTGAGGAAAAAAAGACACATTACCTTTCTATAATTTATCATTTTTGGGTACTATGAGGGCTTTGGTGCCTTATAAATCAAGGCCTCATTTAAATAAGAAGATTATAATTGAATTTAAAATACAGAAAATAAATTAAAATTCATTATATTATATATCAAATAGGATGTTTATGCACTATATAATTGAATATATATTAACAATACAAAAAATATCTCAAGAAAAAGAATTGGATACGAAAGGTCCATTAAAACCATAAAATCCTTCAATGATAGAATATAAAATATAATATTAAATACCACAAATAATGATTAGATAATGATAAAAAATATTAACGGTGTAATATATCCAACATACATTGTAAAATTTTATATATTATGAAAAATATCTCATTGGGTGAAATTATGTGATTTCAAATTGTTTATGTAATTGATGACAACCAAATCCAATGGATCCACAGTACACCAAAAAATATATTTATGAATCTCCTATTTGAGAAAAAGTTTCATATATATGACCATTTATAATCCCTATTGCTAAGTATGTTTAATATGTATATTTTAAGTTGTTATCTATTATAGATTACATGTGTGAGAAATCAGGATTGTTTTTAAATTGTATTTTAATAGTGTTGTTTTTATTCATCCATCTCCCAAAGATCTGAATTCAAAAATCATTCATGGTAATGGACTAAATTATTAAAAATTTCTTATAAATTTAATATTTCATTCTATAAGTGTTTTCGTTCTGATTCTTAATGTTGAATTGGATAATGAGCATCATTTGTTGATATTTAACAAATAGACCTTGGTTTGTTATATATTTTGTTTATTATTAAATTTAAAATTTTAGATCAAAATTAATATAATTATTTTCTTATAGAAATCATATATTGAATGAAATTAAATTCTTATAATCATCCACGTTCTAATTCGTAACATTGTTTAAGTATGAGGAAAACCCCCCAAAATTATAACATACAATATTTAATGGATGATTATGAATTTATATCCCAATACAAACATTATATAAAAATAATAAAAAATTATTTAGTTTTTAGAAGTGTGCTAATTCATAATTTTATTGATTTAAAATTAAGACATAACCCATTAAATTTTATTATATAGTTTTATGAAATTTACTTTTTCTCTTACAATTACTTATGGAATGTTTATGTTAAGAAGGTTGTTTATTAAACATATTTTTATTTGGTTGTCAAATTATCTTTATATATACTTAAAAATTTCATTAACAACATATATATCCATTAAACCCATACTCATGATCTAATACCCCATTAATTTTTCTTCATATTTTTTACAAAAACCCTCTATTTGATACTATTCACCCCACACAACAATAGTCATAAATGAATTGTGAAATAATATTCAACTATTATTGGAAATAATTTTCCATTTATTTAGAAGGTATGAATTAATATATTATGAAATATATGTATGAAATATTGTACTGAAAAAAAATAATGAAATCAATTAGGAATGATAATATTCATCTAATTATAGTAATCGGGCAATGAATAAGAAAATATTTATTTTTTTATTTAACCATAAATTTATATTGAGAATTGTTTTTTGGGATTTATATAACTGTAATTAGAAATAATTTTTATTAATCATTGAATTATTATTTGAAAAAAATTGAAATTAAATTTTGAAATCAGTATGTAAAAATTATATTATTATATAATTTTAAAATATCTCTGAATAAATATAATCTGGGGTGAATAGTGATAAATAAAGAAATTTTCAAAACAAATATTTATATTAATTAAATAATTACATTTTAATGTAAAATAATATTTTATATTTGTTTAATGTAAATAAATAACCTACAAGTTTATATAATCTAATTAATTCAATATGAATTACAGTTTAGTTCATCTTTGTATATGTTTTTTAATGTATTGTATATATTTTTTCTGAAATAATTGTTATTGAATTTTTTATAATTAAATTTTTTTAGATTTATATAATTTCTAAGAATTCAATATTGAATGGTGGATTTAATATTTATAATGTTGGGAATCAGGTTTGATAAATAGTTCAGTTTTAGTTTTAGTCATAATGAATAGTAACCATAAAAAATGTTTACCCCATAGTAATGGGTGATACATGTCAATTAAAGTAAAAAATTGGATAATCCAATAACTAAAATGCACCACATTTAATTATTTAATTGTTGAGATTAATTTGACTATAAATATAATAAAGACTAAAATAGTTATTCACATTTTCTTGTGATTATTATTTTATATTATCTTATGTTAAGAAAAAGCACTAAATTTCACTCACATTATTTAATTATATAAAATATTCATTCAAGGGGATGAAAGGAATAATTTAATTTTTATATAATAATATTTTTAATATGATTATTGTATTATGATAGTAATGTAATTATAATTTTTTGATATAGTATAACTTCCTTGAAAGCTTACCCAATACTGACCCATCACATGTTCATGTGGTTGAAAAATAAAATAAATGATTTTAGAAATAAAATACTATTATATTTAGGAAGATTAATAGATTTCCAAAAATTTAATAGTTATTTATAATTTTTAAGTTATTCAATGAATTATGAAATTCATATTTGATTTTTATCTTGACTCTTTTAAATTAAACATTTTATAATTATCTCAAATTTGACAGAAAACAATATTTAATATTTAAAATTAATATTCAAATAATCATAAAATTTAAAATTTTCAATATTGAACCATGATGATGTGATTTTTCTTCATGTAATTCATGATTAATTTATGTTCCACTTCTATTATTTAATATCACATTCTTGTGTCTTAGTGAGTGAAAATTCTGATACTATTGTAAAGGATAAATTGGGATAATAATGGGTTACTCCAAATGATAATGTTTAAAATGAAAAATAATCATAAATAAAATTAACTGAATGATTATAATTTATAATTATCCTGTTTAAAATAAATTAAATTTATGTTTTTATCCATCTTACATGATGTATAAAAAGGTTATATATTAATAATTCTAGTATAAATAAATTTCTCTACCAATGTATCTTATATAAGGGAACAAGCCATAAAGTATATTTCCCCAATATTATGAACAATATTACTACTAAAACCTATAGAAATACCTTACAATGATTCTTCCACACATCCTATATCATGAGGTCTTTCAATATTTCCATCATATGTAGGATTAGGGTGTATGACAATGGAGGATTCAAGAGAAGAGGAATAACTCATAACCAATTTTTTTCCTTTTATTTATTCTTAATACTCCCTCAATTATCTCCAAAAAAAATTAAAATAATACATCAGTGTTATCTATATAATTAGATTTTATTATATTTATTTAAAAACAATTTTTCATATCTTTTTTCATTCTTGGAAAAATAAAAATATCCCATATTTATTATATTTTACCAACTGTCTCCACATGGTGGTGTAATTAAATTTTTACCATTTATTTTTCATAGATGGTATAAGGATAGAATAAATTATTTTTATGTTATTTAAAAAATTATTATAAATTTAAAAATATAATATATCTTCTACCTTCTTACCCTTCCATAATTTGGGTAATGATAATGTATTTCTTCCATAATTGTGGACTACCACCTATATAGTGAGATGTGACTCATTATTCACTTAACACAAAGAATTTATTAATAAAAAATTTTATATAATAAATAAATATTATAAACCTGATATTATAAAAAAAATTATATATTATAGATCCAATGAATATCAATTTTTATCATGACTAATATTCACAATAAAATTATAAATAATTTGATCAAACAATGTTATGGGTTTGAAATGAGTAAGAACTATTCAACAAATTGTATTAAAATGATTATAAAAATACCTAATAAAATATCATATAAATTAAAAGGGTTCTAAATAATGTATTTATTATATGTAATTCATTATTGGTAATAAACCATTACCCTCTTTTATGTAATTACATTCTATTTTATTGTTTTCATCATTAATTTGGTGGATCCTGGGACTCTTGAGAATGGAGAACATTAATTGAAAACATTAATCTAAATTTTATGGATGAATTTTTATTCGAATTAATTGATTCTAGGTACAAAATTTTATCATATCTAATAGTTTCTCCTACTGTTTTTAGAACACATGTGGTGGTTAGGGTTTTTATGTACAAATATATAATTTTAAGCCAGTAATAGAAACAGTCTCCTTGTAATGGGAGTACACGATGTGTAACATCTAGGAGGAATATGGCATGAACCTAAAATAAAACAGCATTAGAGTACTCAAAATGTAAGGGTTTCACAATTTGTGATGTTAAAATAATTCCTTTTAATAAAACAACGATGAGGATTTTAGGGTATGTGATCCCTATGGATTACATGATGTGTAAATATATTACAAACCATGTAAATTTTGAAAACATGTTTATTAGGGAACCCTATTGATGATATGTTATTTCATTAATCAATAGGTCTTTCTCATCGAATCCTCGAAGTATTATCCCAGGATTTTGGAGATCCCCAACCATTATGAGTGTTTTCTTTCGACAATTGATCAATTTTTCAAACGTGTTGGGATTATAGGGGTGTGTAATCATTTCATTATTTTAATTTTTTTTGATCAAAGATGAATGCTTTTTTTTGTGATATTAGATCCATTTTTCTAGGATGTTGATTATATTGTTCCATTTGTAGATACAATATGAGATATTTATCAAGGGGATGTTTCATTGTTGTTTTCGGATAGATGGGTGTTTGTTCTTAAGGTACGTCTTGTTTATTCGTGTTTACCAACACTATTGTTAAATTGAATCTATTATAAGATGTATAGATTTATTCTAGGGCCTCTGTTTTTATTTTTTTATTCCTATTATTGAATCCCATTTCCAGAATGTGTGACCCAAGTATTGGGGTAGGTGGATCCTTTTCTATCCTATGTTGGTGAACATCATTTCTCTGTTTTTGTATAAAATGTTTAATTAATGGAACTAGAATGACTGAATGCTTTTATTTGTGTGTGTAGAAATGTTTTTTCATCAAATATAGTTTTCTTCTAGAATTGGTAAGAGAACATTGGATTCAATGAATTGAGAAATTTTTTTATGAAATTATGTTCAATTACTTGATTGAGGAAAGTATATAGAAAATAAAGAAAAATAGAAGAATTTTTAACTTATGTTGAGGTTATAATGAAAGGAAACATTCACAATCAGGGGTTGAAATAAGGGGATTTTGTCTACTCAATAGGATTTGTGTTCTTGGGGGATGATATAACTGATTGGAGGTTCAATTTCTGGGGAATTTTTTTCTCTCACTAGAGTCACTACATATATCATATGGCATGATGCGTACATGATTTTTTATGTTTAGGTATGAGTGTGCTAGTTATCCTGACATACTGTGATCCATGGTGTGATGTTACATATTCATTTTCTATTTTTTTTTGTATTTTACTATTGTACTTCCTTGGAGTTGATATAATATTTCATTACATCTTTATTTTAATATATTTTCTAGGATATATTAATATCAAATTATTTTAAAATGTTTTAGTATTGATATCTGGGTATATGGAAAAAGAGGAAATTAATTTTATATCCATGCTTTTGATAGACACTGCTAAATTTCATGTCATGCATTGTTAAATTTAAATTTGATAATGCATAGTTTATTGTTAAGAGACTTCATATCGAAGAATTCGACTGGACCTTATTGATCATATTAAAAAACTCCATTCATACCCCTTTATATGGGAATATAACTATTAATTATTAGAACCATGACCGTTCTATGAAAAAAATGGGGTTTTGTTTGTGTTTTTTTCATTTCCTCATTAGATGTTCAGAATGTTTTACATGGAAGGGCTTTGTTTGTGTTTTGTGTACTTCAGAAAGGATATTGTGCACTATATTAATGGTGTTTAGAAATATTCATGAAAATCTTGTTTTAGAATCAAAATGTCAATAAATGGGCAAGGCATGAGCAGTGCGAAAAACATGGAGATGTGAGTGGAAAAAGGTTCATGCGCGAAAAGTATTGTGCGCAGAATGAATGAATGTGCATTCCATGGTGGTTTCTACTCCCAGGGGTCATCAACGTCTACAAATAAGAGATTACCTCCATCATTCAAAATATCTAAATTCGCAGAGATGATATGTGTTCTGATTCATATAAAAGTTGCGTGAAAAGGTAGTTGTGAGGAAAACATAGAGTTGTGCAGAAAATTTATGGCTGCATCAGGAAACTAGAGTGATATGGAAGAATTTCTTTTGCACAGAAAAGATATTATTGCATTTAAAAAATTACTATTGGGAAAATAAAATTTAATTTATGTGAAAAAAGATACAGGTGTTCGTAAAGGGTGAAGTTGCATGAAAAGTATGATTTTTCTCGCACAGGGTAGGTGTTGTGGGAAATTGTCAATGTGATATGATTACATGTTCTGAATATCTAGTTCAGCGGTACTGTGCATTCAAGTGAATCAATTCAAGGCATTGATGTAAGTAGTGTCTCATGCTGAGCATATAGAAAGACTGCAATGCAAATCTATTGAAGTGACCATCCGTTTGATAAACTAATTTTGACTTCTCTCACAGTAGTGAGCTAGGAGGATTCAAGGGAATTAATCCAAAGGACGCAGTGAGCTAACCCTAAGACTTATTAAAGAGAGTGTTCCTAACACAGAGTGTCTGTGATCAAATCTTATAATCCTCACTTTAGTAAATAGTACTGTATTTAGGTATGACCGAATTTTTTTTTCCCTTATACTCCTTCAACATAGTCCTTTATGGTGAACCAAGTTAAAGTGATGTTTCATCTCTTTTAATTAATTTGTTCGAAAGATTTATCATGTCCCTACCAATGTGGGGAAAAGATCAAAAAAATTAAATAGAAAATGTTGACACCCTGATTCACCCTCCCCTCTCAGGTTGTTCTGGGGTCCTTTAAGTGGTTTCAGAGGGAGGTGGCTACTGTTTGATCTGTCTTATACTATCATAATGATTTCTTCTCAGGCATGGGGTGTCCCCCTCTTTGAGGGATGTAATTTAAGATTTCGAAGAATATAATGAGATATCATATACGACCCCTTTGAATGGATGTCCTATTTTCCATTATACAAGGTATACATGTTACTTATCTAACATGGCTAGCAATGATAGATGCTGATAGGAAAAAAACTAATGGAGATGCTAAATTGCAAAATGATCTCACCACATCCCTTTTGGATCAGATCTATCTAATGGTGATGAGTATCACCATATAAAATTCCAAGGGGGAAAACATGAAAATATTTACAAATGAGATATTAAAGGGAAGGATGAGAAACTAAATGTCTGGCACAATAGGTCTGATGATCTGAATATGCATCTTGATGAGAATACATACTCCTTATTCAATCAAATTACTAAAGTGGTTAGTGAAATTCCGGATCAATACGAAGAAATAAGAGACGTTTACATTGTGAATAAAATAATGAGAAGAGTTCCACCCCTGTACAATGCATAGTTGTCATCCCTTGTGGAAAGAGATCTTTCCATACATGCTCTGGATGATCTACTGAGCAGCCAGGTGGAATATGAAATTAGATTCAAACCAAAAGATTCTATGACTCGAGTGATCAAGGAAATGGTATTGAAAGACATGGAATAACTAAAAATTTAAAAATATAGTAGTGGTGAAGATGATGAGGAAAAATAAATTATATCACTCATTTCAAAAAAGATACAAAATTGAAAAGGGAAATTCAAAGGGTTGTTACATCTATCTTAATTTTGTTATGGAGAAGTTGGTAACACTGACTCTCAGGGCTTAAGAAAGAATGATAATGAAGATACCGATGCTAAAAAATTTGAGAAGCCTCAAAAAAGGTTTTTTAAAAATCGATACATCAGATCTAAAAAAAGTATAGAAGAAGAGTTTTTTCTGTGACAATAAAGATGATATTAATGAAATATGTGAAGCAGAAGAAGATGAAACAAAAATTGAAACTGGAAACTATGATTCCTAGATGGCCTCAGTTGATAAATCATAAGATAATGGTGGCTCCAATCAGGTGTCAAATAGTTCCAATCCTGAGTTGAAATTTTAGGATGAAGTTAGTATGGATAATATTAAATGTAAGAGTTTCAATAAGAAGAAATAAATGGTAAAATAATCAACTGAATATATTGATTAGCTTGAAGATGAAAATGAACTACAAGAATAATTTTTGAAATTACAGTATAAAATCCTTAAAGCAATGATGATGTTGTATATCTGAATAGGAGAATTGAAGAGCTGGAAAAGGTCATCAATGACCACACCTCTAGACTGATAGAAAAGTACAAGACTACTGAGGGTCCTGAAAAGGATGTTATTACTCTTAGGAGTACACATGGGAGTGAATAAATTTAAAAAAATCAAGGAAGAAAATAATTTTTTGAAGATTCTCAGATGTTGAGCTATTGAAGAGAGAAAACTGTTGCTCTAAGGGAGTATAAAAGATTTTGAGTGATAAAACACCCACTTCAATGGAAAATAGTGGAATCAGTTGTGAGGCTGAGTCATCAAATTTTTCAAATAGAGGGGACCAAAATAAAGGCAATATGAAAGTGTTTCATGGAGAAAAGTCACCTGATGTGCTGAAAAAGTAACATCCAAATCAATCTAAAAGAATAACGTATGACTATCATAGAGCCATCAAGAATATGGAGAACTTAGTCTATTATCCTAGAGAATAAAGAATGATGATAAGCAGAAGTGAGAGGACATTTCCTATCATGATGTGTCAGTTCTATGGATATCTAGTCCATTCCATGTCATACTGTGAAGAGGTAGGAAGCTAACTGAATAGAGAAGATATGGGAGTTCAACATAGGAGAAATAATTCCTATAATAATACTTTTAGAAGAAACAGTTTCTACAGATATTGTTTTCGTTGATCTAACTTTGGTCATAAGGCCATTGATTGCTGGCAGAGGAGGGTCATGAGCACTACATACTAGAGTCCAAGACAAGTACAATCTCATCAACAACATAATGTTTCTTTTACATGTAGTTTTTCTCCTTTGGAAGATGATTTCGACTATTAAGAATAGATTTAAATGGAAGAGAAAATTGAAATTCCTACAATGTTCTACATTCAATCTAATTTCTAATGGAATGAAAAGAATAAAATTGAGAAATACAACCATGCAAAGGTGGCCTGCAAAGCTACAAAAAGAAAAAACACATGGATTATGAATAGTAGATGTAAATATCTTATGGAAGGTAATGGGTTCATGTTAACAGATGTAAAAAGGAGGGTTGATGGAATAATACAGTTTCGTAATAATGGAGCTCAAAAAATCAAAAGTAGTGGTTGTAATAAACTAGCTAATGAAGTGATAAGGAAAATGTGCGTTCTTTATGTAGATAGACTAAATCATAATCTCTTACGTGTGATTAAACTCTCTAACTTGAGACTTATAGTAACTTTTAATGAGAAATGATACACTATAAAAATAAAGACATGTAATTATTGTATGATGGGATGTAGAATAAAAGGAAATCTATATCAGGTTGATAGTAAATAAAAAATTTTCTAGATGTCTATTGATGAAGAAAATAACCCATGACATCAGTGATTGGGCCACATCAATCAGTAAGAAAATGAAAAAATATCAAAACTAAAGATTTTCATATACATTCCAAACCTGGAGGTTGAACGTGAAAACTAGTGCGATGCTTGCATTTGGATGAAGCTGGTCTGTATTTTATATCATCCAAAAAAGAATAGGGCATTTCATCCTCTTGATCTCATTCAAGAAGATGTATGTTAGCCGAAAAATGTTGATAGAACTCATGGAGAAGGGTACATCCTGATTTTTATAGAAGCATATAGTAGAATAACATGTGTAATGGTTATACACAACAAAAGACATGTTTTTGACTACATGAAAACATATCGGTGAATCATTGAGAATATTACTGGGCGAACAATAAAAGTGATGTGATCTAACAATGAAGGGGAATATCTGTCGATTAAATTTGAAATATAATTAGAGCAGAAAGGGATACAACATCAGGTAATGGATGTGAGAACTCCCCAGTAAAATGGAGTTGTTGATTGTTGGAATTGATAGGTGAACAACGTGGAAAGAACTATGTTGATTGAGAGTCATATTCCATGACATTACTGGAAAGAGTTATTTCAAGATGTAGTGTATATTCAAAATCAAAGAGGGCTTTAAATGGTTGAGAAAAATAAAACATATGAATTATATCATGGAATGAATCACTCTATGAAGTACTTCCATGTCTTCGGAAGTAAATTATTCATCCGAATCAAATAACGAAATAAATGGAAGTAAGTTGACAGTGCAGATGAAGGAATCTTCCTTGGATACTGAATGATAAATAAATCCTATGAGTGTTTCAACAATCGCTTAGGAAGGATTGTGGAAAGCAGTGATGTTAAGATCATTGATGAGAAAACCAAAAATGCATCAAGGATAAATTATGTGGATGTGATAGAAAATGAGGAAGAATTTCAATGTTTAGTAAATGAAAATATTTAAATAGAGGAAGGAGTTCAAACCACTCAGGATTCACTTCATGATGATAACTCAGAAGAAGAATATGAGGAGGAATCCTTGGCTGGAGAGAATGTGGTTGAATCCTGAAGGAGGAATCGAAGACGATAAATTGATTAATCCAACATTTTTGGCGACTAGACTACATCCTCACAAACATGGAGAATGGGTAACAACACCCAATCTACATTTATGTCTATTGTGGAACCATCTTCATTTGAAGATGTTACAAAGGATGAATCATGGGTGAATTCTATGAATGAAGAGTTAGATCAGAATGATAAGAATCACTCATATGATCTAGTCAAGAGACCCAAAGGTCACAATGTGAATGGTTCAAAGTGTTTTTTCAAGAACAAGTTTGATGAGAATGGAAGTTTTATCAGAAAATAGGCATGACTGTTATGTAAAGGACACTCCAAGATAGAAGGTGATGATTTTGAAAAAAACATTGCATCAATGGCTAGACTAGAGTAATTTAGAATTTTTCATTCAATGGAAATAAAAATAGGATATAATGTAGATCAAATGGATTTCAAGAAATCTTTCTTTCAGGGTGTTCTTGAAGAAGATGTCTACATTGAACAATATGTGGGTTTTCTTCTAGGTACTGAAGAAAACAATGTTTGTAAACTCATGAATTCTCTCTATGGTATGAAGTAGGAACCATGAACATGGTATTCTTGACTCGATTCTTATCTCAAGAAGTTGTAATACAAAAGTGGAGGAGTAGATCAGAATCTATATGTGTATTATTCCACAAAAGGTCAATTCAGGGTCCCAGATTACGTTGATTACATTATATTTGGTGGAAGCGAGTAGAAATATGTGGATGAATTTGTCAATCACATGAAATAGGAATTTGAGTGGTCTATGATTGGGCAACCCACAAATTTAATGGGGCAATAGGTGACTCAAAATATTCTTTACACTTTCATTTATTAGGAAAATTATACACGACAATTTATGAAGAAATTTCTTGTGTATGACTCCAAACCAATGTCAACCCCGATTGCGGATGGAGAAAAACGTGAAACGCATGAGGATGAGACCTCGATAGATCCCATCATGTAGAAGATGATTATTGGAATATGACTATACCTACAACAACACATCCTTATATTATGTTTCACAATGGAAGTTTCATGCAATATTGTTGGGGCATGGAAAATTGCGTGAAAAGTATGTTTCAAGATCAGAACGTCGGAAAATGGAAAATGCGTGGGCTGGGTGAAATACCTGGAGATGTGTGTGGAAAACGGTTCATGAGAGAAAAGTATTACGTGCAGAATGAGACGATTTGCATTCCATTGTGAGTTCTTCATGAGGGGGTTGGGAACACATATAAATAAAATTTGACCCCATCATTTAAATGAACTACAGAAATAGAAATGATCTCAGTTCTGATGCGCATAAATTTTGTAAAAAAACAGAGTTGGGTGGAAAAATTAGTGTTTCGTGGAAAATATTTAATTTCTGTGCAAAATGATACAAGTGTGTGTAAAGGATGAAGTTGCGTGAATGTTTTTCCATGAAAAAAATCAAATCTTGCGTGCAAAATAATGATATTTTGCACCCAAAGTAGGTGTTTCATGCAATTGTCATTGTCGGCTAACTTCTTGTTCTGAATATCTGGTTCAGTGGTTTAGTGATTTCATGTGCATCTATTCTGAACATCGATGCAAGAAGTGTCTCACGCTGATCATAGACAAAGAAATTGATGAAAAGCTATTGAACTAATCATCAAGTTGAAAAAATGTGTTTGAATTCTCTCAAGATAATGTGCTAGGGGGAGACGAGGGAAGTGATCTGAGGGATGTAGTGAGCTATCCCTATACCTTTGTAAAGGAAACATGTCTGGCACCGAGTTTCTATGACCAAATCATATAATCCTCAAACTAGAAAATATTTTTGGATTTAAGTAAGACTAACACATTTTTATCGAATGATCGTTGGACATAGCCCATTGTGGTGAACCAAGTAAAAGTGATGTGTCATCTCCATACATTCATTTGTTTAAAATATTTAACAAGACCCTACCAACATGGGAACAAGATCCAAAACATTAAAAAGAATACGTTGACCCCATGATTCACCCCTCCCCTCTCAGGGTGTTTTGTAGTCCTAAATTTGGTATCATAGGGAGGTTTGTGGTGTTTGATATCTCTTATACCGACATACAGAACTCATCCAGTGATAGGGGAGTACCCTTCTTTGATGGAAGTAATTTTAAAATTTGGAAGATCAGAATTAGATCATATATAAGATCCATTATAATGGAAGTCCTATTTTATATTGTGTAAGGTATACATGTTACTAACCCATAATGGATGGATAATATTGATATAGATTAAAAATTCTCGATGAAGATGCAAAATCACAGAATGCTCTCACTACATCGCTTTCTTATCAGATCAATCTTAAGGTGATTAGTTTCACCCCAGAAATGACCATGTGGTGTAAAAATGAAAATATTTTGGAAGGAGATATCAAAGTGAAGGAGGTGAAACTACGAAACCTGTAAAAATTGGTTTGATGATATGAAAATGCATTGTGATGAGAATCCAGACTCCTTCTTCAGTCTAATTAATGAAGTGGTTGGAGAAATTCGATGTCTAGGTGAAGCAATCAAGGATGTTGAAATTCTGAAGAAAATATTGAGACGATTTTAACCCATGTAAAATACATAGGTGTCATCCCTTGAAAAATTTGATCTTTCCAAACATTTTCAGGATGATCTACTGAGCATCCTGGTGCCATATAAAATGAGAGTCAAAATAGAAGATTCTACGACTTGAGTGAGCAAGGAAATGGTGTTCAATGTCATGGAGAAAGTGAAAATTTCATAATATTGTAATGGAGAATATGATGAGGAAAAATAAATTCTTTTTGTCATTTCCAAGATGTTCCAGGATGGAAAATGGAAATTCAAATGGAAGTTAAGTCTTGATTGATTTTGTTGTAGAAAAGATGGTCACAATTCATCTCAATGATTATGAACGATTTATGATGAAGATAGGGATGATGAAAACATTGAGAATCCTTAGAGAAGTTTTTTCAAAAAGGGAGACTTCAAATATATAAATCAAGTACAGAAGAATAGTTTTCTCTATAAAGAGGAAGTTGATGATAATGAATTCTGTGAAGAAGAAGAAACAAAAATTTAAACTGGAAACAATGCTTCCATGATGGACCATTTAAAAAAATTATAATCTAATGGTGGATACAATCTGTTGAAAACTATTTCCAATCATGATTAGCAACTTAAGGATGATTTTAGTAAGCTTATGACTAAATTTATGAGTTGAAATAATTAAATATAAATTGTCGTGGAATCAACATAATATGTTGATCCGCTCGATACTAAAATTGAACGATTGGGAGAATTTGTGAATGTATATTCTAAAATACATGAACGAAATAATTATGTATTAGATCTATAATACTGATTAGAAGAGCTGGAAAATCTCATCAATGACCTCTCCTATAGAAAAAAATCGACGTTCGGGAATATTGAGGGTCTTGATGAGGAAGTTGTTACTCTTAGGAGTAAACTTGAGAGTGACTCAATTTCAAAAGAATAATGAAATATAATATTGTTTGGAAGTTTCATAGATGCTAAGATGTTAGAGAGAGTAAAACGTGGATCTAATAGAGTTGAAATGATTTTGGGTGATCAAAGACCCGCTTCCATGGGAAATAGTGGAATCAGTTCTGAGGAAGAATCGTCAAATGCTGCAATCAAATTGGGACCAAAATAACTCTAAGATGAAAGTGGGTCACGGAGAAATGTCACCTGATGTGTTGAAAAAGAAACTATCAATTCAATCTAAGAGAATAACTAAAAACTTTTTTCAATCCTCAATGAATAAGGGTCCCACAAACTATTATCCCATAGAAGAAGGAATGAGGATAAACAGAAGGGAGAAGACATTTTCGCTCATGAAGTTCCAGTTATGTGTATATCTGGGCCATAACATGTCTTATTGTGAAGTGGAAAGAAGATATCTAAAAATGAGAACATATGGGAGTTCAATAGAGGCGAAATAATTCATATCCTAATTTTTTTATAACAAACACTTTCTATGGATATTTTTTCTGATGTTCTAACTTTGGTCATAAGGCTGTTGATTGCAGGTAGAGGAGAGACATGGACACCTCATACTAGAGTCTGAGACAATTAAAATCTCATCAACGAGAAAATATTTCTCTTATAAACACGTTTTCTCCTCTTTAAGATGATTTTGACTACGATGAACCAATGTACACGAAAGATATAATTGACAGTACATTTGTGTGCTACACTCAATCCAACGTCTCATGAAAATAAATGATGAAAACTAAGAAATCTAACCCTGCAGAGGTGGCCTTCAAAGCATCAAAAAGAAACCACAAATGGACCCTGGATAGGGGTTGTTTTTCTCATATGACAAGTAATTCTGGCCTGTTAATGGATGTCCAATGGAGGGTTTAAGGAATAATTTGGGTTGTTAATGATGGATCTCTGAAAGTCAAAGGTAGTGGATGTTTTGAACTTGCTGATGGAGACATAACTGAAACTGAAGTTCATTTTTTAGACGTCCTACTTCATAATATCCTCAGCATGATTCAACTCTATTTCTCATAACTTGTAGTTACTTTTTATCAGAAAGGTTACACTATAAAATAAAAGACAGGAAATTCACATATGAAGGGATGTAGAACCGAAGGAAACCTATATCAGGTTCACAATAAATAATATATTTTCTACATGACAATTGAGGAAGAAGATAACCCATTTCATTGGAGATTAGGTCACATAAACCAATAATGCATGGAAAAAATATCAAAACTGAATATTTTCATAGACATTTTTAACCAGAAGACTGATTGTGAAAAGTCTTGTGATTCTTTAATTCTCGGGAAGCTGGTCTGTAGTTCATATCATCCAAAGAAGAAAAGGTCATATCATTTTCTTGATCTCATTCATACAAATGAATGTGGGTAGATAAATGGGGCTGGAACTCTTAGAGAAAAATAAATAATCATATTCATTGATGATTACAATAGAATGGCACGTGAAATGGTTATACACAAGAAACAACAAGTGATTGACTACATAAGAACATATCAGCGAATCACTGAGAATGATACTAGAATAACAGTCAAACTACTATGATCTGACAATATAGGGGAATACACGTCCAATTGAATTTAAAATAACCAAGAGAAGAACGAGATACAACATGAGGTAGCTGATGTGAGAACTATACAATAAAATGGAGTTGTTGAGTGAAGAAATTGGTAGGTGAACAATATTTAAATAATTATGATGATTGAGAGTCATATTCCATGACATTACTAGAAAGAGTTAATTCAAGTTTTAGTGTATATTCAAAATCGAACAGTGATTTATATGGTTAAGATGAAGACACAATATGAATTATGGCATGGAAGGAAGCCATTTCTAAAGTACATTAGTGACTTTGGAAGAAAATTCTTCATCATAAAAAAATAAGGAAATCATGGGAAGTACGATGACAATGTTGATGAAAGAATCATCATTGGATACTAAATGAACATTACATCCTACACGTGTTTCAACAAGCGCCTATGAAGGACTATGGAAATCATTGATGTTAACATCATTGTGTAGAAAACCATAAATGCTTCAACAATTTCATATGCATTGGTCATAGAAAGTGAGGAATAAATAGATCATGGGGTTAATGAAAATAAATAAATAGAGGATAGAGTATAAAACACCCAAGAGTCCCATCATGATGTTGACTCAGAAGAAGAATCTGAAGAGGAAACCATGGCAGGAGAGAATGCGGTTGAACTTAAAAAGAGTAATCAAAGAGCAGAGCACATGAGACTCATCCCATTTGGCGAGGACTCGCTAGGTGTATCCATGAGACCTGAGATCAAATCTGGGTGGAGGCATATTATCCAACTATTATAGCATCACTGTAACAGTACGGTAGCAGGCACTATAGTGGGCACTATAACAGGCACTGTTCGGTATTGTAGTAGTCGGAACTATTCATCTATATGGGCCTTCGGGCCATTGGTTTGGTCCTCGGGTCCTACAAGTCTTTCAGGTCACCAAAGGCCTTCAGAATAGTTGATTCTTAAGGCCTTCGAGACACCTTAATGCCTTAGGGCGACCCGAGGGCCTTCATGACACATGAATGAAGGCCCCATACACACTACAAAAAATGAGTTGCACCAAAAAAGGATTTATTGCAAGTGCACTCACCCGAGAAGAGCCAAATGGATTGTCAGAATGATAGGGTATGAATATGTCATTGGTACTAGCCGGTGCTTGCACGGGAAGCCAAGCTAGACGGTCATTGAAAAGTGGATAGCAACTCTCATGATGCAGATGCTGGGGAGGGGCAGTTCCTTGTAGATTGTCTGGATGAATTCACTCATACCTTCGAGTCATGTAATCTCCTAAGCCTACGAGCCATGTAATCTCTGAACCTACGGGCCTTGGAAGGGTTCCTCGTCATCCCTTTAAAGGGGGGTTATCAAAAATAAATAAAATATAAATGCCTTTGGGACATTTAGGATTCGAAGAGCAGAAATTGATCAATCCAACATTATTGAGGACTGGATTGCATCCACACAAACACATATAATGAGTAAAAACACCCAATATGCATCTCTGTTAGTTATGCAACCATTCTTATTTGAAGAAGCTGCAAAGGATGAATCATGGGTGAATGCCATGAATGAAGAGTGAGATCATATTGATAATAATTAGACATGGGATATAGTCATGAGACCCTAATGACACAATGTGATTGGTACAATGTCATTTTCTATAATATGTTTGATGAGAATTGATGTGATATCAGAAACTAGGCACAAATGGTTTGTAATGGATACTCACAGATAGAATGTGTTGATTTTGAAAAATATTTTTCTCTAGTGGCTACACCGGATTAAATCAGGCTTTATCATGCAATGGGGATCCAAAGTGGATATAAATCATATCAAATGTATGTCATGAAAATATTATTAAATAGTGTTTTCAAATAATAAGTCTACATCGAACAACCTGTGGGTATTCTTCTTGGTATAGATGAAACAATGGTTTATATGCTCAAGAAGGCACTTTATGGTTTGAAGCAGGCACCGCGAGTATAGTATTCCTGGCTGGATTCTTATCTCATGAAGCTGGAATTCAAAAAAGGAAGAGTATATCACAATATATATGTAAATAATTCTGCAGAATCTCAATTCATGGTTACTGGTTACGTTGATGACATTATATTTGGTGGATGCAGGTAGAAATTGGTGGATAAATTTGTCGTTCAGGTGAAAAAAAATTGGAAATGTCTATGACTGGGGAGCTCACATATTTCATCAGACTACAGGTGACTCAAAAGAAGTATTACACTTTCATTTCTGATGAAATGTATTCAAGAGAGTGGAATAAGTGATTTAATTTGCATGAATCTAGACTGATGTAATATTTTATTTCATTAGGGAAAAAATGATGGAAATCAGGAGGATATGACCTCTATAGATCCCACCATGTACTAGAGTATTATTAGAAGCATACTATATCTAATGACAACCCATCATGATATTGTCTTTCCAACATTCTTGCCGGCCCAATTTCAGATTGATATGAAGGATGAACATATGACTGCAGTAAAAAAGAATAATGAGGTACATTCAAGGTAATCATAATTATGTGTTCTACATTGATGTTGGAAGGGAATATGAATTATCAGCATTTTCTTATGCTGAATGGGATGGAGATTTGGTGGACCGAAAGTCCATCAGTGGTGGAGCATTCTATATTGGGAAGATATGTGTTGGATTATTGAGAAAAAAACAAGAATCTACTTATCTTAGTACAGTAGAAGTTAATTATATATCCACTACCAACGCATTCACTCAGATACTATGGTTGAAGCAATAACTAATAGATATTGGTAATGAGGTGAAACAACTAATGGTGATTTACTGTGATACAATAGCACAATTTATCATATAAAGAATCCAATTCATCATTCTCAGAGAAAATATATTGAAATCATATATCACATTATCAAGGAAAATTTGAACAAAGTGTGACTAAAATCGATCATGTTAGAATAGATGAACAAGTGGATGATATCCTAACCAATCCACTATCAGAGGTTGTGTTTGAAAAAAATCCATTGAACCTCAGTGTTCAGCCACCTATCATTGCTTAATGAGGTTACGAAATAACCCTCTCCATGGTTATGTTAACCGTTTTTAATCTGTTTGTGGATGTGATGAAGTTTTATGGGGTAGATACTATCTAGGTGGTGTTGGGAGTTGTACAATGAATAAATATCATTCTTTGGGTTTATTGTCAATGGGGGAGATGGAATAAATTTAGGATATGTGATTGACATGTAATGCTTCTTTGACATAGTAAGAGGATTGCTTGGTTGTCATTGAGAATTCTATAACATAGGATCCCAATTCAATCTTCCCTTATTTTTTCTACACTGACCATTTCTCACATATACATACAGTGTTGGCTGAGTTGATCTTTTTATTTTAGGTTTTGATATTGGCTGGTGCATTATTGAATTTACCTGGAGATTAACAACAAACTCAAAGGGGGAGATTGTTGGAACCATGACTGTTCTATGAATCCAAAGGGGTTTGGTTTGAGTTTGTAGCCAATAATCATTTTATGTTCAGAATTTTTACAAGGAAAGGGATCATATAGTTCAAGTGGACAATAGTATAGAAGGTGGCATCATTTCCATGTGTTTAACAAATTTTTGTCCCTACAAATCAATAAATGGAGAAATGATTGTTTCAAAACAAAAGATGCACACAATATTGTTGGTTCATGGAAAATTGGGTGAAAAGCATGTTTCGAGATCAGAACGTCGAAAAATGGAATAGGGGTGGGCTGTGTGAAAAAACATAGAGATGTGAGTAAACAATGGTTCTTGTGTGAAACGTATTGTGCACGGAATGACATGTTTTGAAAACCATGGTGGGTTTTGCATATGGGTATTGGAAATTCCTATAAATATTATGTGACCCCCAGCATTTGAAAGAAATAAAGACTTGGAGATGATCTATGATCTGATGCATGTAATATTTCCTGAAAAAGGTGTTGCACAAAAAACATATAGCTGCACAAGAAATTTATGGTATCACGGAAACAATAGAATTGTGTGAAAAAATTACAATTTCAAGGAAAATCTAGTGTTTCACTGAAAAATTAATGATGTGAAGAAATATTTAAGTTGTACACAAAATATTTACAGGTTTGAGTAAAGAGTGATGTTGTGAGAATGTTTTTTGGTAGAAAAAACAAATCCTAATCACAAAAGTACGATCTTTCACATACATGGTAGGTGATGTGTGAAATTTTCAGTGTCGGTTGATTACATGTTCTGAATATCTAATTTAGGGGTTCAGTTCATTCATGTGAATCAATTCTGGACATTGATGTAAGCAGTGTCTCATACTAAAGATAGACCATGACTTCAATGCAAATCTTTTGAAGCAACCATCATGTTGATAAAATGAGTTTGACTTCTCTTAAGGTAGTGTGCTAGGGGGAGATGAGAGAAGTGATCCGAGGGACCAGTGAGTTATTACAATAACATTTCAAAGACAGTGTGCCTGGAAAAGGGTGTCTATGACCAAATCATGTAATCCTAAAACTAGTAATGATTTTTAGATTTAGGTACGACTGACATATTGTCAGCGTATACTCCTTGAACGCATCCATTTGAATTGAACCAAGTAAAAGTGATGTTTCATCTCCCTTCATTCATTTGTTTGATAGAATTAACAAGTCCCTACCAATGTGGGAACAAGATCCACAACTTTTAAATGAAAACGTTGACACGATGAATCAACCATCCCCTCTCAGGGTTTTTTGAGGTCCTTCATTTATGTCATTCTATGTAGGGAAAGGATAGTCTGTAGAGTGAGGTAGTGAGATTTTCTTTCACCTGGGTTCTATGTAGATTAATAATGAGATAGAACATGTTATCCCATGTTATTTCATAGATAATTTTGTAGTACCTGTTTATCATTGCCTTCTTTTATAGTTTGACTATTTTCATTAACAATGTTCTGATACCATTTCAACTGTACTGATTTGGTTTGTCTCTTACTATTTTGACATATATATACATATACATATATATTTATATAAATATAAATATTTTGTTTCTATATACTATTTATTTATGAACTTGTGTATATAGGTCTTTTTATGCTCTTTATGTTTGTAAATTAGTTCCCTATATTTATTATTGTTTCCAAGGTGTTAGACCCCATCCCATGGGGATCAGGAAGGCCCTTCAAGTATTTGTAATTTCAGTTCAAGTGCCATTTTGAGAGGATACATGGGTTAGGATTATCATGGTAGGGTATCAAAGGATATTTATCCTTAAAATTATTTAGCTTTGGATGTTTTCTATAATGAAGATTTTATTTTAGAGATTTGAGAGTTAGGTTACGGTGAGTTCCTCCACAACTTTGTCCATGATGAAACTCATGTTACCATCGGTTTTGGGGATGTGTGCCTTCTAAATATCCTTCTTTTCAGATGGTATTTTTGTATTATCTATGATAATTCAACATTATGGAATATTGATTATTTTATTTTCTAGAGGTATGCCTCTACGATGTTTTCTATGACCTCCTCAAGAGAATTTATCTAATGCTACTGAAGGGAATCCTTATAAGTTTAATACTTTTATCAAGGATATCATGTGGTTAGTTCATTATATAGATGATAATGTATTTTAAGATCATAAAAACCATTGAGTTACAACCATGAGCTGTAGGACACAAAGATCAATCATGATTGTTGTTGCGTTATAATACACATTCCATTAAAGTTGAGATTAAACCTCAAGAGTTGGAGTATTGGATTAACAAGATTGATAATATCATAGACAGTATGGATACATCTAATTGAATAATTTTTATGTTCACGAGGTTTAGAATTTAGGGTACTATAAATAGATTAGGGGATTCAATGGTATAGAAAGATAGGCATAGGGAATATGAGTAGAAGGGTTTCTAGACTCCCTTAATCTAGTAGTTTTCCCCAATTTAGTGCTTATGGAAAAGACAAAATATTTCCTCTTGGTAAAGTACATATAATTTTAGGGTTAGCATACACTAATCAGTTTGATGGGGAGGTTTATTCTTCCCCAAAGCATATAAATAATGGAAAACTAAATACATAGAAGTAAATACGGGGTTTTCAACTAGACATCAGATCACATGTATTCACAATGAATCTTCAAAACTATACATTGATAGTATAAATAACTATGATTAAATATTTTAATATGTAAGGATTTTTTTATATTCTACATCATATCTTCCACCTAGTAGAATCATTAATGTAATTCTAAGGAAAAAAGTGAATGTGGAAGGATCATCACAGTAGTAGTAGTAGAGGTGGTTCTCAGATCTAGGACTATTTTGAAACTCTAGTTACTTCTAGTAGTTTTATAATAACATGAAATTATTCTCCCATGTTTAGATACACACACAAAATTATTTTCCTTCACCTACAATGATGTGTAGGAGCTTTGGGATTTATGGTCATCTACAAATATATGGTCAAGATATATTTACTCCTTGGTATGGGTAGGGATCATTGGCTCTGAAGGATACCATGGTAGAATCATATGATTCAATGACTATGGGGATCCAACTAAAGACATTTGGAGTAATTAGTCTTCATATAATATAATTGTTTTCAATGGATATAGATACAGGTCCAGTGGAAATCATAGGATCCATTATTATTGCATAGGAAATAGTGTGTTGTTCATTTGATACTAGTTTTTTCCGCTCAATTATATTTGAGGGTTTTGTTGATTATATTAACCATACCATGTATCTCATGTCATTTTTTATAGAGTTATCGACGACTCATGAGAAGTGGAATGGGTAGGGTTTTCGTGTCCTATTCGACACAGTCGATAGCTGATGTGGAGTTACTCATGGATTCTCTAACTCTAAATTTGTTTCTATTTAGAGTGACCATAGAGATATATTTTTGTATCTATCATCATGATAAGGTTGATTTTTATCAATATCATGTTTCATTTATTATAGAATATAAAATATCGTAGGTGTTTGAGAGAGAAAGAGAGTGGGCTTTGAGATTTTTTCGAGCCTAACCATCCCACTGAGAGCTCATAATTTTTTTATCTTCTTTTGTAGTTGATCATGATGAAATTTCATCTATTGTTTATCATCCCGATACTGTATCATATTTTATTGATTCTTACCCATGACATTTATTTGGGATTATTTCAAAGAGGTATTTTTCATATAATCTTGACCTGGTTCAAGGTATATTATTTATATTGATCCCTTATTAAGAGACCACATTGTGTTTTTATTTTATGTGTTGTCATCAAATTTACATTGGTTTTCAATGGTGATCAATGGGATAATAGGATCATATTTTAGTAAATATAATTATGTAGTTCCATTCAATAGCAGAGTTTGAAGAGACCTTATCATGTTGGGATCAAATTTTCTGTCAACTAATTTTCATCAGTTGTCCATGGTGATCAATGATATTTGAAGATCTCGTTGTTTTCATTATGATGAAGTAGTTACAATGTTAATGGTTCGTGGATAATGATCTCATGTATTGATAATTCATGAAACATATTTTATGGACTTTGAGTTTCATTTTGATTACTAGATAATTATAATAGATTCATTATATTACATTAGATATAATATTTGAATAATTCTCCTTTTAAGATATGAATATTCTTTGTTGTTTTGTATTTCAGAAAAACATATATACATTCCAAGACTTTTGATCCCGGATTTATAATGTAAATGGGAAGAAGATGTCATTCCAATCATATTTACCGTTGGTTGGAATGAAATATGTTTCTTGAAGAGTGGTATGTTACAATACATTCCTTGTAAAATATTATGTTGTTAAAATTGTTCGAAAAAAGTATATATATCATGACAGTTGGTGTTCAGGATGAAATTAGTTGAGTTGTTTTGGAATGAAGTGATTCATTGATGATATTATCATTATAATATTGTTTCTCATGCCAATAATTTCTCACATGGGGTTTGAGTATGTGTCGAGTAAAATATTTGATCGCTATCTAATTCATAAGAATTTATTATTTGTATAACATTTTTGAAGCCTTAATGATACTTAAATTTTTTTTTGAAAAATTCATAATTTAATGAATAATTATGGCTGTTGTTTCCCAATCATATTTTAAGGTGGCATAGTGTCCCAATGCTTTCCAAATTTTTATTCCTAAATAAATGCCGTTTGATTTAAGGAAAATGAAGGTTTTTTGCAAAGGAGTTCACAACATATAGTTTTTGGAGTATGAATCGCTGTTCTCAAAATGCAATTTCGGTACATTGTATGATGAAGGAAAATAGAGAAAGGATGATTTCAACATAACCGTGTTATGGGGACCTCAAATCCTGCTATTTGGACCGCGAAGAGAAGAAATGTTCACAAAAGGATCACAATTTATGGGAGGTCTATAGTTTGTTGGAGGGATGCCATTTTTGAAATGAGTTAGATATTATTGTTGCTTAAAATGTATTTTAGTTTTCAGAAGATAACAGTCTCAGCAAATGACTAAGGTACTATAATTAATGCATATAACGTTTCATGGTAATGGAAATACAACATTAAAGATTAATGTAAATAATATTATTAGGTTTTATAGATAGTATTTTCCTATATAAAAACCCTAATAAGATCATAAGGTATAGAGAATATTAGGATAAGAAATTATCGCTGCTTGAAGAATTCATGTATGCCTGAAATAGTTTGTGAGGGGGAATTTAGTGAAGGAAAAGTGTTCGTGGAGGAAAGAATATATGAATGTAGAAGTATTCCATAGAAGGATTTTTTGGGGATCTGCATCCCACAAATGAAATGTGAGAAAATTACATAGGTGGTCATTAAAAGAATAAAAAATCAACAAAATAGGGGCGGTCCTTGGATGCTACAGATGTCCATAAAGTAAGGGGTTGTCTGTGAGGACAACGTATACCATGAAGAATATACAACACATGGTGAAAAGGTGTTATTAGAGGACACATGAAAATATGCAATTGAGAAATACTGCATACCCATGATAGGTTTTTACACCGTCATCATGATTCATGAAGGAGAAGATCCATGGAGACTTCAAAAGTGGTAATGTTAAACAATTATATTTATTCATGAAGAACATTTCTATAAACTAGTGCTTGGGTATAATACCTAAAATGGGATTAAAAAAGTAAAATCTTGTGTGTACCCTGTTTATTCACAATAGACAAATGCGAAAAAAATATACGTAGTTTGATGGTTGAAGATTACCCAGACCTGAAAGTAATTTCATTTTTGAGAATTCAATAAGATAAGTAAATCGGTACAATCATGTGTTTGTAATGAGTGTCTATGAAGGAGAATAAGACAGTGTTACGGTATTTCACATGATTGTGTGTCCAATAAATAATGAATGTTCCCACATTATGATTGACTATTATTCATGGAAGATTAATTTTGATGAGGTTGTATTATGCTCATCATTATTCTTTTAATAATAACATAAGAGATTTGTGATTCTATAATTATTTTTATTTGGTGATTTAGTGTAGTTGGATTTACATTGAAGAAGAAATATGTATCATGATAATGTGATACAATATGGAATATTTTTTTTCTCATTGATCAAAGGTATAAGATGACATGATAGACCAAATTGATATCATTTGTTCATTATTTGTTTAGAGATAATTATGTTTATTTTTCAACAACGTTCATATTATTGTGACTAATAGAAGACGAATATATTGAATTTTTTTTCAACTAGGAATATGTATAAAGTAATTCCCTCATGTTTTTGTGAAAATAAAAATTTGAAGAAGAATAGTTTGGAAGATTAAATCAGAACTATGACATCTAATAGCACTCAACAGGTTGAGTAAACTCTTGGTGTTACAAACCCTTATCCAAAAGGAGAAGGCTATTTTGAGATGGAGTATAATGATCTATCTATGTACTATAAAACATGCACTGTAAATTGACTATATTTTCTTTCATGTGAAATGGTATTTCCTACATGCTGTAACAACATTTAAATGATTCTTTTCTAGTTGTTGTGTTTTTAGGATTATTTGAAAACCATTCCCAAAAATATCAACTTTTTGAGAGTAGTGACCCTTTTAAAAATATAATTTTTTATATTTACTATGTGTATATACCTTTATGAGACATATATAAGAGATTAAGAGAATCAAGACCCTATCAGGTCTAAAAGGTACATTAATAAAAATTTATAATGTGATTAATAAGTCTCCAACACTAATTTAACCCCTCCATCTTAATGATTGACATATCCCAAACTAGTTTAGTCACATTTAAATAATATTTAACTAGAAGATATAATGTTTCTCATGATTAGTTCATATAATTTGATATGAATAGGTATGGTTTTTCTAGTGTTTCACTTTGGGGATCACATGTTCAATATATCATGAAATAAGATGCTTCTCTAAAATTGTACATGATCTATTAGAGTAAAACAGAATAATAGTTAATAATAAGTATATATTTCTTCATGAATATGATTTTATCAATTAGTTAATTTTGGAAAATTGGTTTTTGAATATTTATATTTGGTTGGGTTATCATTATCTTAGAGTATGGGAGTCTGATATATAGATGAAGGATTTCAGGAGATTGTGTGGCCAATATGAATATCTTCTAATATTTTTCATTCTAACCAATGACCCTTTAGAATTTATGGCTTTGTGAAATCAAATATTCCATCAGTATATCCACACTTTTATGGTTGTGTTTCTGGATGATATTTTTGTATATTCAAGATCCGAGTGGAAGCATGTTCACTATTTGGGTTTGGTTTTAGAAATACTAAGAATCTAATGTTTGTATGGAAATTGTTCAAAATGAAATTTATATATTTAGAAAGTTAGGTTCTAGGAAATTTGATTTATGTTCATCAATTATCATTTGATCCTAATATAGTGAAGGATTTTTTGTCTGGGAAATAACCATGAAATGTCATTGAGATGTAGAGCTTCATTGGTTTTGCGGGATATTATCAATGATTCATCGATTATTTATCAACTTTTACATTATCCTTGACAAATCTTACCAGGAGTGGATTGAAATTAAAATGGGAATAAATGTTCTAGCATTCATTAAATGAGATAATATGACTTCTATCATTGGATCATATTTCGATGTTACCTGATCCTAGTAAGGGGTGTGTAGCTTTCAGTAATATATATAGAGATTTTATAGGTTTTGTGCTAATGTAGGTTGAACATGTGGTATCTTACAGCTTTAATTAGCTTTGACGGGATGAGATTATTTAATCCAATCATGATTTAGAGATTTTCATAGTTATTCACGTGTTTATGTATTTGGAAAACTATCTTTTTGTGGATTTGTTCATAGTATTTTATCAACATAAGTGTTTTAGCTATATCTTCTACTAGAATTATTTGAATCTCAAGTAGAGGAAGTTGGTGGAATGCCTATAGATGTTTGAAATTGATATCATTTACACACTTGTGAAAGGGGAATGGAATTGATGATGTTCTCATCAGTAATATTCCATGCTTTGTTTTTTTATGAAATTGAAGGAATAATGGAATCTCATGGTGATTTTTTTCTTTGTTGGATCTGGATTATTAGGAGTATGTTTTAGGTATGGTTTTGAGTAGGGTTTCTTTAACATCATTTATCTTTAAGTCTATTTTATATATTCACTTTAGGATGAAATTGTTCAGAAGAATTACAGAAACCATATATTTTTGGATGACCATTTTGGTTGATCTCTCTCTCTCTCTCTCTCTGTAGATGGTATTCGCAATTTTGTGTATCTATTTTTCATCCCAAAATCTATGAACAGATCTATTTTTTTTTATTTTCATAGTTCTTCCTGGTCAATTAATTCTGGAACAATGATGGTTTATTAGTATAAGATTTAATTATTCTTTTGGTTGGTTTCTATGGTGTGAAATTTCTTTTTATGTGTCCCGCTACTAAACCTACCAAATGAAAAAAGAAGTGTCTGAAACTGTATAGTCTGTTCGAGGCTATTTTGATGCCGGTTTGGAAATGGTATAAAGATTCCATAGATATTTTAGTATTATTATTATAGTAACCCAGCTAAAAATAATTATATATGGGTGTTTATTGATCATTTGACAAATTCATATCATTTGTTCTTCTTAGGGGCAACAATGAAGTTTAAGATCATTGAATGCTATATAGGAATTAGATTGTGGGATTATAGAGGACATACCTCTTGCCTATGTAATAGATTTGTTTGGATCATTCGATATCCATATAGGATTGTATGTTTTTTTTATAATTTATTCTCCAATATTTGTTCATAAATTCTCATTTTTGGGTCAGTATGGATTCCAATTATGGTCAGCTACTTGTGAGGTATATATGGGAAAAGATTCATTGGTTTCATAACTTTTGGTTTTTGAGACATCAATGATGAATAAATATATACATCGACATATGTTCATGTTCATGAGTCAATATGAATATTACAAGGATCAGTGGAATATGCCTTTATAGTTTTTGGTAGGTTATATAGTTTTCTAGAATATTTCCCCTCAGTTGGGTTACCACCAGCAAAGAAAATAGTGAATGTTCGCTATGAGATATAAAGGACCATTTATTGTCCCTAAGTGGTTTGGGTAGGTTTCTCATTAGTTGATATTTCGGATTAGTTGATAGGAATTCATGATTTTATCCATATATCAAAGCTTATGAAATATCATCAGGATTCTTCTCAAATTATATGTTTGGATGATATAGAATTACATCTAGCCATTTCTTTTGTGGAGAATTCAGAAGATATCATTGAACCTCTAGTGAATGTCTCATATGGGAAGATTATTCTATTGAAAAAATATTATAATGACAAAATTTTTAATTTGATGAGGCATGGGGGTGTGAGTCACTGGGGAGGGAGTAGTGGAATCACTTATTTACTGGGCTTCATTCTTATACATGACTTATTGGGGATATATAGTCTTACGGTTGTGAGTTTGTAACATATTATTACACTAATTTATGTAATTTAGTTCTATTTTCATGTTTTCTTCATCCTTTTATAAATGTTAGTTTGATTAAATTAATGGAGTCTGAGAATAAATGTGGAATTTTTTTTTGGAACATTCCTAGTTTTTGTAGAATTCATGGGGTGGTTTGGTTTTATTCATGTAATAATATGGAACTTTTCCTATCTACAGGATATATACACATTGTATAGTTGTTATACATGTTTTGTAATTCATATAGGCCATATCTTGTGAACCTGAAAAATTATGTGAAGGGAATACTTGTTTTGTGAAGGATAGATTCTGTGTAATGTTAAAAGATCATTTTTTAATAAAATGGTTATGTTGTTTTAGGAGTATGTGATACATGTTTATTACATGACATGTAAAGGGATTAAAATTCCTATAGAAGTGATGGATAATACATTTTGGGCATCATATTTGTGATAGGTTATTTCATTCACACAAAATCACTTCTTATCTCATCCTAGAAGGATTATATGGTGATCATGTTGACCTCTAACCCATATTGAATGTTTCATTCAATGATTTATCATTGATGTAGTCGATGTGTGTTTCTATGTTTGAGTAATACATTCTATTTATTCCTGGAAATTGATTGGGTTAGCTACATTGTGTCGTGTTGTCATATCCATTGGTATGAGACGATGATTATATATTTTCCAATATAGTTCTATTTTGTGATCTTGTTTTAGAGGTTGATTTCTTCTATGTTATGTTATGGTGGGTGTTCCTTAATAAGGTATGGTTTCTTTACTTTTATCATTAAAACCATATTTTAAATTAAATCAATTATAAGATGTGTAGATTGATACTAGGGCTTAAGTTTTCATTGTTGTTTTATTCTAGTCAGTGGATCCCGTTGAAGGAATTTGTGACTTGAGTTTCTTGGTAGGTGATTACTTATATAGGATGTGTTGGTGAACTATATTACTCTACGTATTGATAAATTTTTCAATTAATTGAATAGTTCTACTTTGTGTTTTTAGAAATTGTTTTTTTATTAATGATGGTTTCCCAGGGGTTTGGGTAAAAGAAATGTGGTTTTCATGGAATTGTGTAATGGTATTGTGAAGTGGTTTACAATGAATGGTTTAATTAAATTTGTTTACAAATTTAACACATGAAAATCCATTGAAACATAAGTGTAAGGTCTATTAATAGGACATACCCAATTCCTTGAGGATTTCCCATTAGGATTTTCTCTCCCCAATATGACTTATTTTCTTCCGTATTGGTAGAAATTTTGGTAGGTTCACTTTCTTGGGGGATACTATGCTCAAAATAATTGATTCATATGTCCATTTACATGATGATTATGTTATTTTATATGTCTAGGTAAATGTTTCCAAGATATCCAAACCTAGTGTGATCTTTGTCAGGAAGTTATGAGTGGTTTTTCTTTTTTCAGGATTGGTTTTGATTGTACAACCATGGATATGATATGATATGTAATATCTTATTTTTTATATACATTCAATGATATATGCATTTGAAATTCTTAGAAACAGATTCATCAGAATTATTTGAGAATTTCAAAAAAGTGGAAATTAAATGTTTCTCCATGCTTTTGAAAAAAATGGTAAACTATATATCATTCATTGGTTTATTAAATATTTTATTATGAGTGAACAATTGCTCATAAAAATGTTATTAAACACATATTTGATATCCAATGGATCTCATTAGATCAGACCCTACATAACCCTTCAGTAGTGTGTATCCTGTTTATAACTTTTTATGTAAGGAAAGGAATGGTGTTGTAGTGAGAAAGAATGGTTTTATATGAAATGGGTATTGGGTATCTTGGATGGTGATATGGTTTGGGTAATCCAACACTATCACATGGATATGTTGAAGAATCTATATATCCTTTTCCCTTTGTTGTTATACATGTATCTTAGTTATTTTTATCATACATTTTCTATAGAATGACTTCTTATATTTTCTTTATCTATGGAAAATATATATTATTGTTTTTTCCACTATTTCCTTATCTACATGTATATGTATGTCATGTTTTCTACTTCAGGTTAGGATAAATAGTTCTCTAAATTTTAATTTTTTATTTGTTGACAGACGGTAGCCAATGGGGATCAGGAATGCCCTTTGGGAATATCTAAATTTAGGTTAGGTGTTGGATGGGGAGTTTACCAGGGTCGGTTTTGTCACATTATATTGGAGGAACAAACATATATGTGTATGATGAGTCCCGAGGTAATAGATTTTTATTAAATCCTAATTTTATTTCATGATTAGATATGTCTATATTTCATTTAAGAAACATTTGTGACCATAATCTCTAATAAATAACCATTTTATTCTCTTTTGGAAATTTCTGGTGTTTATATATTTATTATTCCATCCATCCCCTGGTATATTAAGATTCATTCTTCATGTTATCGAAAATGTATTTTCTTTTATAGATTATTTTTTTAATGATTCCCTTCCATATTTGTTTCCAATTACAATGTTCATTTAAATTTTCAAGTAAATTATTATTTATACTCAATATATCTTTTCGGTCTCAATCATAACAGATTAGAATTTATTTTTAATCTTTTATAGGGAATATTTTTCATTTGTTTTCATAGTATTTAAATTTTTAATTTTTAGCAGAAGTGTAAAATAGATCATTACTTTAATGATTACCCCAATATTTAAATTTATATCATTCATTACCATTCTTTTATATTAAGATATAAAGAATATAGGCTTTTCATTCATGGATATTTCATAATTTTAGATTAACAATCAATTCAAGACATATAAACACTCCCAAAGAATATAATAGTTCATTGTATTTGGAGACTTGATACACAATATTATAATTTTTCAATATATCATTAACAACTCCCATAATAATCATTTCCATTATAAATCTTTGAAAAGATATCACACATAAATAAATTCTTCCTAACATGGGGAATGTACACATAATAAATGAAAAGCATTGATACTAAAAAATGGTAAACAAGGAAGATATATTATCATAATATGAACATAATGGTTTGAGAACATGATAATAACATATGAAACCCATAATCATATTATCAAATATCATATTTCTATTTTATAGAATAAATACTTTTACATCATAATACATAAGAAAAATGAAAATCCAAAAACATGATCCATGAGTAAATAACATTTTCATAATACACGATCTTATGGCATGCAGGTCATCTTATAATAGTTTTTACCTATATAAATAGAATAATGGTCACTAATTATGTTAGGGACCTAAAAAATAGTCCTCTCATAAACATATGGACATGAAACCATATCCTCTCATAACATTATTAATGCAAAAGACATGACCAAACATCAAATTGTGAACATGTAATATTGTTCACTAATAACATTTTGAACATGAAATCGTATTTATATATAACATTTTGAACATGTAATTAGGTTCACGGTTAACACATTGTCACTTGATTTATCATTATATACCCAACTACTTGGAGGGAAGTATAGGTCCTTCCTAAACCCTAATGGATATCATACATATATATTCACCATGATCATAAAACATTTACCATATCATAACCCATGAATGTAATTTGTTTTCATAAACATGTATTAATATCATAATCTGTCAAAAGGTGATAGGATTCAGAATCATTTTATTAATTCATCAAATAATAACACATGAAATGAATATGGTTTCAAAAGTGTTCTATCATGTTATATTCAATGGAAGAAAAACTAGTTTCTTAAAAATAATTTCATCCTAATCATAAACCATTAAGAAACATAATAAAAATGATGTCATTGGATCATATCCCCAATAAAAGAAAAATAACATCATATATTTCATCTTATATTGATAATTATTTCTCATGAAAAATAACATGTAATTTTTCTAGATGAAAATATCAAGTCTTTGAAATTGACTTCGTAACACGAGACATTAAAAAATATTTTTTTGTAGAAGTTTCCTTAAAAAATATATATAAAAACATATTTATTGATCTTTAAAAATAATTAAAAAAATTTCACGGAACAATAATAATTTTAAATTCAAAGAGCATGGTTTTAAAATTAAATTTGGAAATAAATTTCTTTTGAAATAACCTTGAAAACACATAAAAGTGGATTTAATGATCTTATAACACATTTCTTGAGGAAAATTTACTTTTCACATAAAAAACTTAAAAAATTAAAAATTTTGAAAATCTATTTCATTGAAAATATACTTGAAAATTTATAATTTTAAATAAATGTAAAATAATGTTCAAAATGGACTAAAATTTGGATCATTCTATACAGGTTAAAAAAATTTCCATTCACATTTTCGGTAAAGTCAAATGAGAATTTTTTGAAAAATGACTTCAAGATTCGATTAATTTTATTTTTTTAAAATAATAAAATATTTCAAAATTTCATAAATAATTACTTTTATGACAGTTAAAATATTTTTAAATGATTATTAGAAAAATGGTTTTGGATGGAAAATGTTTATGAAACGCATAGAAAAAAATTGATAATTTTTCATAAAATGTTTTTCATGACTCAAGTGTAAATAAAAAGGGTAAAATGAACATAAAAAATATATTCTCATAACATTACCATAGTACAATAAATTTCATTAGTTTCTTGATAATTATATCATGGAATTCTATCATTGTATTGATAATTATTAGAAATCCTTATAAATGGTGACATTTTATCATAAAACCATTACCACTTTGGTCACATAGAATCTTAATCACCATAAATAAATAAATTTAAATGAAACATAAAATATCAATTTAATAAATAAATTCACGATATTACATGAAAAGGTAATTTTTATGCACCTCATAATAGAATATCGATGCATAACATAACATATTTCTCAAAGAAGGAAAATTAAGACAAAAACCCATTACTGCTTTGGTAATTTATGAACAATAACCCTATTGAAATAGTGGTCAAAAAATGGAAATTTAAATAATATTATTTTTCAAGAGAATAATCATAATATAAATACCTAGGTATTATAAACATAATATAATATAAATAGTTGGTTGTATGGAATGTGACTGAAAGAAGTAATAATTGAGAGGAAAATACCTCACCGTTTTAGTAATCATTTGAATCCTAATCCACATTAATGAATAACATCAAGTAAGACATTAAATATAAATCAAATAGTGGTATTTATAAAATAAAATTTCTAATGGTAATTATATACACTACCTAAAATAAAGGACATCTATATTTTAATATGTCTCCCAAAAATGATGGAGGGAATTCAAATCTCTTACCAAAATTCTATAATTATTCATACAAATTATAACCTCATATAAATAATATGTTTATTATACATATATTATAGAACTATAATTATATATATTATAACATATATTATTTACTTATCATTATTTATTACCAATTACATTTTAAAATCATGTTTCAGGTAATAAAAATCTTTTTTCTTATATGTTGTGATTTGTTATATTCAGTGATATCACATTAAAAATGGTTCCAATATACACAAAATAATTCTCTTGATATTATTTTTAAATATATAAAACAATTATAATTAAATTTTATGAAATCTAGAACCACGTTCCACTCAAGGATTCCTCGAGCACGTTTTTCCATATTCACTCAAGAGTATCTCCCCAAATATGAGAGGATGATGAATTGTGGAAAGGTCCTATAGTTTGTCTGTGAAGAGAATATTACCTATTTTAAAAAGTGAATCACAATGGATAAATAATAGAAGATAAATTTAAGAATCATATTTAAATATATGGAACTGGATAAACATCCACTATAATAACTAGACCAGTAACTCATCGTAGTAGATACTGATATAAATAACCAAGAACTGAATAATAATAAAAATAAGTAAAATGAGTCATATACAATAGATGATGATTTCATGTCTATGAAAAATAGGTAAAACATGTATTCATGTATGCATGAAGTAAATAAAATACATGATATACAAATATTAAAAAAAGGAAAAAATCATTCCAAGCTTCCTGAGCTCCAGCTCGTCCATCTGATGCTAAGATTCATACTAAGACATGCCGGAAGTCAGTCATCCAAAAGGGGATGAATACCCCCATCTAAGAAAAACAATAATATTTTAATCGTTTGTATAATTGGATGGTTGTATAAGGATTAAGATAAACTCAGTAGGCCACCACCAATAGTGTCTATAATTACCCAGTATGTGTTTATAACATTAAAGTGTATATATATATAGTAATGTAAAGTATTAAAAAAATTATGGATTGGATCAATATTCATACGGAATCATGGATTACAATACCTGCTTTGATCTTTGCCTGAATATCTATAAACATGTATCAAGGGACGTAATTCCTAGTATCACATTTATAAGCAAGGAAATGCCCACTATCACAGTAGTAAACATGACACCATGCCCAATATCACATTAATATGAAATTCCATACATAGTATCACATAAATAATGGACTCTATGACCAGTATCATAGTATAGGGAAACATGCCCAACATCACAATATTAGGACTCCATTACCAAAATGAAAGTATGGGGACACCATGCCCAGTATCACGGTATAGGGATGAGATACCCATTAATTATTAATTAGTTAGGGTCTACATTCCCATACATCATTAATCATCAAGTTTCACCATGCCTAGATATTATTAATTTACAATGGTAGACACTCCCCAACAATATTAATTATCAAGGGTCACTATTCCCATACATTATGAATTATCAAGGGTCTCTATTCCACTAAATGTTAATTATAAAGAATCACTATTCCAATACATCATATGATATAAAAATAAATTTCTAGACATATGAAGGTCCAATTATATGGTTGAAAGTTCACTATTATTTAGTATTAACAAGTGCATAATTGTGGTTCCATTAAAAATGGTGGTGTGGTCTCACTACTCACATTCTATTTAATTCATAATAACTGACAAGTGATATTGTCATTCTATGTCACTACATCCAATCTATTGTCAATATGATATCACCAATTAGGTTTATAAAAAATCACATGAAATTTGTTTTGGGTATATGGTATCTTTGTCCAATTAAAAATCTGGTGGAAAAACCAAAAGGGATTTCTCACTCTAAGGATGGACAACTATTTCATTATTTTGGTTCTATGAAGATATCTACTTCCATTTAAGAACACCAATTCAAGAATGTTACAAATTAGGGGATATTTGTAGTGAAAATAGTATACAAAACATAACAAATATTATAAAAAATCAAGACGTGAATGGATAATAAGTTGACCACCTACCTCGAGCTTGTAGAGGAGTACTCAACAAGTATCACCAGTTGATTTGATCAAGATCAAATAAATGAAAAAATAGATGAACTCTATTAAAATAGGACTTCTAATCTTGCATCATGATATCATCAATGATACAATTAAGAAAATTTAAATGATCCTATGAATTGAAGATCTTACATAGAGGAATCCCACGATATTAATATAGATTCTATAACACTTCAGATGGAGAACTAGAATAAAAAGATATGGAATATGGGATTTAAGTTTCCATGACATAAAGAAGAGGAACCCCATCCTACTAGAATTAATAAATGGGGAAAATAAGTTATGATATAGTTCAGTATTATTAATTTTATTAAACTAAACATTAAGGTTCAAATTGTTTGGGTGCATGGTTATCCAAACTGAGCACCAACACTGGGTATCGAACTGCCTCAAGGGGGACCCCACACGAATAGGACCACACATTTTGAGAAACGGTATTCCAACCATGAAGGTGGTTTTTCTAAATATATGTAGAAAAAATTAATGGGTACACAAATCAATCGGCCTGGATTCCTTAAATCATAACACTCAAAAGAGATGTCTGGAAAACCCTCTAAAGATTAGAGTAATCATGTGGTATATCCCTTATAGTTTATTCTAACCAAGTGGTTAATATTTTTCTTACAAAAATCTAGGATCATGGATCTGATATAGCCCTGAATACCCGTGTTACACATATGAACTAATTAGGCATCCATATTAGGTCTAAATTAATGAATTTATCTGAATTAATAAGTATCCATACATAATATAAAAAAATTCTTATAGTTTCCTACAATAAGTAAACTCATCCTCTAGTTCAACTTCTGTGGATAGAAAACATAATATGAGAAAAACATCATCCATCGATCACATGTGTTGGCCCCCACTCCCATGTCCCATCATTCCCCGTCATGGATTATATAACACCCATACTAAAGGGACCTATATTCCTTGGAAAACATTCATTACCAAATTGATTATAAATATAAGATACTCCTCAATAGAATCATCATCATGTTACTTAATATTCTAAGGATCAAAAGTATGATTTAGATCATCATGATAACTATGAATATGTGAAACCTAGAAGACATCATTCATTTCAAGATACCTCTTAGGTAATAACAACAAAAATTGTATAGAAATGAATCTATCAATAATATAAAATTGAAAAAATACATGGATAAATCATACCTAGGCTACACATATATCTATTACCATGCCTGGGTGAAACCATAAAGAAAACATGCTCCCAAAACATGAACTATAGAGGTTGTCGAAAACTATTGTTAATATATTTCTATATATAGTGATTAGTAGAATCTAATTTCTGACTAGATGATTCTTCCCCAATGGCTCTTAAATGCTATGATAACCTAATTGTGTATATTCTCCAACCTATAAACATTATAGGGGTGAATAGCATGGACTCATGTATAGTGGATCGTAAAGAACCATATGAAACATCTCATGATAAATATTTTTGTATTAAAAAAGGATGTGATGGATATTCTACTCCCATGAAACACTGATATAAAGGATGCGTACTCAAAAAATTTCCTAAAGAACATATATAGTCTATTTTAACTGACTATCAGTATGTGGTTGAAATCTTATGCTCAGAATCAGTTGTGCACCCATAGCCCTCTGAATATGCATCCAGATTCATGTTGGGTAATTAGTTTCCATGTATTAAATTATATTATTAGGGACCCCTATGATCAGTTTAATCTCACAAAAAAACAATATTAATATCTTATCAATAGAGGAAGTCCCTCGAATACAAAAGAAATGAGCTAATTTCATCAGTTGATCCACGACAACAAAAACTACATTACTACCTCAAAAACTCCACAGAAAGTAAAAACAATGCATCCTATAATGATTCAATATCCATTCCCGTATTGGTAAGGATATTATCAATTATTTAGGTCTCTCATGTGCTCTCTTCACCTGTAAACTATTCAAAAAAGAATGGATAAAACCTTCTATCTAAAATTTCATCACTGAACACCAATACAAGTCGGCTCTTGTCTCAATAAATCATATAGATAAATGGGTGAACTACCCAATTATTTTCATATGACTATTTCATCCTATCATCCCTCAAAAAATTTTAACACATATAATCCAATGTATACATTGGAATTATTCATCATTTTTAGACACATATGGAGGTGGGTCCTCATAAATTTTTCTCTCTCTTAAGACCCCGCCCTCCGAATCTAAGAACTGCCTCATCGTCAACTTCTCCAGAAGTGAAGTTTTAATTGTTAGTGATACAATAAAATACTTCATGTGATGTTTCAAAACCTTTTTACGCATCTATGAAAATAATCTATATGTTTCTATTTGTTACTAGCCGCAGGAACCATATGTTTTGGAGTCCTCCAACTTAGAGCATCGACAAGTAAATTTTCCTTTATAAGCCTATAAGCTAGCTCAAGGTCAATGGAATATAAATATTAATCCTATATTCATTGACTAATATACTAGAATCATTGTGTGAAAATATAACCTGGTCATTTTTTGGTAATTGTACAAAAAAACTCTATCCTAGTTTTTAATACCCTCAATTTTGCATGGTTTGAAAAACATCATCCAACTCAAGATAATGTGTTGGGAAATTCTGATCAAGAGGCATCAACATTAGTAACCCGCTCACAACAACCTAATATTAATGAATCAAAGATGCTTCAAGACTTATATATAGTGTATCCCAATTGATTGTGTATATTATTCCCCCCTCTGGAATAATCAATATCAGTGCGGAATTAAATAACCTTTTTATCTCTAGAATTATTGTCCTGTAAGATTTTGACAATATAATATTCACAAACATCTTAATAAAACCTATATGTAGTACTTATAAGAATAATAAATCATTTATTAAATTTATGTAGTATCCAACTATCACCATGAAACATCATATATCAAATACATTCTTGTGGTAGTCCAATGTAACTACAACACTCACCATATCTGGGTTAATTGAATCTTATTCCAACGAGAAAATATGACCTAGAAAGTTTACCATATCTATCAGGATGTATAATTTACTATGATTAAAATAATATTGATTATATATTATTGTAGTCAAAATGATATCAAGATGAGTATCATGGTCTCTTCGAGTATAGAAATACAACAATATGTCATCTATAAAGACAATGAAAAAATAATTTAGATAGGTATGGGTAAATAATTTTTATAGGGATAGGTAACCCAATTAATCAAACCCATAAATATGGAATGTGTTGTCATAAGACAAAATTATGTCACAATATACTCATATAATCCATATAGAATACAAAAATATGTAGATGGAATATGTGAAAGACTAACTCAAACATGATGATATCTTAATCTCATGTTTATCATTGAAAATAACCTCTCTCCTATGAGGTAGTATAAAAGATAATAAATGTTAGGTTAAAAATATTGGTTCTTCACTCTGAGCTAATTCTATTTTTGGTAATCCATGAAATTCTTATGGTCTTGGTCCTCCTTTTTAGAAAAATGACAAGTTAATCCGATAGATAATTATTGAGACATATATAACCCTTGTCCTAAAAAATATATAGCCCCATCTTGATCTTCTATGACTCGGAAACAACCATCTGGTAAGGTGGAATAGATAATAATGAAGCTCTAGGGACTAGATCGATAGTAAAAACTACATTTATCTTAGGTGGTTTTAATGAATAGTTATTTTAGAATACATCCATGAATAAATAAATTGTAGGAAGAAACTCAGTAATATATATCCCTTAATCATCCATGCTTGGGATTGAAAATTGGGATATGACAGAACCTATCATAGGAATCTATGGTCCAACCCTACCAGCGTAGAAATCCAAATCGCCCCTGTGGATATATGTACAAAACATTCATGGTTAAATCAATAGCCAATAATAATAAATATCCCAAGGGGAATGGTAAAGAACCAACAATTATCTCTAGGGAATGAATTAAAATTCATTCTTCTTAGACCAGAATAGGTTCTAGAAGAAACAATGGTTTCTTACATCGAGTGGATAGCCCTTGGACTAGAATATGCTCCCTGATCGAATACCCAAATTGTATCTGGCCTCATAACACTATAGAATTACTCAATAAGAATCCCAAGGCACTAAAAATTAACCATAGGTAAAAAATAATGTGATTCCACTATATTGAATAACGAATAAAAAATATTATATGTAACTAGAATTTTACCCCAAATATTAAAAACCTTGAAATCATACTCCTTTAGTATAAAATGAAATGAATAAATCTTGCATGAACTATGTCCCTATGCTACTATAGCACTTCCTAGAGTGGGTATATAAGGCCCCGACCTTAAAAATTACATAATCATGAATTAAATGAATAATTCACATAGTGGATATTTTCAGGTATACAGTTTTAGAGAATTAGGTCATAACTATTACATCTCATAAGATTAAAAAGTAGACACTTCTACTAAGTTTCCATAAAATAAAATAAAAACTCCTAAAAAGAAACATGTCTAGTTCCATGTTTTAGATAGCATGTCTTTCCTTGATCACATCCTTGACCCTATTCATCTTTATTTCCTCTAGAAAACATTTCAAAAACTTGGGATGAGCATTAAAATCCTAGTAAAGGATACACAAATAAGGAAAACTGTTATTTTTTCCAAACAACAAGTAAACCATGTATACTTTATCAAAGTAATACTTTTCCCCTTTATGAAGTAGTAAAAACTCTTCACTGAATAAAAGATCATTACTTACCCATTTGTAACCAAAAGATTACCATAAAACCCATATAATGACACATAACATATAAAGGTAACTTGGGACATAAACATACTTAAATGGAATAACCATACGGTCGACTTCCACACATATCACTTAATGGAATAGCCATACAGCCGACTTCCATACCCAATGCATTGGAGGTTATAATGTAATCACACGTCCTGGTATTCACGGAACCACCCTTCATATGGTTTATCATGTAACCACTCGTCAAATTTCTAACTACCATTATAAAATCATAACACATAAAACAATTATAAAGGAAAGAAAACATTTCCACATTTCAAGCACAATATATCACTTAAATATATTGACATTACAAATCCATTATCAAAACCATTTTCAATACCAAAAAACATAAAATAGTATATGGAATTTATTTACTTTCGAAAAATATAATGTCTTTTTGTGGAAGCCAAAGATCAAATAATACTCGCCGTGGTGGAAAGGTCGTTGTCACCGCGTACGTTAAAAAGAACCATAATTTTTTTTCATTTAGTAAAACGCTTAGTATAGAAAAGGTTCCTTCCGAATAAATGTAGAAGTAAAAGGTCTTTATACAACGTATAAAATAAAGTTGTGTATAAAACAAAATATTCCTCAATTATAGGAGATTGAGACGAAGTCCCTTACAAAGTCAATATCCTTAGATTAAGGATAAATCAATTAAATTATTATGTGTGACAAAATAATACACAAAATATATGTCGATATTAAGTGTCAAAAAATCATAGGTTATTCACATGTATTAATATAACTACATATTCATGGAGTACATGTTTAACCCAAAGAATCAAAATTGGGTTAAGAAGTTCCCCTGCAAAAATTTGGCAGCCTAACGGCGTCACTTCAAAATTCAGAAAATGAGTTGATGAGAGATAAAAAGGGTATCTAATCACTTTTAAATTAAATTTACAGCAATATGAGAACATATCCTAACAAAATAAGATGTAAATTAAAAGACATAACAAAAAAAAAGTCTTTTTAATGAAGAGGAGGGTGAAAGGTCCCCTTACCGATTTGGGAAACTTTCGAAACGTACACCCCATGGAAGAAGGGTCATAAAATGAAGATGTAAATACCCAAAATTGAAATTATACTAAAAAAATAGTGTAATAATGTTCATTACATACACCACTCAATGGAAATGGTGTCAAACGTAGCATAAATGTGACGGGAATAAAGTGAGATGAAAAATCCCTTACGAAAACATGGAAGCCGAATGATGCCACTTAAAACATCCAGAAATGGATTTATGAGATCAAATAGGGTCTATCATAATATGAACATAAAAATTACAGTGTGAGGAATATAAAAGAACATCCCCAATGATAATAAATATGAGCTTAAAAGAAATTTCATAAAAGAGAGTACTTAAAAAGAAAGAGAGAGGTTGGATCCCTTACCTCATGTCCGACTTGCCTTGTTCGTTTCTTTATATTCCTGAATAATAAACATTGTTCAATTTATAATTTCATAAGGACTCCTTTTAAGATTATTATTAATTTCATATCACATATTAAAATGTTACTATAATGGGTTAATAATGTGATTTCATATCAAATGTTTTTGTCGATGTTTGGTACATGAGTAAAAAATGAACTTGTTGGAAAAAAAAATTCCATGTACTTATAAGTACATCATCTCTACAATAGTATTAATGTTTTAAATATCATATATATCCAGTATATATTCATATTATACTATTCCATAACATTTCGAGATAAAAAATTAAATGCACCGTTCATGGAGACGGTAGGTCGTACGTACACATGAACGCTACTTTCATTTTTTGGCATATTAATGGAAATAAAGTTAAAAGAGAGAGATATATATATTATAATTCAAGAATGATATTCATCATTTAGATGTAATTTATGACATATATATCCATTATATATATTTACTTATAATAGTACATAAAATTTTCATATAAGAAATGAAATGTACCGTTCATGGAGACGGTAAGTCGTACGTACGCATGAACGCTACTTTCATTTATTTTATTTTTTATATTAAATGGAATGAAATAATAATGATATAAAGGTATATTATAATTCCAGTAGTATATCACATGTAATATAGATCACATAAGTTCATCAATTTCATTATTTATACATTCCATGTATTCCATTAACGAATCACATCACTTGAGGGGGTGGTAGTCCACACTTCCTCAAATGAAATTATCGCATTTTCACTACTTGAAAAGCATAAAGGAATGTATTATATATAAAATACATATGCATAGAGAGGATATAAATATAATATATATCATAAATAAATATAGTTCCATCAGAATGGCCTCTATGAGAGGTGGTATGAGAAGATAGAACAATCATCGTTTCGTGAGGCAGGAATTTTCCATCCACGTAAACAGTATTTTCTTTATCCATTAGAAGGTGGTGTGTGTAAGTGTAGATAGAATCCTTCACATAAAAAAATCCTAGAATATTTTAGATATTTTTTTTGTTACAAAATAAAGTAATAAAAATAGTTTATGGGTTTGGAAAAGCAAAATAAAACAAAAGATCACAAGTGAAGACATTTCCTTTAAATCGGGTAACTTCTCTCGGTTTGAACCAAATGGGTTTCTTGAAGAGAATTATGCCAAATTTGATGCTTCAATGATAAAGATAGGGATGTTGAGAGATTAAATGGGCAGGGTTTGGCCGAGCCAAAGACTTTAGAGGTGTGGGTACGGTGGTAGAGGTGGGGGCCTTTTATAAGAGGAGAGGAGGGGCACTCTTGGAAAGTTATAAACGTTTACTTTATTATAAAATTATTTTCGGATTTTAAAGGACCCAAAATTATATATTTATAGTATATGGTGATATTAGTTCTAAATACACCCATCCAATAGGTTTTTTACAAGTTTAGGTCTTTGATTTTACATTATCTTTTAATTTTATTTAAATTGATAAATAATAAGGTAATCACGACATCATCATGGGGTCAAAAATAATTTTATTTATTTAGTGTCTAAAAATTATAAAAACAAATCATGATGTAGGGAATCGTTTTATCTTTATAATTAATATTTATAGTAAGAAATATGACTTGAATAACCCCATGTAAAAATGGTTTTAGTAAAACAATACATGTTTGTGACATTTTAATTTTAACTTTAAATAAAAAGTTATTATTGTCATTTTCCAACCAAAGTGGCTCTATGGGGTCCCCAAGTAGACCCATGGATTTTTTTGGTCGGCAATGACACATCCAATAAGGGTATGATATGTGTCAAGGTAATTTCATATTATTATAACATTATTTTTTCCTTAAATTACAATAATTACCTCTAATCGCGATTAATAAACATAAAAGTTATTATTAACCAAAAATTTATTTTAATCCCATTGTACGAATTTTTACATCCTAATGAAAAACATGTATGTCGAAATTTTGAAAATAAAATCATAGAAGTGGTAAAGTTTCATTTAAACGAAAATCAGTTTTTTTAACTGCCACTTAGTAGTTTCACAATTCATCAAAAATTGAAGTTTTCCAGAAAAATACCAAAAATTCACCCTAAGATATATTTGATATTTAGATTTAAAAATTGATGTCTATTTTAAAATATTCCAAACATATATGTTCCATTAATTAATTTAATAATTAATTCCTATTGTCAAAACAAATAGCGTGTTTTTATGAAACAATATGTATCAAAAGATTGACACTAGTTTAAGTCCAATTTCAAAGTGAAATTAATTCCAATGATCACTATTGGATTAAATGGTAAAAATATATTCTAATTACACTTTAAAACCAATTAAGAATATAAACTAATCATATAAACAAATTAGATTAAAATGGGTTTTTGAATAAAAATACAACATTTTCACTATTCATTAAAAAATGAACTTTATTAGAAAAATTCCAAAAAATCACACAAAGTAAATATTGATGCCCAAATTATAAAGAAGAGTTTTATTAGGTCCAATAGAATGTATATGAGTAACCAAAACTATATTTAAAGAGGGTTCTCCATCAAAAGGCGATAGATCGACCTTTTAGTGAATATTAAAGTATCTATGCCTAAAATTGAATTCTTTTCTTATTTTAAGCCCTTATCTTTTATTGGATAAATGTAAAAACATTTAAAAAACATATATAATCATATTTTTGTTATTTGTATTCATTCCTGCCAATACAACGGTTACGTGTTAACTACCATTTAAAAAAATATTATTATATTATAGGTGTGCAACGTAAGATTTCAATGAAACTCATTGTTGCGTATCTGGTATGCTATCAAACATAGCAACCGCTTTAAAGTAAAATTAATATTTAATTCAAAAATATGGATGAATGTGAAAATGTCATATTTTTATTTACCTGGGGTGTTACACGGTATGATTTATTGGCATTGTATATATAAAGTCTGGCTAACATGGTCATGACCTCCTCCTCTTCATATAAGGCTAGTAGTACACTATCTATATACATAGTGAGGTGCTACATAATCTTTGTTTGATGGTCAAGCTAGTACATATCCTCTCCCATACAAATTTTGTGGTAAGTTCCTCCAAAACCCATATTGATGTGATAATATTTCGCATCCTCGACACTCGATGGGTTCTCCGGGACACTAGGTCCCATAATTCTCATGAATCCAAAATTAATGAAAACCTACATAAATGTCACTATGTGTCATATTTAATCTAATATTCACATGAAAAATCTCAAAGGGTTTCTTCTAACCTCTAGTGGTCACTTCTAAACTCTTGTTGAACCAGTACCATCTTTAGGTATTGAACAACCTTCACTCACACCATCTACTTCTCCCAGGTCTAACTCAGTGATAATGGAATGATTCAATATATCAAATAAAATGGACCAATAGAATACATTCACATGAAAATTAATATGATGCTTCAGACTATTTTCAAATTGTCTATATTTCATTGGCTCATCATCCATGTAGATAGGTGGAAATGCTCAATCACTGTAAAACACGCTAAATAGTCCATATCTATCATTGAACCTTGATGATGGTTCATTAACTCTACATAATGATAATCATATAGATTATTTGGTTATTAATAATTAGATAAGAACAATTGGGAGTCCATATATGTTTCTCCCTCATACCTACCAGCCTAATTTTGAATATCCCACATTCCATTAGCTGATTCATGAACCATATAAGTTGCAATTTTCACACTGCTCTAATGATTTATTTCTAATGATCTAATATAAACCTGAGAGTCTCAATCCGTAACACTATAGTCCATGTTTCATCATACCCTAAAAACATGGTTGGATTTTACTATTGGATCTAATAATTCCACTCTCCCATAGATCGGCCATAACATATAGTGCCCTATAATGTCTGCATAAGATGTAGATAACAACATTGAAACAAGGAATCATCATCCATGTCTGGAATAAAAAGTGGTTCCTTAGGATAAACATGTACAAGATTCATTGGTTTCTCATAGCCCACCTCATCTAGAGCATGGTCTTAATCACTCTCATATTGTACGATTAGAGGAAATTGTGGTTGATTTTCTCTATAATGGTCAGGCAGACAACTTGAAATATATTTAATAATGGAAAATGTCATAGATATAAAAATAGAATATGTATAAATTATTTCATTTAAATAGTATCAACCATATACCATCCCAATTATTTATATCAGGGAGATAAAATAAAATATATATAACAATAGAGACCACACCTAATACCAACTACTATTGATGGGACTATGTAAAGGCCTATTTTTCAATTTATTTTCGATTCAGTTTAATTAATATATTTCAATTTTAGTTTCATTTAAATGGATTAACAAAATGGTTCACCACATCTACTAAAAAATGGATTATACACATTATTAAATGAAGTATAGAATCCACTTAATCCATTCCATAACAAATATAAGTCCATACGACCAATGGTGTTTAATAATTAGGGTTTCTATTATAGCCTATGTAGGATAACAATTTTTGGTTATATAAGGAACAAGAATTACATACTGTGATTTCTCTATTCCAAGCATGGATAATTATCAAACAACAACTCTTTCAATAATTTCTAATGCACTCATGGAAATCACATGCAATGTAATCCAACTTTTTTTAATATATTTCATGGAAATTGAATGGAATGTGAATTTCTTATACGGTGCCTATTATGATTCATGATCATTGATTCTTTTCCCCTATCTAACCAGGACAAGGAAAAAATATAATCTTCAATTTTATCAAGATAGTTTTAAAAATTTAAGTGAATCACCCAATTGGGTAGTCCAATCAATCATAATAAATAAAATAAAGAAAAAATTCAATTTCATTTTGATACAATTTGGATTTTAACTATAAAAGAGTAAGAAATTAACAAGAATGAATTATTACTATATCCAAAATTGTTCCTAATCTCTTGGTTATTTTATCTAACTAGTATGTCCTGAAAAAAAAATTATGGTTCCTCTTTCTGATGTCCTGGACCAACGTTCCCCATAAAGGTTCTTGAGATCCTAATTGGCCACATGGACCCAAATACATATCCATGAGCTCTTGTGGATTCCGACTAGCACTGAGGGCCTTGGGTGTGTCCATGGAGATACTTTTACCTCATTACTAGATTGAAGCATTATTGATAATTAATGGAAGATACATAGTAGAATCATATGAAAATAAATGGAACAAAAAAATGATACTTTAAGGACATGGCTATTAAACCACTATAGAAAATATAGATAAAAATAACCCAGTAACGGACAATAAACAAATCATAAATTCAGTGATATATAATGAATGATGATGTCAGGTTTCTACAAAATAGGTAAACAATTTTTACTTTTAAGCATGATGTAAGTACATCACATTATATACCAATGGTACAAAAAGGCCATAATCCTTCCATATATCTTATGATCTAGCTTGGTCAATTACTACCATGATTAATTTTACACCATGTAATAATTCACACATCTATAAGAGGAAGCTTCCCATTCTCTACACCAATATGAATATAGTCTGCTCAGGTACCATCGGATGACCAGGTTGTGTTGGAGATAAAATTATTATCCCACTAGTGGCAATTTATACAAGTACCCATCCAATGTGAATACATGGGAGTGTGAAAATATATTAATTTAAAATAATTATAAAATCTAAAAAGGGGTTAGTTGTTGTTTCTGGATGAAACCAGGTTGACACTACTTTCTTAAGATCATGCAATAATATCATTTAAAAAGTATCGATGTATGAAATGTTTGATATTGCATCTATAAGGTACTCAATGCTTAGTATCATTGTAGTAAAGGGAAATATATACACAATATATCATTTAAAAGGGACATTATTCCCATTATAATATTTATAATGGATCACATGTCAAGTACCATTGAATATGGATTCCATGCCCAATATCATAACGTAGGGATGCCATGTCTAGTATCAAAGTAAAGGGACACCATGCCCATTAATTATTAGTTATCAGAGGTCTCCATTCTCATTCCTCAATAACAATCAATTTTCTACTCCCACATACATAATTATTTATCATGGGTAACCATTAACCTACATTATTAATTATCATGGATCTTCATGCCCATTAATTACTAATTATTATGTTCTTTCATTCCCTAATATTATTAACTATCAATAGTAACCAGTCCCATACATTATAATCTATAAGAATCATTCAATGTAATAGGAATGACCAAAGACATGGTTCATAGTTGTCTATCATTTATTATTAATACATGATTAATTGTTCTTCCATTTAAAATGGGGATCTGGTCACACCACTCACATTCAATTCAATCCAATATAATTTAATTCAGGGTTATCCATTATATTCAACTACATCAAATATGTAATCAATACCATATCACCGTTTAGGTGTAATAGAAATCACATCAATGGATTATGTTTATAAGAGATTGAAAGACAATTAGGTATATGGACGGTGTATTCTAAGGGATGGATCACTATATGGATGACAACCACAAAAACTATTTTGTTTAGAAAAAGTAATTAGATTCCAAATTTATTCATTATAATTTACAATGGTGTTATTCGTGCTATTCCACTGAATATAATCCATTATCAATATAATATCACTATTTAAGAGTATAAAAATTCACAGAAATGGTGTTTGGGTATAAGTACTTGAAGAAAAATTAGTTATATGGAGTGTACACACAAAGGGATGGATCATTCTATTAATGAAAACATAAATATCTATTGAGTTTTATCAAATCATTCGGTTCCAAATATGATTAATATTTTAAGGAAATTATAAATTTGGGTCATTCCATGATAAAACCATCGTGAAACACATAAAAAATATTATAACAGATAAAAATGTGAAGGGATCATTATTATGCCCCATACCGCATGCTTAGAGATAATTACTCAGCCAGTTTCTTCAATTGATAATGCCCAGATCAGAAGATAATAGAAAAATAGAAGAAAACCTTGAAAATAGGGAATATTATCTTGCATAAATATTGTGTCTTTGATTGAAGGATGAATGGTGAAATGATCCGAAGAAGTAAAAAATCATACCTAGAGAAATTTAATGAGAGAAAAATATATTTTATCACACATTAGTGGATGAAACATGATAAAAAAATTTGAAGTAAGGAGTTATGAAGCTCCAATGTGAAGAAGATATACCCCCTATTTGTAGAATAAATAATAGAGTAAAATAGGTCATGTTATTACTCATGAACTGTGTTTTGTTACATTTACCAGAAAAACTATAGGTCGCATGGTATGGCCTCACTCTTGGCCAAAATGTGCATAAACCGTTCACATTGTACTACCTCAATGGGGTCCTCTAATGGTTAGTCCTCCGTCTTTTGAGAAACTCTGATGGTGGATCTACTAAAAATCGTACAACAACTATACCATAATGAACACTCATATTTATGGTTTCCTTAATCCATGTGCCTCCCTACAGAGTCATGAAAAAACCCGCAATATTTTTAGTAATCATGCTCTGTGTCCTACACAATATCTTCTAACCATGTTTTAATCATTATTTTTCTAAAAAGAGTGTTTGAGGGTCCGAAACGGAACTGTAAACCGATGGTATAGACCTGATATCATTAGGCATAAATAATACGTTCAATGAAAATAATTTTTTCAAATTTAAATGGACCAAAACCTGAGATAAAAAACTGTTTCTTACATATGAAAAATCCCAAAATATGGTTTTGTGAAATGAAGTATGTTTTGGACTCAATGTCTATTGGTAGTACGTACTCTTGAGTATCGTTTCAATTTTTAAATGATCATTATGTAAAGGAGTTAAGTAATATTTTCAAATCCATAATTTTTATAATATAATAGATAACATATTTTTTTTAAATAAACTTATAAATATCACCAATTTCAAATGGTGAGTAAAATATAGAGTCACATCGCTACATGAAGGTGGTAGTCCCCATGAACATGAACAACTCTATAGTCTTTTAGGGAGTTAATAGGTAAGGAATAAAGAGATATTTTATTTTTTTAAAATGATTAATATTACAGTAAAATCATAATTATTTTATTTATATAAAATAAATTCACTAAATTAATCCTCGTTAACTTATATGAAAAGTGCTTGCGAAAAGCCAATCACGTGTCATTGTGAGGCCATATTCCACCATAGACATGATCGGCATCACTGTATCCCCCAAAAATTGGTATGTAAAATATTATATATTATATAACGACTATAGATGTATAATTATTTGATTAAAATTATATATATAATTTATATCTATCATAAAATCCAACCTATATAGTTGGTAATGGAAAAAAATGACTGAGATCGATTCGCAAGGTTGTCATCCTCTATACACCTTAATGGTGATTTCCTAACCCATTAGACGGTAGTGGATATATTTTTAGTTCATGATCATAAAATGAAAACAAATTCGTATGCGTAAGATAAATGTTTTATTATATACACATGTTTTATTGATAATTGAAGGACGTGATGGAAGAATTAATTAGAACTCTCTTTGAAGAACATTAACATTTCTTTAGGTGACCTCCCAAATTTTTTCACCAAAAGCCATTATAGGATGGATTTATTCTAATAAAAAATATTAAATTACTAGAATAGGAAAAATTGGAAGTTATATGGTTTCGTATATGCAGAACTAAAATGGTTTATTATGTGAATGTGAATGGAGAAGGGGTGGCCTTTTAAAAGAAAGTTGAGTGGTACACTTATGATTTTTTAAATGAAAACGTTTTTCCCTCAATTTTTAAATTTTAGAAGGGTTAAAAATTGAGTTTTATTATGACTTAGTCATTTTTTATCTCTAAATATGTCACGAAAATTTATTTATATTAGTTTTTAGGTCATTTTAAACCTAATCTTTTTACTGTAGCCACCAGTAAACCCATTTTTTAATCGTGATAAATATTTTCTAGTATTTTTAGTATACATCAATCTCAAAAATTATATTTTAATTAATATATAATATTAATAAATATTATTAAAAATATGTAATAAATTTTTCAAAATTCCACTTACATAAGTGGTAAAATTTAAATTAAAAATATTCTTATAGATGTGGTGAGAAATTAGAGATTTCGAAGTGAAAATGATCAAAAGATTAAACTGTTTTTATTTCAGAATAAAAATTATAAATTTTTTAAATAGAAATAAATTGATTTCATAAATATATAATTGATCAAATTTTACATAAAATCAAATATATTATTTTACACTATTTGTAATTTAAATGAATAGGATGTTTTCAATTAAATGTTAGTCTTTTTCACAAATAATCTAGAAATTAATAATTTCATAATCATTTTAAATGAATCATCCTATAATAATTTTTAAAATTTTATTTAATAATATCAATATTTTATTCTCAAATAAATTAAAAATAAATTCAAAAAATAGTTTTAAAATTAATATTAAAAGAGTTATATAACTACATTATGGAAGAATACATATTTGAATGAAAAATTTGATTTATTTTTTACTCTTATTTAGAGAACACATAAGACGAATGTCAAAAAGTTTATTGAAAATATAATGTATACATCTAATTAAAATTATTCCCCAAAATTTTTGAACATTATTGAGGGAAAACATCTTTATCAACAAGAATATATTTTTTAGATAAAAATTTTCTTTTCTTCAAAAGCATTTTTCATTTTTAACTAATTTTTAAAAAAATAATTAATTATATATATTTGAAAACCATAAACATTTTAAATTTTTTTATCCATATTTATAACAATCATTACAATGTTTAGGTGATATCTATCAGTTAAAATAATAATACTTTTATAGTATTTAGAATTTTATTTAAATTTAGTGGTGTATGTAATATAAGATATAGTGAGTGTTTCATGTGATGAAAAATATAAAAAATATTAGATCTATTTGAAAAATATATATTTCATAAAATATCAGAGTGTTACATTATACCCCCAAAAAATATATTTCTCCATTGAAATATATCAAATTGGGATTGAAAATTCCTGATACCTTTACCTCATTATATCTTTGGTTTCCCACATGGTGTCTTCAATATATTGGTTTCACCATATTGCATTCAAAATGTATGTGGACTTTGATTCATAGATATGTCTCTTTTAGATCCATAATATATAATATATTTTAGTCGTATTGAATATCATATATCAGTGGTATGACATTTGAGTGACTTCCTGTGATTGATCAAGTATGTTATTCCTTATGAGAGATACATATAACACTTCTTTTACTTAATATAAGTTTGATGTGTTCTCTGATATATATGATACCATATGAATATCATTTGTAATTACTATGGAACCAATAAACCAAATTCATAAATTTCATTTGAATCATTAGCACAATTTCATAATTTGATTGTTCGTCGATAAATTTCCACTTCAATGAATACTCTAACAAATGAAGTGGATTATTTTTACCCTAAGAACTAATGGATCAAAAGATCCATTATATAATGATATTTCATTCATTCAATCTCTTTTTAGAAAATTGTTAGAATAATTTATCCAATATTGATAAATATTCATTCGTTATAGTGAAATGTTATTCTCTCAAACCACATCCAAATTTTATCATGAAAATTTACATAAATTTTTTAAAGTATAAAACTTTCAAAATTCAAAATTTATAATGAATGTCATGAAATATCCCAAAATTATTGTTACATAGATTCCCCAAATCACATAATGTATCATTTTCATTGTCAAATACAAATATTTTGAATACCATGATCAATTAGTATCTTGAAACATTCAGATAACAATAATTACTATATAAAATTATTGATGGTGTACATTTTTCTTCATTCATTACATAAAAACAATTTATTGTTTATATACCATAAATAAAATCATCCTTTAAAATGAATTAATGGTAGCATAAAGAACTTTTCTGGAAATTAAATCTCTATTTTCTAGGTAATCATACTTTCCAATATACATTATACATATCAATCATCCCATTGTCAAGACAAAAAACTGTTTTCTCACATTATGAACATATTAAAAATTATCTCCCTTTAATCATGTGTTTTCCATAAAATAATACCTTAACATTAAATAAAATTTCTTATATTTAATAATATTCTACATATTCATCAATATCAATAATGAAAAATATATAATGAAAAATACTTTTATGATTCATGATTCATATACCGTAATTATTGAATTCCACTACAAAATCACTCCAATTATTCCAAAACATCATTAAGCTATTAACATGGATTCTTCGTATTATTCCCCAAAATCAATTATAAAAAAATGAAATATAATTCATGTATTAAAATTAACCAACCTAAATTTAATCATTCTGGTCACGATAAATTAAAGCAATAATAAAATATTGGCATATACATTTTATATGTCTTTCATCTCTTATTAAAGTGTCATTTTGATCAAATATGAAAACATTAAATTTACTAATGAAAATGATTACATGTTTTTAAACAATGTTTTTTTACAATACCTATAATAAGGGGAAAGTAAATCAATATGTGTTTAATTTAATAGGGGTATTAAATGATATAACCCCATATCAGTAAGTCTATCTGTAACCTTTTTTGATTACAGAATGTTATGAGGAATAATATAGGTGATATCCAAAAGAGAATGAAGAAATTCCATCCAACATGATGTCAGAATACATTCAACGTGCACTACACCATTTCAAAGATCATTTACATTGTTCATCAAATCAATTCCGATCCAGATATTCTTATAGACAAATTACATCGCAAAAGCAATAGCATAAATCACTCCCATAATATTAGATTCCTACTATGAGGAGACTCCACAACTACCATAGAAGCACCATAAAATATTCCTAGAGTGGATTCTTTAGATATAACCACCACACGAGGGACCCATGATTCCTTTATCACCACCATCAACATTGGATTTAATCCATCCTGGTGGTGGATATAACCAAAAAACATTATTAGTGTGTCTAGAATGAGGATTGAAACCCTTCACCCGAATCCGATGCAGAATCCCAATGTCACTAACTACGTCGTTGCAAAGACCCTTCTGAATTGAGTAGGCTTCTTGAATGTCAATAAGTATTCTCATTTTTCAGAAATTAAGACTAAATCAGTGGTTGTTAAGAATATGATCTTTTATATCTTACCATATCACATAGAGAAGCTAATCTATGTAAGTTATGAAGAGAATTCCGATTTTCATAGAGGCTATCATATCCACACATTGTTGGAGTCAATAGTTTATCAAGTCATGAAGTACACATGTGCACTTAAAAAGATAAAATAAATAAATATGAAGATCAGTGGTTGTAGAAAAATATATAAATGTGTTGTTAATGTTTTTATGATGTAGATTACAAAAAAAACATTTAGTAAAAAGGTGAATCACAAAATATTGAAGGAAAGTGTTAGTGAGAAACCTTTTGTGAAAAATATGCCAAAAAAATGAATCTAGAGAGATTATGCATAATTTAACAATTTTTAGATATCTAATGTTATTTTAAATATTCCATGATGTCATTGATAAAAAAACTAGTCAATAGTTTAATTATGAGTAGGTACCCAAATTAAAAAAAAATGTTCATTGTCAGAAAAGGAATAGTTATCAATGTCCTGCATAATATTATCAGGAATCATAAAGCTTTTAGTGATTAACATATCTTGAATAGTATAATGGGTATGCTTAAATGGTGTAATTTGGGAAACTATTGAAATGAATGGAGAACCAGTCTATTTTTTTGTGATGAACTTCAAGGAAGATTCTTTGTTCACCAACCATCGGGATTTAGAATTGAGGTTGTAAAAGTCCGTATTAATATAATTTTAGATGGATGTGATCATATAATTTACCTTTAATTTCTTTAATTAATTAAGAAATCCATTTTTTAGGAATGAAAGGGAATTAGAGCTATTGTGCATAACATTCCAAGTGAGATTGGCTTGTATGGAATCATTATATATTTTTTCCTTTTTAAAGTCGAGACAACCTTTATCCAAAGGCATGGAACATGTATACTTGGTAATAGTCACCAATTTTCATTCAAGAATGATTCCACTCCACACAATGTTATTTATAGAAAAATTTATTTTATTTTAGAGATTGACTATGTAATTTTAATCCATTATGGAGTAGACCATTTTAGATACAATCATGGATTGAAAAAGATAGATTCTTCTAGTCATAGAGAGGGATTTTCTTTTCCATAAGGAAAGTTGGTGGTGTATTTTGTCAATAGTAGATAAAAAATAAATACATTTTGTTTAGACCCAAAATATGGGCACACTGAGATATGTGACGAGAATATATCCTTATTTAATTTATAAAAAAATTATAATATTAGATTTTCTGTTAGAAGAAACCCATTTCTTAAAAAATATATATGATTTTCCCCAACTTATAGTTTTTCTAGAAAAATGAACATTGTGTGAAAGGGATCATTTTAAATTATTTGTATTTCATTTATCACCCAGTAAAAAAAGAATGATGTCATCGTCATATAAGATATGAGTAGGAGCATTCAATGTCCTAGAAGCATGAATAATGTTTATGATTTTTCTTATCCATAAGATGATTGAGTAATATAATTATGTAATATTCATCAATTTAGAAAATAATGTCATAGGGTTGGTCACCATATTAGACACATTTAGTTCATTTAAAGTAACTCATAGGATATCCATTTACAAGGATTCAAATGTCAGCCGAATTGTAGGAGTTTTAATTTTACTGATGAAAGATTCATGAAATCCAAAATTATGTTGAATATCAAAAATAAAAATTTAATCCATGGTATCAAAATATTTTTGAATTTCATGTTTGATGGAAATATTTTCACCCATATTAGAAGTATTTATGAAATTTTCTCATTATGAGGAAAGGAAAACACAATCTTGGATGGATAATCCTTGAATCAAACCATGTTGGTTCGAAGAGAAAATTTTGCTAATGATAGAAGAATACCTATTGGAAAGAAGCTTGGTGAAGATTTTTTAAAGATTATTTTAAATGGAAGTGGGTCCAAAGAGATTAATATTTGATGAATTTTCTACATTGGGATTAAACATATGAATAGAGAGTTTACCCCATTAGGTTGAATACCCTTATAAATAAAAGACCTAACTGATTAACAAACATTAGAATGAATAACATCCTAAATTTTTTGATAGAATCAATTGTTGAAACCACTAGGTCCCGAAGAACACTCAGGATTTAAGATAAATACAATGTCACTAATATCATATTCAAGGGGAATACTATTGAGAAAAGAGTTTTCCACATCATTCACCGCCACCAGAATGACATCAGGTAAAAGGTATATATTAATGTTAGCCCCATTGGAAATAATTTCAAAGATACACCTTGATTGGAAATACCATATTTAGTATCAATGATTTTTTCACTATATCTATGTAATTATAGAGGTCTATAAGCATTCTTAGTTCATTGAAATGAAATATAGAATTTAGTATTTTTGTCACCATTTGTGAGACATTTAGTTTTGAAAATTACATTTCAAATTTTATACGTGATGGTTGTTTAGAAAATTTGTTTCCAAGTAATATTTTTATTCTGATTTATAAGAGAGGAAAAATAAGTACAAGTTGTGGTGTTATGGGGTTTGGTATGTTCATCTTCGAAGAAAATTATGTCATCGTCATTTATCAAAGATTTAGATCTACACCAATTCACAAGATCCTAATATAAATATTTTAATATGATTGTTCTAGAAAAAGAATAATTGAAATTGTAAATTAAAGCCACAAATTTTTTATAATGTTTGTTGTTCCCTTATATTTCAAAATTAAAACATCATAGGATCTCTCTAATACATTCAATTGAATGATTATTTCTAAATTTTCCACACATATGGATTTGATCCATCTTTCATCCACATTCTCCAAAACCATATCTCTCGGTGGACAATATCTTTATCTTAATAGAAGAGTCATAGTGTTGGATAAGGTGAAAATTGTTAATCATGATCTATGATATTTGATTCGAAAAAATCAAAACATCTTTTATTGGAGTTAACAAACCATTTAGACATTCATTAGAAAATTGTTTATTACATTATCATTAAACCGTAATTGTCACACCCTTTGTTTCTAATTTTTTTATTTTAATTAAATATTTCGGCATCCGGTAGTTCGGGTTGACGCCCGACATAAAACTTTTGAGTTCTTATTTATAAACGTGTGTTTTGAGCTTGACTACGTCTAGAGCACCGCGGTCGATGTCGCACGACCTCACCCAGCACGCTGCACAGCCTACCCAATGTTTAACGGAGATGAAAAATATGCGATGAACAATAAAATGAGAACATATTGAAAATTGAAACCGCGCAGCCTTGGGCGAGGCAAGACTTGGGTGGGGCACGATTTTGAAACCGCACATCCTTGCTTGGTCCACCGGGAGACCTGCCGGTGCTCAATTTATAAATGAAATGGTTTGATAATAAAGAAATCAAATTAATAGAATAATAGAGTGAAAATAGAAATAAAATAAGAAAAATGGAATTAACTTAATGAATTGTCTTAATGGTAACAATAATTATATTATTTTAGGATATTATTATTTTTATTTTTATTTTAATGGATATAACATTTTATTTGATTTTATTATAATCAATTTGGTTTTATTATTTTTATTAATATTAACATCATTATTCAAATTCTAGTTTAGTTATTATTGGTATTATTATTAGTTATTTTACTTTTTAATTTTATGTTTTATTTTATGTATTAGCATATTCCTTTTTATGGGTAGGGTATTCTTTTCCCTCCATATTTTTTTTGTGTGCCACGACCTGTACTCCCCCTTCCCTTTTTCTTTTTTTTTCTTTTTTTATCTTCTTCCTCTCTTCCTCCCCCAATATCGTTCCCATCGCACCCCTAACACTTGCGCGATCCCATTGGCTGCTCCACCCCTGCACGCTACCCCCTCCACAGTCAGCCTTCCCTTGCTCGTGTTGTCGCCCGCGCCACCAGCCACCATTTCCCCTCCATCCGGCCAGCCATCACACAGGGGATGCACCCCCCTCTTGTCTGAAGAGCTCCCTCTAGACCGTGCGACCTCCGCCACACCAGCCACAGCCCCTTATTGTGCCGCTACCCCTAACTCCTGCCACCTCGCAGGACCTCTCCACCGGCGCAACACCACCCTCCGACAAACCCGATGCCCCTTGCTCATGCTCCGTTCGGCCACCTCGGCTAGCCGGCCAGCTCACACCGTACCCCCATGGCAATTGGCCTCCCTGACTTGCCCAGAAAATTTCAGTCGGCACCCTTCTTCCTCCCTCTGACTTCCCTTCACCCCTTCACGCCATCGGACAGCCGCCCTGCACCCCTTCGCGCTGCTGGACAGCCTCCCCGCACCTCCTCGTGTGACTCCGGCAGCCTCCTTCGACCTCCGGCCAACCTCCAACACCCCTGTTGTATGTGTGTTTTCCTTGTTTGCTTGTTTTTTAATCATGGATTAGTGAGGTTAGAGTTTTGAATCCAGTTTGGTTCAATTTTGGTATAATTGGTCCGATGCGTTTTTATATAAGGTTCTATTTGGACTTTGTTTGAGTTGTAGTTGGTGTGCGGCAGTTCATGCGCACCATATTTGTGAAGTATTCTATGAAAAGGTAGGTGGTTCCGCTCTTAATTATTACCTAATTAATCAATTTGAAAGTTTATTTAATTTAGCATGTTATTTAATTAATATGTATTGTGCGAAGTTCATCTTTGATGTTTGATTTTCATTTTATCTCTTGGTAGCATGTTTATATCAGGTGTGTGGTTTCTACTAAAAACTCATATCTAGTTGTTAGTGATTTTTTTAAATATTTTGGTTGGATTATTATGTTGTGCGAATAGTGTTAGCTTTCCATGATGGGAAATTAGTGTAAACTATGTTTTTGATATAGTTTCGTGTGCATATTTTCATAAAAGAAGGTCTTGAATGGGTTAATGGATGATGCATAGTTAAATCTTTAAATTTGTTTCATATGCTTTTATTTTTGGATTGTTAAGTTGTGTTGTATGTGCAAAAATCATCTTACATAAGGTGTCGGGTTTTTCATCAAACTGTTTGGGTGGTGCAGGTCACACTTTAAATTGTATTTGAGTTCGTGCAATGTTTTAATGTGTTTTGTATTTATAAATAGTTATGGTTTTTTTGTGTCTATGTAGAACAATGTGACACTCTTCTTTCACTATTTTATAAACTTTTTAAATAGTTTATTAAATCATGTCAATAGTGTGAAGTGTGTTTTGAAAACGTTTTTAGCAAGTGTATTACTTCAAAGGGTTTTTGTGTGTGCAATGGTTGTCTTGGCGTGTGTAGTATCTTATTGGGTTTAAGTGTATGATTTTGACATGTGGAATGAAATTTGAATTACTTGAGCACAAACGGGAAGCCTGGGTACTAGGTGGGCGGTCTAGACTAGCATGCTAGTGATACAGGAGTGGCCTCGTCCCAGTTTCACATAGCGGGATTGATGCTAACAACACTATCTAAACATTGGATGATCACTGGAGACCACTATGGTAGGAGGTGTTTCCCTACCATTGCCTCGTGCACGGGAAGGTATGATATGGTTCCCCGAGACGTGAGGTTCTAGGGTCCCACTTCTCACTAGTATCTTTAGGGTATCTCCAATGTGTTGTTCTCTTCCTTTACTTTCTGATCACCGTCGGCACACGGTGTGACGTTGGGGTTACCAAGAAAAGTGTGTGTGTGTGTGTGTGTGTGTGTGTGCGTGTGTCTGTGTGTGTGCGTGCGTGTGTGGGTGTGTGTGCGTGTGTGTAAGTTAATTTAAGTTGTTTTCCTTTTAGACAGGTTTCCCCTTAAAAACGTTTTTATTAAAATTCTTTAAAAACATATATATTTTTATTCTGTTAAATTGAAAATGTATTGGTCTTTTAATAATTATGCATGGAACCTTTTCTCGGTGGCATTCTACTGGGATTTTACCTCACACCGTACATACACCCTTGGGTGTATGTATATTCTATTTCTTCTGCATTCCAGGTTGTGACGTCGTGCTCAATGATGGTGGTTCAGGTTGCAGCTGGTCTTTTTATGCAGAGTGGTGCTGATGTGGCCTCTCTATTTTCGGGAGGTTTGAGTGTGAGTTTTAGTTTCCGCTTTCATCTTTTCTTTTTAGTTATTGGTTTGAATTGTAGACATTAAACCTTTTCATAGTTTAAAGGCACGTTTGGTTATCTATTTCTAGTTTCAGTTTATTTATCTGGTTATTTTTTCCTGTCTTTTATTTTGGGTAAATCATTCCCATGTAATGTTTGATACCCAGGCACTTGTGCGAGGCCGTGGTGATGGGGAACGCCCTTCGGGCCATGTCACGGACTGGGTCGGGCGTCGGGTCGGATGGCGACCCGGCCTCATTCTTGAAAAAATGGTATCAGAGGCAGGTTTTCTCTCTTGGTTCATGTTCTTTTGAGATAGAGTCAGTGTAGACCAAAGTAATGGGTGTCAGAACTCAACGTTCTAATTACAAGTAAGGTGCCCAGCCATCACACCTTGTGGCAGGAATCGAGTTACCAATGTAAGTTGATGTTTTTCTGAGTCTTTGGTTCTTGCGGTTAATCTTGTCTTGGGGAAATGAAAAGGGGGTAGGGTCAGTGGTCTTAGTGGGCTCGCAGGGTTTGGCAAGCCTTGTGGAGCCGGGGACACTGTCCTAAAATACACTCCGTGGCCAGTGGAGTGATCGGCGTATGGCTGCCAACCATATGATTCAATCACCTAATCACCATAGTTTCCTCCTGCTTTACTTCTCGTCTCATTGTTTTGTAATTTTGTGAATTTGGTTTTTAAGTAAAAATGATTTTGTCTTCGTAAATGTTTTGAAATAAAGAGCTTTAAAAATGAAATGATGTGAATGGTTTGGAAAGTGTGGGTTGGATGTTTTGGTTTTGAAAAAAAAAATGGAATGCTTTGGTTTTTATCCTTGGTGTTCTCATGGTCAAACACATGCATGAGTGTATATGGAAAGAGAAAGGGTTAATGACATGAGCGGATGAGTACTTGGATGGACATGAGGTGGGTGCTGGTTTGGCACGTGAACATGCATGTGCGAGGCCCATGGGACAACAGTGGTGTTTGTGCAACCCACAGACTTTTCTTATTTTCAAAATGTTTTGTTAGATGAAAAATATCTATTTTTAAATATCCGGTGATTATGTGGCAAGTCCTTGTATTTTTTAAAGGTTGTATGTGAGGCGTTTCGATCCAAGAATCCTTTTGGACTGATTTGTGTCTCGAGTTTGAATTCTTTTTGGTCAGTTGGTGTGAAAGCATGTGGTTAATTGTCTCTTTTCAAAAGTTCTTCGGGAATCCCTTGCAGTGCTTTCCCGTGCACTTTTAGCATTCGCTTGCGACATGTCTTGGCTATTGGACCAGTTTGATTGGGTCTGTGGTTTCTTTTCTTGACATTTTCATGCCCCCCATAAAGTGTTGACATGTGATTAAAGTGAGGCTACGGGTAATTCATCGTTGGCTGACCCTCCAGCAGATCAGAGGAATATCTTCTTGGATTCTAGAATTGAACCCACCTCTCCTTTTTACAACTAAGCATATCCTCTCACAACGGGATGACAGGCGCGAGAGAAAATGATATGAGCTTTAGTTTCATTGACCTGTCTTAGTTGATGAGAATGAAATTTGGTGTCATTGTGTTTGAAGTTTTCCCCTGGAAACAGTGAATGAAAATCTAGTGGGGAAGGGAGAAGGTGGTGTAGAATTATCGACGTTGACCAGTGTCTTGAAGGGATTTGTAGTCTTTTCATCTGTTGCATGGGTCATGTTCAGTGACGTCTTGTTGAGTATGTTCTCTTTGATTGTTAAGGGTGATGATTGAACTCATTAATTTGATAGTTTTGTTTAGAAATGGTAAATTTCATTCCGGTGGGGAAAAGGTGTAAGCATCCTAGAGTGTTTGGGGCGGGCCACTATTCTAAATGACCTTTGGTCCTTTTTTGGTTTCGTTTAAGAAAGGGTCTACATTAGACCACTAGTGTGGCAGACCTAGTCACATGGGGACACTACGATCAATTGCAGGATTCACGTGTTGTTGAAGACTCAGTTTGAAGTTCCTCACCATATAATGTTCCTCTTAACAACAATGGTCATGTTTAGGCGACAATTTGTGGTGTCGTGTTCTCATCCAGTATGACAAAGGGTGATGTGCATTCACCAGTTCAGCTCTTGTTTTGGTGAACGTTCTGTGTATGATCAGTTGAATGTCGTAATGTGTTTTGTTTGTGGGTGTTTCCTCCATTGCAGTGTGGTTGCATGTGACATTAAAAGGATAAGCTCCATTCAGGATTCTTCAATGCCTGACTACGAGGTAGGAGATGCTTCAAACCTCAGGGATCCATCCATAGGCCTCAGAGTGAAGCTGGGAAGTGGTCAAGAACCCCGAGAGTGTATGAGACCCCGTCCTTAATTCTGTCATTACTGTTAAAAGAATAGTCAGTGTAAATTGTTTCTCCGATTGTTCTGCTCTGAATGATCCATCTGGTTGTACAAGATTTTCGTGACCATGTGGAGGCGTGTTCGTCTCATGCCTTAAAGACATGGGGGTTGCGTCCCACTAGATGTAATCGCTTTAGTGGTCCTTATGGTAGGATGTTGGGTAGGTCGGTCTCAAAGTTGGAATAATGCTCATCCAGGAATGTGGAAATGCTGGTTTGTCTTGGGTTATGCTTTTGAATCCCCGGTAGTCAGGCCCCTCCCTCCCCGCCCCTTGTGGTGGGGTGTTTGGTCACCGTTGGATAATTTTTAATGTTTTGTACCCTCTATTAGTCGTAATGGTGGGGAGACCCACGATGGGTCTCGCACTAATGTCTCTAGAATAAATCGGTGTTGGCCTTTCCTTAATGGTGGGGAGTCCGCCCGAACCTCCCCATGTTGGTTTTCCAGTCTCGTCCTGGGTGTTAGTAGGTTATTAATGGTGGAGAGACCCTCGTGCTTCCCTATGTTGACCTTTTGGTTCTGTTTCTAAAGATGAGTTGGCGAAATGTGATAAGGGTGCTTCTTGGTCATGGTTGGTCTCGTTGTTCGTTCAAGAAAAATGATGTGGTTTGACCTTGTTTGTTCATTTTAGCCAAATGTTGTGGTTTTCGTTTAACAGTGCTTGAAGTGTTTTGGTTGTAAGGTTTGTTTCTGTGGATTCAAGAGTTTTTTCTAAAACAATCAACTGGAGGCGTTCTAGCTCTTCGGAGTTGGAGACACATAACAGAAGATCTTTATATGAATTTCTCGAAGTTGTCTTTGAGCCACTTTCTCTAAGCACAACACTTTTTCCTCTATTTTCGTGTTGTTTGTGGGGATCCCCTTTGAACATTAAGGGAGTGTGGTTTTCTTCTATGGGGTTTTGTTCTGGTTGTGGCTTTCTGTGGATGGAAAGTGTTATGGTGGGGAGAATTGTCACACCCGTGGTTTCTAATTTGTTTATTTTAATTAAATATTTGGGAATCGGGTTGTTCGGGTTGAGGCCCGACATAAAACATTTGTGTTCTTATTTAAAAATGTGTGTTTTAACCTTGACTGTGTCTAGCGCACCGCGGTCGAAGCCACGCGACCTCACCGGTTTGCCGCACGACCTCACCCAGCTCGCCACACAGCCTGCCCGATGTTTAATGAAGACGAAAAATATGCAATGAAAAATAAAATGAGAACACAATGAAAATTGAGACCGTGCAGCCTTGGACGAGGCACGACTTGGGAGGGGAATGATTTTGAAACCGGACAACCTTGCCTGGTCTACCGGGTGACCTTCCGGTGCTCAATTTATTAAATGAAATGGATTAATAATAAAGAATTCAAATTAAGAAAATAATAAATTGAAAATAAAAATAAAATAAGAAAAATGGAATTAACTTAATGAATTGTCTTAATGGTAATAATAATGATATTATTTGAGGATATTATTTTTATTATTTTTATTTTAATTGACATAACTTTTAATTTGATTTTATTACGATCAATTTAGTTTTATTATTTTTATTAACATTAACATCATTATTCATATTCTAGTTTTATTATTATTAGTATTATTATTAGTTATTTTACTTTTTACTTTTTTGTTTTGTTTTATTTATTTCTTTAGTCTTTTTATTTGGGTAGGGTTTTCTTTTCCCTCCTTCTTTTTGTGTGCCGCGACCTGTACTCCCCCATCCTTTTTTTTCTTTTTTTCTCTTCTTCCTCCCTTCCACCCCCACTCTCCTTCCAGTTGCACCCCTAACCCTAGCGCGATCCCATTGGCCGCTCCACCCCTGCGTGCTACCCCCCCTTCCCGGTCGGCCTTCCCTTGCTCACGTTGTCATCCGCGCCACCATTGACCATCGCCCCTCCATCCGGCCAGCCATCACACAAGTGTTGCACCCCCTCTTGTTCGGCGACCTCCCTCCTGATTTCCCGACCTCCGCCGCACCAGCTGCTGCCCCTCTTTACGCCACTCTTACTTACTCCTTCCTCCTCACCGGACCTCTCCATCGGCGCGACACCACCCTCCGACGAACCTGACGCCCCGTGCTCCTGCTCCGTTCGTCCACCTCGGCAAGCCGGCCAGCTCACACCGCACCCCCCATGGCAACCAGCCTCTCTGCCTTGTTCAAAAAATTCTGGCTGGCACCCTTCTTCCTCCCTCTGGTCGCCCTGCACCCCTTCGTGCCATCAGACATCCACCACACACCCCTTCGCGCTGCTGTACAGCCTCCCTACACCTCCTCGCGCGACTCCGACGTCCTCTATTGACCTCCGACCGACCTCCCGCACCCCCGTTGTAAGTGAGTTTTCCTTGTTTTCTTTTTGTTTAATCATGTTTGAGTGCGGTTAGAGTTTTGAATCGAGTTTGGTTCAATTTTGGTATAATTGGTCTAATGCATTTTTATTAGGTTCTATTTGGACTTTGTTGGAGTTGCAGTTGGTTTGTGGCGGTTCTTGTGCACCATATTTGTGATGTTTGCTATGACAAGGTAGGTGGTTTCACTCTTAATTATTACAAGATTAATTAATTATCATGTTTAATTAATTTAGCATATTATTTAATAAATATGTATTGTGCGAAGTTGATCTTTGATGTTTGATTCTAATTTTAACTCTTGGTAGCATGTTTATATCAGGTGTTTGGTTTTTTCTAAAAACTCATATCTAGTTGTTAGTGATTTTTTTTTTAAATTGTGTGGCTGGCTTATTATGTTGTGTAAATAGTGTTATCTTGTCATGATGTGCAATTAGTGTAAACTATAATTTTGATATAGTTTTGTGTGAATCTTATCATAAAATAAGGTCTTGAGTGGGTTAATGGGTGATTCCTAGTTACTTATTTAATGTTGTTTCATAAGATTTTATTTTTGGATTGTTAAGTTGTGTAGTTTGTGCAAAAAGCATCTTACATGAGGAATCATGTTTTTCATCAAACGGGTTGGGTAGTGCAGGTCACACTTTAAATTGTATTTTAGTGTGTCAAATGTTTTAATGTGTTTTGGATTTATAAATAGTTAAGTTTTTTTGTGTGTGTTGAACCATGTGCCACTCTTCTTCAATTTTTTTATAAACATTTTAAATGTATTATTAAACTATGTCAATAGTGTGAAGCGTGTTTTGAAAATGTTCTTACCAAGTGTATTACTTCAAATGGTTTTTGTGTGTGCAATGGTTGTCTTGGAGTGTGTAGTATCTTATTGGGTGTAAGTGTATGATTATGAAATGTGGAATGAACTTTGAATTACTTGAGCACAAATGGGAAGCCTGGGTACTAGGTGGTCAGACTAGACTAGCGTACTAGGGATACAGGAGTGGCCTCGGCCTAGTTTCACATAGCGGGATTGATGCTTAAAACACTAAATAAACATTGGATGATGACTGGAGACCACTATGTTAGAAGGTGTTTCCCTACCAGTGGATTGTGTACGGGAAGGTATGATATGGTTCACCGAGAAGTGAAGTTCTAGGGTCCCACTTATCGCTAGTATCTTTAGGGTATCTTCCTTGTATTGTGCTCTTCCTTTGCTTTCTGCACAACGTCGGCACACAGTGTGACTTTGGGGTTACCATGAAAAGTGTGTGTGCCTGTGTACATTTGTGTGTGCGTCTGTGTGTGTGCGTGCATGTGTGGGTGTGTGTGCGTGTGTGTAGGTTGATTTATGTTGTTTTCCTTTTAGAGAAGTTTCCCCTTAAAAATTGTTTTCATTAAAATTATTTAAGCACTTATTTATTTTTATTCTGTTAAATTGAAAATGTATTGGTCTTTAAATAATTATGCGTGGAACCTTTTCTCGGTGGCATCCTACTGGGCTTTTATCTCACACCCTACATACACCCAAGGGTGTATGTAGATTCTGTTTCTTCTGCATTACAGGTTGTGACATCGTTCTCAGCAATGGTGGTTCAGGTTGTAGCTGGTCTTTTCATGCAGAGTGGTGCTGATGTGGCCTCTCATTTGTCGGGAGGTTTGAGTATGAGTTTTAGTTTCTGTTGTCTTCTTTTCTTTTTAGTTATTGGTTCGAATTGAAGACTTTAAACCTTTTGACAGTTTAAAGGCACGTTTGGTTGTCTATTTCTAGTTTCAGTTTATTTATCTGGTTAGTTGTTTTTTTGTCTTTAATTTCGGGTAAATCATTCCCATGTAATGTTTGATACCTGGGCAGTTCTGCCAGCCCTTGGGGATCGGGAACGCCCTTCAGGCCATGTTGCGGACGGGGTCAGGCATCAAGTCGGATTGCGACCCGGCCTGGTTCGTGACACTATTCTTTCCCATCCCATTCATTTTCTAAGACGAAAAATAATAGTGTATGAAATAATAATGATATCTGAGAACACCATAATAATGATAATTTACTTTTATAGAGTTCAAATGATTAAGAATTATTTCAAATATTTGAATCCTTTGGTTTATCCAAGTTTATTCATTAACATAATCTATTTATTTACTTCATGATAGTTATATAATTGTTTTTGAAAATCAAAATCATACCACCTAGGATTTTCATACTTGGTATTACTCCAGGCCCTTTATCAGAAACTACATGACGATTAAGTCCAAATCAATGTAATATTTTTGGATTTATTACCCCGAGGAACATATATGTGAGATCCAGATCCATTTATAGCATATAAATAGGGATTTAATTTCATGGATACTTATTTCTAAATCCTTAAAAAAATAAGGGGACGTATTACAATATTTTGACTCATCCTAAAACTTTTCCTTTGAAAAATATTGATACCAATCCTTAGAAAAACCCTTGGGGGATCTCAAAAATGTTTTCTCATCCTGGTTTCCAAAGGATAACATAGAATTTCATTTAAAACCTACTATAGAAATCCATGCTTTTCATACATGGGTATTACAAAATTTTAAATAAATTTTCAATACAATAAAAAAATTAAGGACTGTAAAAGTTTAATGTCTTTGCAGACTAGGTAAATAGTGTTCTAATTTGGTGAATAATATTCCACATCTCCCATAACGATCATATCCTTGAGCACTTTTCACAATCACTGCTTACATAAAATCATCCATTATAAGATATGGAAATTAAACATTATAATGTGTGATATTAGATTCCATGTAAGTGTAAATTAGGGAGATAAATAAGCATAATATGAACATTAGGGGATTGGTATATTTATATTAACTTATAAAAAATACAATTCATATAAATAATAATAATCTTGTGTAAGGGTATAATGATTTGTAGTTCATAAGAAATGAATCATAATGAAATAAAATAATATGAGCTATAGGAGCATAAAATTTTCCATAGACATGGAACACTAGAATAGAAATTAACTTATAAAATTGTGGATATTCATAAATTGAGATAGGTTTACTCATCTTATTAAGCACATGTAAATAGTGCCTTGAAAAATCTTAGGAACATGAAATGTGGTCCATGATTAACACCAAAGAAAAGAAATATAGGTCCATGCATAAAACTATAAACATATGATTATAGTCACACATAACATTGTGTAAAATATATTATCATGATTAAAAAAACTCATAATATTACAAGTTAGTGGGGCTGTATATACGCCTCATAAATGAATATATCATTATAACAAAAAATTCATAGAAGAAGCTAAATTGACACAAAAAATAATTAATTCTCTAATAAATTTTGAATTATAATCCACTTGCAAGAGAGATACTCAAAAGGATAATTAAATCAAAATAATGATCAGTGTAATAATTAAATTATTAATTCATGGAAATTATAAACACCATAGAAATGAAAATGATTGTGAATATGTCATATGTATCACAGTTGTAAAAAGTGAGATTTAAATCCCTTAGTACTGGAAAAATGTTGGGAATCGTAACCTTCAATACAGAATAAATTCCTATGAGTCGCTTAATATCATCAAATGGAATATATTAATTATATAACATAATAAATGGGAATTAAATACAACCCCTGAAAGTGACAAGTAGTGAATCTTCATATTTCTCTAATAAAAAAAAGAGAGACAATAAATCCATTACTGTAAGAGTGGACATCCATCTAAAAAAATTGAAACTAAAATATAATAAATATAATTTTATTCTTAATATTTTATAGAAAAATAAATATTTATTATATCATATATTATATACTTATGACTGTGTATTACACATTTGTTACTAATTTTATTTTAAAATCATGTTTCAGGTACGAACCACTTTATTATATATGTTTGGAATTATATTTTTGATCCTTTTGCTTTGATCATGTTTCCATAATATCCATAATAAGAATAGTGAAATAAATATATTATTTATAAAAAAAATATAATTTATTATCAAATATTGAAATATGATTTACAAAACTAAAGTATGTTACAATCATGGAGATGGAAGTCTGTACATACTCACGTGAAAAATTAAAAATTTTCAATGATTTTTATGAAAAGAAGGTATGTAATATATTATATTTGTAATATTTCAAAAATATAATGAATAAAATATTATTTATTTAAATTTCATTATAAATATCATCCACATATCATGGTATAAAAATGGAGAGCCACATAGTCAAGGAAATAGTACACACGTACAAAAATTACGTTACCATATTTATGTGAGTTAAAAGGAAAAAATAAAAATTATATATTATCTTTTTGGAAGGGTAAAAAACTCATCAATACCATGATAATTATTTTTAAATAACATGTATTCATGAACATTATCCTTGTTAAATTTTCTTTAAAGCATTAGTGAAAAATGAATCACATCATTTCATGGGGTGATAGTCCACTACACACATGATGGGTGTTATAATATCATATGCAAAATGGTATATAAATATATATATATAATATAATGACAAATTTGAATAATTATGTTATATATATAATATTTAAACTCTAGATCAATCATTATACCCTATCTTGGGAGCTTTCTATAGAACAAATGAATGGCATCATTTTGTGAGGCGGTAGTCTTCCGTACACATTAATGATTATTTCGTAGCCTGTTTGGTGGAAGTGGACATGGTTTTAGATCATTAAATTAACATAATAACATATATGTATATTTAATATTAAAATATTATTTTATAATAATGTTTTAATATGAATTTAATTTTTTGTATAAAGAAATAAAATAAAAATGCTCATGAATAATGTTTCCACATTTTTGGGCAGCCTTCTTCATTTTTTACAAAAAACATTTCTCTGAAGGAATTATGAAAATAATAAGGATTCTAGGTTGAGAGGGTGGAATTTGGGATGTGATATGGGTAGTTATTTTCTGTGGAAAAAGAGATTCATGATGAAAATATAAGTGGATAGTACGTTGCCTTTTATATATGATGCAATTTCAATATTTTTAATTTTTGAATTGAAAAAGGTGTGCCCAAGTTGTTCACATAAAAAAGTTCCAAATAGAAGTATTTAAAAGAAATATATATTATTTTCTCTAAGTAATATTATAAAAAATATTATATTCATATTATCAATTTTAACTGTTTTTTAGTTTATCTCCAATAGATATCCATTTTTACCTTAACTATGGTAAATATTTTTTTTCAATTTTTACAATAAATTATTGTAAAAAATTTAGTCCACTCTATTAAATAATATAAATTATATTGATTAAAAATATGGGATCAATTTTTCAAAATACCATTTATATAAGTAGAAATTTTTATCTTCAAATAAATCCCGGAGTCAGGATGAGAAAAATTGTTTTCAAAGGGAAAATGTTCAGAACATTACAATGATTTTATATAAAATTTAAAGAGGAAAATTATTAGAACTACCTAAATTGTATCAATAGAAATATAATTGAACTGATTTTACAATAAAATCAAATTAAAAAGTAATTTAACACTATAAATAATATTCATGAAATGTTTGTTTCCAATTAAAATTTAGTAATTATAACTATTCCTCAGACAAATAATATTTTATAAAATTCTAAAAATTAAATATACCATTATTTAGAAATTTTGGGTTGAAAATTGACCCTTATTTATCTAAAAAATTATTTAATTTTCATATATAAGTTTCAAAATAAGTGTAAAATGTGATAAAACTATTTTTCAGAATGATACAATTTTTATGCATAAAATTGGATTTATTCATATCTTTTGTATAGAAAAAAGGCATGTGGAAATTTTTTTGAATCTAAAATACAAAAATTTTATTATGTAATAATTAACCCATATTATATTTTTTCCAGTAATTAAAAATTCATATTTCGATGTTTCATTGGAATTTTTTTACTAAACATTCTTGTTTTTAAATAATACTTAGAAACAGAATCACATATTAAAATCAATATCATTTAATAAAAATATTATACTTGTCACAACATATTTTTCTCGATCCATCTTAGCAATTGTAATAGAATACACATGCACTAACTCTCCAGGTCATAGTGGTTTCTATCATCAATTATCATTAACAACAAGTGTTTTATCTTATTGTATTTCATTTTTAAATTTTTTTTCAGTTGAACCGTTATATATTAGGTTGAGTGTATGATGGAGTATTCATTCAATCTACAACATATCTAGTTTTCTATGATTAGCACTCACTATATAGGTTCCCTTCATTACCATACTAAAATCATTCCTATTTCCCCTTTTGAAAAATTCCTGGATCCTTATTCCCAAAATTTTAACATGTGGTTTATTGTACATTATTACCCCAATGGGATTTATTAGTCACTACAATTGAATTATACACTATTCAAATTTTCTTATTTCTTGAACCATAGGTCTCTTGATATTTTCTAATATCTTTTTCATCATTTAGGGAACATCATACAATCCTTTCATAGCTACCAATTGAAAAATCTCTAAATATATCCCATGTTTTGGAATTATCCCAATAAATATTCTATAAAAATTACATTAGGGGTAAATGATTTTGTCTTAGGTGTATTTTGAATGTATTAAGATGTTTCCCTTATGACCCCATAATGGATTTATCACCTTTATTATCAAGTTTATGGAAATACATTCAATTTTATTATTATTCTTTTGTAGAAAACAATTTTGGAAAAAATATTTTTTGGAATTTTTTCAACTCCATCACATCATGTTACCCATTGAGGTAATTATTCTATCTAACTTCTTCAATAAATCTAAATCACCCTACATATAATAAACATATAGTATGACAATCTATTTATCAGATATTTTATGAAACAGTAGTATATTTTCAATAGTGTAAGTCCATTTTTTTGAAATCAATGTAACAAATATCCACTGAAGTCTAGAGGCATTTAGCATATAATGATATCAATTTTGAATTTAAATTTATTCGGGGGATATTGGTTTCCCCACATAATCATTTTACGATTTAAAAAATGATTTAATTAAATATTATTTTTTATAAAATTGTTGAAAATTGGTCAAATTAGGTAGGAAATCTAATTTGGAAGATTATCACAATAGTTATCACATTAGCTATTGAATTAGTTACTCCTATATCTATCGTTTGACTAAATAATGAAAAATTGGAGATTGAGAAGTTTCAAACTACTAAACACCGAAAATGAAATCTATAAAAGTTGTAGAGATAAATTATAGATGAAATATAATCATTTAGTTGGTTTTTTTTGGAATCAATCTATATTACCAATGGTTAATTTCCTAACAAACACTTAAATAGTCAGTATTTCCCCTCATATTTTTTCTATAAGGAAACTATTACTTAACCAAATGATATACCTTGATAGTGTCAGACCATGGGTTAAAAAGGCCTCTTTTTAAAAACCAAATAATGATTGTGTTATTACCCAATTTTGATTATTCTGGGTCACTACACCAAGGTCTAATTTTTCTTGATTCATATCCACATATATTATCTAGACATTAATTTTTTTCAAAAAAAAACAATCACTCAATACATAAAAATAATTTAGGTACGTTTTCCTTGGATTAATCTTATTTTTAAGTAATATCCTATGGGTTTGTAATCCTAATTTATATAAATGAGTATACATTCCTCTCATAGTAAATATGTGAAACCATATTTTTTATACAATTTTTTTCATGATCTATTATATAAAGATACATTTAAAATTATCCAAAATATAAATAGGTCCAAATAATTAGGGTAATTATATCATAGAATAAGAAATTAAAAATCATATACAATCAAATTATTATAAAACTCAAAACATTCCCTTATATCCATTTATATTCTTAAACTACATGGGATAATATTGAGATGATCATAAGAAGTGGGATACCTATAAAGACCAATAAGATTCAAATCAAACAATATCATAAAATGAATAAGTAAAATTGACTCAAGGGAATTAACATGATGTCCTAGAAGGGAGATAATTATAATCATTAACATAAAATCTGGATATAGGATGATAAAACCAAGGGATCATAGAAATGTTGCAAAAACATAAAACCTGCCAGTATAAGAATAAGTAGTGGTTATCCAGAGGAAATTATAACATAGTATTCCTTTGATAATGCCCCATTAACCTCTCATGGTATCAGATGAGATTAAATCATTAGCCAATGTATTGAAGGAAAATAAAGTATTAGGCCAACCTATCGCATACATAGAAAGTAAATGAATTTTTGTACCACATTTATCAAACTAATTAATAAAATCATCAGTCACATTTAATAAATTCACTAAGGATTTTTTGATATATTAATAAAATAACTAAATTATTTATAGATTTTTTATATAGGTGAATAATAGTTAGTGTAAATTTGTACATGCATTCACAATTCAAATGGTTAGTATGAACAATCATTGGATTGTTTCAGTAGTATAACCAATGTATATAAATGACCATTGAAGGATTTAATGGGATATAACGGCGGAATCATATTAATTAATAATTTTAATGGGATATGTAAATATAAATGACAATATGAATCATTTGAAATAAATATGGCTTAGTATAATTAATGTACATGAATAATAGAATGTGGTGAAAATCCCTTACATTGAGTGGATGATTCTAAAATCCTAAGATAACTATTATAAAGGATTAAGATCACATGGGAAGATATTTTAAAAAATATCAATTTAGTAAATTCTTGATAAATTGTTTTCATGTTAAGAGTTCTCTAGGGTTGTGTGGTTATTTGTTTAAAATGGTTGCGGAGGATTATATTATTTTCTAAACATTTATTTTGGACTCAAAGGGATAAAATAATTAAATCACCAAACCAACCCATGGGTTTTTCCTATAGTTTCATCAAAATTTAAGAGGTTTTGTAGATTTTATTTTGATAAGAATAAATCACATAAATATAATACCATTGGTGATGTGTAAGTTATTCATTATCATTATTAATAGTTTTAAAAACAATAAAATATAATTTATGTTCTCGAGGATTTATTGATGGTCTTTAAAATTAATCAAATAACCTAATGAATAAATAATTTTATAGTTGAAATTTATTTTTCTTCATGGGTTTTTTAATATATTTATTATGTAACTTGTGGGGATATTTTGATGTCAAAATACATTCTATATATGAAAAACTTCATTATTGTTTACGAAAAAAACTGACTATCTCTAAAGAATATGACAAAATAACCACTAACTAATTAGAATGTAATAATTTTGATAATAATATTTAAATGACCAAATAGTTTTATAAATATTAAAATTAAAAAAATATTTAAAACGTTTTATATTATGGCATTATCTCATTCTTGGCCCTTATAAATATTACACTACAATTCATTTAGTAAATTTATCATATTTATTTAAATAAAAATTAATTAATAATGATATTTAATGATAATGAAATTTAATTCAATGATTCCTGATTTTACCATGTAGAGTGTATTAATTTTATCAATATTTGTCCAAAAATACACATTCAATTTCTTCATATAAAAATATATTTTTTTCAAACAGAATATATAGTCATATGTAAATGTAATAATAACAATGTAAAAATATAATCATTATTTAGTAAAAAATAAAATATAAAAATTCATTATTCTATTTTCTAGATTCGTAACGCCATATTAAATCTGCATACATCTTAAGGGTAAGGTGTATGTTAATGGTACATTAATAGGATGATTTGGCGAATAAGGTTTTGGGACACCTCATACATTATCTTACAATTAAAAATTTGACAATTTCAATTACATACTTAATAGATCATTAATGATGTCATTAAACACCCGAAACTCTAAATTGAAAAATCACGATTCACTGAAAATTCAACCTTTTCAGAAAAATCCCAAAAAATCACCTTAACATAATATCGATGCTCTAAGTTCAAAAATGAACTCCTTTTTATAAAAATTATATTCTATATATATTTAATTTAATTTTTAAATAAAAACACAATTAACCGAAAATTCCTTTTTTCATAAAAATCCCCAAAAATTACATTCACATAATATTGATGCTCTAAATTCTAAAATGAAGTCAATTTTATAAAAATTATTTTCTAAATATATCTTATTTAATTTTTAAATAAAAAACACTATTCACCTGAAAAAAACTAGTACTTCACTAATAATTTCTGAAACCGTTATTTACCTATTTTATTGAATCGAAATACTTAATCAAGGTGTCTATATTATATTAATACTTTTTTTAAGTGAGATTACTAATCCATTTGGTCACCTTACTAATCATAATCGTAAAATCACTATTCATAAATTACTATTCACCACAAAATATGTTGATCTTATTAGACTCTAAATTTCTTACTGAACACATTTATAGAAGTCCATTTTTTGAAAATATTTACACATCATTAATTATTTAAGGATTACATAAGTATTTTAAAATATCCTTTTTCCAAAATTCATCAATAATATACATCCTGAATTTATTCGGACATTTTAAAATTCACAAACTTCACTATAAGAAGAAATCATAATTTTTATTTATCAAAGGACTAAATAAGGCAACTAAGGTCTCGTTACATAGCCCCTTATAACACCAGCATATGATCTAAGTGTAAGGTTTGTGAAGATGATAGAATCTTGTGTGGTTCGGCCAACATTTACCGAGTGGTGATTTCTATCAGCTTGAACTTCTCGCGAAGGCGATTGCGTTCTAGTTTCACACGATGCTGTTCATCTTGGGTTTGGTCCAGAGAAAAGCCCACTGGTGCTACCTCCTTCCCAAGTTCTGTCAGATGGGCTTCGATCGGCCCGAGACAATCGGATGAGGCCATCAAAACTTCTTTCTATATTACTTATAAATATCACTTGTATTTATAGATAATAATCACAACATTTAGTTTCCAATGGTCATATACAGTCGAAACCCAATGGTCTTATTTTTATTATACTCACTTTAATAAATGTAAAAGTTTTGTTGAGTATAATATAAAATAACACACAAATTCAGGAAAAAAGTTTTATTAAAAAATTTCAGGTCGTTACAGGCGTGATTCGTAGAGGCCGTGGGTAGTACATCCTTTGTCTTGTCCGCATCGTCATGCCGAAGAAATGTCATAGAAGATCTGCGGATGGAGTCAGTCCATGTTAGTTTGGACCGCACCCTCTACGTTTAGAGGTGAGAGCAATTGGTTAATCCAAGGAGAACGATGAACAACAATTTCTTACAAAACATCGCATAAATTCTGTTCAATGGAATATGTGGAATATAATGGAACATTTCTCAAAGTAAACCCCCTAACTGGATTGTCAAGCATCGACGTTGAAGTCGCGGAAATAAGATGAAGTCGCCTGTTGTTCGTCTTGTCCGCAACGCACTCCTAATTCCGAGCTATGTCGGCTCTGGAAGACGCTCCACATTGGTAGGATATGAGGAATAAAGTTTAAGAAGAACCATTTCCAGTGTTCTTCATTGGAAGAATGTGTTTTTCATTCTTCATTCTTCGTTGGGAGAATTGTTCTTCACTGGGAGCTTTCTCCCAATGATCCTCTAATCCTCCTTTGCCTACAAATGAAAAAATTTCCCCTCCAAATAAAAGATTGTATTTTATTTTAGATTATTGATTTTGAAAATCATATTGTGGCATTTAATTAAATGAGATGACTCATTTAATTAATGTGGTGGAGTTGACATAATAAACTATGCATTGGAACAACAATTAAAAAGTGAGGAATTACTAACATGGATCTACCTAATTAAAGTTTGAGAGTTGGTATGAATTAATTTAGGGGTGATCAAGAGGCTCTCCCTCATTAATGAGGTAGAGTGGACATGTTTTATCCTCCTCCATCAATAAGGGTCGGGTGGTGCCCACCCCTATTATTCAAATGAGATCTTATGCGGTATCGGGTGGTCCCCACGTCGTAAACTCTCGTGGGAGGTTATGTTCGGGTGGACACCTCCACCATAACATCTCATCGGAGGTTAAGGTGTGGTGGTCCAACCTCTAACTCCCATGAGGAGATTTTAACCACAAAAACTCTCTTGGTGTCTTAAAATAAAATAAAGTGTAGCTACACTTTATTTTATTATATATTTTTTTAATAACACCCAAAAATTAACCTCAACTCTCGACTCACTATCGTTGATGTGAAAGTATTCTTAAGAGAATATCGGCACTGCGAGTTCAATGGTGCCCTTGGATTTCAATTCCATGAACCAGTTCAAATTTTTTGAAAACCTACTTGTATGTTTACTGAGCGTACCTGAACAAAACTTCAGAAATGGATTCCGGGCACACTGGGCCTCAGAATCAAGCGTTGTAAATTTTCACGGACTTGTCAAATTACAAAGTATTTATGAAAAAAATTTCCACAGAAATTACAGGTCTTTAAATTCTCCCCACCTCATGGATTCACATCCACATATGTTATAAATAAAACTATGAGAAAAAAATGGGTGTACTAAGCACACATATGAGCCTCCTGTTCCCATGTGCTCTTCTGGAGATTCTCATACTGCCAGCGAATGTGCACCAGAGGTATCGACCATCCTTGTAGGACCTGCTCCTCTTGATCATCAATCTTCAATGGATCCTCTATGAATATCGCTCCATCATTGATGTCCAGCTCCCCATGGTCAATAATGTGGGAAGGGTCATGCACGTGTCTCCTCAACTAAGATACGTGGAAGACGTCATGCACCCGGTGCAACTACGGTGGAAGAGCCAGGTGGTAAGTCACCTCGCCTACACTGCTGAGGACCTAGAAAGGTCCGATTAATCTCAAAGATAACGTGACACCTCGTCCAAATCTCTGTAGGCATCATCATGGTGAGACCCATAGAAAGACATGTTCTCCATCCTCGAACTCCATAGGTCTTCATCTCCTGTCAGCATATGACTTTTTCATTCTTTGTCAAGTATTCATCCACTCCTAGATTATATGCACCTTCTCTGTGGTATCTCGTACAATCTATGCTCCCACGAGTGCTAACTCCACAGGGTCTATCCAGAACAAGGTTATTCTGCAAGTTCATCCGTACAGGGCATCAAAAGGTGTCATCTCGATGGTGGAGTGATAGCTGTTTTTGTATGCAAAATCCACCAATGGAAAGTGATCCTCCTAGATGAAACTGATGTTGAGGACACAAGAACGCAGCTTTTCCTCAAGGGACGTAATGATCCACTTAGTCTGACCATCCATATAAGGATAAAAGGCGGTGGTCTGATGTAGCTATGCCTAGAAAGCTTCCTACAACACCTTCCATTTCCAGGAAGTAAAACATGCATCGTGATTAGAGACAATCTAGGAAGGTAATCCATATAGACGCACAATCTTATGCACATAGAGGCGTCCTAGTACCTCTACTGAACCCTGGTGTCTGATCGGTAGGAAGTGGGCTGACTTGGTGAGTTGGTCTACCATCACCCAAATCGAGTCATGACCCCTGGATGAACGTGGAGGACCCATCATGATGTCCATGGATATCCCATCCCACTTCCACTCTGAGACCTCTAAAGGTTATAAGACCCCTTTTGGTACCTCGTGCTTTGCCTTCACTTGCTGACAGGGGTGGCATCGAGAGACAAACTCTTCTACCACCTTCTTCATACCTATCCACTTATGCTGTCGTCGAAGGTCATGGTAAATTTTAGCCACTCTTGACTGTACCGCTAGAGGGGTTTTGTGGAACTCCCATAACACTTCATCTTTAAGTGTCACTCGTACCAATGTACATCCTCTGAATATGATGATGTTCTCCCAACCTTCAAAAAATCCATTAGGTGCATGCCATATGGATATTTGAGCACGTCGTGTCACACAGTCAGCATCTCCATGTTGTGACTCCCTGACTCGCTGAAGAAGTGGGGGAGTGACTATAAGAGACTGTAGAAAGGTTTCTCCATCATTGTCCACAAAGGATATCTGTAAGGTAGCAAGATGCTCTGTCACCTCGCCTAGCAGTTGTATACCACATCTCCTACTGGGTGGATCTGCAACAACACTTCCCTTTCGAGGAGTATAGAATATATCGAAGACATAGTCCTCGAGGAAATGAAGGCAACAACACTATCTCGGGTTCAACTACTAATGAGAGAAGATATACCTGAGTCTCTTGTGATCAGAGTACACATTAAAACGTTCATCCATCAGAAAGTGTCTCCACATATTCAAATTGAATACCATAGCTGCTAACTCTAGTTCATGGGTAGCATAGTTCTGCTCATGTTTTCTCACCTGCCGAGAACCATACGTGATTACTACTTTCTCTTACACCCGGACACACCAGAGTCTGGTCCCTAATGCGTAGTAGTAAACTACGAACCCTACACCTTCCAGTAGAAGCCTCAATATGGGTGCACTTTTTATCCTCTGCCTCGTCTCATGAAAGCTCTGATGACATCTCTTAGACCACACGAATGGTGCCCCCTTATTATTCGAGGCTGATAGTGGTGCTGCAACTCTAGAGAATTTTGGGATGAACCTCTAGTAGTATCCAGTGAAATCAGACGTCCCCCCCCCCTTGTGGGGGGGGGGGTAATCCTGGAAACATCTTTTAAAAAATGGATGCATCTTCTTTCACTCATGTTTGGAAATGAAAACTCAAAACTCATGCTGGCACGAGGGTAAGGCTGTCCGACTCAAGAGTGATCGGCTACACCCTCCTATGCATGTGTTTAAATCATGTTGCCTAGGTATCCTTCTTCTCAAACTAAGGAAAACCTCATCCCAATGTAGTAGATTAAACACATCATTTTTTCCTAAAACATACAATCTGTGTATGAATTGTGGTTGCCCAGTCTATATCCAAACTAACGTCGTAAGGCCTCGATGTTGCAACTAAGGGGTTCCAACCGAATCTTTCGCATCAATGGTCAGATCACCCCATCAGCGTAAATGTGATTATCGAGTCTCCTCCCAAAGGTATCTCCCTACATGAGGGTCAAGTCAACAGTTTAACTGGGAAATCTAGTTCTCGGAAAATATTCGTGGAAGGGAGGAATGATTGGTACCTATATCTATTGATATATACACTAGTAGTAGACAAGACTGTACCTTGAATCATTCCTAGATCCCTTAGGTCACACTCCATGACCACATGGAGCTACTATCTTCCCCCTCCCTCCAACTCCATGATCCTGGTGGAAACTACTAAGGCGGGTGGTTGTAACATGTCGAAATGTACACCACCTTATGATGTTCTCATAGCTATGTTTCCACGTCTTCTACCCTATAGATTCGTCTTTTTTTTAACACTTCCTCTTCTCAAAACATTTTACACGCTCAAGTCTCAGAGATTGGAGCCAGTTTCATGCTTTCCCAATGCTAACATTCACTGACTGTATCCACTCATCTAGAGAACATTCAACTGCAAAGGTTCTCTTAAGAATATAAAAAAAGGTGCTAGCTCAGATGTCCTAAATAACACCTCGCTCAGTAGTCCATGCCCGAAAGCACTGATCATATCATATTCATCGGCAACTAGGAATGATCAGTACACATAGATGAATACTCAACTACCGACATGTCGTCCCAATGAAGATATACAAGCTCTAGAGAACTCTCAACCGCCTCCTAAGGCTAGTCCTCAGCCGCCTATGAGTCGGCCACTCCTCGGAACCTGAGGGGTATCCGATGTTGAAACAGGTGTAAGGCACCAATCCTACATGTTTCATCTATCGGTACCGCCAATTGTAACTGTTGACCAACAGGATGTGATATAGCTGACACACTACCTGAAGCAACAATCTCGGGCAACAATCAATGTTCCAAAGCCTCATCACTATGCGGACCAACCTCATGGTCACTCACTGGAAAACACAAGTAGCTATGATCACTATATGCTCTACGGGTTTCTCAAATAGGCGAATAACTCTAGAAATCACCCCATCTGGTCCCCTACTTTTTGGGAATCTATCTTTGCTCATAACCTCATAGGCCTCTACCGCTGGAACGTGTCCGACACGCTCAGTCGGCGTGCACCGTCCACCAGTGCGGCTGGTGGCATCTGCTGCCCACTGGGTGGTGCTGCTACTGGTACACCACCTGAAGGTGCCAACATAGTAAGAGGGACCTACACCGGAGCCTCATCGGTTGGTGGTCCATCATCATATACTCTCTCAGAAATCTAACTAGATGCATACATGGAGGCATCCTGAACTGATGCAACCTAGTCAAAAGTTATACCTGGTGAGTTAACCTAGTTGAGCTAACTTAAAAAAATTGAAAACACACACCCAATTAGTGTTTTCATTCACCGAGTTGGAAATCAGTAGTCGGGGTCCTGTTGTATGGATACGTCGACCGCCACACCAAAACATTACTCCCTGAACTGAGAACCACACTCAGTTCACATACCACTATTGCTTCACAAAAAAGAAAGATCAGAGTCCTAAGTTATGCAGTTAAACCGACACCGCAGATACGAATTTGTCACGACCTGTCCCCCAGGGCTAGTTCCGTGACTACCCCAATCCTGCCTTCCATTGGCCAGGGGCGGGAGACTAGCCCCAAAGTCAAAAATCTATAAAACTGGGAAGGCATTGCCTTTATAAAGTATAAATAGACACAACATAGAACGAGCTGGAAGTAAAACACTAATCAAAACTATATACAATGGAATGATGAATTATAAAAGGGATGGAAATACAAGCTCAATAGGAAAGTATAAGTTCAACTGAAAAACAAGTACAATTGAAAAAATGTAAAGCAGCTATTGGGTCGTCCTCCGGGGATTCCTACCTAAAGGGTAGGTACAAAGATCCTCCGCAGCACTCCACGTCCGTCAGTATCCTCTATGTACTGACTCATCGTAAGTCCCACCTCCGGGTACCATCTATTCAAGCTACTCTGATCCTCTTTCAATGTTTTCTATCGCCTACAACCAACACAATGAGGTGCAGGCATAGCTCGTGTAGGGGTGAGTATAACAATACTCAGTAGGGACCCCTAAACCCACAAGGTCTCACAAAATCAAACAAGGATAATCCAAAAAGTATGAAATCAATAAAAAACCCAACTTAGATATATGACTATTCATATACATATGTTATCAAGTAATCCATCGTAATCAGGAGTTAAAAACAGAAAAAAAAATTTCAGCTCAACTAGGATTGTTATTCACATTGTCGAAACCAGGGCTGTAGGATAACTCATCCTCTTTTGAGTAGAGTGGGCCTACCACCAAATACCAGGCGCTTACCATTGACCTTAGACTGCTGAGGTACTCCTCATGGCGAGTACCGTTAGTCTGCCACGATCACACAGAGGAACTCCCCACTGTGGGTCTACAGCCAATTACCAGGAAATCCCCCTAATAGCCTATAGAGGTACTCCTACTGTCGAGTACCGCAGGTCTGACGCCAACTTCTAGGCGCTTCTCTGACATTCATCTGCCGCCAACTACCAGGAACTCCCCACTGGACTAGTCGAATCACACTAAGTGGAATTGATGAAGCAGTGGTAAGGTCTCAGCTAGGTATTAGGTCTCTTTACTCTGCTTTCTCGTCTCTGGGAGGGTCCTCTCCATGAGCTACAGGTCGATACTCCACATGTCATGATGTCCAATATTGAAGTATCACAAAGTCCCCCTCTTCATAGGTTTCTCAATGCAATAGAAAACATGTCAATCAGGCGTCCGGTCTGTGAGTTATAATATTTTTAATCTCGGGCGCCCGGTTGGATTCGTGTACGATCCAACTGAACTGTATCACAACATTAATGTGAACACTAGTGGGGGTATACTCAAAGGGATCATCACGTTCTTAGAATACAAGTGCTGATGACGGTTCGTCAAATGGACATCCGATTCCAAAGATATGGCCAAAGAAAGTAAAGGGTTGAAAATGGGCCTGGGCTCGGTCTGACCTTGTCAGACTGACTCGGCCCTACGAGACTTGGCCGACCCAGTCTAGGTCGATCCGGTCATACCGCTAGGTTTGGATGGGTCCGTTGGGCCCAGCCCAGTGGACTGCCCTAGCAGATCATCCCGGAGGTCACCACGTAGGCAGTTTGGCCCAGAGGTCGGGGCCGGTTAGGTCAACGTCGCGAGGGGCATGGCTTGGTGGCTCTTCCCAGGTGGTCGGCAGGGCACCGAGAGGGCACCAGGAGGCTGTGAAGGGTGTGGGAAGGCTGGCGGGGCATTGGGCAGGGTGTCGACAAGGGAGAAAATAGGCCGCGCAGGGCACGGGTCAGGCCGGAAGGGCACCAGGAAGGCCAGAAGGGCACCAGGCAGGGCACGCGGGGAGCGGGAAGGCCTGCAGGGCACCAAGCAGGCCGGTGGGGCCCCGGGCAGGATGCACGGGGCACCGTCCAGGGAACGGGCAGGCCGGATGGGCATCAGGGAGGCCGTGCTGGGCATCGGGTAGGCCGCGGGCAGGCTGCGGGTAGAACGGTGGGGTACGCGGGAGGCCGCAAGCAGGCATGGAGTGCTAGTTCGGCATGCTCGGGCCGACGCCGGTCGGTGGTGATCGGCCGTGAGCATTGTTCCACCATTGGGGCAGCATGACTCGTGGAGGCTGCGGATAGAACAACCTTTGTCATTACTACATCCCCATACCGAAGAAACGTCACTGAAGATTGACAGAGGGAGTCAGTCCATGCTAGATTGGCGTGCTCCCTCTGTGTTTAGTGTTGATATCAATTTGTTCATCAAAGTAGAATGATGAACAAAAATTTCATACAAACCATAACCTCGATTCCATTCAAACAAAGATGAGGAAAAAAAAGGTATATTACTCAATGTAAACCCCCCTACCTAGATTGTCGGGCGTCGACGTTGAAGTTGTGTAAAGAAGACAAAGTCGCCTGTCGTTCATCGCGCCCGCCACACACTCCTAATTCCAAGCAACATAGGATCTGGAAGACGCTCCATGTTGGCAGAATCTGAGGAAGGAAGTCGAAGAAGAACCATCCCCAGTATTCTTCATTGAAAGAACGGATTCTTCATTCATCGATCTTCGGTGGGATAATGGTTCTTCATTGGTAGCTTTCTCCCAATGATTCTCTAATTCTCTTTTACCAACAAATGAAAAGCTAGCCCCTCCAAATAAAATATTGCATTTCATTTTAGATTTTTCGGTAATCAAAAAATTCTGGAATTTAATTAAATGAGTTGACTCATTTAATTAATAGGGTGGAGTTGGCATAATAAACTATGCGTTGGCACAACAATTCAAAAGAAGATAATTAATCACATGGCCCCGCCTCATTAAAGCGTGAGAGTTGGCATGAATTAATTTAGTGGAGCTCAAGAGGATCTCCCTCATTAATGAGGGGGAGTTGAGAGGTTTTAACCTCTTCCATCAATAGGGTTTGGGTTATCCCCACCCCTAATATTCAAAATAGAGGTTATACAGTCTCGGGTGGTCCCCACGTCGTGACCTATTGAGGGAAGATATGTTCGGGTGGACCGCACCACCAAAACCTCTCATGGGAGGTTATGGTGTGGTGGTTGCACCTCCAACTCCCATGAATATGTTTTTTCCACCAACACTCTCTAAGAGGCTTAAAATAAAATTAAGTGTAGCTACAATTTATTTTATTATATTTTTTTAAGAACACCCAAAAATTAACCTCAACACTCAACTCACTGTCGTTGAAGTGAAAGTCTTATTAAGCGAATATAGGCACTGTGAGTTCAACAGTGCCCTTATATTTCAATTCCAAGCACCTGTTCAAAAGTTAAAAAAACCCTCTTGTACATTTACTGAACATACTCGAACAAAACATTAGAAATTTATTCCAGGCACACTGGGTCTCAGAATTATGCATCATAAATTTTCGCGGGCTCGTAAAATTACAAAGTATTTTAGAAAAAAATTTCCATAGAAATTCTGAGTCTTTACACTACTATTGTATCCTATATAAATACATGTCCTTATGGTTTGTACTGTGGTTTTATCGAACTTGTATCCAAATAATAACTAACCCTGCTATGATACCCACTATAATGACCCATACATTTCATACATATATGTTACATTTAAATAAAATATTATTCATTACATGAAATAAAAAACATACCAAAACTATATTGGTTTAGTGTATTTGGATAATATGAAACATAAACAACTAATTCGTGAAAAATATAAATCATCTCCCAAATTTTTCTCCATAACTAGAAAAAGTTTTATACACAATACTTCAAACCATTATTAAAAGTATGTGTAAAGGAAACATAAGAAAATGTGAGCCCATATATGTATTATAGGTAATAAGGGAAGACATAAATCATAATATAAACATAATACATAATAAAATACATGAAAATTTTGACAGTTAAATCCTACATAAGCGAGTTAATGATTTTATGTCATGGGATAAATCATATATGAATATAAAGAATCAAAAAACATATTACAAGAGATAATATAATAGGACATGTAATTGTGGAATACAAATAATAATAGAAATTTATTTCCATATTAGTCAAGCCACTTTTTGAATATCATCATAGTGGAAAAATTGATATATTAAAATTGTTTCCCTCCCTATTCCATCCCTCTATTACTGAACCGAATACAATCTTCATTTGAGTACTATCTATGTCATGAGTATTAATATTTACACAATTCATTGGAAGGTGATACAGGCCCCTCACATTACAATAATAATAACCAGACATATGTGTGAAAAAAGAACAAAAATCAATCCTCACATCAAAACCCAATGAGTAAAATGGATTTCATAAACATAATACAATCATAACATGACCCAAGAAAAATAAATTTGTTTCATAAATATCATTCCTTAAAAACATCAACCAATCATAAAATTAATTAGGAAAATAACATTGAAAAATATCCTAATTAATGAATAATTAACATAAATGTTTTTATCATATATGTAAACTAATTATGTGTGATCACTTGAAAATAATTCAGGAGGAAACTATAATTTTTATTTTCATTTTTTTTATTTTGATAAAATCACACACAATTATAAAAAGAAAAATTGTCATTGAGAATTATATTTTTTTTATTAAAAGGGAAGATTCATATAATTTAGGATTCATGAAAGTAGAAAAATCAATTCATTCCATAAATTTTAAAAATAAATTCATCTCTTACATTTTCTTGAAAATTCACAATGTACATTATTTGGAAAAAGATAAAACTATTCATTTCTATCGATTTAGTAAAAATACACACATGGGTAAAAAGGAATTTATAAGTTGTAAAAGAGTAGTGAATGTATTTTATATTATTTAAGAAACATTTTCGAGGAAGATAAATATTTCTCAATAAATACTTACATATAAACAATCCCAAATAATTATGTGATTGTGAAATTATCTTATTCATAAGGGCTTATTTCTATAATAAATATTTAAAATTCATGTACAAGGGTATAAATAATGTTATTGATGTATTATAGAACCATATTAGAATTTATTATAATATATATAATCATTTTATATCATCTAATCACCCATTTGATAATAATAATTCATTATTACCCATATCTCGGATGTTAAATGAATCTTTTTTTCTATGAATGTTTTGGTGTGTATGTTATAGTTCATTTGCATTATATATAGTAACATATTTTCATAATTATGTTAATGTAATACATATCAACTTATATTAATATATTCATGTATATAATCATGCATGAAGAGTGAACATAGAAAATTAAGTGGATCACGTCGTGGAAATGGTAGGCCGTACATACGCACGGGCGATTGTATCATTCTAATAATGGTAAAACAGTATAGAAGATGGCAGTCCATATTTTTCTCCAAATCATTTTCATGTTAAAAATATTATATATATATATATATATATATTATTATTATTATTATATACATCTAAATAATGTGGTGATGAAAAATGGATTACACCATGGCATTGGGATGGTAAGTCATATGTACTCACATGTGGTGATTTTTTATTAGTATCGATAAAATTATAATATGGATGTAAAAAAACATTAAAAAGTCTTATAATATAGGTGAAGCAGTATTTATTACATTATAATGGAAAAAATACATGAAGAGGATGTATAAGATGAAATAATCTTGAAAGAGTTGGTAAAGATGGATACCATTTTTTTATGAACTTCTTTTAGATATTCTCATAGCGAAACTATGGATGGTATTTTGAAATGTAAAGAACCACTATAATTTTTATTGGGAATTTTAGAATCTATATTTTTAGGGTATGGTTGATGGGGGAGGTGTCCTTTAATAATTGAGTCGAGGGGAACATTTCTAATTTCAAACAATATCAATTTATTATATATTAAGTCTCAATAAAAATAACTCAAAAGGCCAAATACTATAATTGGAGATGATATATGCATGTAATTTCTTAAACCAATATCATTTAGTTAGTATTTATTACTATTTTACACCTAATAAATTTTTATAACCCTTGGTTAAACTATTCTAATTTTTACAATGGTTACAACATTCTCAATATTAAATGTTTTTTAATTTTAATTAAGTGATTTCAATTAAAAAAATTGAAATATTTATAATATTTTATATCATAATATAGTTTTGTTTATTTTTATATATTATTTGTGTTTTCTGAATAATTTAATAAAACCTAATTTAATAAAATATCATTATTGTCAATTTTGATAATATTCAATATTTGAACTTTTAAAAATATAAATATTACCCATTATCTTCATAAAAAAATATTATATCCCTAAGAGGTAATGGAAATATATAAAATTTGTTGAAGACAATAATTATCTAAAATTATATTTATATTAATACTTTTAATAACACTTTTTTGATATTTCCATTAATAAAAAAATTACAACATCAGCGTTGTGTAATTATTTAATGTACTTATTTGTTCACTAAAAAAATAAAACAGCATGATGAAGATAAATATTATATATTTCATTAGAATATTTATATCCGAATATATCATTTTGGGTATCTGAATATTATAAATTATATAGATTTCTAAATAGTAATGTGACATCATTAAATCTTTAAAAATTTAAATATTATAAATTTCATAATATCATCTATGTGGCCCAAAATTCCAAATATAATATTTGTTATAAAAAAATATGATTATTAGGTTAAAATTTTACAATTTTATTCAATCATTATAAATTTTTCCCCTAGGGGAACATAAGATATATCTTATACAATGAAAGTCATATATTGGGTCTTATTTATTTAAATATCATATAAGCCATTTTTAAATAAATGTTTCGATTAAAAAACATAATTTAGGTAATTATATGTGAAGGGTTTAATTATAATCATACAATAAAACGTCTTCATGTGTTTGGGTCATTTTATAATCCTTAAAATATTATTTTTATCCTAAATAAACATATTTAACCATTACCAAGGTACCAAAACTTACTAATGTCACTATTCATATATTCCAGTAATAAGAGGTACCTAATAAATATATTTGAAACATATGAATATAAATTTTGCATCCATTTTCATAAATACTAAACATTGAATATGTAGAATTAAATTTAAAATAAGACTAGTACAAATCGATGAAAAATTTTTTCTCAAAAAAACATACTATTAAAACATAAAATGAATTTATAATAAATTCATGTATAAAATCATTTCCAAAAAACTAAATTTGATAAAAATTAACTAATTAAAATTTAGAACATATCTGATACATAATTAGACCATTTAAATACTTTAAAATAAAATAAAAAACCATGTTTTCACTGTTCCGTTAATAATAAATGTTTTCAAAAAAATATATAAAACATTAATTTTAAAATAATTTTCACATGATGAATTTAATTTTGTGAAATAAAATGTATAGAAATTATAAATATTAATATTCCCAAATCCAATGTATTTAAACTCATTTTTGTGGAAAAATTATTTTTCAACAATAAAGTGATTTATCTCTAAATTGTGTGATTAATTTTTATGAATATTCCAATACATTGATATTTAGTTGTCCCTTTTTTCTTTCTTAAATTATTCATCAATATTTATTATTTCAAATTTAAATACAAGGTTATATTTATTGTATCTCATGGATTTTTCAAACTCATTCTTGCACACAACACAAGCTATTGAAGAATTAGAATTAATTAATGGGAAATATTTACCTAAAAATATCTGGGTTTCACAATACATATTCATGTAAATGGTAAGGTTTATAGAGGGATATATATCATATAGAGGGATGAGTTTTTTATACTATGCGTTCGATATATAGAATAAAATGTTTATTGGATAGTAGGGAAGTAATATTTCATTCGGAACAAGATGATGTTATGATCAATTGAAACTAAATATTTTAAATATTTTCAATACTATACGCATAATTTAAATTGTAAAAATTACTTAAATTTTAATATAGATTATATTAAAATGATTAAAACTGACCTTGAAAATATTAAAAACCAATTAAGATATGTTTTTAATAAAAAAATGCAATTCAACTGGTTGTTGAACTCCATTTATGTTAGAATGAGATGGAATGGCAATATAAATTTGAGATTCAAAAACCTAAAAAAGATTAAATATTTTTAATGTCAATAGAAATTTATTGTTTTCAAAATGATTCTAAAAAATAATGACCATACAAAATGGTCTCAAAAAATATCAATGAAAATGGTTGAATTTAAGGTTTTCAATGGTAACCATGTAAAATAAAAATGAATTTATGATGAGAATCACTTTTTCATACATCCAAAATAATTAAATGATGATTCAACTCTCGATATCACATATCCAATAAATTTTTCTACATTTTAAATTGACTAGAAGTTAAATATGTAACTAATAATAGAAATGAAATCTGTGCAGAAAACCCATGTTTCTATACCATGTATCAAATAACTGACAACTCATAATTATAATGGTATTGAATTTTATATATTGACCTAAAAATTTAATAAATTAACCAAATCCTATTTATAAAATATTATTATATTTTTATAATGTGTGAGGTAAGAGATGAATAATAAATATTAATTATATAAATGTTTAGTCCACTAGCCCATATTGGGTATGATTTTCAGAGTGATTGATAAATTTAATCTGGAAATGGGTATAGTGACTATTTATATTATTTTTTTGTGGGTTGTTAGAAAATAAGAGATATATATATTGGGTTTGTGTGGTTCTAAAATCATCTATATTGTAGAAATTTATTTTTTAGGTGTTTCAATTGGATATATTCTTAAATATTGTGGGAGAACACATTGTGGGGGACGAAAATGAAGTGGTGATGGGAATGAGGGGATATTTATGTGTATAGGTGATGGATATGGTGATATAGAGAGTATAATTGATCTAGGTAGATGTTTAAGTTGAAAGTATAGAATGAAAATGGGAGATGATTCATATAGGATAATGTGGGTATGGATGGAGATTTTTGGAGGGGTGAATGAAGAAAGCAGATGAATGGGTTGGGTGAAATGTTTTAGAGGGGGATTATAAAAGGAGGGGATACCAAATGCTTAATGTTAATTACAAATTACTTATAATATTATATTCATGTAATTTATTGTTTTGGGTAAAAAAACCATTTTTGGCAATTCACCTAAAAATTAAAAATTTTAGAAAAATCCTAAAATTACATCTTAAGAAAAAATAGACATTATAAATCCAATAAAGGAGTTTATGGGTTAAAGTAAATTTCATTTTTATCATTTATATAATAGAATTTATAAATGATCTATTGAGATACCATTATTAAATAGTTTTAGTATGTAGTTTTTTTCTATTATAGTAGTTTCTCAAGTATTATAATTTATAAAATATAATCAAAGGATAAACATTTTAATGATTGGGAATAAACAATATATAATCGGAAAAGAAGAAGATTTAATGTGATACAATATAAAATATTGTAGAAAAAAATACTCTATTTTGGACTAAAATAATGAGAATAATTGAGAAAACTACTATATGATTATAGTAAAATAAACATCACTGAGAGAAGTTGTAAAATATGAATCATAGTTAAAATATTTATGTGAAGTGTTGCAAAAAATTGTTTTTATTTAAACACATTATCAAGATAGTATATATAATAATAAAAATTTTATTATCACAATATGTAAATTTAAAATAAAATTTTATGGAGAAGGAAAAATGGATTAGAATAATGTTATCTGGGTGTGTAACGGATATACATGGGATTATAGGGATTATTTTGATGATAAAATTTCACCATTGGAATGAATGGAATCAATAAGTCTCATTCATATAGTTATTTTCAAAATAATATTTAAATATTCTTTAATAGATGTGGTGTTGTTATTTTAGAATTAATCCCTTAATGAATAATGATATAAAACGAATTATATAATATTTATTAATAGAAATGATGATATAATGGTTTGTGTAATTAAAAACTCTTTGTATGACATATATAAAGTACCTCATTCTTTGTATACATTGGGAGAACAGTATTGGAAAAAATATATAATTTATGATAAGTTGGATTATTCATGTCCTCTAAATAAATATCATAAATGAAGAGTAGTTCCTAGTGATGGTGACTATAAAAAATATGCATTATGGAAATAACAGGAAGAACCACATAGAGTTGTATGAAAATATAATATAAATATTATTTAATAATGTAATTATTATAGATAAATCTTATTTCGATGGTTTGTAATTTTATCAAAGAAAAGGGTACACATTCATTTTATAGGTGAAATATTCCCATGAGATTAATAAATGTAAATAATTGAACAATGTAAATTAGTTTCTATGAAATTAAATATTTAAAAGGAACATGTAATTCAAAAATAATTTATGAAAGTGTACTCGTTATTGAAAAAACAATGATTTAGAGTATACAATATCTCCCAGCAATAAGGCATGATATAATTAATTAAACTTTCATTCCAACAAGTTTTTAGAATTATTTGAAGGATGAATATATTTCTTTTGGAGAGAGTATATTATGGTAAATACTAGGTTTACTGAACAATGATTTGTCATCAAATGATGTGTAAAAGATATATTTAATGGAATAATCATTTATTAATTTTTAATGATCTTTTATAGATCATAAATATACCAATGTAATAAATTAATTCCCCAAAAAAATTTCATCATTATGATGATTGAAAATCATTAATCTGGATCAATTAATATAGAATTAGGAAAATATATTTTGGATACCATGTGTTGTACACATTTTATATGAATGAAGAAATATTTATATGATCTATGAGATGTGGAAAAAAATAATTTTAATTTATTGATACAATGGGATTATAATTTAGTTAAAATATATTTTTTTTTATAATATACCACATCATATTAATATTCCAAAAAAATTTATAGGGAAAATTTAAGAGGAAAAAACAATGATAGTATAAATTTTTAATCAAAAAATTTAGTGGTAGATATGGTAAAAAACCATGGGATAAAATTCTATTCAATATGTATTGATTGATTATTATAGTTCTACCAATATCCTTATCATATAGTGGGTTAGTAACCCCTCATCTAAATTTACATAATTCTATATATGAATAATTATTACTATTAAATGAATTTATCTTCATTTGGGTAAAATGATATTAGGAAGTGTCAAATATTAAGAAATGAATATTAAAGAGAAGGGTTATCAATAAAATTAACTCGATATCAGTGTTTATGAATTTTCTTATTTAAAAAGAGATAAATGACTCTCTTATGAATATAAAATAGTAATTGGATCATTTATTAGCATTTTGGAAATTTGATTTTTTTTACTACACATAAAATTTTATGTTTTCAAAAAGGATAATCTCATTAATTATTTTTATCAAATGGGGCAGTTAATTTTTTGGGAAATTATTTGGAATGAGAATTGAATGATTAACTATGAATAAAATATAATGGATGAACTAAATTATTGAGAAAATTTTTATAATAATAAGATATTGTTTAATTAGAAGTAAATTGGAATTAATTTGATGTAAATTTATTTTTGATAATAAATTGTTAATTTTGTTGAGGTGGTGGAGATATACTACAGAGGTTCGAGAAGTTGAACGAAATAATGTTGTCAGAACATTATCACATCTTGAATACTGTTATAGGAGAATTTAATTGAGTTCTACATAATATGTTTGTCATATTAAATTTATCACATATTTAAAGGTTATAGTGATATGAAATGAATAATTCCTAACCTATAATAGTCATTCCAAGAACTATATATGAATCATCCATGATTTTGTGATGTAATAATGTAGAAAACCCCAGAAATGGGTATGTCATGGAACAATGAAATTGGAATCTCTATAAATATTTCATAATTAAGAGCCTTGTGTCAAATTTAATGATATTCATTATTGTTAAATGATTGAAGATGACATTAAAATTATTTATAAAACATTTAGCGGTTATGAATATTTTGATGATCCCACACTATGGACTCAATCCCAACTGAGACATGTTCATATTTTGAGGATATTTATAATTTTATCATGTAATTATTAAAATAAAATGTTGTTATTAAGGTCACAACGATTTTATTTTTATAATAAGACAAAAAGAAAATGTTATGAAATTTTCACTTTGGGATATTTTGAAATAAAAAATTATCACAATAACAAGACATGTGTGCTGACATTATAATAATCATATTAAATGAATAACAAGGTATGAGATTTAATTTTCACATTATAATTAATAGATTATTTAAAAACATATAAATTTAGAAAATATTTATCTTCAAATAAATATTACTTATTTGATAGCATCTGTTATATAGAACACTGAGTATAAACAAACTCAGATATAATATTAGAATATTATTATTTAAACATGACCGATATTACCTACCTGTAAAATTTTTGTGTATGAATAGTATTATTTGATTAATCACATATATATAAAAAATTTAATGAAAAGCTATTTTTTTTAATTATTAATAAATATGTACAGAACTATAATAAAGATATTTTTTCTACAAAGAATATGTTCCTTCTGAAAATGTTTTTTATTTATTTTCAGTGATATTATTATAATAACCATTTTATATTTATATAAATTTTATTTTTTAAAATAAATATAATTTTTAAAATTAAAATATTTATATTATCTTATTATTAGATATTTATATTTTTTGGAAAATATTATTTTTTGAATTAATACTGAATCATACAGTATTTTTGTAAAACTCATATTTAATTGCAAGAAATAAATCAATTTTAAAATATTATAATTATTTATTATTATCTAGAATAAAATATAACATTTAATAAAGATACAATATATAGTAAATTAAATTAAAATCATCATTATACATGATTTTAATATAAGTCTATTTTCACGCATTAAAATAGTTTTTAAAAGAAACCAATTATAAAGGTCTTATTGTTTCTCCATTTCGTCTTATTAAAAAACACTGATATGTATTTATTTGAATTATAATTATATATTATATTTCTATAAAAATTAATTTAAATTAATTTCATTATGCTTTTTTTTCATATAGTTATTATAAAATCATCTTATGCCAGAAAAAAGAATTTTTTGAAAACCCATTATTTTGACACATATGTTGGTCTAATATAAAATTAATATCATATAATTATATCGATAAAATAATATAAAATGAAATATATATTTGGAATCATAATAATATATTTTGTAATTTTTTTGTAATTTTTTTTCCTCATACTAAAAAATAAAGGATTTAAAAAATACTATAGATGGTAAAAAAATTAAAAGGGTAAAAGTGAGTATCCTTCGAGGTAAAGTTGATATTTATTTGAAAAAATGAATATTTTTAATTTTATATGTTTTTATATATCCTAAATATCCCCCTCTATTTTATTTTTTAATTTTTAGGAATATTTCTTGAGACTAAATTTCAATTATTGAATAGTTTTTTTCAATTACTAGAGAACCACTCATCCCACATATAAAAGGCCACCCATATTCAATCCTTTAGAAGATAAAAAACAATTATTATTTGATAATACCTAACTAAATCACTTTATTTATTACATTCAAACATCATATAATCATTTGTTTTATCATAAATATGCTCTAATAAGGTCTTTGGTATAATCCTAAAAATGTTGTCTGAAGAAGAGGAAATAGTATTCATAGAGAACTTACTTTTCCTTTCATATTTTTACAACATAAATTATGTCTTAACTATTCAAAAATTATAACATTGTTATCTACTATATAATTAAATGTTACTATTTTGATGTAAATAGATGCTTTTTTCTCCTCTTTCATGAAATGGTAAATGAAACCATTGTTCATTTGTATAGTGTACTACACCGCCATGAAACGAGGTAATTCATTTTCCATTGTCACCTGTAATTAATGATAATAATGATGTGTTCATGGTTTAAATATAATATTAATGACATATTAATGATTATGGATATGTAATATATCATACACTTTTTTATCATACAATCTATTTGGAATTGATTAATCATTCATGTGTACGACATACTTCCAACTCTTTATGTGATGTGATTCGTTAATCTCATACCATATCACATGAATGGTATATGTATATGTATTTAATGAAATAATATTATATTTAAAATATTTTTATAATTATGGAAATATAAAATAAAACCTATATTCTCTCTATCATGATCATTAAAAAATAGAAGCATTACACATTCAAACATACACCCTACCGTCTTCGTGATTGTAACGTATTACTTATTTACATAACCATATTTCGTAGTTAATTTAAAATGTTATATTGATGTATAATAATGATAAAAATATCATGATTATTAATTTTTATAGTAGTTAACAGTGGCCCCTTTAACCATGGCCAATACACTAACACTGTTTTGATATAATGAATTGTGCATCCTAAAAAACCTCACATGAAAAAATAAGATTATTTAATTAAATAAATCAATAAAATAAAATATGAAAATCGTTTATGTATAAGTTATTAATACTACATAATTCCCTTACTAAAAATAATAATTTATTTATGTATGTTATATAGTAGATTAAATCCATGCATAGGTATCTTGAACTCAACTTAAGGGATTCTATATCAAAACATCATTTATTGGGAAGAATGTTATTTTATACCCAAAATTTGTAATATATATTTTATATAATTAAAATTTATCAATTATATAATGAATTATTCATATATATTTTTATTTCAATTTATAATTAATTTACATGATTCATGGGCCTTATTATTCCTACATTTTAAATCATAAAGGGTTTATACATCAATATCATTTTATAAGGATTATTAATTCATGAATTTACATTAAAGGAAAATATATGATTATTGTATAATAAAAACATATAATTTTATTATTCTATAGTTATTCATGAAATTTTTATGTAATATTAAAATTCTACATTCTTAGGTACTTAAAATTACCCTGAAATGGCTTCTGATGAAATATTGCTTCGTTTCTCTCTTCGTTCAAAAATTCCCTTTCCTTTAAAATCCACATTCTCATTAAGGGTTTTAAAAAAAATTTAAATAATAATGAATAAATTTAAAATAATTTTTTACACATGTTTTGAATTATAAAAGGTTTCAAAATGATACTTCAATTTATTTTTTAAATGATTCACTTTTTGAATTTTCTTAAAAAATGTTGATGGAATGTATTTTTATATTGTACAACATATAAGGACTTACAATAAATTATTTAATTTGAAAATTAAATAATATGTGTAAAAATATATTTTCAAATACTAGTATTTAAACAATATTTATTGAATTTTAGTTTTTCAAAAGTAATTTTCATTGGGGAAAGGTAATTATCAACCAAAATGATTTTAATCATTTTAAAACTATTTAAATCCATCATAAATTTTTTAATATTACATAATTCTTTTGAAATTATTATATATGTCTCTTATATATATTTATAACTTTCTCACTCTCCCTTCCTTTCATGGGTTAAGAAATAAATTATCCTCATTTCAAAAATTCATTCATTATTCAATTTCTATTAATTATGATATTAGGAATGATTATGTAACCAATTTTATTTAAATGTGTAATTATTATTTTCGCAGTTTTGATTGATTAACATATGTGGAAAACATATTCCTATGCATTAAATGGATTTTATAGTTGTTCCAACAATTATATTTCCCTCCAATAAATTGTGTAATGTTTCATCCTCATGAGACATTAGGATTTGAGACTAAACCAAATGTATTTTGGGACACTTTCCACTGAGAGATTTTATCTCAAAATTATCCACAACTTCTGATTACGACATTTATTACATGTCTACCTCATTTCCAATTATTTTAGGATCTTATTATTCAATTATCATTATTATATTTTCCCAATTTGTAAGAAATATTCCTTCTCTGTTGTGATTTCATGATATACCTTTAACTCACATGTTATGTTTCATTATCATGTATATTCACCTACCAGAGTTTTTAGCTCACCCCTTTCTTATATGTTTTCCCAAGGCTATCAAATGTATTTTTAGGGGATCAGAAGGCTTTAATATATCATTATGGATTATAAAATAATTTTTTTTAATTTTATTCTAACATAAATTAATATAGTAAGTAGTCTTCCAGACACCCACTGACTCAAAATATGTAGTTTATAATTAATGTATGGTTTTGTAATAAATCATGTAATAATATGTCTCAAAATAATTTTAATATATATTTGGTATCAGAGAAATGTTTTATATATCCTCTAGAAACTCGGATGAGATAAATTTAGTGAGGACACTAGAGATATGTCAAAGGATAAAACTGTGTGTAGAAAGATATCATGGAATATTATTGAATTATATATCATGGTGTTTCTTTGATATTACATCCTTGTATAGATTCATCAAGTGTATGTGGTTATTTTACACATATAACAAAGTGTAATATGTCATAAAAAGTTTTTCTGGCTTGATTTAATCTTTACTAGGTACACAACAATAATCATTACTTTTTAGCTGTATTGACACTAATGAGGTATATGTTTTCAAAATTCAAAAACTGATTAAGGGAAATTTTGAAGGAAGTGGTCAAATTCTAGATTATTAACCCTAATAAGAAATGTTACCATGGAAAATATAGACTGAAAAATAGGGACTCACAAGATAGGATATATTTATCATTTATAAGTTATTCATTACAAGTTTATATGTTTCCCCTTTTTGGTGTTAATGAATTCTCATTCTATTTATTTTATTTTTTTAGTATATTGTGGGAAATTGGACAAATATTTCGCACATGATTTTTTTTTTCAATGTAATGATTTTATATAGAAAAATCCTAACCTATTTGATCAACAATCATAAATATTACTATTATTCCCCAAAAAATTGATTATTTATGATTAACAACTGGAACATAACTGAATTGTAATGACATAAATGAGAGGAATGATGGTGTCCCATGTAATTTAATATTTTAAATATTACAAGGAAAATGATATTCAATTAATTATTATTAAAAAATGTGGGATGATGCACTATGTAAAACACCTTAATAGAACATTAATATATATTTTTTGGGAAAGGGGGCCACAATATAAGCACCCGACCTTATTACATTACATAATCATGAATTTATCCAAGAAAAAAAATCATTTCACATTTTGTATACTTTCAATTTTAGATATTTATATAAAAGGGACATAACATATTCATAATGTTACACATTGTTACTGAGTGGATACAAGAATCATAGTATTCATTTCTTTGAAAATATAAAACATTTAAAATAAATCATGATTTCTTTTTAAACTCTTAAATCATTAATTGGGATTCATTATTTGTCTTACACATCCATGTTACATGTGAAATCATTCAAAAACATGGTATGAGCATGAAAATCTCAGTAATGGATATAAAAAAAGGAAAGAACACATTAGTCCATGAACACTTGTAACATATAAAATCATTTCCAAAAGACATAATTGTCAACCATATATACCTTAATTGTGAAACAATAGATTTACAAAAGATCAAAATAGAACATAAGAACATAAATATAACATTAAATGTATACTGGGGCATTACTTATATAATCCTATAAATCACTCGACTATATTAAAATTTTTAACCCTAACGGCTACATTACAATTTGTGTAACCATCGCAGTTACACATGGAGTAACCATATGACTGACCTCAAACATACACATACCCAATGCATGGGAGGAAAAAATAAGTCCAAAATTAATCATAAAAAATTCCCCTAAACTATAAAAAATCATACAACATGAATAATTTCATAAAAACATTGTTTTTGAATTTTGTTAAACAGAATTTTATAAAAAGTTTTTTAAAAGAAAAGCAACATACAAATAAAAAATAATTGATACGATAATCGATAGAATGAATGTAATATTTGTATAAACCATAAATAAAAAAATAAATCAACATATAAACAAAAATTTAACAGACAAATGATCTTAAAATCACAAAATTATTGATGTGAAGGGTAAACACAATGACCTGAAATTGGGTTATGAATTCCCTTACCTTGGGTTTGAGTTACATCAAAATCGTTTAAAACTAATGTATAATGGTTAAAAAAGTATTATTCATATCTTAAAAAACATATACTTCATTATAATATCATATAAGATCATTTCATTACATAATTTCACCTTTAATTATATGTATTTTGTCCCTTACATTTTTTTGGGTGTTTTCTTCACTCGTTTCCCTGACCTGCTCATGATGGATGTTCTTATTGATTGTATGTGAAACTATAGAATTGGAATGGTTTCGTATATACAGATTTATAGAATCATAAATTATAACATTTATCATTTTGAATTATTACATTATGATGAATAATAAGTTAATACATTATTGATATTTTTAAGGTCATTTTATCAATTCTTCGATCGCAATGAACTCATTTTGTTTTATAAAATAAAAACATGTTTAAAAAATGATTCCCTAACCATATATAAGTTATAATAATTAAATTATAATCTATTTCAACCATAAAATGGTTTCATGACCAGTTATGAAGGAAGTAGAAAAATTGAAATCACATCGTCCCCAATGTCGGTAAATTGACACATCACAGATGATGTTTTAATTTACTTGAATAAGTTAAATAGGAGAATAGGTATAATGGTCAATATTACATGAAAATGGAGAAATAAATAATATATAAGATAATATATATTTCATGCCTCGTTTATAAAGGGATTTGAATAAATAAGAAGAAAATAAAGGAACTCGAAATAAATGAAAAGTTGAGAAATCCCTTACGAAAGTTATGCCGACTAACACGGTAGAATAAAATTTAATAAATTAATTTGATGTGTAAAAATTAATATCTCCTCATTTGTAAATAATATGGGATGTTAGGGGAATATGTAATGACATATACCAATATAATCCAATAGATAATTTAAATGAATAACAGAAAATGAAATAAATGAAACAAAATATAGTGGATGTTCACCTCTAGATATCTTGTCATTGAGTTGCTTCTTATGGCCTTTAGTTTTGGTATTATTTTGAGACTAGCTACTCCAATACGTTTGAAAGAGTCTTGGGAGAAGATTTCAGCAGAATATAGGTAAGGATAAAGGCTTGAGTGGTATGGGAGGAATAGGTGAATGAATGTGGTATTTGTAGTGGGGGAGAGTATGTATTTTTCATTATTTTAATCATTAGTACAATACTTTTTCTCTAGAATATTGATAATCTTAATTAATGTAAAACCAAATAGTAATAATGGCATGTGAGTTCGAACCAAGTTGACTAAAGTCAACATTCCATCACTTATGAGGTAGTAAGTTATACATTTAACATTTTTCGTGGTTAATGATGCATGATGTTTTCGACTCAGGGTGTAACGTCTCGTCCCAGCTTACCATTGAACCGGTGGTCAGACAGGCAGGTCACATGGCCTCAAGCACATCTCCCCATATGCCAAAGACTGCCGACTAGCAGTGAGGGTCTCAGGAGGTGGTAGTGGGGAGACGATACCCTCGTATCAGAGTAACATAGTTGTATTATCAGAGTAAATAATATTCAATTGTGGATGCAGTAAGCATTTGAAAGGCATAAACAAAAGATAAGTAATATCCATTTTATAAAAGTTTTCCAAAGCCATTTTACATGATAGAGGGATGATGAATGATACAATGTGAAAATAAGAAACAATACAGCATGCTTAAAATAAAATGCAAATGAATAAAGAAAAGAAATCAAGGCCCGACGGGCGATCTCCTGGGCATCCCAAGCCCCCACTTGGTCCTTTGCTCTTTACTCCTCACATAGAAACAGCACAACACACAACCTAGGTCCTATAGGCAAGAAGGTCTACTCGGGTATCCCGGTGCAATGGCGGCCCGAGTAGGGTGTGATATATAAATCACAGTAGGCCGAAACCACCGGTGTCAAACCCTATCCAGACAGTGTATAAAAATTAAACAGTGAACAGGGATGGAGAAATAAGTAAGCAGAATTACATAAGTAAATGACACCCGTCTAGGTACCTAAGGGACACCTGGCGGTCATACTAGCTTCATCTCATTTTCAATAAAGTAACCTGATCATATCACCACATATATATATATATGCATTTAGATCATATATGGTGTGGGGGTAAGAATGCCTCTCACCCATTAATCGAGATTAGCGGGCACGAGGTAAGAATGTCTCTCATTCATGTAGGCCAAATGGGAAGGGGTATGAATTCCTATCTTCCATCATATTCATTCAACCGGTATTGGGTATAACTGCTTCTCATCTGTTGCATTCATAATACTGGAATGGGGTAAAACTGCCTCCCATCCAGACATGTACTCATCATCAGAAGTCAACTGGCAAGGGGTAAGAATGCATCCCTTCCAGACATGTAATTATCAACAGGTGTCAACTAGAAAGGGGTAAGAATGCCTCCTTCCATACATGTATAGTCACACTATCATGGGGTATAAATGCCTCCCATCCAACCACGTATCTGTCACTAGGTGGCCACAACATAAAATCACCTTTATTATCATTCATTTTGTGGCATCAGTATGTGCGCACTCATAATACCACATGTCTATAGAATACTGCTTATGGAATTACTTCATAATAATTCATTGAATCATACCACATACACATAAGTGAACACATTCACATTCATACTTAAGGAAACCCATCTTAGGTATCTAAAACAAGACATTCACATATTAATTTTACTAACATAAGTCATGCTCATCCAGTTATCCCAAGGTGTGGTCATACCACCCTAGTATGTGCCTTCCTAGCTTAACCATTTCATCCTAAAGGATATGTTTATCATTCATTAACCCTTTTATACCTTCTATAGGAAACAAGTCATTTAGTATTAGGTCATACCACTATGGTTATCATCATACTCGATTTTCCTAAACATGGAAAATTGACCCAAACACAAGTATCACATCCATTTCATTCCCTTTGTCGTAACACAACAAGTTCGCATACAAATCATCACAGAGGCACCACAACAATCCAACAGGAAATCATAAAAAGTCTATCACTACATTTTATCTTGATGACAGCGCACCTCTGATTGAGGGGTTTTATTATAAAGTCATTTGTTTAGTGACCAAGAAACCTATTTTATCTTATTCCTGCAATTCACACGATTTGCACAGAAGAATTTAATCGGAACTAAACATGCATAATTTGAATGATAAGGCGGTGATATATCAAACTCACTATTACTTTACTTAAATTTAAAGGGTAGGGAGAGGGAACCTACCTCAAGGTGGATCCATCCGTCCACTCTGGCTCTTGACGCTTTCTATCTAAGAGTCGACGCTGCTCCCCCACGAGGCATATCTGATTTTACATATGACCTATGCCTCAGAATCAAACTGATGGATAAAAATCACCGTAATCCACCTCGCCTTCTGCGGTGGATGTTGTACGCACACCAACACGGTCCCGAGGAACCTTCTGTACAACCCTGGAACAAGAGGAACAAGAAAGAAAATGAAATCAACCAAACCCTAAACCTCGGGGGATTCGGCCAAAACAAAAATAGGGAAAAGGGAAGAGGGAAAATCTGACAAGAAGGATATGGGAAGAGGGGAGTGACCTACCATGAAGATTCAGAAGAATAATGGCCAAGAACAAAGGAAAAATAAATGAGGAAGGAGGTGCGGCCTATGGGGCATTCCCACGAGGCTGGCGGCTCCAGTGAGGGGGTTCAGGTGGGTCTAGCCGAGAGGAGTGGGGAGAGTTTATTAGATTTTATGTCTTCTTTTTATATTCATTTAAAATATTTTAAAAATCCAAAATAGGGCACAACACACTGCTTGGGCAGCACGGTTTGGCAAACCGTGCGCCAACCGTGCATCCCCCACTGGACACCCAAGGCACCCCACACGGGCTGGCCACACGTTTTGGGGATACCGTGCATAGGCCGTGTAGACTCATCTGCCTCCCAGATCTAAGTCGCATGGTTTGGACCGCACAATTTGGGACGTTGTGCACCAACTGTGTGCCTTCTATTGTATTTTTAAAACCATCCTCCTTTATGTACGACACACCCGAAACACCTCAAGACACTCAAGAAAATTCTTGGGCCTTCTCCCAACCCCGTGAACAATAAAAATAATTGTTCAAACCATCAGAACCTTGTTTCGAAGCCCGATTCTAAAAAATATTGGTTCATTAATTGAAAAACATCATTTTCCCCCACTTTTTAACCCGGTTCAAAATACAGGTCACTACAACCTTGCCACCTTAGAACTTCTCATCTCTGAGAATCCATCGGGAACAACACACACCTCACTTGACCTCTAAGGGTCAGGAAGCATCATTAAAACGATCGTGTTATGTTTCCAAATGTACCACTCACCAACAAACATCCACTTAAGCACACGACACTTAAGTCTTGTACACCCGAGCCAACACTCGTTTTACTACCAAAACACCCAGACGACTCTTACCTGAGCCCGTCATACCAGAGACACAACCTCATCATCATCTCGCCAAGAAAACAATCAAAGGTACTTCCCACCTTATATTTTTAACATTAAGCAGTCGAAACTCAAACCATAACTCCACCGCCTTTCAAAAGAACTTTCAAAAGCATGCCGCAAGCGTTTCAAAGATGGAACTAGCGTGATTTTGAAATGATCTAACAATTGATTTCCCCATCAACCTCGAAGCCTAAATCGAAAAGATTCAAGCCACTCCAGATGAATATTCACGATGACACACGACTTAGATGGCCAGAGTTTTATAATCATAACAACGTAGCCATTTTCCAAGACATCACTTGTTTCCCACGTGGAAGGTCACCGAATCCCATACCCAACATCTGGTGACATCCCTAAGATAAAACCATGAAGGTAGCCATGCATCCCGTGTGCAACGCCGAAGAGAACAACCAAAATAGATCAAAAGATTTAAAAACATTATCACGGTGTAAGCCCGACGCTCTCTTAGTGCATCCTGGACGAAATCAAGATAGGGAACATGCTCGTCGTGTATTAGAGTACAGTAAGAGGATTGAAACGGATTCCGGTAATTCATACCCAAAAACTGTAAAAAATAATAGTCGAACCACCCCTCATCGACTCTAAAGAGGAAATTCGGCCTCCCCTTCCGACACAACAAGATTTCTAAAATGATCACAATGCCTTTTCTAGTACAAGGCATTCCGTGATCATTCACGATTTACCACCGAAGTCCTCCACGACCAACGGTGTTTCTAAAGAAGGGTTTCATACACCGCCAACCAGATCAAAGTCCTTCTATGGAGCATTCATCGACGCATAATGACTCTTGCATGCCTCAAAGGCATTCAAACAAACCCGACCATTCTCAAATGGTCCTTCTTGACGTGTTCCTTATACCCAAGAGAACACACTTCACTAAACCGACACAACAATTCCCACCATAGAAGCATCGGGGTAACCAAAAGAAGAAAAGACCAGCTTCTCATTAGCAAAAAATATCATAATAATTAAACAAACATGTGTCGCTCCTCTGAGCCATGATCACCACGTCGAATGCATAAGAAAACCAAAGAAACAAGACTAGTGTGCCAACCATGAAAGTCTTCTGAATATCATCCCAATCATTAGGACAAATTGATTCTCAAATTCTAAGGTCACTCTACCACGAAGATGACCCGAGAACACACTCAACAACACAAGAGATTTAGCCGAACGTCGTATTACATCATACAACCATTCACTTGGAAAATGACGTGTCATGTAATCCATTATTGAGAAAAGAAAAGTTCAAACAATCAACAAAACAACCGACCATGCTTGAGGCATGTCTATCCAGCTGATACAGAGAATTACCCGATGCTAATGTCACATGACCACACATCAGAAAATGGGTGTCATTGGAATCCAGGAGTACTACAAGGGACAATGGCACCCGAACGGTACCCAACGTCATGAAACTCACCGTACAAGAATGGAATAAAAGCTCTAAGGGCGCTACCTACCACAAGCTATCCCCTCACGAAGAACAAGAGCCGACCCAAGAATTTGGTCATGCCACAAAAAATTCATCAGGCTCATAATCATAACATTTAAGTCATTATAAAAGAAAACAAACGCCCACAGAAAACACTTACAGTTCCGTCTCAAGGAACTCGCAAGAAACACTTAACTTACCCTCACACAAGGTTTCAACAGAGGACACTACTACAAGTTCCTCTTCCATGCCCTTTATATTATTCATGTTCATTCATTTAATGACTTTAAAGATTCAATTCAAAACTTCATATAACATTTCAAAACCAAAAATCACTAGGAAGTTGATCATTTTTATCAACAGCTAGCAAAGCAGGCAAGTCTCAAGAAATTTCTTTTTAACCACCATATATTTATCAGACATCCTGTCTTATTCTGGAAATTTATCATAATAAATTCATTTTAAACAATTCAGGCAACCTAAGAGGGTCCCAACAATCCAATTCACATCAAATGAAAACCAAACATCTTTTACACAAATAAGCATTTTGCAAGGTATGCAGCCATCACGTTCATTATGGGTTGCCATTTTCCAACTCATGAAGCACCCATACCCTCCATGGGTTAAAATTTGGCTCCCATTAGACAAAACAAATCACATTACATAATTAAAAATTATCAAAATAATCATCTAGTCATACGGGTGGCCACCTACCAACCCATAAAATGCCCATACACTTTAAAATTTGTCATGTGGCTACCTTCATTCAAAACCAATTTCCATTCATTTTACAATTTAATCTTTAGCATCCCTTTTTCGGAAATATGATTACACCAGTTACCATTTTACAGCCATAAGGTACCCATACACCTTACAACTAAAAATTGTCTCCTATCGTAATTGAAATCATTTAATTTGGTCAATCCAACCAATTCCATATTAACTGAGCATAGCCTGTTATCGGAATCAGTAACACAGAAACATGCTATATCACAGAAGCATGGAATAACTACCACAACACCTATCACAATAACAAGAATAATCTCATGCATCTAGATGGAATGTAATAATGCATGGAATATGCTTTTTAACAAAGTGCCTATATGATGCATGAAATGGAATACCCTTGTATCCTCGAGTTGCAACAAAAATGGAACCCACAATTCCATCAATATTATCAACCAAAAACATGTGTGTCACCCAATGGTGAAATAAAATCAACTGTGATAATCCAAATCATTAAAATAACAATTTAATTTGAGGAAATTTGGCTTTTCCCTGTACACGGGTTAGCTACTCTCGAGAACAGCTTATTACCAAATTCTATATCCTTCTTATCCCTGTCTAATGTCTCTAAATTGTAAAACAAACCAAAAAAAAAGAAACCCCTTCGATACCACTTTGTAACTTTCTGACTCGTCTTACCATTGAACTGGTGGCCGGACCGGTAGGTCACATGGCCTCATGCGCGTCTCCCCTTATGCCAGGGGCTGTAGACTAGCAGCGACGGTGTCGAAAGCTGATAGTGGTGAGATTATACCCTCATAGCATAGTATCACATTGATATTATCAGAGTAAATAATATTCAATAGTGGTAGTAGTAATCAATTGAAAGGAAGATACAAAAGAGAGGTAATAACTATTTTATAAAAGGTGGCCAAAGCCAGTTTACACAATATAGGGATGATGAATGATACAATGTGAAAATAGGAAACAATACCACATGCTTAAAATACAGTGAAAAAGAATAAAGAAAAGACAACAAGGCACGACGGGCGATCTCTTGAGCATCCCAAGCCCCCTCTTGGTCCTTTGCTCCTAACTCCTCAGGTACAAATATCACAGCATACTACCTAGGTCATACAAGCAAGAAGGTCTACTCGGGTAACACAGTGCAATGGCGGCCCGAGTTGTGTGTGAGATTTAAATATCAGTAGGCCGGCACCACCGGTGTCAATCCCAATCTAGACAGTGTATAATAATTAAACAGTGAGCAGGTATGGAGAAATAAGCAACCAGAATTACATAAGTTAATGACACCTGTCCAAGTTCCCAAGGGACACTTGACGATTATTCCAGCTTTGGCTTGTTGTTGGTAAAGTAACCTGATTATGTCACCATATATATATAAATATAAATTCATTTAGATCCGAGGTGGTGTGGGGTAAGAATGCCTCCCACCCATTAATCGAGATTAGCGGGCACGAGGTAAGAATGCCTCTCGTCCCTATAGGTCAACTGGAAAGGGGTAATAATGTCTCCCTTCAATCACATTAATTCAACCGGTGTTGGTTATAACTGCTTCCCATCAGTCACATTCGTAATACTAGAATGGGGTATAACTGCCTCTCATCCAGTCAAGTACTCATCAAAAGAAGTCAACTGGCAAGGGGTAATAATGCCTCCCTTCCAGACATGTAATCATCAATCGGTGTCAATTGGAAAGTGGTAAGAATTACTCCATTCTATACATGTACTATCACACTAGCAAGGGGTCTAAATTCCTCCCATCAATCCATATATCATTCACTAGGTGGCCACGACATACACTCACATTTATTATCATTCATTTTGTGGCATCGGTTTGTGCACACTCACAATACCATGTGTCTATTGAATACTACTTATGGAATTACTTCATAAGAATTCAAATAATCATACCACATATACATAAGAGAACACATTTACATTCATACTTAAGGAAACCCATATTCTGTATCTAAAACAAGACATTCAAAAATTCATTTTACTAACATAAGTCGTGCTCATCACTTTATCCCAAGGCGTAGTCGTACCACCCTAGTCTGTTCCTTTCTAGCTTAACCATTTCATCTTAAAGGATATGTTTATAATTATTTATCCCTTTGATACCTTCTAGAGGAAACAGGTCATTTATTATTAGGTCATCTCACTATGGTTATCTTCACACTCAATTTGACTAAACATGGAAAATTGAACCAAACACAAGTATCACTGCCATTTCATTCCCTTTATCTCAACACAACAAGTTCACATACAAAGCATCAAAGAGGCACCACAACAATCCAGTAGGCATGCATAAAATTTCAACCACTACTTTTTATCTTGAAGACAACACACCTATGATTGAGGGGTTTTATTTTTAAGTCATTAGTTTAGTGACCAAGAAACCTCTTTTATCATATTCCTGCAATTCACAGGATTTGCACAAAAGCCATTAATCATAACTAAACATGAATAATAAAATTCTAAGGTGGTGAAATATCAAACTCGTTATTACATTACATAAATTTAAATGGAAAGGATAGGGAATCTACCTCAAGGTGGATCCATCTGTCCACTCCGGCTCTTGATGATTTCTAACTAAGAGTAGCTGCTACTACCCCACGAGTCATATGTGATTTCACATACGACCTATGCCTCAGAATCAATCCAGCGGATTAAAATCACTTCAATACACCTCGCCTTCGGCGGAGGATGTCCTACGCACACCAACAAGGTCTCGAGGAACCATTCACACAACCCTAGAACAAGCATAACATGAAAGAAACTAGAATCAACCAAACCATAAACCTAGGGGAATTTGGCCGAACCAAAAATATGTCAACGGGAAGAGGGAAAATCGGACAAGAAGGATAGGGGAAGAGGGGAGTGACCTACCATGGAGATTCCAATGAATAATGGCCATGAACAAAGGAGAAACGAAGGTGAAAGGAGGAGCGTCCGAGGGGACTTGCGCGCGAGGCCGGCGACTCCAGGGAGGGGGTTCATGTGGGTCTGGATGAGAGGAGAGGGGAGAGTTTATTAGATTTCAGAGTTTCTTTTTAAATTCATTTTAAATATTATAAAAACCCAAAACTGGTCACGACCCATGGCTTGGGCCGCACGGTTTGGAAAAACATGCTCCAACCGTGCGTCCCCCACTAGTCACCCAAGACACCCTGCACGGGCTGGCCGCACGGTATGGGGAAACCATACGAAGGCCGTGTCGACTCCTCTACCTCCCTGATTTAAGCCGTACGGTTTGGGCCGCATGTTTTGGGAAGCCGTGCGCCAACTGTGCGGCTTCTGTTGTTCTTTAAAACCCAACCTCTTTAAGGTACGACGCACCCAAAACACCTAAAGATACTTGAGAAACTTCTCAGTTCTTTGCCCAACCCCAAGAACATTAAAAATACGGGTTCAATCCTTCGGAACCTCGTTCCGAATCCCGATTCTAAAAACAACCTGTTCAGTAATTGAAAAAGTTCATTTTCCCAAAATTTTAACCCGGTTCAAAACACGGGTCACTACACAGGGCATCCAAAATATAGTTTGAATTTATTGGATGGTAATTGATCATGGAATAATAATAATTTATCAGTCCTAATGATCTTCTCTGCCTCATTTTTAATTCCATCTATGTGAATATATACTTCAGAATTTTATAGTCAGTATAAATTTGATATTTGGCTTCATATAAAGGATTCCTCCAAATATTCAAAGGAAAAAACCAAAATTACCAATTCCAAATCATGTATGGGATAATTCAAATCATGAGGATTACGTTGTATTAATGAATAAGAAATCACTTGGTCATTCTACATCATAGCGCAACCAATACCCATCACTAAAGAATCACTCTATATTACAAGCTCACCATTTTGGGTAGTCTAGGCCGAAACCATAGAATTCACCAATATCGTATTCAGATCCTGAAACAAAAAACATCTCATTCATATGACTAAATAAATTTTACCCCATTACGTGTTAACTTATTTATCAGAATAGATAACCATTAAACGTTCTTAACAAACCGTTGGAAATAACATGCCCATCCAATAAAACTATGAATCTCTCTAACATTTGTAGGTCTTGTCCATTCATCAAACACTATTGTTTTGGAAGGATCAACTATTATTCTATCCTTATTTACAATGTTTCCAAGAGAAAAAGTGTGTTGTAACAAAAAATCACACTTGAAAAATTTTCCATACATTTTCTTTTTCATTATGGATTATAAAACAACCCTTATATGTTTTTCACTCTCTTCTATACTCATAGAAAATACCAGAATTTCATTAATAAACACAATCAAAAACTAATCCAGGAACTCAATAACTATTCTACTCATAAGATTCTTGAATACAGAAGGTCCATTAGTTAGCCCAAATGGTGTAACAAAAAATTCATAAAGGACATATCTAGTTCAATAAGCTATTTTTTGGATGTCATCCTCTTTCACCTTCATTTGATGGTATCCAGATCTCCTTTCAATCGTGGAAAAGTAATGAGCTACATTGAGCTGATATAACATCATTATATGGCCCGTTGTCTGCTGACGTAGTCACGAAGGTTCTCACTACACCTTTCTGCTTGTAGATTGGCTTCTTTGCTTCTTTTAGATCTCTCTTCGGGTAGGGATTTTCATAATGACCCATCTCACAATAGGTAAAACACATTACATTTTTCTTATCAAGATTAGTCTTATGATCATTTTAATTAAAATCTTGGGAAATAAGTCCAATTATACCACATTGAAAACAAATCCCACTTTTGGTAAGACATTCCCCTTGGTGCTTATTTCCACTCTTATCGAAAACTGGAAACTGGATTTTATTACCATAAAATTTCATTGGATGATTCTTACGCATATCGTTCCATCTGGAAATATTCTTCTCATTGTTTCCAAAATACATGTGATCAAAATCAAACGTCATCTCTACCATCTCATCACATCAACAGGTTTCTCATAACTTTTGAATTCACAGGATTCCAACTCTCTTTGAAAACATGGCGTCAATCATGAGTAATAGTGGTTGGTTATTCAATAAATATCCAAAATAATATTTGGAGAATACCTCACCAGTCAGGTGATGTTCGCTTCATACACAGCCACTGTAAGGCATCAATTGTAACACCCCGAGATTTTATGAAAAATATTCTTTCAATTTCATTGATGTATTGTGTTGTAAGCTACAACAAGATTGCCTTGCACTATATGCAACACCGTATGAGCTTTCAGTATACACAACACTATTCTTGGATCATGTTACACACAATTTTGATAGTAGTTATTCTACGAAACATTGAGTGTATGTAACACACCAGGTAAATAAAGAATATGAAATTTTTATATTTATCCATATTTGTGAATAAAATATTGATATTTCTTTAAAGGGGACACTATGCTCGATGGCGTACCCAATACGCAACAACGAGTTTCTTGGGAATCTTACGTTGCACTCTAATAATAAAATAATATTATTTTAAATGGTAGTTAACGCCTAGCCATTGTAATGGCAGGAATGAACAGAAATAACTACAAAATGATTATATATGTTTGTCAAATATTTTTACTTTTTACAATAAATGTTAGAAGATTAAAAATGTGAATTAATCCAATTTTAAGCATAAACATTCTAATATTCTTTAAAAGGTCGATTAACCACCTTTTGATGGAAAACCCCTTTTAAAACCACTTTTTTACAATTTTATGTGTTATATTTGACAAAATAAAATTCTTATATAGAATAGAGACATCAAAATTTACTTTGTGTAAATTTTTGGTATCATTCCGATAAAGTTCATTTTTTAATGAATAGTGAAAATGTTGTATTTTAATTCAAAACCTCTTTTTAATCTAATTTATTTATATGATTAGATTATCTTTTGAATTGTTTTTAATGTAAAATTAGAATATATTTTTACCATTTAATCCAATATTGGTCATTTGAATTAATTTTACTTTGAAATCGGAGTTAAACTATTGTCAATTTATTGATACATTTTGTTTCATAAAAACACGCTATTTGTTTTGACAGCAGGAATTAATTATTATATTAATTAATGAAACTTATATGTTTTTAATGTTGTAAAATAGTCATCATTTTTGAATTCGGAATATCAAATATAGCTTAGGGTGAATTTTCGGTAATTTTCTGAAAAACTTCAATTTTTGATGAATAGTGAAACCACTATGTGGTACTTATAAAAACTGATTTTCCGTTTATATGAAATTTTTCCATCATTGGGTTTTCAATTTCAAAAAAACCTACATACATTGTTGTCATTACAACGTAAAATGTGGTTCAATGGGATTAAAATATTTTTTTGGGTGAATAGTAACTTATTAAGTTTTTAATCGTGATTAGAGGTAATTAGTGTAGTTTAGGGTAAGAATAATGTTTTAATAAAATTAAATGACCTAGACACATGTCTTACCCTCATTGGACGAGTCATGGCCGACCAAGAAAATCCATGGGTCAACTTGGGGACCCCATGGAGCCACTTTGGTTGGAAAATGACATAAATACCTTTTTATTTAAGGATTAAATTAAAATGACACAAACATGAGTTGTTTTACTAAAACAATTTTTACATGGGGTTATTCAAGACTTATTTTTGACTATAAATAGTAATTGGAAATCTAAGAAGATTTAATACATCATAGTATTTGTTTTATAATTTTTAGACATTTAATAAATTAAATTATTTATGACATCATGATGATGTAGTGATGACCTCATTATTCAACGATTTAAATAAAATGGAATGATAATGTAAAATCTAAGACCTACACATGTCCAAAACCTATTTATGGGTGGATTTAGAACACTTATCACCTTATCCTAGAAACTCATCAATGTGGGACCATTAAAAATCTGAAACTCATTCTAAAATAAAGTAATATTTCTCTACTTTCCAAGAGTGCCCCTCCTCTCCTCTTATAAAAGGCTCCCACCTCTACCTCCTTACCCACACTTCCAAAGCATTTGGATCGTCCAACCCCTGCCAATTTTGTCTCTCCACATCCCTATCTAACTCCTTGAAGCCTCACTTTGGGCATAAGTCTTCCCAAGGAAGCCTTTGAGCTCAAATAAAAAAAAGTTACCCGATTTTAAGGTAATGTCTTCACTTGTGTTCTTTTTTTTTGCTTCTCCAACCCCCTAAACTCTTTTTATTCATTTATTTTGTAACAACTACAGTATCATAAATATACTAGAATGTTTTTATAAGAAGAATTTGAGCTACAATTACACACACCAACATCAAATGGTTAAAAAACATAATGTTTCTGTGGATAGCGAATTTCTGCCTCATGAAACGATGATTGTTCAACACTCATATAACACCTTAAAAGGAGGCCATTAAGATGTCACTATATTTATATATGATATATAATATGTTTATGTTTTACTTAGGCTTCTGTATTTTGATTTTTTGGCATACCTTTATGGTTTCCATTGTGGGTAAACACGATAATTTCATTTTTGGAAGTGCGGACTACCGCCCCCTCAAAGTGATTTGATTCATTAATGCCATATGTGGGTTGTATAAAGGATGTATTTAAAGTTATTATATATGATTTATGTTACATATAAATGATGAATATAATTCTGGAATTAAAATATGCATACCTCTCATTTAGTTTTAATTTCATTAATATGACATAGAAATGAAAGTAGCGTCCATGCGTACGTACGACTAACGTCTCCATGAACATTGCATTTCATTTCTTACCTCAAAATGATTATGTAATATTATAAATACATGTATATTCTGGATCTATATGATATATATGATATCCAAATCATGAATATCATTCTGGATATAACGAACCTTTGACCACACGAACAACATGTAATTGTAAGAAGTCCACTTTCGACTTAAGAACCAAATATCAACAAAACAAACATTATTAACATAAATGATTACATAATGTTTATAACACGGAAATAAGTGATATAAAAGGAATAATGAACTTTAAAAAGGTTCTCAAACAAGTATAAATTAACTCATGTTTATTATTCAGGACGTTAAAGAAATATCAAGTCAAGTCGGACCCGAGGTAAGGGATCCTACTCCTCTCTTTCTTTTTAAGTACACTCTTTTATGTCATTAATTTTAAGCTCATCTCTCTTGTGATTGGGATGTTATTTTATATTACACTTACTGTAATTTTTATTTTCATATGATGAGAGTCCATATTCTCTCTCATCAATCCATTTTGGATGTTTTGAGTGGCGTCGTTAGGCTGTCGAATTTTCATAAATGATCTAACCTCTCTCTTTCTTTTTAAGCACTCTCCTTTATGTCACTTCTTTTAAGCTCCTCTTTGTTATGATGGGGGATGTTATTTTACATTCCTATTTCTTTACATTTTATTGTAATATGATGAGAGACCCTATTTTATCTTATCAATCTATTTTTGGAAGTTTTAAGTGGCGCCGTTAGGCTGCCGAGTTTTCGTAAGGGATTTTTCATCTCACTTTTATTCCCGTGAGATTCATGCTACATTTTCCACAATTTCCTTTGAGTGGTGTATTTACTATCCATTATTCTACTCTTTGTGTAATATAATTTCGTTTATGAGTATTTACATCAATGTTGTATGACCCTTCTTTCATGGGGTGTATATTTCGAAAGTTGCCCAAATTTGTAAGGGAACCTTTCACCCTCCTCTTTTTAAAAGACTTCTTTTGTTATGTCTTTTAATTTACATCTTATTATGTTGGGATATGTTATTCTATATCCTTATTGATGTAAAGTTTATGTCCAAGTGATGAGATACCATTCACTCTCTCATCAACTCATTTTCTGAATTTTGTAGTGAAACCGTTAGGCTGTCAAATTTTTGCAAGGGAACTTCTTAACCCAATTTTGATTTTTTTGGGATAAGCTTGTACTCCTTGAATATGTAGTTCTATGAATATGTGTGAATAACCTCTGATTGTTTTACACTTAATATACACTTATATTTTTGTATTATTTTGTCACACATAATTATGTAATTGATTTATCCTTAATCCAAGGATACCGTCTTTGTATGGGACTTCGTTTCAATCTCCTTTCATTGAGGCATATTTTTTTTATACACAACCTTCTTTTATATAGTGTATAAACCCCTTTGACTTATACTTTTATCTGAAAGGAATCTTTTTTATACAAAGAGTTTTACTAAACGACAAAAGGGAATGTTTTTGTCGTACGTATGCAGCGACAATGACTTCTCCTCCATCGTGACCATTATTTGAGTTTCGGCTTCCTTAACAAGCCATAACTTCTTTTTAAAAGAAAAATAAATACCATGTTTTACATTTATTTTATTTTGGTATTGAAAATGGTTTTCATAATGTTTTTATATCAATTTATTGTATTGATATCTTGTTATTGAAAGGTGGAAATGATATGTTTCCTTTATGCATGTTTTATGTGATAAGATTATGTTATGTTACTTTGGAATTGTTATGAAGACGGGTGGTTCCATGATAAACTAAGGTCGGGTGAGCCCGATATAGATCTCCAATGCATTGGGTAATGCGAAGGAGTGAAACGTTACGGTTTCTCCGAAGAGATTTAGGAAATATACTATGGTGGGTATTCCAAACGTAACCAAGAGGGTTACTCCCTACGTAAGAATGTTTTGAATGCCTCAAGTTACCTTTATGTCTTATGATTTCTATGATTTATTAATGATTTTATGGGGTATGTTAAAGTAATTATGTTTTCTGGGTAATGTATGATTTCATTCTTATGTATACATGTACTCATGGTTCCTTTCCATATTTTTATATCCCTTACTAAGCTTTTTATGCTCATCCCAAGTTTTTGAATTGTTTTTCACAGGTCAAGGGAAGGGTACATGATATGATGATAGTGTCAAGAAAGAATCCATGTTTTATTTTACATATGTTTCCATTGATGGGAAAATGAATACTATCATTTATGTAACTACTTTGTTTAAATGTGTAATATAATGCAAGTTTTATGATCTAATTCTCTAAAACTCTAAACCTGAAAAGATCCTCAATGTGTAATCTTGTAATAACTCAAGATTAAGTAAGGTTTAAGGATGGGGACTTATGGTGTATATATATATATTCAATGTATAAATGAAATATTTTTGGATTCCATTATACGAAAGAATGGAGGAGTCTTGCATAACACGCAACCCTGACTTGGCTCACATTACATGCAATCAAGACCTTCCTCGATAGCGTGTGTTGTACACAATACAAGGTTTCACTAAACAACCATATATTGTTATAATATTATTATGGACTAGCCATTATGAGTAGTATTAACTACATTTTGAATTTTATAAAATTATTATTCATCTTACACATTTTCTAGAATATGGTATGAGAACAAAATAATTTTTTCGTGTAAAATAAGTATTTTTCAAAAAATGCAGTTTTGCCACCTTTTGATGGTGCAGCCACTTTAAATCATGTTTTTGAAATGTCTATAAGATCAATTTGACAAAATAAAATTCTTCTTTGGAATCAGGATATAAAAAATCACTTTGGATAAAATTTTCATATTATATTGATAACTTTCATATTTTACTGAATAGTAAAAACACGCTATATTTTAATTAAAAACAACTTTTTTCATCGTAATAATTTATATGGTTAGATTATATTTTTAATTGGTTTAAAATTTTAATTATAATATATTTTTACCATTTAATCCAATTTTGTTCATTGGAATTAATTTCACATTGAAATTGGATATAAACAAATATCAATCTTTTGATAGTTTTTGTTTCTTGAAAACACAATATTTGTTTTGATAACGGGAATTGATTTTAAAATTAATTAATGCCACTTGTATTTTTTGAATTTGTAAAAATAGACATCAATTTTGAATTCGAAATATCAAGTAATACATAGGTTGAATTTTTGGTATTTTTCTGAAAAACATCAATTTTCGATGAATAGTGAAACCAATTAGTGGTAGTTAAAAACAGACTTTTTTTAAATTTTACCACTTTTGTGAATTGAATTTCAAAAATCTGAGATACAAGGTTAATATTAAGGACTAAAATGTGGTTCACTGAGATGAAAATAATTTTTGGTGAATAATAACTTTTTACTTTTATTTACCACGGTTAAAAGATAATAGGATAAATAAGGGTAAAATGATATTATTATTACCCTAACACATGTAATAATTATTTTGATAAGTGTAATTAGACCAAAAAAAACCTTATTAATAATATATTACCATTTAGGGCCACTTGGATTTGATTAGGACATTTAATATAAATTTATTTAAAGAAGGGTTAAAATAGATAACATCAATGTTTAATAAGTAACTCATTTTTAATATAGGATTATAAATAAGATAAATTCGACTATAAATATTCATTAGAAATATAAAAAGACTTCCTACATAATTTTATTTTATTTATAATTTATAGACATTAAATAATTTAATTTATTTATGACACAAAGATGATACAGTAATTATCTTATTAATGAAATATTGACACAATTGATGTTATAAATACCCAAAATAAATGTAATTTGAGACTTTTTATGAATTTCACTAATTTTTTAGGTTAATATGACATGTTATTTTTTATTTAATTAACTTTTTTAGGACTAATCATTCTGTTATGATTTTCACAAAAATTATTTACCAAATAGGGTAAAAATTGACATAAAATAGTTTTTAAAACAAATATTATATTAGTAATTGTTATTTAATTTCTAAAAATTTATGGTTAGTCAAAATGACTTAGATAAAGTTATATATATTAATAATAAACAATTTGGGGTTCGTTTTGGCTTGTTATAGTATGTTTATTAACCATATAGTGTAAGAAAACATGAAGACACGGTAAAAGTAAAATTATTTAACTTAAGGTTAAATTTAAATGATATTGTTAAAATAGAAACCTAAACTTTTCTAAATTCTATTGGATGATATGATTTCTACCCATCCCCACATTAGCTTCGCAATTAATCAATTTTGAGCTATTAAAAACCGAATATGACTTTATAATAAAATAATATTTTTGGTTTTTCCAAAGGTGACCCTCTCCTCCTTTATAAAAAGGCACCTCCTCCCTCTATTCGTCACACCACTTTGAGCCTTCATGCTCGGGCAAACCCAGCCAAATTATCTTATCCACTTCCATCGAAACATCCTAGAGGTTTTGGTCTTCTTAAAACCCCAATTTTAGTGCCCTAAGAGGAGGTCTCAAAAAGGCGCTTCAAAGAAGAGGTAATGTCTGTTACCGATTCTTTCAACTTTATTTCTTCTTCCACTTCATCTTCTTTAGTTGTTTCATTATGAAGTAATAACATGAGTATAAATAATATAATGATATGTTATTATAAGTTTGAAATAACCCTATTTCACCTTCTATCCATCCTACGGAAAACGAAATCACCACGCGTGCGTACGTACGGAATACCGTCTCCACGCCGTGGTGAAATCTATTTTTCCACCAACACCTTACATGTATGGGTATAATGGTGTAAATAATATCTATATATGGTTATTATAATATCATACTGATTCTGATATATTATAACATCCACTCCAATTCTATTCAATAATTATGGAAACCATATCATCGCTCGTGTGTACGTGCGGACTACCGTCTCCACGACGCGATGAGATTCATTTTCCATATTAACCATACATGAATGATCATAATGTTTATATAATGAATAATAATGAAATATATTAAATAATAATGCTACTGGATTTATGTATATATATATATGTCATCTATTTAGTTTCATTCAATTCAATAAGGAAACGAAAATAGTGTTCATGCGTACGTACGACCTACCATCTCAATGAATTGTGTATTTCATTCCTTTTATCGATCTATAATATATATATATATATATGTATATGATGAATATATATTATATATAAATAATTTTTTACATTCTAGAACTATTTAAATCAGGATATAAATAATAATATCAAGAACGACAAGTCGAAACACATACGATAAATGAAATGATTTTACCCAAAACGCTGCTTTAACATTGAATTTACAAAAGAACGGGTAAAATAAATTCATAAGTGAAACATATATGATATCATAACAATAAATATGATTCTGTAATAAGTCAATGAAATTATTTAAATCATTATACACGAGGTTCATATAAGTATGAAGCATATCGGACCTAAGGTAAGGGATAATTGTGCAAATCTCATTTTTATCCGAGATTTCTTATTCGTAAGTATTTAATGGGGTTATTGCTATCATCCATGTCCATGTTTTATAAAAGTGTATTCATGTATTTTTAATTTCCTTTTTACCCATTTGACTTTTACCCCATGTTATGGAAGGAATCATTCTTTTAGTTACCCTACAAGGTACTTTTTGACTTTTCTGACAAAAGTACGCAAAGAATTTTTTTTAACGTATACGGAATGAAATGATTTTTACGGTTTTATAAAGCCTTATTTTAATGAAGATTACTTAGGAATAAATCATGAATATTTTCAACAAAATCCTTTTCTTTTAAAATAGCATGACATTTTGTGAAAATAAAATGATTTTGAAGAAAAAAGTATATTTTCCTCAAAAATTCATTTCAAGTGTTTTATCATAACCATTTTCATCTAAGATGATATTATTTCACATGTGTTTGTTTCAAGTATCATGTCTCTATGATTTACATGGTTTATCTTCTCTAATGATTAAATGATATCCAATTTTTTTATGGATTACGTTATGATGGAATGATGTTCTTGAAACCCATTTTATTCTTGGGTTATGATGAATGATTTATTGTTATATTGTGGCACACGAAAGAATTATTTCAATATGAGGGGGTGGGACCTATATCTCCCACCAATTAATTGGGTAATGATTTATATGTCATGGGATAGACATGGCTAGAACGACATGTTAAACCGGTTCAGTAATACAGGACTGGAACGAGGAGTGAACTCGATTCAGAATGAGACTTTGTCCACTAAGATGGTCTTGGCAGCAATGCCCTGGATACTGTGGAAATCATATCTTGTGATTAATGGTTTCCAAAATTACATGTCTTATTCTCTTGTTAATTTATCATGATTAATGTTTCTTCATGATCTATGCCTTACGTACTGCCATGTTTTATGTCATTGCTCAAGATTTTGTTGTTTAGATTTTATGCTCATGTTTTTTTTAATTCAAATGTCTAAGGATTGTTTTATGTTCTCTATGCTTACCCTTACTGAGCATTTGAGCTCACCCCTTTTATGTTTTCTTTTCCCTGAGATGTAAATAAAGGTTTTAGTAATAAAAAGGGGGAAGATCTTTATGGGAGATGTTGAAGATCTTTCACCATGATTAGAAGATTATATTCCGAGTTTCCAAAGACACTAAACTATTACGGTCCTTGTGTGTCTATTTTTGTTAGGTATTAATAATTCCGAAAAAGTAATGTAATGTCCATGTACATAAAGCTTCGGGTCTCTACAGTTGGTATCATTGGAATGGTTTAGTTATCCTTTGGAAACTAGGATACGAAAACTATAGTGAGATCCCTAGAAATATTTCCAAGGTATGTCTAGGGATGTCATTATGGATAAGTATACGTATAGGTTATAGTACTATAAATATCGTAAAGATATTAGAATTAATCTTAAGATGTTATATATTGAAGTTACTCCCCATTTATTAAGTTTTTTTCCCTATAATGATTTTTACCTCTCACAGTATTCTTATTGGGTTTTAGACGATGGCTGGAACCTGAAGGAACCATGTTGACCAATCAAATGGACAATGCAATGATTGTCCTCCTGAGCAAACAAATGTTATGGGAGATGGAGTATAAAATCTTATTATTATACATACACAACCTATGAATCATTCTAGACTTACAAATGAGAAGAGAAGGGAACAATATTCTATTGAGCCCTTCATGAGGCAACGTCCACATTCTTTCAGTGGGTCTTCTGATCCACATGTTGCTGAACAATAGATCAGTACCACTGAAAAAATATTTTCAGTTTTTCAATGTTCAGAAAATGATAAAGTAATCTTAGCAGTATATCGTTTGGAAGGTGAAACTGATCAATGGTGGAATATTATGAAGAATACAAGGCCAAGAGATGAAATTGAGTCCATGGAATGGGACGAGTTCAATAACTTGTTTTTTAGTAAGTACTTCCCCCGTATTCTTCAAACAAAGATGGAAAAGGATTTTCTTTAGCTTAAGAAAAAGGATGATGAATCTGTTAGTATATACAAAGCGAATTTTACAAGACTTGATAGGTATGCATCTGGATTTATCATCCAACCCGAAAGTAAAGTTGATCGATTTTTCAGTGGCTTAAAACCAAGTCTTCGAAGGGAATTAGCTATAAGAGACATCACTTGCTATGAATAAATTCTGTGTTGTGTTATCAAGGTAGAACTAGAAGTTGGTGTAACATATCCATCGCATGGTTTTGACATGAAATGAAAGATGGAGTTCAAGGAGAAATCTCAGAACAATGGTGAAAAGAAGATGAATGTTTCATTGTGCTCAAAGTGTGGAAAGAAGCATGGCGGAGATTGCATAAAAGGTACTAAAAAAATGCTTTAAGTGTGGAAAACAAGGTCATCGTGAATTTGATTATCAATGTAATGGGAAAAAGGATGCTAATGATGTGAATAGAGAAAAGACTATAGAGAAATATCCACCAACACTTCAATGCTTCAAGTGAAAGGAAATGCGGCATTTGCAAATAAAGGCCCTAATCCACGGGTTAATGAGGATCATCGTGAGAAACCTCTTAATAAAAATGATAAAGGGAAGTCTCATGCGATCACTATTTGTGATGTTGAGTATGAAAATGATTCTATGTAATGATTGCGTGTTTATGTAATGGAATTTCAGAATAGTATCATGGAATCTCATTTATGGTATTGTGGAATTTTGGAATATCTCTGTATTGGTTTTCAATAATTATATGGTACTGGTAACCATGAAAAAGTGATTGAAATATTTTTAGAAAGCAGATGAAATGCGCATAATGAAGGGATAAGGAGAAACTAATATTATAGTAATCATGAGCTCATGACTAAAATTAGGACAAAGTGATATAATGGTTTGAATTTATAGAAATTTTGGGATTTTGGTATGTGGAAATTGTTAAAATTTAACAACATTCATATTTTCACTAAGGTTCAATGGGTACTCATTTTTCAAGATAATACATGATTAAGGCCTTCGAATGTTTGGAATGTGACCAACAAGACACATCTTATGATATATGGGGATCAACGATGGTATTAACATGCTTGTTATATGAACTCTCTGGTAATCGATTCACTATAATATGAGATTGGACAACCGTATTTTGGATAAGCCTAAAGATTGGAATGGATTATGTTGGACATAATTTAGTATTGTTTAAGGTTATAAATTTTTTGATATTATTGATGAAAAGTTATAATAATGTAGTTTTAAAAAAAAAGGACAACCTGCAGGATGGGCAACAACCCATCACATCAGACAAGGATGTGGGAATCGAACCCACAACTGAAGTGCGACAGGCCTTTATCGCCTACCACTGGCCTACAGGAAGTCCCTGGTTAGTAGAAACTAGTTTTATTTTATTAAGTGGTATGATATATGAAGTATAAGTTCATTTTTGGAATCGTATATGATTAACCTCACTATAGATGGACTTATGTATTTTTGATAAATTTTATAACATTTTGTTTGAGATAGATGGAATGACCCATCATTCTATCACATGATCTACCAACACTTCACGAATGACAAATTCAACTTCATTTCATTAAGGGATGAAGGGGAAATTGTCCAAAGAATGTCCAATAGTGAGAATGTACCAAAATCATGAAACTGTTTCTTCTAATTCAAATTTCATCAACTTTAGGGAAATGATCTTTAAAACCAAAAATGTTGTCCTTGTTCCCTTATATCCGGTGAATCATATGGTACCTTTGATCATCACAAATCTATGGCTTTGTGATTGATGGCTTTTTCATAGCCATGTTCTCTACCACTCTCCATCAGAACATGATGGTTAGATTTTTCATCCATATCCATATTTTTACCTATGTTCTACTTTATGGAATCCCAGTGATGAGTTTCTTTGGGTAATTGTTACATTTCATACTTTAGTTCTTAAAATTAAGTTTTAGTAATCCTTTTTACAATATGGGTTTCTATAAATAGTAAACGATTTATAAACCCGACGAATTTCGAGGGCGAAATTCATTTTAAGGGGGGTAGAATGTAACACCCCTATATTTTATGAAAAATATTCTTTTAATTTCATTGATGTCTTGTATTGTAAGATACAACAAGATTTCCTTGCGCTATACGCAACACTGTATGAGCTTGCAGTATACACAACACTATTCTTGGATCATGTTACACACAATTTTGATAGTAGTTATTCTACAAATCATTGAGTGTATATATATATATATATATATATATATTCGATGTATAAATGAAATATTGTTGGATTCTGTTATACAAAACAACGGAGGAGACTTGCACAACACGCAACCCTGACTTGGCTTACATTACACGCCATCACGACCTTCCTCGATAGCGTGTGTTGTACGCAATACCAGGTTTCACTAAACAATGTTATATTGTTATAATATTATTATGGACAAGCCGTTTTGAATAGTATTAACTACATTTTGAATTTTATAACATTATTATTCATCTTAGACATTTTCAAGAAAATGGTATGAGAACGAAATAATATTTTCGTGTAAAATAAGTATTTTAAAAAAATGCAGTTTTGCAACCTTTTGATGGTGCACCCACTTTAAATCTTGTTTCTGACATGACTATAAAATTAATTTGACAAAATAAAATTCTTCATTGGAATCAGGTTATAAAAATTTACTTTGGATAAAATTTTCATATTATTTTGATAACTTTCATATTTTAATGAATAGTAAAAACACGCTATATTCTAATTAAAAACAACTTTTTTCATCATAATAATTTATATGGTTAGATTATCGTTTTAATTGGTTTAAAAGTGTAATTAGAATATATTTTTACCATTTAATCCAATGTTGTTTATTGGAATTAATTTCACTTTGAAATTGGATATAAACAAGTATCAATCATTAGATAGTTTTTGTTTCTTAAAAACAGGTTATTTGTTTTGATAACATGAATTAATTTTAAAATTAATTAATGCCGCTTCTATGTTTTGAATTTGGAAAAATAGACATCAATTTTGAATTCGGAATATCAAATAATACTTAGGCTGAATTTTTTGTATTTTTCTGAAAAACTTCAATTTTCGATGAATAGTGAAACCACTTAGTGGTAGTTAAAAACTGACTTTTTATAAATTTTACCACTACTGTGAATTGAATTTCAAAAATCCAAGAGACACAGTTAATATCAAGGACTAAAATGTGGTTCAATGAGATTAAAATAATTTTTGGTGAATAGTAACTTTTTACTTTTATTTACCACGATTAAAATTAAATAGGATAATTAAGGGTAACAATGATATTATTATTAACCTAACACATGTCCTAATTCTATTGGATAAGTGTAATTCGACCAAAAACAACCTTAGAAATAATATATGACAATTTAGGCCCCCGTGGATTAGATTATGACATTTAATATTAATTTATTTAAAGAAGGGTTAAAATAGTTAAAATCAAAGTTTAATAAGTAAATAATTTTTAATATAGCTTTATACATAAGATAAATTAGACTATAAATATTCATTAGAAAGATAAAACGATTTCCTACATCATTGTATTTTATTTATAATTTTTAGACATTAAATAATTTAATTTATTTATGACACAAAGATGATGCAGTAATTATCTTTTTAATGAAATATTTACATAATTGATGTTATAAATACCCAAATAAATTTAATTTAAGACTTTTTATGAATTTCACTAATTTTCTAGGTTAATATGACATTATAGTTTTTATTTAATTAACTTTTTTAGAACTAATAATTCTGGTATGATTTTCACAATAATCAATTACCAAATAGTGTCAAAATTGACATAAAATAGTTTTTAAAATAAATATTATATTATTAATTTTTATTTAATTCCTAAAAATCTAAGGATCAGACAAAAGACTTATATAAGGCTATATATATTAATAATAAACAACATGGGGTTCGTTTTGGTTTGTTATTGTAAGTTTATTAACCTTATACTGTAAGAAAACAAGAAGACACGGTAAAAGTAAAATTATTTTACTTAAGGTTAAATCTAAATGATAAGGTTAAAATAGAAACCTAAACTTCTCTAAATTATATTGGATGAGAGGGTTTCGACCCATCCCCACATTAGCTTCTAAATATATCAATTTGGGGCTATTAAAAACTGAATATGACTTTATAATAAAATAATATTTTTTGTTTTTCCAACAGTGCCCCTCTCCTCCCATATAAAAGGGCACCTCCTCCCTCTGTTCCTCACACCACATTGAGCATTCAAGCTTTTCCAAAACCTTCCCAATTCTCTTCTCCACTTCCATAGAAACATCCGATAGATTACGGTCTTCTTCAAATACCAATTTTAGTGCCCTATGAGGAGGTCTCAATGAGGCACTTCAAAGAAGATGTAATGTCCGTTATCGATTCTTTCATCTTTATTTCTTCTTCCACTTCTCCTTATTTAGTTATTTGATTACAAAGTAATAACATAAGTATAAATAATATAATGATGTGTTATTATAATTATGAAACAACCCTATTTCACCATGTATCCATCCTACGGAAAAGGAAATCACCACGTGTGCGTACGTACGGAATACTGTCTCCACGCCGTGGTGAAATCTGTTTTTCCACCAACACCTTACATGGATGGGTATAATGGTGTAAATAATTACTATATATGGTTATTATAACATCATAATGATTCTGATATATTATACCATCCACTCCAATTATATTCTATAATTATGGGAACCATATCATCGCTCGTGCGTACGTAAGGACTACCGTCTCCACGACGCGATGAGATTCATTGTCCATGTTAACCATACATGAATGATCATAATGTTTATATAATGAATAATAATGAAATATATGAAATAATAATTATACTATATTTATGTATATATATATATATATTTATGTATTTCATCTATTTAGTTTCATTCAATTCAATAAGGAAACGAAAACAATGTTCATGCGTACGTATAGCCTACCGTCTCAATGAACGGTGTATTTCATTACTTTTGTCGATCTATAATATATACATGTATATAATGAATATATATTTTATATAAATAATGTTTTACATTATGGAACTATTTAAATCAGGATATAAGAAATAATATCAAGAACGACAAGTCGAAACACATACGATAAATGAAATGATTTTACCCAAAACGCTGCTTTAACATGGAATTTACAAAAGAACGGGTAATATAAAGTCATAAGTGAAACATATATGATATAATAACAATAAATATGATTCTGTAATAAGTCAATGACATTATTTAAATCATTATACAGGAGTTTCGGATACGTATGAAGCATATCAGACCTAAGGTAAGGGATAATTGTGCAAATCTCATTTTTATCCGAGATTGCTTATTCGTAAGTGTTTACTGGGGTTATTGCTATCATCCATGTCCATGTTTTATAAAAGTATATTCATTTATGTTTAATGTCCTTTTTACTCATTTGACTTTTACCCCATGTTATGGAAGGAATCATTCTTTTAGTTACCCTACAAGGTACTTTTTGACTTTTCTGACAAAAGTACGAAAAGAATGTTTTTTTAACATATACCAAATGAAAGGATTTTTACGGTTTTATAAAGCCTTATTTTCATGAAGCTTCCTCAGGAATACTTCATGAATATTTTCAACAAAATCCTTTTCTTTTAAAATATCATGACATTTTGTGAAAATAAAATGATTTTGAAGAAAAAAGTATATTTTCCCCAAGAATTCATTTCAAGTGTTTTATCATAACCATTTTCATCTAAGATGACATTATTTCACATGTGTTTGTTTCATGTATCATGTCTCTATGATTTACATGGTTTAACTTCTCTAATGATTAAATGATATCCAATTTTTTTTATGGATTATGTTATGATGGAATGATGTTCATGAAACCCATTTTATTCTTGGGTTATGATGAATGATTTATTGTTATATTGTGGAACACGAAAGAATTATTTCAATATGAGAGGGTGGGACCTATATCTCCCACCAATTCATTGGGTAATGATTTATATCTCATGGGATAGACATGGCTGGAATGACATGTTAAACTGGTTCAGTAATACAGGACTGGAACGTGTAGTGAACTCTATTCAGAATGGGACTTTGTCTACTAAGATGGTCTTGGCAGTAATGCCTTGGATACTATAGAAATCATATCATGTGCTTAATGGTTGCCACAATTACATGTTTTATTCCCATGTTAATTTATCATGATTAAGGTTTCTTCATGATCTATGCCTTACGTACTGCCATGTTTTATGTCATTGCTCAGGATTTTGATGTTTGAATTATATGCTCATGTTTTTTTACATTCAAATTTCTAAGGATTGTTTTATGTTCTCTATGCTTACCATTACTGAGAATTTGAGCTCACCACTTTTATGTTTTCTTTTCCCCAGGATATAAATAAAGGTTTTAGGTAAGAAAAAAAAGGGGGAAAATCTTTATGGGAGATGTTGAAGATCTTTCACCACGATTAGAAGATTATATTCCGCGTTTCCAACGACACTAAACTATTACAGTCCTTGTGTGTCTGTTTTTGTTAAGTATTAAGTATTCCACAAAAGTAATGTAATTTCCATTTACGTCAAGCTTCAGGTCTCTACATCATAATCCTATCTATCCCTGATATTCCTTACTATTGACCACTAATGATCGACTTCACCATCAAAATGATAAATGGAAAGACTTACATTTTGACAATAATAAAATCCCATAACATCAAATATATTTTCATGGGATTTAATCCATCCTTATGTGACTACTAGGTTAGAAGATACATTGAAAGTATGAGACTATTTTATCATTAAATGCTCCACTATTTTCTTGTTTTGTTGTGGTGCCTCTAGTATTTCTCTATAATGGATTCCACCATCATTTACTGTTGGGGTTGGATGACCCATTACTGTCCCAAACTACTAGGTTCCAATCCATACCATTCCGGGCTGTAGATTTAGAAGGATATAATTTTTTCTTGTGCCTTTATTATTTTGCTTCCATGTTTCTCATACTAACAACGATATTTAAAAATCTAATATTTGTTTAAGAAACATTGTAATCATTAAATTATATAATATTTCAAATTAAAAATATTATAAAAAAATATTTATGGTATACATTAACTTCAGCTTAACAAATATATTTATCTAAACCATCCTTTGATAACAACTATAAGGACCCCGCGTTATTACATTACATAATCGTTAATTTAGTCAAGAAATAGCTTCCTTTCACATTGAATATCTTTTCAAGAATGTATATTTAGGGTAATGGGACATAACCCATTTATAACATTACACATTATTGCAAAGAGGATACCATAAAAATAGTATTCATTTGTTACAAAATATAAAACATTGCCGACAAAACATGATTTCATTGACAACTCTTCAAACATTAAATTGGATTAATTCTTTTCCTTACACATCCTTATAACCAATGAAAATAATTTAATAAGATAGAATGTGCATAAAAAGTTCAGTAAGGGATATAAAAATAAGGAAATAACATAGTTGTCCATAAATACTTGTAACGTATGAAATCATTTCGAAAAGACATACTTGTAACCCATATATAAGTACATTGCGTAACATGATAATTCATCAAGATATACACAAAACATAATAAATAAATAAAACCATAAATTTATCATGGGGAAATAATTAAATAATCTTTTATGTCGTTCGACCACCTTAGAATTTGAAACCCTCACAGCTGCTTTACAATTTGTGTAACCATCATAGTTACACATAGAGTAACCATACGACTAACCAACAATATTCACATAGCCAATGCATTAGAGGGAAATATAGGAACCACATTTCATTAAAAAATTCCCACGAACTATAACACAATCATAAAACACTAATATTTGAATAAAAAAATTGCTTTTGAATTTTGTAAAATATAATTTTAAAAAACGTTTTTAAGAGAAAAGCCTCTTAAAAATATCATATAATTTATATGTGAATTGTAACGACCTGAAAATTTGAATAAATTTTGTTTCCTAATTTTGTGTGTTATTTTATTTTATAATCTATAAAACTATTTCATTTAATAAAATGTGTATAATTAAAAGGAGACCATTGGGTTTCGACTCTTATATGACCATTGGTCAATATGACCATTGGAAACAAAATTTAGTGATTATTGTATATAAATACAAGTGATTTTGGTTAATTAATATAGAAAAAAGTTTTGATGGCCTCATCCTATTGTCTCAGGCCGATAGAATCCCATCTGACAGAAATTGGGAAGGAGGTAGCACCACTGGGCTTTGCTCTGGACCAAACCCAAGCCGATCTTCATCATGTGAAACTGGAACAGAATCGCCGTCGTGAGAAGCTCAAGCTGCTAGAAATAACCAATCAGGTAATGTTGGTCGATCCTCCCCCAGATTATATCACCCTAGCACACCTTACATTTAGGTCATATTCTGGTGTTATAAGGGGCTATGTAACGAGACTGTAACTACCTTGTGTAATCCATTGATTTAAATAAAAAATTTGATATCTTCTTACGGTGAATATTGTGAATCTCAAGTGTCCGAATAAATATAGGATGTATATTATTGATTAATTTTGAAATAAGGACATCTTAAAATATTTAGGTAAACCTTAAATAATTAAAAATGTGTAATGATTTTCAAAAAATGGACTTCTACAGTTGTGTTCAGTATGAAAATTTAGAGTATAATAAGATAAACATAATTTTTTATGAATAGTTAATTATGAATAGTGAATTTATGATAAATATTAGTAATGTTACCAAATGGATTAGTAATATCACTTAAATATTGTATTAATATAATATAGGCACCTTGATTAAGTAATTTGATTCAATAAAATAGTTAAATAACTATTTCAGTAAATTTTAGTTAAGTGTTAGTTTTTTCGGGTGAATAGTTTATTTTATTTAAAAAGTAAATTAAAAATATTTAGAAAAATATTTTCATAAAATGGAGTTCATTTTTGAAATCAGGGCATCGATATATGGTTAAGGTGAATTTTTCTGATTTTTCTGAAATAGTTGAATTTGCAATGAATAATGTTTTTATTTAAAAATTAAATTAAAAAAAATTAGGAAATTATTTTCATAAAATGGAGTTCATTTTTGAAATTAGGGCATCATTATTTAGTTATGCTGAATTTTTGGGATTTTTCTGAGAATGTTGAATTATCGGTGAATAGTGAAAATACAGTTTTTGAGTTTTGGGTGTTTAATGACATCATTAAGGATTTAATATTTATGCAATAAATCTTGTCGACATATTAATAGTAACATAAGGTATGAGGTGTCACATGTGTCCAAAACCATTGGAAAATACCATGAAAAAGCCCATGGTTTTTCCAATGCCACCGATGAGGTGTCCGTTGGCAATAAATGACTTGTCCCCTCACTTCTTCTATAAATACAAAGACATTCCCTCATTAATTTCATTTAAAAATCCTTCTCCAAAAAAATATCTGGTCTCTTTACCTCCCATGTTGTCCTCTCAAGGTTCCCTAAAGCATCCCAGGGTCCCGACCTTCGAGTTTTAAGAGTTACGTTTGAAGGTAAGGGATCTTATCTCTCTCTTTCTTTTCATGTATTCTCCTTTATGTCATTTATTTTAAGCTCCATGTTCTTATGTTGGAGATGTTATTTTATATTCATTCTACATTCCATTTCATTTTAATATGATGAGATACACCCTCTTTCTCTCATCAATTCATTTTATGAATTTTTTAAATGACACAGTTAGGATGCCGAATTTTCATAAGAGAAATCTTATTTTTGTCTTCCTTCCATGTTTTTCATTTCATAAGGTATGTCATTAAAATTTAATTACCATGTTCTTATATCCTTTATATTCTATCCCTATACTGTTTTATGGATCATTTGTGAGTGGGTGACCCATGTCCCCTCTCTTTTCAATATTTTCTAAAACTCTTTAACATAGCCGTTATGCTGGAGAATTTTCTTCTCAAAATGTCTCTCTCTTTTTCTCAATTTATTTTATTTTGTTAAGTGAATACTCAAAGAACTTTATTCTATAGTGGTATTCACATATATATAAAAATGTTCTATTTTAATTATAGGATTTACATACATGAAATCCACTTTCCTTTTCTATGGGTTTAAAGTGACTTAATGATCTTGTCATTAAAAGAGTTTTTAAAACATTATGATTATGAAATAAAACCCATTTCATTTTTTCTATATGGGTTATTTATGAAATGTTTAATGATGATATATTTGGATCACAGGATAATAAATAATAATTAAGGGTGCGCCCTACTAGTGCTCAAATGTATTTATTAAAGACTTAATACCTAGAGATGACCATTTTAACGATACATCGGTGAATAACCTTTGTCATTTTTTATAATGACACCTTGGGGATGGAACATGGTGATACAGAAATGATTGGATATGATAAATTTTGTATCCACAACTTTAAGTTATGAAACACATTATTTTTATTATGATATGCCTCATGATCTCTTTATCATGCCTTAATGTTATTTATCCTGAGTTTATTGATGTATCTCAAGTTCACATGTAAAATGTTTCCCTTGATTCCCTTACTGGGCCTTCTTCTCAACATTTACATTGATGTATGTCTCTAAGATATGATATGTAGTTTTTGTTCATAGTATGAACCAATGATGAAGCCCAACAAGTGGTTTAGATGAATTTTTTATGTTGTATTCAATTTTTATTGGTCCTGATTTCCAAGGCACTGGACTTTAAAGATCCTTTGTTTGTAAAATGTATAGAAAAGTTATGTATTAAAAAGGCGGGATTCTATAGTTTGTATCAAAGGATGGTTTAGTTATTTATGGAAATTAGGATATGAAAACCTTAGGAAGAACCCTACAGAAAAGTTTAAACATAGGAAATCTTCTAGGAATTTTGGTGAGTATTGAGTAAGTGGTTTATCAAGAAAATACATCCATGTCTGGATATGAGCAGGTAGAGGTGGCTCTGGAACATATGTACATAGGGATAAAAATCGAAAACACCCCTTTGAGAAAGACTCAAACGGGAACTGGTACACGAAAACGGGCATTGCAGCACTCTAGGTTATGAAAATCCAACGGGATATGTTAGGTTAATCACATTCTTTTTATGGATCATTATGAAGGTATAATAGAAAAATGTAATTGTATAAGAATGAAGTTTTAAGAAATAAAATCTTTTTTAGTTAAAATATTTCTAAATGAAATAAGTTTCTCATGAAGGATTTATTCTTTTAGAAAATGTTCCCATTATCTAGGAATACGTTGAAGAATTTTCTGAGGAGTTACCCGGACCTCCCACGGAAAAAGAGGTAGAGTTCTCCATTGAACTCATACCTGGATCACATTCGATGTCAAAGACCCCCTATAGGATGGAAAATGTGGTTCTAGAGGAATTAAAGAAACAACTCTGAGGTCTTTTGGAGAATGGGTTTATCTGATAAAGTGTGTCTCCTTGGGGAGAACCAGTTCTCTTTGGGAAGAATAAGGATGGATCGATGCAGCTATGCATTGATTATAGAGAACTTAATGGGATCGTAGTGAAGAACACATACACTCTTCCAAGAATTGATGACTTATTTTACCCACTTCATGGGGCTCAATTCATCTCCAAGATTGATCTTCATTCTGGTTATCATCAATTGGGGGTGAAGAATGTTGATATTCCAAAAACTGCCTTCCAATCGAGATAAGGGCATTTTGAGTTTGTTGTTATGCCCTTTAGACTAACTAATGCACCTAATTTTTATATATATATATAAAATAAGTTTATTTTTGAAACATATTTTTATCAAATGGATATCCTTTGTATAGGAAAATGGTTTGGTGATTAAATGATAAAGGTTATTTTGGACGATGTTTTCTTTTTGGGAGTACTGTATGCCTAATGGATATAAAATTCTACAGTATTTAAATTGAGGAGGAATGGTTGATTTATTTATGTACTTATGGTGGACATATGGTGATTTGGGTTATTTATGGAAAATGAGTTACCTAGCATAGAGAATATGGGATTAGATCAATTACACTTAGTAGTAGACTTTAATAGTAGTCGATGTTATTTAGAGATAAATGTTATGAATAATTGTGGAAGACCATGTGATTAAATCCTTCTATGTTTTGGGTTCCAATCTTAGTTTGGATTATTCTGAATAATTTTAAGGATTATTGTGTATTGAATGGTCTTTCTTGAACGTTGGGTACTTTCTGTCGAATTTTGGAGATTAATAGTCATTTTTTATAAAGGATTATCCTTTTGGGGTTAATACGATCTCGTGAAAACCATTTTAGTATTAGTTGATGACTAAATACAGGGGAAATATATAGTTCTCTTTTTGTGGATTATGTGATTCTCAAGGGGAGGATTCTTGTGATTTTGATGAGACCAAGTGTTTTTGAATGCTCATTGTTTGAAGGAAAGATTAGTCATGGTAGAAACTTATTAAAGTAGGAAACTATAATTGATGGTAGGTATATTTACTTGTGTTTATATTATATGTAGTAAATGAGTTCCTCAAAATTATGAAAAGGAACATAAAACAAAAACGTTGTTGATTTACGTTTCATACTGGGTAATCAAAGGCCGTTTAATAAATCAAAAATATCTGATCATCTTATGGTTAATTTTCACCTAATCATGTTTTCTATCACTCTCCATCAGAACATGACCCTTTTTTTCTATTCCATATCCATGTTTTCCTCCATGGAATCATAATATGGGTTAACTCGTGCGACCTTTGTACTTCCCTTTCCTTTAAAGTGTTAGTTTTACTGACTCTTTTTCCGATGTGGGACTTTCAATGAAATTTCCAACCACATTTTTAAAAATTGCGAGGTTGCAATTTCGTTAGGTGGGGAAGAATGTAATGAGAATAAATTTTGAATAAATTATGCTTCCTAATTTTGTGTGTTATTTTATTTTATACTCTACAAAACTATTTCATTTAATAAAATGAGTAAAATTAAAATGAGACCATTTGGTTTCGATTGTTATATTACCATTGGAAACTAAATTTTGTGATTATTGTCTATAAATACAAGTGATCTTGGTTAATTAATATAGAAATAAGTTTCAAAGGCCTCATTCAGTTGTCTCGGGCCGACCGAAGCCCAAAGGGAAAGAACTTGGGAAGGAGTTAGCACCACTGAGCTTTTCTCTGGACCAATCCAAAGCTGGACTTCATCATGTGAAACTAGAACAGAATCACCTTCACGAGAAGTTCAAGCTGATAGAAATCACCACTCAGGCAATGTTGGCCGAGCCGCCTCTAGATTCTATCACCCTAGCACAACTTACTCCTGGGTCATATGCTGGTGTTATAAGGGGCTATATAACGAGACTGTAACTTCATTGTGTAATCCATTGATTTAAATAAAAATTGTGATTTCTTCTTATGGTGAAGTTTGTGAATCTCAAGTGTTCAGAAAAATATAGGATATATATTATTGATGAATATTGGAAAATGTATATCTTAAAATATTTATGTAAAATATAAATAACTAAAAATGTGTAATGATTTTCAAAAAATAGTCTTATACAGTTGTGTTTAGTATGAAATTTAGAGTCTAAAAAGATCAACATAATTTTTGATGAATAGTAAATTATGAAATGTGATTTTATGCATAAGATTAGTAATGTGACCAAATGGATTAGTAATCTCACTTAAATAATGTATTAATATAATATAGGAACCTTGATTAAGTAATGTGATTAAATAAAATAGGTAAATAACTTTTCAGAAATTATTAGTTAAGTTTTAGTTTTTTCTGGTGAATAGTGTATTTTATTTAAAATTTAAATTAGCAATATTTACAAAATTATTTTCAAAAAATGGAGTTCATTTTTTAAATCAGAGCATCAATATTTGGTTAAGGTGAATTTTTGGGTTTTTTCTAAAATAGTTGAATTTTCAGTGAATAGTACTTTTATTTTAAAATTAAATTAACAATATTTAGAATATTATTTTCATAAAATGGATTTCATTTTTGAAATTAGAGCATCGATATTTTCTTAAGGTGAATTTTTGGTATTTTTCTGAGAAAGATGAATTTTCGGTGAATAGTGAAAATACAGTTTTTGAGTTTCGGGTGTTTAATGGCATCATTAAGGATTTAATAATTATTCAATAATTCTGGTCGACCTATGAATAGTAACATAAGTTATCAGGTGTGCCAAATGGCCAAAACCATGTGTAAATACCATGGGAAAGACCATGTTTTTCCCAATTCCACTGATGAGGTTTCCCTTGGCAATTAATGACGTGTCCCCTCACTTCTTCTATAAATACAAAGACTTTAACTCATTAATTTCATTTACAAATCCTTCTCAACAAAGTTCTGGTCTTTTTACCTCCCAAGGAGTCCTCCCAATGTTCCCTCTAGCCTCTCAAGGTCCCGAACATCGAGTTTTAAGGGTAACGTTTGAAGGTAAGGGATCCTACCTGTCTCTTTCTTTTCATGTATTCTCCTATATGTCATTTATTTTAAGTTCCATGTTCTTACGTTGGGGATGATATTTTATATTCATCCTACTGTCCTTTACAATTTCATATGATGATAGAACCCCTATTTCTCTCATCAATTAAATTTAATAATTTTTTATGTGACGTCGTTAGACTGCCGAATTTTCATAAGAGAAATATTATTTTTGTCTTCCTTCCATGTTTTTCATTTCATATGGTATGTCTTTCTAATTTCATTTCCATGTTATGATATCCTTTATATTCTGTCCCTCAAATTTTTTATGGGTCATTTTTGAGTGGGTGAACCATGTCCCCTATCTTTTCAATATTTTCTAAAACCCTGTAACATAGCCGTTATGCTGCAAAATTTTCATCTCAAACTATCTCTCTATTATTATAATTTTTTTTAATTTTATTAAGTTAATAGTCAAATACCATTATTCTATAGGGTTATTCAAATATATATCAAAATGGTATATTTTAATTATGGAATTTACATACATGAAACCCACTTTCCTTTTCTGTGGGTTTAAAGTGACATAATGATCATGTCTTTAAAGCAGTTTTTAAAACGTTATGATTATGAAAAGAAACCCATTTCATTTATGCTATATGAGTTAATTATGAAATTTTTGATGATGATATATGTGGAAAAGATGATAATAAAGACAAATTAAGTTTTCTCCCTAACATCACTCCAATGCATTGGGTAAAGACTTAATCTCTAGAGATGACCATTTTAACGATACCGTAGTGAAACACCTTGGTAATTTATTTTAATGAAACCTTGGGGATGGACCTTGGTGATATGAAAATTATTTTCTATGTTAAATGTTATAGGCACATATTCAAGTTATTAAACTCTTTATTTTTATTATGATTTCCTCATGATCTCTTTCTCATGCCTTAATGTTATTTATCATGACTTTATTGATGTATCTCAAATTCACATGTAAAATGTTTCCCTTGTTTCCCTTACTGGGCCTTATGCTCACCCTTTCCTTTGATGTATGCTCCTAAGTTATGAGATTCTGTAATGAACATAGTATAAACAAATGAATAAGCCTTTCAAGAGTTTACTAAGAATGTTTTATGTTGTCATGTATTATGTTCCTAGTTTCCAAGACACCAATCCTTAAAGATCCTCAGTTTTGTATAATGTAATGAAATTTTATGTGATAAAAATACAAGATGTTATAAGAGTCAATAGAATGAAATTAATAAGTGTATAAAATTTAAATAAAAATTAAAATGCATAATATAAACAAAAATTCTTCACTCAAATGTTCTAAAAACCCCACAATTAATGAAGTAGAAGGTTAACCCAAAGAATAAAAATTGGGTTTAGAATTCCCTTACCTTGATGTTTTCTTACATAAAACATATTTAATTATCATGTATAATGGTCAAAAGAGTGTTATTAATATATTAAGAAACATAACCATATTTATAATACTATATACTATTATTTATTTACATCATTTCACCATTAAATTATTCGTATTTTTTTCCTTACATTGTTTTTGGTGTGTCTTAACATGATTTCCGTGATCATTTCATGATGGTTTTCATGTATATTGAAGTGAAACTCCATAATTGGAATGGAGTGGTATTCAAATATTTCCAGAATCCAAAATTATATAATTTATCATTTTTATTTACTCTATGAGGATAATTAATACGTTAAAACATTGTTGATATTTGTTTAGATCATTTTTGTGATTCTTCGATTGTAAATATCTAATTTTGTTTTATAAAAAAAATACATTGTGTAAAAAATGATTCTAGAATCATATAATAGTTATATTAAATATATTATAATTTGGTCCAACTATAAAATTTGTTTCATGACAAGTCATGAAGGAAGTAAAATAAATTGAAATCACATCGTCCACAATGTCGGTAAATCGACACATCAAAGACGATGTTTTAATTTACTGAATAAGTGGAAGAGAATAAGAGGTATAATGGTGGATATTATTTGAATATGAAGAAATAACGAATATATAAGATACTGGATCATTCATGCCTCATGGATAAGGGTAGATGGGGAAAGAAGAAAAAAATTAAAAACATTAATAAAAGAAAAAGATGAGAAATCCCTTCAGAAAATTCGGCTGCAAAATGATATCTCTTAAAATTTCATAAAATATTTTGAGGAGAGAAAAGGGGTCTATCATCATTTTTAAATATAATGGGATGTATGATTAATATTTAATTACATATCCTAACATAATCCAAAGGATATGAAAAATAATAACAAAAAATGAATGAAAGGAAGGAAAGCAGAGAGGGTGTTTACCTCTTGATATTTTGTCCTTGAGATCCTTCTTATGAAATTTGTTTTTGGAAATTTGGTGAGACCTGCTACTCCAACACGTGTGGAAGAGCCTTGGGAGGATTATTGGGTAGAATAAAAATAAGGCTACAGGCTTGAGAGGTGATGGAGGAATAAGGGAATGAGGGTGGTACTTATAGTGGAGGCGAGTAAGTATTTTTCTTTATTTTTAACATTATTATTATATTTATCTGCATTAATGTGAATAATATTAATAAATGTGACCACAAATAGTAATAATGGGATTTGAGTTCGAACGAAGTGGTCTTACATCATCATTGCATCATCTATAATGCATTAAATCAAGTATTTATCATTTTTTGTATTTCATAGAATTTTACTACTAATAAAAAATTCTATAATTTCAGGAAAATAAAAAAAATTAATCCTTACCACTTTTATACCTGTAGAACTAAAAAATGTAATCCATTTTTTGAAAATAATTTTAGGAATATAATTAATTTATTTTTTAATTAAAATCAAACATTATTCAAACATTAACAATTTTTAATATATATCTACTTTAATATCATATTGAAAACTTATCTAAGATTTCATTATCTTAAATCATTAAGGAAATAAAATAATAATATAATTTATTATTAATTAATGTCATATTACTATTCATAATGATATTTTACTATTCAAAAAATAAACAAGTTGGTTCTATCAGACTCTAAATAACTTACTGATCACATCCATAGATAACAATTTTTCAAAATTCAAAACATAGAAGTGGAAAATTTTTGTTTAAATACTAGATATAAATATCTACTTAAAAAAGGTTCATGAATTTCAATTTATTTTTTTAAAACCATGGTGTGTTACACACAATCTATTAATTTTTTAATGGAAAATGAATATTCTAATTAATATGGTATAGGGAAATATGGTTCATATGATGTCACATCTAATAGATACATATCAAAGATGTGTGGAACTTGGTTATTATATTGTTCAATTATATACGCCACGTATTAATTCCTATGGGAATATGTTACGAAAATCATTAAATTGGAATGATTGAAGTGTTTTGTTTTATAATCTTGAGAATCATGTTTTTTAAATATTTCCACAAACAGTTTTCTATATATAAAAATGGTGAATCTTCTAAGTAAAATTATATATTATTTTTTATATTACATATTTACAAGAATATGAAAATTGTTACTAATGAACTATAATGGAAAATAAATTGTAAGGATATATTTTATGAAAAAAATCATCATAAATGAAAATATAACCATTGATATGTTCTTGACATTATGAACATTATAGATAATTAGGATTATTTTTTAAAAAATATATAATATATAGAGTACTTTTTAAATTAAAAATCTCAATTGATTATTAATGTTATTTTTTAGATGTTTGTCATATTTATGGGAACATTTAAGGTATTATGTTATTTTATTTTTAGATAAAAATGGATGACAAAAGGTGAAAAATTAACATTTTTGAAACAACATTAATATATTTTTAGAATATTGTTTTGGTTGAGGTGTATATAAAATTTTTTGTTAACATTGTGGAATATTTAGTAAGAAATAATTTATTTTTTGGGGAATGTATTTTGAATGTTATAAGATAATTATTGAGGATAAAACCACCTTTAATGTTGAGTTTATTGACGTTATTGAGGATATAAGGTCATTTTTATTGATAATTACCAAAATTAAACCTTTTCATTTATTTGTTATCATTTAGTGATTAATATATTCATATTCAGTTTCATTATTTCTATATCTCTTGATAACTTTCATGGTTTCAATACTTATATGAGATATATATTTTTTTTGATTTTACAAATTTTATGATAATTAAAATATTTTTTTAGTGCTTTGGGAGTAAAATAATCAATATTAGAAATTCATTCCCTAGAGAACAATGTGATTTCCAATTTTATCGATAAATAATGAAATGATGAAATTCTAGCCGATCAGCAATGCAAGGTGGGGAGCTAAGGATATCAATAATGCAGGATGCTGGGGAGGGGCAGTTCTTGTGGGCTAGGACTACGGGTCATGTAATGGGCATGGTATGCCTCTAGGCCTTCGGGTCATGTATTGCGGGTCATGTCGGGCCTTGTTCCTTGGGCCTATGGGTCATGTACGGGTTCCCCTTAAACCCATAAAAGGGTATTATCTATAACAAAATAAAAAAAGAAGGCATTCGGGCCATTCAGGGGATGAAATGATGAAACTATGTTTTTAAAATAGAAAGATATCATTCATGTCTATTTTATTTGGTGTTAGCTATTATGAAAGAAAAAAAATATCCCATTAAATCATTTAAATATATCATGAAACAATAAAATTTGTTCTTTTACAATTATACCTTATGAATCAATGGTCTTTTAATTCATCACAGATTAATGGTTTTTTAGTTTTAGCGGTGTTTTGATCATTCACTTTCTTGTGCCCCCTGATCTCTATCACTCAGAGTAATTACTTTATCTTTTCTTCCATATCCATATTTTTACTTAACACCCATTTTATCATATGTGTAATCCTATTTATGGGATGACCATTGTATTTACATGTCCCTCAATTTTAGAAGAGTTTTTATTAACCCTCACTACTATGTAGGTTTTACATAATAAATTTTTCCAATGTCTAACCCCCAATCACTGGAATAATGTTACAATTTTGTGCATGAAATTTTTTTACTCAGTATATAATGTAGTACCCTGTGAATTTACTATATTATTAAATTAATTTTTTTTATTTCATTGATATCTTAGTAGATATGAAACTCTTTGTTTAAACATACATCAATATAATATAAAAATATGATTAGTTAAACATGATTGATATATCATGTACAATATATTTTATGGAATGAATATTATTGAATATTTCATAAAAAATATATAATCTTCCCAATAAAGATATAATTATTTAAAAATAAAAAAGTAATATGGAAAAAATAATAATAAAAATATTTTATTCTATTCAAAATATGTTTCCTTCAAAATTGTTTTTCATTTATTTTATGAGAAAATAGAAATTATATTTTTGATCCATTAGAAATTATATTTGATGTAATGGATATAAATTTTGAGTACAATAATATCTAAATTAATATATTGTAATATTTTGGGATTAAAAAAATGATTTTATTGTGAAAAATAAAAAATGCTGATTTTGTTAAAGCTATTATTTTGATCATAATAAATTAATTAATTAAAAGGTCCCTTTTTTATTTAATATGATTGAAAATTAAATTAATTATTATTTCGTTATAATTAATCCATTAAATTAAATTCATATGATCTTAATATTGGATTTTAATATAATTATATGTTTTAGATTCTAAACACATTTTAATGGGAACATATTAAGTGCATAATGTTTATCCATTTCATATATTTAATGTATCCCCTAATGATGAGTGATATAAATGAAATTTATAGATTATATTTATATATATATAAATTTAAATTCATTTATTTATGATTAATCATTATATACATGTTATATGTTCATATTATGGTAGAAAAAAATAAATTTCTTGAAAAGATGAATTTTTTGATCAGATGATGGGTTTACTATCAAATTAAATTAATCTAATAATGTGATTTTTATTAGATAAAATGTTTTCTGTATTTGAAATCAAAATAATTTATATTATATAATAATCAAAACATAATTTTTTTTATAATGAATAGTATAAATAGATAAAAAATAGATATTGAGGTTATACCACAAAAGGGTAAAAGTTAGTATCTTTAGATGTAAAGAATATAACATGAATAAAATATGTTTTCCCCCAAAAAATATAGTTTTTTGTTAACCTTATATATCTTCCAATATGTTTTCCTATTTTTGAGACACTTTACCATAGAGTGACTTCACATTATATAATTGTTTTGGTTATTTCAAAGAATACCCCTCCTCTGTTACAAAAGGGAAACCCATCTCCACTCCATTAAACACATTCGAAATCCATTTATTAGAAAAATAATTATTTAAATAAATGAAATAATTCCCTCTCATAATTATATAATCATTGCATGGATAATAAAATCTATCTATGAATGATTTAGGTAAATCCTAATGAGGTGTTCTGAAAAAGATGTAATAGTCATCCCCCAGATCTTATTTTTTATTCTTATTTTTACAACATCGATTATTCCATAATAATTGAAATAAAATAGCACTAATATATTCTATATAACAAAATTAGATTACTTTTATGTAATTTTATTAATTCAACTTCTCTTTTATAAAATAGAAAATGAAACCATCATTCACGTGTAATAGAAACTATCACCTCGTTAACTCATGTAATTCTTTTACCAACATCTCTTATCATTGATGTTCATAATGATTTATTTAATTATTATATATTAAATACATGAGATATTGAAAAATATATAAAATCTTTTATAATGAACTTCCTTACCTCACCTAATATTGAAAAAATGACAACATTTTTCGTGTGAGTGAAGGACTACCGCCTCATGATGCGATGTGAATTTTTTTAACACATCACATTAATAATATTTGATTTTTTATTTACAAAATTAATTTTTTATTAATGATATTATATTATATATATATATATTTAATTAAACTCTTCTTCATTCAATGATTATCATTTAAAAATGGAAATGCTATACTTTCCTTTGTATGGTCAAATGTCTCCATTATTGTAATATAGTTCATTTTTAATAACCAAAGTTCATGGTAATTTTTAAATGTATAAATTTGGTTTAAAATGATAATTATTTCATCAATATTATTTTGGTTATGATGGAAAAATGGCCCCTTTGAGCCAAACTAACAAACATACCATGTTTGAAACTATCAAATTGAACATCATCAAAACACCCAAAAAGGACATAACTGATTAACTAATTTAACAAATCATTCCAATAAATAAGATAAATGGTTTATTTATAATCTCTTATACCCATAAATTTTCATTATGAAAAAGTAGTTACATTTATATGTCTATGGTAAATGAGATAAATACAGTCATGGAAGTCCTTCACTAAAGTAAATGATTTACATCTCAAAACATCCTTCATTAGGAAACATGATATTTTAAATAAATATTATATTTTATATGGTTTAAAAAACCTACCCTTTACATATGTTATCATGAATACTTACTTATTCGTTTTATTGTTGGTATAAATTTAATTACATCAGTCGCGTTGTTTAAGATGTATATTTTTTCAAAAGCTGAATGGATTTTTGCTTCAATATCATTTTAGTCCATATTATTTAGGCACGAATTAAATTGTTGGCAATTATTTGATCATATTCTAGAATAAATTTCAATTTTATTATCTTCCTGTTATTTATGTATTTTTATTGTAATATAATGAATTTTTTCTATACGTTACATAATATATTTAAGAAAATTTGTTTATGATAATATGAATTCATATATATCTTCAATTGAAAATCATTTTCCATCCCAATCCATATATAAAAAAAAAATTAAGATTGTTTTTAATACTATAGAATTATTTAATAAAATATTTTTACCCTTGATTTCATATTAGAATAATGGTTTAAAAGTAAACTTATCATTTTTATGAACATGGTTCTTTTTGAAAACTTATAAAAAATGGGAATATAATGATTTTTAACATATATTTTATGTATTTAACTACCTCCCATTGTTTTATTTTAAGATTCCTTTATAAAAATAAAATTACATTTTTAAATAATGTGGTTAAAAAATTAATTCAAGAATTTTAGTATTCCAAAATTTATTTTCAAAGTATAATTGTTATTTTCCTAAAGAAATCATTTATTTTTTTAACATTATTTATATTCATCCACGAAAACAACATTTAATGTTCTAGAATTATTCTGAAATATTTATATATGCCACTAGTAAATATAACATTATCACTTTTCTTTCCATTAAAGTGGTAATACATGACTTCATCTCATCCAAAAAATTCCTTCTTTATGAAATTTACATTGAGTATGAATGGGGAAATACAATGTAAGCCAATTTATTTTCAGGGGTAATACTTATGTTTACAACTTATGATTGATTTACTCATGTTGAAAAAATATAAATGCACCTAAAATTAATGTTGTGGGTGGGATAAGAATTATATAACTTTTCAATGTGTTGGATATTTTTTTAATGTGAAGAACATTACCCCGTTACCCTCTCAAACTATTACCCAACCCAAATTTCCACTTACCCAATGAGAATTCCTATTCCCCATGGGCAAATGACTATCAATCGTGAATCAAATGAAAACAAGAGAGAATTATTTCACCCAATCATAACAAAAAACATGGAATAATTAAGTAAAAGAATAAATGAAATGAATATATAAACATATATTTTAACTAATATAAGAAAAAAAATCCAATACACGTTGAAAGAAATCAGGGCACACCAAAGTAAAACTACAACATCAATGCAAAACTAAAATAGAAACTGACCACTCAACATAATAGCATGGGAGAACTCTCACCATCTCACTGCTAGCTACATATAAAATATATCAGAAACCAAAACCCTCACTATGATTCATCCCATTTCGCTGCCTAAAATTTCATAAAATGGTTTACACACCACTAAATGGGAGTAAAGTCTATGATCTATCATTCTCAGTAGAATCCCACCATCGTATTCCACAAAAAGTCTACGTACAATAATATGACAATTTCAAATATTAAAAAAACAAGGCTTGGTATAAATTTTATAATTTTAATATAAAAAAGAATTTCCGAAAATATCAATTTTCCCTTTTCCTACATGACAAAAATAAATCCACGTAAAATAGCTTAAAATAATTAAATATATCAAATAAAAAATCAGTTTGAAAAAATCAATTGTCGTATATCATATTAAATGATGATAGTAAAATCTAAAATAGTAAATTCCAAAAGCACATGTACCGTCATGATGAGGATCACTCTATTCCTTGATAAAAGTCTCTTCATACCATAATAAATATCTAATTCACATACAATTATTAGATTAAAAACCTAAGGATCAATGAAACACCCCATCAGTGAATCCCCTGATAATGTAGAAATAAATTCCATAGAACAATGGGCCAAAGGAACATAGTAACAACATATTATTTAATATCTGATGATACATGGAATATATAACTAATCTAAAACATCCACCCATGTTCACATGTGTTCCCATGTGATTTACTTTACGAACCATTTTATCAATATCATGATTTGAAAAGTATTTCAGAAATTCATTTCCCAATACTCTCAAACTACAATTTTATTTTACCCTAATAAGGGGAAAAACACATATTGCCCAATTATTATTTTCTATACAAAAACAATACATCAATAAATCATGATATTTTAGTTATATTTTTTTTTTCAAACCCAATGTTTGGAATTTTATCCAACGTATGCTGGAGATGGAAACAATTACCCCATACTCATGTTGAACATAACCAAATGTTTTTCACAAAAATATAGGATACAATGAAAAGAAATTAGAGCCTATAAAGAATATATATACCTTATAATTTATTAAATATATTAGAAGGATTGGTGAATATTATAGATCACATATTCTTTATGGAAACTCAGAGGCCACAACACAAAAAATTAAACTATTAGCCCATGTAAGAAGACCTCAATAAAGATTTAGAAAGGATTTAGAATAATCAACCACATAGAAAAATAAATCCAAAACCATTGGAAAATGGTGATACCTCAGTCATTGAAAATTAATAAATAAGAGGATTAATCACCTAGATAGATGCACCTCAACTACATCGATGATTCCTCGTTGAACTAAATGATCCAGAAGTATTGGAGGACACCAAAATCCAAGGGGAGTGCTTCTCGGTTGAGAGGGTAGAAGGATAAAATTGATGGAAATAAAAACAACCGATTCAATTCAATAATATACCAGCTCCAAATAATAAAATTTCATGAAATACGAATTCACATTTTTAAATACACAAAAGTAAAATAAATTAAAAATCAACCAATTTTAAAAAAAACTGATGTTACCATTACACGATGTGTGTTTTATTATAATGGCATGTAGCTTTAACACACTATATCGAATCATGAATTCTCCACAATGATCAATACATGTTGTTTATTCCCATTATACTGTGTAATATCCCAACCAATAACAAGAAATATTGTTATACACAAAAGACCAAACCAACTCTGGTATTCATGGAACTCGATTAAAAATCCAAAAATCTATTAAATCCTTTTTACAAGGAAACATTAATTAAAACTAAAATACAACCCTGATTATTATTTACTTTTTTCAATAAAATTATCTTTATCATCGAGGTTCTAACATACACCCATATTGATTGGGAAAGGAAATGAGAGATGTGGAATGCCTGAATTTATTTATAAATGGTTGTTATAATTGTCACACCATAAGACTTTCCAGCCTCTAGATGTCCTATGGAAGAATGATGTCTGGATTAGTAATGAGGACACTACTCCCTCATTAATAGATTATGCTCCCATGTCTCATAAGAATATTATTTGTGATTCCATGACACTATTTCAAAAAAAATTGATATCCTATGAAAAATATTCATTTGAGAGCCAGTGATATCAACTGGATTCTCTATAATAGAATCATATAGATCTAACTCAATATCATATCAACACGGAATGTGATAGGGATAAATATTGTACTTATATGGATGTTATATATCAAAAAAATTAGGAATGAATGTAAAAAAACTATAAATTTCAACCAATATGTAATATTCCCAAGATACTCAATGAAAAAAATTGTCCAACATAACGCGGATCCATCATTCCCTACATTCCAAGATGACAGTGACCCAAATGTGGATAAACATTCAATAAAACCTTGTCACTATTAAAAAAATCCAATGTTTGTTGATTCTAATCCTAATTAAATTTATAAAAACTCTGATTTATAACTATATACTGATGTATATTTTTAATACTAACTATCTTTCATCGAAATGACATAGCCCCACCAAAGTCAATTCTCCCACCCCTTCCAAATAAAGAGGTGATTTTCATGTGTGGTTATATAAAGCCCCGAAAAGTGATATTCTGATTGAGCAATGATAACTATTGTTGTAATTAAACTCTATTAGTCCTATATAGATATCACATGATCCCCAAAAATCCATGATAAAGGAACATATCATATCATTCATGATCTGAATTCCATGCTCTCTTCGACTGCATATTTTTGGAAAATTATATTAACTCATCCTGGCTTGAGTAAGCATCACATATTTGATACTTTCCCATAACCATGATTTACCCATTAAATTTCTATCTGAAATAATGTAATATGGTGGTGGTAGAAATCATGAGGGCTTCATGTGATCTACCTTTATCTGTTGGAAAGTGTAATAGTGTGACACATAATCAACAATGTCAGGATTTATAATCATTAACCAGAATAATCATCTTCTATCATAATATATATTTTCGGCTAATGGATGACTATAATGTGTTGAATTATGAAAATAAAAATAATAACTCTTCATAGTTTTTGTGGAAAAAAACTAGCTCCCATTGTTAATAATACCATACGAAGAGAGAGGCCATCCAAAAGCTGTCTCCAGACCATAAAGGGTTTGTAGAATTCCTCTAAAATAATCACATTATAGTGAAAAATATATATGAAACTCGTGGATAGATGAATATAACTACACGTTGGTCCAAACAATACCTGAAAAATTAGCGTATACATCAAAGTGAAACTGTCTTTTGAATCCCATAAGGCTCCACTCCTCATTCGATTCCAAAATAGGATTTTATGGTTGTTTCTTCCATGCTGTTTTTGTAATGACATTTATCTACCCTAACATATATGTAATTTTTAAGTCAATCATTATATGGTATCTCAACCCACCACCTCTATCTTAGAATAATTTGTTTTTGATTAATTATAAAACTCATACTCTTATGGAATGAAAAGACTATAAAACTATCCTAAAAAAGATTTTTCTTCCAAAATATTGTAACATAAATAACAATGAAAATAGAAAAAATCATGATTAAGATAATTCAACTCATTTAGAATAATATGAAGAGACCCATTAGCCTATATATTATCATTGAATGTAAGTAGGAAACCCAAAAGAGCACTAGAATCATTATGGAGAACCAATTACCTCTTAGTATGCTCAGGTAACATTAGAATAGGATATAATAACTGCTAATTTTTCAACTCATCTAAAGGAGATTGAAACATCTCATCCCATAATAGTATCAACCCTTTACAAAAAAGAGTATTGAATATTGATTCCAACAATGGGACATCACAGATGGATCATCGTTAATTTCATGAAATAAAATGGAAGATCTTGATATCAATGATACTACATGATTATTACAATGAATAAATAACCTTAAACTTATCAGGATAAGCTGATTTTCATTTCCCCTAATTGAAATTTCCCACGAACATCACTTATTATATCTATAAATTTTATTTCGAAAGCATTCCATACATATAGTTACTCCTCATGATTTCCAAAACCTAACTACATCAGTGCTCATGATCATGATAAAATATCAACTTAACCAAAATCATATCCAGAAACACTAATAAAATAGTGTTTACAAACACATGGGATATCTAAATCATTAAATTGTTAAAAATTATAGGGTAATTAGTCTAGAAAAATGATATCACAATATATTCTTAAAAGACAAACCTTCTCGAAGACTCATTTGGTATATTACACAACAAAACTCTAAGATGATGATATCCTGATTAAATATTTATATTTGAAAACCACATTCCCTATTTAACAAATAAAATAAATTAGATATATTATGGAAGTAATAATTAATCTTTACAGTTACCCAATTCCACTTTTGATAGTCCAAACCCAATTGGAGTGAACCAACTTCCTTTTTAGATAAAGGCATTGGAGCTGCACAAGGAAAAAATGGGGAAATCCATCATTATAATCAATTCATGCTATAAAAAATTGAGATCTTTATGACCTAACAGTTTTGTATGATAAGAGTTTATCAAAATATACTACATACCTAGAACCAAGTCTTTTATAAATTATACCTCCGTGTAGAGAGGATGTCTAGAGAAATCCTATGGATTTTTTTTTATAAAATTCCAAATTGTAGGGTGATCAATAATAGATGAAACACCATTAGAGTCAGATTATTTAATAGAAAAAATATAATTTACTATGGGTTGGGTGGTCTTAAATTTTAATACATCATATCCTTCTCCCCCTGATATAATCACGAGCTCCATTCAAAGAAGGTAATCACCCTTGACAAGATGATAAAATAGACAATACATCCAAATGATGATGTCAAATTGATCTATATTGATTACCTGATTATCCTAGAATAAATCTATATCAACAATCAATAAATAACATGGACATTGAAACCTTTTACTCTTATACATCCCTAGAGGTTTCAATAAATCTAAAACAAATGACATATGTTTAATGAGACATTTCATAAAATCAATAAAACTACATGTTATAAATGAGTGAGAAGCACTAGTATCGAATAAAAAAATCATTACCGAATATTCAACAAATATGTAACCTCCCATTATTAATAGACCTAAATCTATATCTTCTATATAATCATCTACTGGATGATGTTTCATCAATCAAGATGTCTTTTTCTAGATCCTTATTGTCATTGATACAAATGAATACACCAAAGTGTCCTTCAAAACTAATGATACCTAAACAATATGAGTCATAAAAATATCCTAAAATAAACATAATGTGAAAATAACATCCACAATCATTACACACCAATGCATTTTCATGATAATAACCTCTAGTGTGTGTGACCTGGACACACTGATTAAAAGTCAGGGGCACACTATTGGCGGTAACAAGGAACCATATGAGGTTTTAAACCATAAAATACATCCAAAAATCATATGATGATATTTCTAATTAATAGTATTCCATTTCATGACAATGATGCTTCCACCAATTGGAATAAAAGTGGTAGAACATGTAACCATGCTAGTAAATTTCATATTTATCATCATCACCATGTCTATAATCTCTTCATAGTTTGAGTGTTTTAGTATAAATACATACCATCATAAATTTGATCATAAAAACTTTAGGTAGTTCTATGCCTTTATTTGGTTTTCATTTATAATATATTTATCAAAATGAACTTTTTTAGAAATCTGTTTTGTGTACACTAACATAGAATTCACTCCCTGCTTGAAAGAGAGGAAATGTAGAGACCAAACAATCATCAAATAATCTAGATAAATATATTGGTATAATAGATACATGAAACTCATATAGTCTAATCCTTCATTCCTATCTGCATATACCATGTAATACCTTCATTGCTTACATGGACCCTTCTTCTTAAACCAATCACATTTCACTTTGATATTATGATGTGTATCTATGAAGTAAATGATCTAATCAATCATGTCAAACTAGTCCTCTTCTTCTTTACATTCATTTTTACAATTAAAGGATGGTGGAATTTCATGAATGAACCCCCATGATTGATCCCTTTGTCCTCATGATCCTGTTTGTATCTTTATTACTACATTCTAGACATGTGGTACATTTTGATCTACACCAAGAACTACGTCAATAATAACCTTGACATGATTATGATCTACAAGAGTATTTCCTTAATAATCATTTCAGTTCCCCTCTTTAGAATCCCTAGGTACCTATCTAGTAGAAATGATAATGCACATTGAAATGGAAGAAATGATAAATCAACAAATTAATCTTATTTCAAAACAAAAAACTAGATCAAAAAAATAAGATTAAGATCATGAAATCCAAATAGGAGAAGAACATCCCATAATCCAATGGTAACAGGAGTATCTTCATGGAAAGTGGTGTTCATGCACTCACATCGACCTACTTATAAATTTCTAATAATCATATATATAGTCTACTGATCATCCAAAGTCAATGATTCCTCTGTAAATACATCTGTTTACACAAAAATCTGTTTTACTCGCACTTGACACCCTCTAAATCAAGTACCCAAACCCAAATTCCCACATATCTAATGGTTATTCACAATCCCCATGGGATGATGACTTGCACGAAACCATCAAATGATAACCAATTATAATGAGTTCTCGTATCCTAAAGAAAAAATTCCATACATACATAATATAAAAAAATAGAAGATAAAAAATCTTCCATAACTAAAAGAATGAATAATAGATGAAAAAATAAGTCGAAACATCGCAATGTAAAATTCAAATGTAAAATACTAACTAAAATAGAAATTTAATACACATTGTGATTAAACGGGAAAACTATCACCATCTCACAATAATCATCCTACCCATGATGATAGAAACCTCACCTCCTCACTATGACACATTCTTTTCCCTATATTGAAAGGCTTTCCTTGTTCTATGCATCACTAAAGAGGTGTGTAGGGTGTATGATAATTGACTAAGTATGATCCCACCCATGTGTTCTATAAAAATTATTTATATAATAATATAAACATGCTCATTATTAATAAAAACATGGATTTTTAAACAATTTATAGTTTTTATATCAAAATTTCTAGTAAACATTTAATTTTTCTATATTCCACAGTTCCAAAATAATTAGAAATAAAATAGTTTTTGTAGTATTTTATATATCTATGATGATAATACTAGTTCAAATAAATGAATGTATAATATATCGTATTATACCGTTGTAGTGTGAACTAAAACATTAAAATCAAAATTAATAAGAAAAATAAAATTCGGAATCACTCTTTGAAAAGAAAGTATACTATACGTACATCAACCAACGATTACTACCCAAATAATTCATTTGAAGACATGCCTACCGAGAAGTGAAATACCCCATGAGTGAATCCCATGAAAATATAAAAATTAATTCACTAGAAAAATTATCCTAGTGAAATATAGGAACACTGAATTAGTGTACTACTTAATAGTATATGGTAATGTCATGATGTTGAAACATCAACTTAAGTACCCATGGACTCATATCTACTCTATTTACCAAACAATTTCATAAAAACTATTCTTTGAAAAACATTTCATTAATCGATTTCATAATGACTTTAAATTTTCATTTTAGTTTAATGAAACATGGGAATACCATATTTTATCAAAACACAATTTTACAGTCACAAAAATATATCAACAAATCATTTCATTTAGTAAATACCTTGTCAAATCCTGAGCAATGTAGTTCATTCAATATTTTTTAGAGATGGAACTACCAACCTCAATCTCATCTCACATATACCATTAATCGGATTCACCAAAAAGGAAGAATAAATGATAGAAATAAAGACCTATAATAAATCTATACAAATTATAACTGATTTAATTTAAAAAAGGGGTTGGTGAATATGATATATCCGATAGACCACAAAGAATCTAAAATGGTCCAGAATAAAAATTCAAGGATTTTCCTCCAGATGAATATATCATGAAATTTTTCAAAATATCTAGAAAAAATCAACACCATGATTCAATGGGATCTAAAACCAATGTAAAACTGGCATACCATGATCAAAGTCAATAAATAAATAAAAGGATTACTCACCTAGAGAGATACACTGAAAATGAAATGATGGATAATCAATAAGAAATGATCCAAAAGGAAAGGTCATCTTTAAATTTCTAGATAGTTCTTCTATGTTGCGGGGGAAGAGGGATGCAACTGTTGGATACACAAAAACTATCATACGACACCATAAAATCCCAAATCAGGATGGTAAAACTATGTGAAAACCACTTTCCCAAAATATAATCAATACAACCCATGTATGAAAAAAACCGAGTCACATTTTTATTAAAAACATTATTTTAACATTAAATGGTGTGTAATGAATACTCAAGGAATACAACCTTCACACTATGTACCTATTCATGAATTCTACTCAGTGATAGATAGACTGTGATTAATCATCCAGTAAATTGAATACATTAAAATTATGAACAAAATCCCAAAAAACTACTCATGTATTCTCTAAACATAGGTAGAGCCGCAACTTTATTTTAAAAAATTTATATATTGAATCCATTAATTCAAAAAAAGAACATATATTCCAAACCCTTAGGTTATTTTCCCTATTAATTTTTATCCACACATAGGAGTACCAACAACCATCAATATAAAGAGAGGAAAACACCAGAGAATATATGTACCTGAACATTGATAATGGCATGTTACATTAAGTCTCACGAGACATCAAATATATGTTTAGGGAGTAAGAATAATCTATTATTTGAATATTTACTCAATGTGGGCTTTTCTCAATATATGTCATTTACTTTTATCTATTAATTTAATTATGTTTGTACAATATTTCCTATGATTCTCTTATCTAATAATTACATCATCTTTATCTTAATCTCCAATGTGATTACACATGTTTTTTATCTTTTACAAAATCATGTTATACCTTTGAAAAACATGCTATGATTCCTCATCATGTCTATTCACATAATGCCTTATGTATATGTATTTCTTATGTTATCCCATGTAGTTTTAAGAGATCCAGGGGATTTAGTGTCTCATTTGGATAATAAAATAATTATTTTTTCTAGTGTCACATTCTTATATTATGAACCTAGTCTCCGAAAGTAACTATGTATAACTATCAATAAGATGTACTAAAGTGATATTTATGGAATAAATCAAGATATAATATGTGAAAATGGGTTATGTATGGAATGTATCATATATTTATTGTTAAAATTTGTAATACTAACATATATTTGTGTCTTTTCACCCATATGATGGTATGGAAATTTTTTTTATCATCCCTTAACAACCTATTTTAAAATCAATGGCCAAAATTTACATATTGATGTTATGATGCGTGATTTCAAATTCAAATAAGTTGGAAGCTGATTGATGACTAAATTTTTAATCTCAATATACCTTGGATAAATTTTAATCATATTCACATAAGAAAAAATGTTATATTTATAAAGGAAATAGAGTATATCTCCCTCACCTAATATATCACAATCGATATGGAGATTCACAATGCCTCATGAATGCCTCCTCATAAACTTGTGTCTTATGAATAAAATCATGTATTTCATCATCATTTATTTGGAAAATATACACTTATTAATCATAATAAAAAACTATAAGCCTAAAGAAAATTTAAAACAACATGGAGTTATGAGTGAGGAAGAATAATTATTTTAATGTAATTAAATAAATCACTAATATCATATATGTAAATAAACTATAAACCCACAGTGGAAAGAAAAACTAGTTGATATATAGTATATGTAAGAAAATAAATTAATGTAGAAAAATACTATATATTTTATATTTATTCCAATAATTTCTCTATCTTACCCATCTCAACTATTCGACCTCGACCCAATGTCTATGTTTGGATTCACATAGATGAAGTATGTGGTATGATCAAGATAATTATAGTGATGATTAGTACTCATATTCATATACTAAATTACCTTATTTTGACCACATAGTTGTTGGTACTTTAATTTGGTTCATTTTGTGTTAATTTGGATATTTTTAGATAATCAGTGGTTCATGCCATGTTTCTACATGAATAGGGAATATTATGTTGTTTTTTCCAAGAAACCATGCACCCCATTGTTGAGCCAATGGAAGGGGGAGCCAGGTTTTACCAAATAGTGTGGTCATGAACCTCGACAGCATCAAACATTGGCTATAGGGGGTTTTCATGGTTGTTGAAGGGTTTGTAAAACTATGCATCCACTTAGGAGAAACCGTGCACCCCAAATAGTAGGGGTACATACTTGTTCTAACTGTGTTCCCACCTAGAAAACCATGTTCCCATGATTTTTATACCGTATGAATTAATTTAGAAAATATCTAAACCACCATTTTATAACCCAAATCACGTTATTATACCTAAAATGGTTTACTTTTCTCTTGGAGGCTCTTGAGAGGATTCTTGGAATCCAAGAACCTTTTTTAATGTGAACCAAATATTTTTTAGAAGTAATAGAGATATGTATGGTATATAATTTATTAATCATTAACATTATTCTCCCTATCATATTTCTTCCACATTAATGAGGGATGATTTTATATGTGGGTGATTTTTCAAAACTATGTTATAATGGAATTTTTCTTGGATTATAATTATAGTTTTTGGTAGTATATCTCCTTTTCCTTTGTGAATTAAATCAATTAACATAGAAATGATGGAAAATAATTGGAATGATTTCATTAATTATCCTTAGTGGGGTGGTTTAATTACTAAATACAATAGTTTTGATATTGATCTTTAGTGGTATTTGTACTATTTCATTCTCGTGTTGTTCAATTTCATATAAACTAAATTTTTATATCGATTTATAATTTAATTGTGTGAACCATAACTTATCCCATTGGACCTTTTACAGATTTTGATACTGAGCTTCATGGAAACCCATGGGGTGCAACTGTTATCATTTAAATGACAACTATGAAAATTGAAAAGGGGACTAATGGGTTTCTGGAATTGAACTAAGACTGCATTTCATATTTAATAATTGAGTACAAATTGTTGATTGTATTGACCATGAATATGGGTTGTCATGAATCGAAAATATAACTACCCAAGGTGTGAGAGACTACTACTATAGTCCTCAGATATGTTGGGATTGGATTTATGCTCTTAGTAACCAAGATAATTGTACCCAAAATGATGCTTCAAGTCACTAGATGAAATTTTCCAACAATTGGAAAATGTATTCCCATAATAAGTGTAATTTTAAAAATCCTTAAGGTGTATAGTTCAGACTCAGACATGGGAAGAAGATGGTCATATTGGAACAAGTGTCACCATAAACATAGGGGGCATATGTGGTGGATTAAAAAATTATGAATTTTAATCCTATTAACGTTATTCAGTTTTTCATTAGTTTTTTATAAAACATCGAACACTTTTATGGAAAAGTTATTGATTTAGATCCCATTTGAATTAAATTACAAATTTTTACTCACACCCTACTGAAGCCTTTTTATTGGTACCTAAATAAATATCATATTTGTGGGATATTATTAGGGAAATATAACAATGATAGATGACAGAGTTTGTATTTTTGGTGAATCAAAGATGGGGGAACAAAATATGTCATCAGAACACAATTGGGAGATTTAAATATGTCTTTATTTTGGGGTTGCATTAGAATCATGACACATTTATGGATTGGCATATTCACTGAATTTTTTATTTATATTTTCTCAGTTTTAGACATATTGATATTTTTTATGACAATTATTGATTATTATATTAATTTAGTCATATTGATTACCTATTTTTGACGTTGTGTTTCTTTGATATAGATATTATAGTATCCCCACAATATATATTAAACTCTCAGAACAATTTAGATTCTTCTAGAGTACCATTACGCTTCTAGATGTCATGTGGGGAAGCAGATCAGAGACCAACACGTGGCATCCAAGTTGGGGCACATGAATTTTTTATTATAAGTGGTTATGAATTTTATTTATTTTATATTTTCTAATTATTTGTGAATTATTGACAAGAAAAATGGGATGATTCATTCCTTGGTCACTAGCTTATTCATCCGAGTATCTATCCCATGTGTTGGGGAAATCCTTAGTACCCTGGGAGGGATTTTTGTTATTGTTGTTTTTATTACTGTAGAATGTTATTTCCCATTTAGTGATTTCTTTGTTTTTTCTGTAACAATTACAATCATATATTAACATACAAGGAAATTACATCAATTTAGATGAATAATCATCACATTGGAATTGTACATTCATGTGGGCCACAATAGTTTAGTGTTTTAGAGACATGGAAGACATCATTATTTTTGTGTTTAAATATCATCATCATCTCACTTAAATATATCACCTATTAGTACACATAATTTAATCCTTCATTCCTATCTTGGTGAAATTAAAAATAAAAAATAGGTAATTTTGAATGCTCAATAATGGTAAATAATCAAAATATATATGCATAACTTGAAAATAAGGATAAATAACTTGATCATAACTATTGAAAATAAAAAAAAATCATATAAAAGATAAGAATCATGATTCATGGAATAAGGATTGGTATTCCATGAGATGTGAATTATTAGATAATCAAGAACAAGAACAATGTGACCAAATAATGGAATAAGGCTTTGTATTTGTGGTAGACACATAAACATGTAACATCACTCCCTATAAGTCATATATCATTGCCAAAAAAAATTATCTAGGAAACTAATTGAGACTAATGATACATTGTAAGACACAACCATCCGTAGTCATAGGAATTTTCTTATAATGGATTGGGCATCCCCATCTTCCCATAATGGATCGGGATTTGTGGCCATCCCTTAGTGGACCGTGTTTCCCCATCTTATTATAGGTTATCCAGTTTCCACGTCTTCACAAATTGGCTCCTAACACACTTATTTAACATTTTATACTATGATGAACCTATTCCAAATTTTTGATCAAGAAACACTTATTTCCCCTTTTGTATCAACCCATATATCTTGTTTTCTATAAATATATCATGAGATACAATTCTTTAACCAATTCATTGGAGGGATATACAGGTCCGACCAGTATCATAATTAAAACATTCACATGTATTCCAAAATATTATAAAAAATCATATGATAACCCCTAAAATAAAATTGGTTTCACAAAAATGTAATCATATATTATCCTATGTAAAAACAAATGTTTCATAATCATTTAATCAATGCATAAATGGTGAAAATAAATGAGTTTCATAAGAATACAACCCATGAAAGATAAATTGGTATCAAAAACAACATTCCATAAAAAAACAATTCATGAAATAATATGAATTTTATTATTCGATCATATCCCCATTTAATTAAAAACTATTAAAAAATTCTTCATCTTAATTCTAGGCCAATTTTGAAATATAACATGAAACATTTCATAAGTAAAATTTCCTTTATTTAAAAATAATTTTTATAGAACCATTTCAAAATCTATTTCTTATAATAAAATAATTAAAATTTTATTTAAAAAATTTATTGATGAAAATATAATATACTATTTGAATAATATTTATTAAAACAAACATTATTTTGAAAATATTTCTCAATTAAAATAACATTGCAAATTAAAAAGGATGCATGAAAAAAAATATTAAAATCCTTTTTCATGGAAAATACTTTAAAACAATAAAAATATTTCCAGAAATGATTTTGAAAACACTTTTCATGAAAATTAATTTGAAAAATTGTAATGAAAAATTGAAATCATTTAAATAATTTACATTTAAAATTACGTTTTGAAAACATATAAAGAAGGATTTGAAACTCATTTTAAGCACTTTTCTAAAACAATTTTTTTAAGATTATTTTATATGAAAAATAATTTAACATAAATAAATTTCTAGCATATTAAAGATAAATTTTCTTTGAAAACATAAACGTATAAAATTATACGGGATGCTTATAGGACATGAAAGTCATGTTAAAGGATACGTCTGTACAAAATGACAATTTATTTTTCACCATAAATGTTTATAAAAAATTCTGAATCATAAAATGATAAAAAGATTGAATTTAATTTTTGTAAAGGTAAACCATGGAAATATATTTTATTTAAACATAATTGAATAATAGTAAAACATTTTTGGAATCATTTTAAAAAAACACTATTTTGAAATAACATAGATTTTCAACAAAAATGAGAAATATAGTTGGAATTTCCTAAGCGCACATTTATAAATACCAAAATAATAAGAAAGAGGGAAATGGTAATAATAAATGAATATATAATGGATAAATATAGGATAATTAAACTCATGTGTGTTTTTGAGATATTTATCATACGATATCATCCATTGAAGCATAATGATAAACAATCATGATAATTGATGAGATTATAACAAATAAAATTACTACTTTGGTAAAATTGAAACATAATCCCCCATGACAGAATAAAATTAAATTATGAATACAATATCCTAATTATAATTAAATTCATGATATAAAATTTAAATTGGCAGTATATACACCTCAAATAAAAATATAGTTCCATAACATGGCATTTATCTCAAAGACATAAAATTGAGACAAAATTATATTACTAATTTTAAACAATTGATCCATAAAACCCATGAATGGAAGATCATATAATTGATATTTAACAACCATTATGATTAATTATATGAATTAGAAAATATTTATTTTGTAATTATATACACCACATAAAATAATTGAGTAGTGAATATGGAATCTATCTCACAGAAATAAAAAGTGAGATGCAATTTCCTTACCTTAAGAATTAAATTTCGTGGTACATGTAAAAAACTTCATTGTAAAAAATATTAGATTATTATAAAATTATAAAAGTACCATTTTATTACATATCATACAATATATCATTTAGTAATTACATTATATTACCAATTTATTAGAAACTCCATCTTAATGTTGCATTTTAGGTAATATCTGGGTTTTTTCGTATAAGTTTTGGCTTATTATTCTTGATCATCATACATAGTTCATAAATTAATTATATATATAATTTAAATAATTATTTAACTATCCTATATATTTAGAATATATGAATTTATAAAAAATTATAAAATATAAAATTGGTAATGGAATAAATATTTATGGAGGCGGTAGGTCTAGTGTATTAATGAAAGTTAAATCCATTATGTTGTCATATGAAATGAATGAAAATAAATTAAAAATGTTTATTGTAGTTATACAAGAATTATTATTTTACATATATTATATAAATTGAACAAAATCATCCTTAATACATTTCATGTATGGTTGGAATGAATCACATTGTTTTAAGGAGGCAATAGTCGACACTTCCCCAGACTAAAATATCTTTTATACATAAAGGGGAAAGAATGAAATATTTTTTAATATAATAAATATAGAATAATAATTATTCCAAAAATATCATATGTATAATATAATAATATATTATCCATAATAATGTTCTACCATGAGAGGTAGTAAATGAACAAGGAACAACATCATTTCGTGAGACGATAGTTCGTTGTACACCAGAACAACAAGTTTGTAAACCTCTAGATGGAACTCTGTGTATGTTTAGGTTGAAAACATAGAATAAAAAGATATTAGTACGTTTAGGATTCATAGGTTATTATATAATCACATAATAATACTATTTTATAATTTTGATAATGAAAATAAAACAAAAGAACCTGATGAGAGATGTTATCTATTATTTGGGTAACTCATCTTTGTTCTCTCCAAAGAGATTATTTAGTTTGATATCATCCAAAAGGAATGATTATATAATGAAGTAAGGAATTTTAGTCTCTTTTTATCATATTTTTGTTATAAAAATGTCTTGAGAGGGGTTAATAATTGGGAGGGGTGAGTTCCTTTTTATAGTGGAGGAGGAGTGACATTAATGTAAATTTTGGAAAATGGGATATGTCCAACATTTTTAATATCATAATTTTCTAAAATTATTTTAAACATTAGGTAAAATGGAGTATAGGGTATAAATATGGCCATACAAATTATGATGGAAAAGTTTTATATCATTTTTCATTTTTCTAGATGGTTTAGTCCATTGTTAAGTTAATTTTAATCATTATCAGTAGAATTATTTTTTATTACATCTACTAATATACTTTCTAAAAACATTATATTAAACACATTGGAAAATATTAATAAATATGATTAATATTATATAATATGTTTTTCCCAATACTATTCGTATATATGGTATATGTTAATAAATATTAAATACAATAGATACGACAACAAACAATAATTTTAATGTAAATTTTCTTCAAATGGTTGGAATGTTTCAAATACCAATCTCAAGGTAAAATTTATTTTAGTGACTTATATTACTTAAATTTATGTAAAATTGATCTATTTTAACATCAATTCCAACCTAAAATATAAATACACCATATAAATAAATTAACCAAAAAAATGTTTTGAATGTAAATTTAGTGTTTTAACTACTCATAAAAATGTAACTACTCATAAAAATAAAAAATATTCACCAAATGTATTTTTTAATATTCGTATTTGAAAAATAATATTTATTTTTTCATATAAAATTTATAGAAATTTTAAAATTATTTTTAAAATTTATTCTCAATTAAAAGGAGATAAAATTAGCTTTTATAAAAAAAAAATTTATTTACAATATTTGATTTATTATTATCACATACCAATGAAATCTATGAGATGACTATAAAAAATAACAATTGAATATATATTATATAAATCTTATTAAAAACATTAATCAAAAGTGGGTTGCATAATTTATTGAGATAAAATGTTATGGTATAGTGGAAAATACTTTTCATAGAAAATTAATTTCATTATTTATAAATAGATCTTTCATTCACATAATCCAATTGATTACTAATGGATTCATTTTATATACAAGTTTAAATAATATTTTAATTGTTTGGTTAATATTATTTTAACTTAAATTTTAAGAGGTAGCTGGTAGGTAAAATATTTTTTAATAATAATATTTATAGTATCCTTTAGTTTTATCAAAACTCAACCTTGTAAGTAACGCAAGAAATTGAAGGGACTCAATATTGTGTTACATACAAGCCAAAAATACATTTGTGTGTACTTAAAGATAATAAAAATGTTCTATAGAGGTTAATATTTATATATTTTTCTGTATAATTTATTCCAACCATAGTTATTTTATGTAAATTATATATTTAATATTTCGTGAAATGAAAAATATCAGAAATATTAAATTAAATCTAAAAAATATTTCACAAAATCTCATGGTATTATATACTACCCCATAATGTGGATTTCCCTTTCAAAATTCATCCATGATATTAAATGTTTAGTAATTCAATGTTCCATTCATAGAAAACCAAAACATAAAAATGAATACAAAAACATCTTATATAATGGGAAATTATGAAACAAAATAGTTACCCAACATAACACCTAAATAGGTTTTCACATAAAATAATATATTATGGAAATCCTACATGGAAATTTAATAGAAATCTAACTATAAATATATAGTGGATAGTGATATAGAACATGCCTATGGGAAAGTAAACAATAAGAAATCTTTAAGTAATTGATGACCTAAGGGGACACATGATTCATTGGAATTGATGGTTCTGGGATAGCATAGTTGGTCAAAATAAATTTTCCAAAAGATAAATAATTTCCATGAAAAGATATTCCTACTATATCTCAGAAAAAACTTACCATTTCTATTTCCTTGATCAACATCCACCTCATCTCTCATTCCCCAAAATGAAGGTTAATTTTTCATTCATGATGTACTAAAAGATCATGAGGTAGAATGATACTTCATTACATATATCTTTGGTAATAATCATAATAAAATGTATTTAACAATTTCTCTAGTATACATAAATAAATATATGTGGATATAATACCATAATCTCTAAAACCATATTTGGGGTCCTATAAAAATCATTCTATAAATGGTTAACTTTATAATCCTTATAAAATATTGAAGTCCAAATATTTTGATTGTTGGTTACAATATTTAAAATCTAATTAACATTGATCCCCTATATATCATATGGTAGAACTTGGTTGTCACATTCCACATATGTGTACACCCTTATCATTTATTCTCTTAAAACATGGTAATATTCTGAATTAACTCACATCCTTTTTGAAAAAATTCCAGTTTCATTATTCAAATTTCTATTGGATATATTCCTTAAATCAAAAACTATTTTAAACTGCATATATGATATCACAAACTACATTGTAAACGAATCCATTATTGGTTATGATGTAATCAATATCATTCAATTTATTTATTCATCTCATGAATATATTTATCCAAACATCATTTTCTCAATATCAAGAACATATTATCGGTTGTCTTACCTTATTCAAAAAGGAATCATTCTAGAAAATCTGATTTCAAGTAAATTTGAACCATTCAATATATTCTTGAATATCCCTAGTGAAAAAAACTAAACAATACTTATATATTTCGAAATTACTATTTCATGAATCCAAATACATAAACACTTCAATTATTTTAAATCATACTTAATCCATTACAAAGGAATCATAATCCCATTACATAATACCCTTTTTAATTCACATTTCATAGGCTGTATCATTAACATCTTGATTGTAACAATTATTCTTAACACTATCCCAATTACCATCAAGATCATTCCACTTAGGAAATCAATTCAGATAATTCAAAACAATTACTTATACAATCTATTAAACTATTGATAATGTGTTAGGGAGTCCAACATTTCAATCCATTTCTATCGGTGAACATTTCATTTTACTTTTGTAGTTAAATGATTTGTGTTCTTGTTTTCTATATTCAAATCACCTTCCTATTCCTCTGATAAATTAAATTGGGTGTTCCTTCCCAAATTCTCTACATGTTGGAAATGGAACATTCGCTATTCTATAGTTTTAATTACCCAAACACTTAGTTAAATCCATAATAATATTCTATGGTGAGTCTTAGAGTTAATTAAAAAAAATTAATCATATTTTGTGAAAACTGATTAGGAATGATCACAACATCCTTCACTATGGTCACCATTTCATTTGATTACAACTCCTCAAATTTTCCACCACATTCAAATGTAACCATGTTTTTTGTTCCCTCAATTGACTAAAAAAATTATTTTTTGAGAAACACATATCATAGATTAAAAAAACATAACTATTACAAATCTCTTTTGGTATGTCTAAATTATGAATCCTTCTTTAATTTATGACACCTTAAGGTTATCCTTGGAGGAAAATACAAGGCCAGATCTTTATTAATTTCCCTTGAGTTATCAATAAATTACCTGCATTCTAGTTTTAAATTGTTGAAAAAACATTTCCTATGATACAAACTATATAGAACTATGCATAACATAAATCGATATTACATCAATTTAGGTTAAAATTAGTCATATTGTAAAAGTGAATGATCATGTACCATAATAGATTATTTTCTTTTGAAATGTAGAACACTCCAATCATGTTTGATGAATGATCTTAAATATCCCCCTTCAAGATCTACCACATTATTACTACTACCCAATACCATTATTTATTGTATTATGTAGTATTATATTTTAAATGTTACATCTCGACTGCTCAATAAGGGTAAATAAAAGTAATTTTTATGAATTTATCAAAATTTGTGTGTGAAAACAATAGCATAACATTTGAATATCATACCTTATATATCAATGATCAGGCAGATGATATGTGGAATAAATATTTTTATTTCATGAGACATGGATCATAGAATAAACAATAACCTTAATCATGAGATCATATCATGGAATAAGACATAGATTTTGTGAAAGACACATAAACATGTAACATAACTACCTATAAGTCAAGGATCTTTTTCAAAAACATACCATGAAACTCCATGGGTATGAAACCTACTGGGTATGGCATACCAGCATCCCTATTCATAGTCTATTCATTATAAGGGATCATTTTTCTCCAACTTCCCATTGATGAATTGGTTTCCCCATATTTTTGTAGTGGATTGGGTTTCCCCATCTTCCCATAGTAGATCAAGACAAACCTATTTCCCGTTTTGGATTAAGATGCACTTGTAAAAAATTCTTGGATCAAGATTCACGTGTTTCCCACTTTGGATCAAGACCCACAACATTTTTCCCATAATTATCTCAAGTGATACAAATATTTACCCAATACAATAGAGGGAGATCTACGTCGAACCCATATCATAATGAAATAATACCTACATGTTTTACATTATCATAAATAATCATATCACACACCATGAAATTATATTTATCTCATAATCATGTAATATTAGTTTAACTTTTTTTAATATAAATGTTACATAATAATTTCATCATAGAATGACCCATGAAATAAATCGGGATTCAAAAGAATTTAAATTCTGATTAAAGCAAAATATTCAAAAAAAAATATTAAATTCAATAATAAACCATTATAAAAAGAATATGAATTGTATTCATTGATTAAATCACCATTATATCATAAACTATACCAATGTATGATATCTTATATTAATAAGGATTATTTATGATCATGTTAAAAAGAAATTAATGATACAATCCTTTAAATGAAAACATTTTTTTTAAAACCATTTAAAAATAAATCGATTAGTAATAATTTTTTTAAACATCAATTAAAATATTCCTAAAGTAAATACCTTTATTTTAGAATTTTTTTATTAAAACATATTTCATTTTGAAAACATTTTTAATTTAAAATGTATTTCATAACTTTCAAACGAAGAATGAAAATATTTCGATAACCTTTTTCATTTATAACAAAAAAACATAAAAATATTGATTCAAAAAATTTTGAAATTCCTTTTCTATAAAATGGATCTCAGAACATATTAATAATTAATGAAATTATTTAATTCATATTCTTTGAAAATATATTTTTTGAAAACAAATAAAAACATATTGGAAAGTCATTTCAAACTCTTTTTTTAAAACATAATAAATTTGTGAAAAACTTTTTCTAAGAAAGCGACACAAAATTTGAAAAATTTATATTATATTTGGGAAAAATTTATTTATAAAAAACCATTATGTATTATGATGGTTATTTTAGGGAAATTATAGTCATGATAGAGTGTAGTTCTGAACATGCCAAACATTCCATGTTCATCATTAAATTTTGGAAAAGTGTCTTGATTTAAAAAAAGTGAAGAATATTACTTTTAGACCAGATTATTGAAGTTAATATGTGGGTATAAATATCCTTTATACATAACTGGATAATACTAAAACCTTTTATAATTTGTTTTAACATTGTTTTCAAAGAACACTGATTTCTGACCAAAAGGAGAAATAAATAAATGGTTTCCAAATAAAAGTGTCTTAATTGTCATAACTATTAAAAAGAATGAAAATTGTAGTAATACATGAATATATCATGAATAAACATAATATATGAAAATTAATTGATGTTATTAATGTATAGATTGTTATATTTAATCAATTAAAGTAGGATAATTAATAATCCTAATAAACTATGAGATTTTTGAAAAAACTGTTATAGTTTTAATAACATTGAATCATAATAACAGTAAAATACTAATATTACATTAATCATAAAATATCATAAATAAATATATATTCATGATATAAATTCTTAGTAGGAAGTATAGACACCCTATAGAAATATATTCGGGCGTAACATGTCATGTATCTCAATGAAAGATAATTAGGAAAAAATTACATTACCGATTTGGTATCTTTTGAACCATAATCATCATGAAAGATTTATCATAAAATTGAAATGTAAGAACACATAGGATTATCTATGTTAATCATAGAATACATCCATGGGAATTATATACACCAAAATAATGAAATTAGTGGTGAATATGGTATGTATCTTAAGGAAATAAAATGTGATATGAAATTCAATTAATTTTAGTATTGACATTCTTCAAACACGTTAAAACCTGTAATATAATTAATATAAATTTATGAAAAATATAACACAAATTTTTTTTATTATATATCATGCTATATATGATTGGATTATGACTTTATATTAAATTTTTATAATCCACTCCAGGTAAATATTATGTTTATGGTAAAATCTACTTTCTTCTTTGTATATGTTTTTCTTTGTTATAAATTAAAATATAACTTAATTAATGGTTTATTTAATTATACAATGTAAATAATGATATTAATATAATATATATTCATTATAGAAATAAATTTATAAAAAAACACTAAAAAATATAAATATTAAAAGGAATAAACTGTTCATGGAGATAGTAGGTTGTACGTACACATAAATGCGTTCATTTTTTTCATTTTCATATTGAATAAATGAAAGTAATTGATATATATATATAAATTATATTTATAGTAGATTTTTTATTTCATATATATCATATAATTTCCATACATTCATCCTTAATACATAACATGTACGGTGTCATCGAATCGCATCACTTTTATGAGGCAGAAGTTGTCACGACCCGTCCCCAAGGACCCATGTCGTGACTAAACCAATCCCACCTTACATAGGCCAGGGGCTAGCGACTAGCAGAGAAAGGCATATTACCTTAAACCTAGAATTCATTGCCTTTATATCCTATAAACACATGAAACCAAGCACACAACAAGATACAAATACGAGTTAACTGAATATAAAATAGAGTGAGTACAATAAGTAAAAGAAGCCAGAATACAAGACCAACTGGAAAGTACAAGAAACTAAAATGTAAAAGTAAACTGAGCCAGATCATGAGAACACCATCCAAATATCCTACCTGAAGGGTAGGTACAACTCTCGAACGGTCGTCTCTGTGGTACACCTCGTCTATGTTCCACCTCCGAGCTACCTCCAGTCCTGGTACCCTCATCCTCAATCAGTGGTTTCTACTGTCTGCACTAAACACAACAATCTGAGGGAATAACACATGTAGGGGTGAGTATAATGATACTAATTAGGGACCCTGAGACCCTCAAGGTCTCACAATATCCACAAAGGCTAAACCACAAAGCATAAAAACAACTGACAACCCTTCCTAGGTATGTGGCTATTAATATACCTAAGTAATCAAGTAAACCCTTCTCAATCATGTGGAAACACAAGGACCAACACATTAGCTCATAGATAAACTATTCCACAAAGAAACGACTTCCGTGAAGGTAAGAACCAAAAAGGTATGACACATAGAATAATACCACAAAGTTGTCACCATGAAGTTTAGGACTCAGCTCATACCAGGTAAAAATTAGGTACGATATTAGAGATGATTAGATGTAACTACAGAATCATCTTACTATGTTAAGAGGCAGACCCATGTAGGATCCTAAATCATCATTAGACCCACACAGGATCATAGTAAATTATCAGACCCACACATGATCATAGTACATCATCATACCCCGAGAGGATCCTAGTACATCATCAGACCCACACATGATTCTAGTACATCATCAGACCCACACATGATCATGGTACTTAATCATACCCAAACATGATCATAGTACATCATCAGACCCACAAAGAATCTTATTACTTCATCAGACCCACAAGGATCCAAGTATATCATCAGTCCCACACAGGATCCTAGTACATCATCTAACCCACATAGGATCTGAGTACATCATCAAACCCACACAGGATACAAGTAAAACAGACACACGAGGGATCTAAGTGTAATCCATCATATATTCCTAGAGTAGAGAAATGTGGGACACTCAAAAAGAGACCCACATAGGATCCCAAATCATAGAATCACATTTGATTCCTTTCTCATTTTACAGCCATCTACAGGGTTCCTGTACTAAGCACGCTTGTCTCCGGGAGTGTCTGCTTCTTAAGAAACTGGTCGATAATACAACTACATAGAAATACCACCAAAAAAGTATCCCAAAGGACCTCTACATAATAGGGGTCTCAACTCAACAGAAGGTGCATCAAACGGATGCCCGGTCCGTAAGTTATTAGCCTTTCAGTCCTGAGGGCCTGGTTGGATTCGTGCTCGATCCAACTCGATCATACCCCAAATTTATCCAAATCTCAAGGTTGTTATACCAAAAGAACAATCACTCTCCAAGGTTACCAACACTGCAAACAGTTCTTCAAACGGACACCCATAGCCCACGAAATGGCAGAAAGAACATATAGGGTTGAAACTAGTCTGGGGGCGGTCTGACCCAGTGGGACCGCCCCGGCCTGACCCGGGTCTGGGCCTAGGTTAGACACGGCCCACAAAATCCAACCTGGACTTCTATGTCCGAATGGCCCCATGCTATGCGGCCCAGCCTATACGCATGTTGGGGGGGGGGGGGTCGCACGCCCCTCATCCTCAATCATAGAACGGCTGAAGTTGTTCGATCACCATACAGAACACAGGCCCCGTCGTAGGTCCTGCTTGGTACAGCTCTGCCGACTAAAATGGCCGGCCCCTTCTCCTCCCCGGGGAACATTGTGTTCCACCCCTCCGCGGCTGGCCAAACGCTGGAAACGTTTCACCATCTTCTGCGGTCAGGCGGGCTGTGACCACTTGCTCCGACGGCGGCGTATGGTCATTCTGCCCATGCTTTCGTGACGGCCCAATGCACCGGCCGCCCACTATCCATCGATGCTGCCGACAAAAGACAATCTCCCTCCCTCCTCTGCATGGTCTCTTCCTTTACCGGGAGTGCAGACACATGCCGCCCCATTTCTGTGCAGCAAGCCCAGGAGGCAGCCTCCACCTTTCTCCGTATCGAAGAATACGACAACGATGAAGAACAATGATGAGATCATGCCATGTTCGTTTTTCCATCACCCTCTGCATTAGTTCGGTAGCTTGGGGATCAAGAGGATTAATTCAATTCAATCTTGTAAGAACAAAAAAACCCCAACCTCGATGGTTTTTTGTTGTTTCGTGAGATGAAAACAGTGAAGGTGAAGAGGGTACCAACGATCGTCGTTTTCGCAACCCGCTTCCGAAATTAGGCTGGTGTGTCATCCACTTTCTTGATTCCGAAGAATTTTCTTCGATGGAGATGGAATTCTTCATTTAGAGGATACGTTCTTCATTAGTGGATGAGTACCTCCAAAGTTCTCCCAATTATCCTCTTCTCCAACACTTCGCCATCCAATGTCGTAAAAGTAAAACAGGAGCCTATCTAAATTAAAATAAGTATATTAATTTATGTTGTCCAATTAAATGTTGACACATTTAATTAATATTAGTGGGATCAAGAAATTAAATGGGGAGTTGAAAGGTTTTATCCCATTAAAGAGGGTTTGGGTGGTCCCCACCAATGCACATTTAAATTGGGGTTTTTTATTTCAGGTGCTCTCCACATCCATTACATTTATATGGGAGGTTTTAATAAAAATAATATAATAGTTTATTTTAATTTTATTTCCACAAAAACACTAAAAGCTACATTCAACATCGACCAGTTTAAAATTTACTAAATCCTTCTCGCACATTTAATGAACATACGCAAAAAAATGTTCAGAAATTCATTCAGGGCACACCGGTCCTCAAAATCACGCGCTGTCCATTTTCGCGGTCTTGTAATATTGCATATAATTTAAAAACAATTACATGGAAATATAGGGTCTTTAAATTCTCCCCACCTAAGGGCATTTCATCCCTGTAATACACAACTAAATCTAAGGGAACAAGTGGGGGTACTAAGCACGTATTTGGGCCTCCATCTCCCATGAGCTCTCCTGGAGGTTCCCGTGTTTCCAGCAAATGTGCACTAGAGGTATCGACCACCAATGAAGGACTTGATTCTATCGATTGTTAATCTATATCAGAACCTATGTAAACGTCTCCCCATTGTCGATGTACAACATGATGTTTTTGATGACGTGAGATGGGTCTTTTATGTATCTCTTCACCTGGGATACGTGGAAGACGTCAGGAACCCGGTGCAACTAAGGTGGAAGAGCTAACCGGTAATCCACCTCGCAAACTCTACTGAGGACATGAACTAGTCTGATATACCCTGGGGAAAACTTTCCTTCCCATATAAACCTTCGAAAACATCATCGGGTTGATACCCATAAGAAGACGTGGATACCATCCAAGAACTCCTGAGGTCTCCGTCTCATATCGGCATAAGACTTTTGCTTGCTCTGTGTAGTCATAATCAACTCCTGGAATATCTAAATATTCTCCATAATAGCCCGTACCATCTCTGATCCCACTAGTGGTGACTCCCCTGGAAATTCCAGCATGAATTAAATCTACAAGGTTGGTCGTACAAAGCCTCGAAATGTACCATCACAATGATGGAGTGATAGTAGTTGTTGTATGAAAACTCCACCAATGGAAAGTGATCATCTGAGATGTGACCAAAGTCTAGGACGCTAGCATGTAGCATGTCCTAGAGGGTCAGAATGGTCCACTATGTCTGGCCATCCGTCTGAGTATGGATGGTGGTGCACCAATAAAGTTGCATCCTGAAATCCTCCTTCAACACCTTCCATAGCTGGGAAGTGAAACATGTATCTTGATCAGAGACAATTTTCAAGGGTACTCCATGTAGCAGCACAATCTCTTTCACATAGAGGTGTCCTTGGCTCTCATTTGAACCCTGCACTCTGATCGGTAGGAAGTGGGATGACTTGGTGAGTCGGTCGATGATCACTCAGATAGAATCATGACCCCTGGATGTATGTGGAAATCCTATCATGAAGTCTATGGATATCCCGTCCCACTTCCACTCTATGACCTCTAAAGGTTGAACTAAGCATTTCAGTACCTGATGCCCGACCTTCACTTTCCTACAAGTGAGGCACCGTGAGACCATCTCTCTTACTTATTTCTTCATTCCCAGCCACTAGTGCTATCGTTAGGGATCCTGGTACATCTTTTCCACTCCTGTATATACCGCTTGTGGGGATTTTAGGAACTCCCTAAACACTTCCTCTTGAAGTGACTCTAGTACCATGGTACTTCCTTTGAATAGGATGACATGCTCACCACCTTTATGAAATCCATCAGGTTTATTTCTTATGGATATCTAAGAACTTCAACCCTCCCAGTTAGTGTCCCCATGCTGCACCTCCCTGACTCACTGAAGGAGTGGGGGATTTACTATAAGAGACTAAAAAAAACATGCTCTATCCCGATCCAAAAAGGATATATGAAAAACAGCCAGCTGCTCCGTCACCTCATCTAGCAGCTATATACCAGATATCTTGCTAAGTGCATCTGCTACAATGTTTACCTTCCCATGTGTATAGATTATCTCGAAGTCATAGTCCTGGAGGAACTCAAAACAACGTCAGTGTCTCAGGTTCTGGTCATTATGAGGGTAGATATAAATAAGACTCTTTTGATTAGAGTATAGTGTAAAACTTCCTCCCACCAACAAATGTTGACAAAACGTCAAGGTGAAGACCACTACTGCTAGCTCCAGGTCATGGGCAGCGTAGTTCTACTCATGTTGTCTCAGATTTTGAGTACCATATGCGATCACTACCCACTCCTACATCTGGAAACATCCAATCCTAGTCCCTAATACGTCGTAGTAGACTACATACCCTACGCCCTCCTCTGTAATCCCCGTTATGGTGGAACTAGTCAACCTCTGCCTCATATCTTGAAAACTCCTCTTGCATCTCTCCAACCACAGAAATGGTTGCCCCTTCTTCATCAATGCTGATAAAGTTACTGCAACTCTTGAGAAATCTTACAGAAATCTCCGGTAGTATCTGGCCAAACCCAGGAAACTTCGTACCGTCGTCACACTCCTAGGTGGATTCCAAACAATTATAGCCTCAGTCTTGGCTGGATCCACCGCAAATACATCCTCTGAGATTACATGTCCCAGAAAGTGAAACTTTCGGATCCAGAACTGGCACATTGAGAGCTTACTATAGATCTGGTTCTCTCAGACTGTGTCCACAACTATTTGTAAATGATAGGAATGCTCCTCCTTAGTAGATGAGTAGATCAGAATTTCATCGAAGAAGACTACTATAATGCTGTCAAGGAATGGCTGAAAGATCATGTTAATGAGTCCTATAAACACTACTGGGGCATTGTTCACATAGAATGGCATAACCCAGATCTTATATTGGTCATATAGATGTCATAAATCCATCTTCTCCAAATCCTCATCAAATACTCTAAGCAGGTGATAACATGATCTATGTTCTACCTTTGATATCCACCCTCCACCCTTCATCTGATCAAAGAGGTCGCCAATCCTTGGGAGTGGGTACTTGTTCTTCATAGTCACCTGTTTCGGGCGCCGATAGTCAAAACAAAGTTTCAAGCTCCCATTCTCATTCTTGTAAAAAAAATCATGGATTCCCAAGGGAAACACTAGGCCGGATGAATCCCTTCCCCTGCAAGTCCTCTAGTTGTACCCACAGCTCACAATGTTATGCAGGAGCCATCCGATATGCAGGTGTGGATATCGGTGTCGTCCCAGGGTACATGTCAATGTAAAAGTCCACCTATCTAGGAGGATTTATACTAGAACATCATCTAATAACACATCCACATTCTCGTCCACCACTACACAATTTCTTAGACTCTCCACATCAACTACTATGAGGGTATGGCTAGCCAACAGATGAGTGATCGACTGCACTCTCCTCTGGGTAAGTCCATCCGGTGCTGCAAAGGTTCCCTTCTATCTGGTGAAGGTAAAAATAGTCCCAAACATCCGGACGCACAACACTTTGTGCCTAATACATTCAATATGATCATGGAATGTAGATAACCTATCTATACCCAAGATGATGTTGTAAGGCCTCGACGCTGCTACTAAGAGGTCCCAGCCAAAGGCCTAACATCCTAGATTAATCTCACACTACCGGCACTAGCTTGTAATCATTGAGTATGCTCCCACAGGTGTCTACAACCATCAGAATAGATCCAAAGGATCCACCAGAATCTTTGAGCTTTGAACGAGAGTCATGTCTATAAAATAATGACTCAATCCTATGTCTATAAGTACTGCATCTAAGGTGGGTAGACAAAGATCATACCACATATCATCTCTGGAGTGCCATGGTCATATCCCTTAGTTTCCAGGAGTTGATCTTGTCCCTATCCACCTTCTCCATGTGGTCAGGGTGGACCACCTGGTGGTGGTGGGGGGAACATCTCGAATCGTCACCCATTTCCAGCTGCACGCCCAGCTCCTCTTCCATGGATGCCTGCTCCCTGCGGACCCCCTTAGTCGAACCTCTATCTCAGTCTAGGCGGTCCCCCGAACATATGCTGATCATCTATATGGAAGGTCGGGCAGTCATGAGCCATGTGACCATGCCAACCGCATGTGTAACACCGACTACTCCTCACATGACTAGCTCTATCTATGGGCCCCCACAAAAATGATCTTGAATATCACATCATCCACCTGTAGTTATGGTCCTCTTTGTCCACTGTGACATTTGTCTACTACCAGATGCAGAAGAATCCACTACGTAACGCATGATGGTGGGTCTCGAAGGTGGTGACTGCTCAACAAGAAAACACTCCACTAAGAAGACTCTCGACAACACCCCTGACTATGTCGAATCCTGAGTGAGATCATTGAAGCCCTGATCTCCTACCGGAGTCCCTGATCAGTGGTATGGGCCATAAAGAATGTGTCTTGCAGTATATCAGTGGAGTAGTGTGAGAGTTCAGTGAACCTCGCTGAGTACTGAGCCACATTCATGCTACCCTATTGCAGATGAAGAAGATCCTATATGAATACTGCAGAAAGGGTCACTGGAACAAAATCTTCCCGGAAAAGACTCTCAAATTCTGCCTAGAGAAGTGTCACCTCGTCGTGAACTCGGAGCGTCAATCTCAACCATCTGCATGTTATTTCCTTTAGAAGACTGGCGTCAAAGATCACCATGAGATTGGTCAGTTTCCCTAGCATTCGGAAGACGACCACCATGGCCTCCAGCCAATCATTAACCTCATGTAGGTCTATCTATTCCCGGAACCTCAGTTTCCTCTGGCGCCAAAACTTCTGCAACGCGCCCAAGCGGCGTGCACCCTATACTATAGGGGCTGATGTCATCGGTGTCCCAATGGGTAATGGACCGTTGGTGGCTCCACCGGTGCCTCTACAGGAAGAGGGCCCTGCACCGAGGCCACATCGCTCGGTGGGCTATCGGTACGTTCTATACCAATAACCCTAGCTGGTTGTCTGTGTGGAGGCATCCTAGAAAAAAACAGGTGCAACATAGTCAATATGTTATACCTGGTCAGCTCAATTAATAATATAACAAAGAAAACTTTTCAAAACACACACGCAATTAGTGTTTTTGTGCACTGATTCAGAAATCAGATGTCAAGGTCCGGGTGTATAGATACGTCGGTCGCCGCACCAACAATGGATTCCCTAAACTGATAACAACACTCAATATACTAAACACTATTGCAATTAAAAAGATCAAAGACCAATGTTCTAAAGTATAAATGACTCCTCAGAAACCAATTTTTCATGACCCATCCCCCAGAATGCATGTCATGACTACCCCAAGCCAACCTTCCATAGTCCATGGGGTGGAGACTAGCACCGTAAGGCATATTACCTAAAACCGAGAAGGCATTTCCTTTATATCCTATAAAAACACGCAACCAAAAACCCAACTAGATATGAATACAAGTAAAATGAATAGTAAATAGAATGAGTACAGTAAGTAAAAGGTGCCAGTATACAAGCCCAACAAGAAAGTAAAAGAAACTGAAAAGTAAAAGTAAACTAAGGCAGCTCCCATGAACACCCACCAAGGTTCCTACCTAAAGGGTTGGTACATATCTCAAACTGTCATCTCTGTTGTACGCCTCATCTACGGTCGACCTCCGAGATACCTCCAGTCCTTGTACCTTTGTCCTCAATCAGGGATGTCTGTCATCTGCACCAAACATAACAAGGTGCGAGCGAAGCCCGTGCAGGGGTGAGTTTAACGATACTTAGTAGGGACCCCATGTCCCTCAAGGTCTCACAAAATCCTCAAAGGATAAACCACAAAGAAGGAAAATTAATGACAACCCTACATAGGTATATGCCCATACATATTCCTAAGTTATCAAGTAAACCCCTCTCAATGATGAGGAAACACAAGACCCAACTCATTAGACCATAGCTCAACGGTTACACATAGGAAGGACTACCATGAAGGTAAGTGCCACAATGGCATGCCACACATAAGAATACCACAAAGGTATCCCCACGAAGGTAAGGACTTAGCTCATACCATGTATAACTTAGGTACACTAGTAGAGATGATTAAATGTAACTACTGAATCATCTTTCTATGTTAAGAGGAAGACCCATAGAGGATCCTAAATCATTTTCTGTCCCACAAACGATACTAGTACCTTCTCAGAACCACACAAGATCCTACTACATCATCATACATACAAAGTATCCTAGTACATCATCAGTGCCACACAGGATCCCAGTACATCATCAGACCCACATATGACCCTAGTACATCATAAAACCCACACATGATCCTAGTACATCATTATACCCACACAGGATCCTAGTACATATTTAGACCCACACATGATCCTAGTACATCAATAGACCCACACAGAATCCAAGTAAATCATCATACCCACAGAGGATCCAAGTACATCATCAGACCCACACATGATCCTAGTACATCATCAGACCCACACATGATCGTAATAAAACAGACACATGAAGGATCTTAGAGTAATCCCACAAGGATTCGTAGAGAGTATCTGTGTGGGACCCTCAAACACAGACCCATGTAGGATCCCAAAGCTCAGACCCACATAGGATCCCTTTCTAAAGCTATAAGTAGTTACAGGCTTCCCGCACCAAGCTCGCTTGTCTCCGGGAGGGTCCGCCTCTCATGCCACGGGTCGATACTCCAACTACCCTGAAATATCACAAAGAAGTATCACATAGTAACACCACATCATAGTGGTCTTAACACAACTGACATTGTGTCAAATGAACACCTGGTTTTTATGTTATTATCCTTTTAATCCTGAGGGCCCAGTTGGATTCGTGCTCGTTCCAACCCAACCATACCACAAATTTATCCAAATATAAGGGGTCTATAACAAAAGGACCATCTCACTCCATGCTTTTCGGAACTAGTGAATGTTCTTAAAATGAATGCCAGTAGCTCATGATATGGTCGAAAGAATGTATAGGGTCGAAACTGATCTGAGGTCGGTCCGACCCTGTTGGACTGTCCTAGCCCGACCCGGTCTGGGCCCACCGACCCAGGTCTGCCAATGTTTCTGTCCCGGACCGCACTGGGTTGCCCAGCCTAGCAGCATTTTGGGGGGAGTCGCGCACCACCGCCCACAATCTATGAAATACCAAAGATGTTCAGTCACCCGATAGCACGCGGGACCCACCGCGGGTCCCGCTTTGTACATCTCGACCGACCGAAATAGCTGATTCCTTCTCCTCTCGGCGGTGCATCGTGCGCCGCCCCTCTGTGGATGCCCAAACAGAGGCCGCCTTCCACCATCAGCAATGAACAGGCGGGATATGACCACTTGATTTGAAGGGGACGTGTGGTCGTGCGTCCCGTGCTTCTGCGGCCGACCAAAGCACCGGCCACCCTCTGTCCACCACCGCGTACGAGAATAGCCGACTGCCCTCCATCCTCCACAAGACCTCTTCCTCTACCAATGGCACAGACACACGCCACCCCGGTTCCATGTGGCTGGCCCGGGAGGCAGCAACCACCTTTCTCCGCAGTGAAGAATATAAAAACCATGAACAACAATGGAGATATTTGGCCATGTGCGATGGGCCAACACCCTCTACATTAGTCCAGTAGCAGGTTTATCAAGAGTATTAATTCAACACAAACAATTAGGAACAACCAAACCCCTACCTTGAAGGTTCATTGATGTCTCACAAGATGAAAACAGTGAAGGCGAACATGGTGCTAACGATCGTCCCTTACCCAACCTGCTTCCAAAGATGGGCTCATGCATCCTCCTCTTCCTTGATTTCGAAGAACATTCTTTGATGGAGATAACGTTCACTGCTTGGAGGAGATGTTCTTTGTTGGTGGATGAGTTCTTCCAAAGTTCTACCAATTCCCCACTTCTCCAACACATCGGCAACCAATCTTCTCAAAAGAAAAGAGTTGCCAATATATATTAAAATATGTTGATTAATTTATGTTGGTACAATTAAATGTCGACAAGATTTAAATAATTTTAGTTGGCTTAAACAATTAAATGGTGATTTGAAATGTTTTCTTCCATTAATAAGGGTTCGGGTGGTCCCTACCATAGCATATTTAAATTGGGGGGTTTTTTTATAATAGGTGGTACCCACCTTCATAACATTCATATGGGAGGTTTCAATAATAATAAAATAAATGTTTCTTTTATTTTTATTTCAACAAAAAACACTAAAACTAACTTTCACCCTTTATAAATTGTGGTCGAGGTGAAGGTCTCCTAAAAAGAATATCACTGATTCGAGTTCAATGGTTTCCTAGGATTTCAATTCAATGGACCGGTTTAAAAGTTACAAAAACCGGCTCGCACGTTTAATGAATGTACACTAACAACGTTCTGAAATTCATTTCGGGAACTCCTAGCCTCAGAATCATGTGCCGTCAATTATTGCAGTCTTGTAATATTCCATATAATTTTAAAAAAAATTCACGGCTAATTTTGGTCTTTACAGAAGTCCACACTTCACCAAATGAAATTTTCATACTTACAGAAAATGGAATCCATGAAAGTATTTTTTATATAATAAATCCATAACAAAAAATAAATAATATATATCATATATATCAAATAAAAATATAGTTTCCATCATAATTCTCAACCATTAGAGGTGGCTAGTGAAACACTAATAACATCACTTCTTGGGGTGGTAGTTCACTAAAAACAAGAACGATACATTCGTTACTCATTAGATGGAAGTGTGTGTAAGTATAGGTAATGACTATAGAAAAATGAAATATCCACATATTTTGGATTTATGTTTTTATATAAATATAAAATAAGAATATTTTATTGGGTAGAGAATGAAAATAAAATAATGGGTTTTGAGGATGGATGTTACCACTTCTTTGGGGAACACATCTTAGTTTTTACTTAAGGGAATCCTTTGTTGTATTTATTCACTAACGGAATATTATAGGATCATATTAGGTTTTTAGAACATATTTTACCAGATTTTGTTATATCTAAATGGATAAATATGTGTGACTATGTTTTAGTGGTGATTTTCATTTTATAGTGAAGGAGTGACAATCATGTAAATTTTGGAAAAGGGAATTCGACACATATTTTTCCAATGAAAAGTTGCACCAATAATCAACCTACATAGATTTTTGGGTGTATAGGGTCTAAATATTCCATAAAATTGATTTTTCACAAGTTTCTTGGTCATTTTGGCCCTTAATATTAAAGATTAGTTCATTGTTAAGCTATTTTTTTTACTTAAATGCCTTAATTAAGCATTAGCATTTTTACCAATATTTTTTATAACAATATCAGTTTATACTATTTGATAGTGTAAATTATTATTCTTCCAAATAAAAAATGTATTGAGGAAATTATAGTAACATAAGTTCAATTTATCAATTTAATTAAATCTTGTTGATGGCACGTCAATGTTGGGTTTTAATATAAAAATGTTCACAAGATTGAAATATTTTTATATCCAATTTCAATGTAAAAATGATTAAAATTTCCTAAATTTCATTAATTTATGTTAAAAGGATTTATTTAATACTTAAAAACAAAATAAATTATAATTTCACTATTATAATAAATTATACATAAAAGTAGTTTTGGATTGAAATTCATCGTTTTTAGTATTAGTCAAAAAAATTCTCAAAAAAACCTAAATTTCACCCAATTTAAATATTGATATTTCAAATTACCAAATATAATTTTATGTTTTAAAATTAAATCACTAAATATATATAAAAAAAATTCAAAATTGGTTCTCCATTAAAAGGTGGTGAAATGTTTTTGTAGAAAAAATATATGAAATTACTCATAAATTGTATTTATAAATATCTTATACCAATCAAATATATTAGATGAGTATAATTAGAAATTATTAAATATATAATATATATTTTTATTATTTGAAGATTTAATCAAAAGTGGTTTAATTAATTTATTGAGAGAAAGTTGTGTTTTATATAGATAATTATTTTTATTTATAATTGTAATTTGTTTATTTATATATAGCAATTTTGATCAAATGTACTAATTAATATACAATTATTAATTTTATATACATTTTTAAAACATATTTTTAAAATTCATTTAAATTTATATGTAATTTTTATTCCAATGGATATGTGGTTACAATAATAATATTTAATAATAATGCTAATAGTATCTTTTTTTATAGTAAAAACTCACCCTTTCATGTAACAACAGTTGTCAATGGGACTCAGTATTGTCTGTAATAAAAGACAAAACTATTATTGTATGTACTATATGAAAGTATAAGTGTTTATTTTTGTGTAATAATATCTAGGTGTTTTGTATAATGTATGAAAAGCATATCACTTTTATATAAATAACAACATTCAATGATGTTTGAATTAAATGATATCAAAAAAGAATAAATTAATCCAAAAAAATATTTCACCAAATCCTGTGGTGTTATAGTGATATTTTGGGATATTTTTCTCATGGACAAGTGTGGAATTAGAATTGTGTATAGATGCATCATTATAGGAACTCAAAAATCTATGTGAAATTCATCATGATCGGAACACATATAAAATATTTCTAATGTTAATATAATTTTATTGAATAAGTTTACATTTGTATTGAATTATGCATTAATTTTAGAGGGAAAAAATTAGGAGGCTTCAATTGGAGGATTGGTGGCTTCCGATATAATACCATTAGGTGTGTCTTAGGATGGTAGGAAGAATCATTATGGAAATTATAACCTAAATAACGGATTGAAGAGTATCTATAGAGAATAATCTATAGCTTAATTTAATACTTGAGTTATATTCTATAAGTGGGGTAGGTCAAGTCAAAAAAAATTATAGAGTCCCAAACTATTGATAGAGTTCCATGACAATGAGAATATGTGTAATCTTATGTGTTTTCTTAGGATCCCAAAAGATATGGGATGTGATGGAGTAATAAGAAGAAACTAGAGCATTGAAATGGGATCTTATTCATTGTACCAATATAGAAGATGGAGTACTATTGCCAATAATCGTCAAGGTGGTGTACATGGTACAATAAGGAAAGTGTACCCCTATCCATAGATCATCATGAAATAGGGGAATCAGAATATAGAATTTGGAAGATGGAATGTGAACTTCCTTATAGTCATACATGCAATTGTTGATAGTGAGTCTAGGATGTTCAAAGTCATAAGGTCAATTATTGTATCTTATATAGCATCTAATTCATTATATGATATAATAGCATAATGTTCATTTATATATACTAAAATATTGAATGATTTGAGTTTGTAAGGGGATATTTAGAGTGGTTTTATGATGGTCAACCCCCTATTTGTGTGTAAGGTTGATGGAATTGTATTTATGAAAGGGGATTCTACTTAAGAATGTTTATTATTATTTCCATTGTGATCATTGCTTAATTGAAATTGCAGGTTTTCACTTTATTTTGGGTATGAATTGGTTGGTGTCGTACTGAGACCATGATGATTGTTAAATTTGGAGAGTGAAAATTACATCTCATAAGGATAAAAATTAATTTCATAATAGAGAATGGGATATTCAATAGGTTTTATTGGTTCATTTGATGAGCATGTGTGGGACATCACCACCCATGTTTCATGTCATTTGTTATATGATAGGAGTGTGATGAAAAGTATATTCTCAATCATAATAGACATGTTTCAAGACATGTTTCCTAATTAATTTGTAGGGATTCTACAAACGAGCAGTTTTTAGTTTACAACACAACTCAGTCCAATAGATAACAAATTTTAATCTCCCACCTTACTAAATAGAACCCATTGAGATTCAAGATATTTACACTCATATGGAAGTAGTGATGGATAAAATAATTATCCATATAAGTACATGAAATTGGAGTTTTCCTTGTTTTTTATGATGGATATCTAGATGATAGTGACGAACTGGTATCCTCTTTAACATTTCAATTATTTCTTTGACCAGTTGAGGGGTGCTAGTGTGTTCTCCAATATAGACTTCAGCACATGGTATCATCTGTTGAGACTGTGTGTAACATTCCAAGTAAATAAAGGATACGAAATTTTTCATATATATTGTTTAATTAATTATTAATTTTACATTCATGGGGATGATATGTCTGATAGTGTACTCAACACACAACAATAGGTTTTTTTGAAATCTTACTTTCCACACAACTTTGAGTTAAACCTTAAAATGATATAATATTATTTTTATTTTCAATGGTAGTAAACACCTATCCATTATATTCGTGAGAAAGAATAAAAATTACACAAATATGATTAATCATGTTTCTTAAATGTTTTTACATTAATCCAATATATTTTAGAGGCTTAAAATAAGAATGAATTTGATTTTAAGTATTTAATACTCTAGAATTCATTAAAAGGTATATTTACCAACTATTCTTAGGGATGCATTTTTTGAAATATAGTTTTTGAAACATTTATATGTTCTATTTGAAAAAAACATCATATTTAGAAGAGGTTCATCAAAATTTTCTTTGGGTTAAATTTTTATATTTTGCTGACAAAGTTCATTTTCTGAATAATATTGATAAATAAAAAAAATTAATTCAAAACATCCTTTTAAAATAATTTATTTATATGATTAGACTATCCATTTAATTGGTTTTATGGTTTATTTAGAATATATTTTTATCATTTAATCATGTTTTGGTCATTGAATGTAATTTCACGTTGTAATTGGTCATAAACACAAGTCAATCCTTTTGTATTTTTTACTTCTTAAAAATAGGTTCTCTAGTTTGGAAAACAGGAATTTAATTTAAATTAATTAAGGAAACTTAAATTATTTTAATTTGGTAAAATATACATCATTTTTGAATTCAAAATAGAAAAATTGTCTTTCAGTGAATTGTTTTTATTTTTTTGAAAATGTTCAATTTTTTATGAATAGTGAAAGACACTACATAGTAGTTAAAAACTGGCCTTTTTAATTTAAATGAAAATTTCCCACTTCTATGAATTGAATTTAAAAAATCCAGAATAAATTGTTTTCATAAGTATGTAAAATGTTTTTCAATAGGATGCGAATAATTTTTGGTGAATACTAACTTTTGAATTTTATTTACTACGGTTAAAGATAAATAAAATTATTCAAGGTAAAAATATTATTATAAGAATATGAAATTACATTAAAACATCTCAAAACCTTATTGTCTGACTCATTACCACCAATAATGTAATTGGGTATTACTTTTTGCCTTTTTAAACTCCTCGGTGAAGATAATTACATTAATAACTTTTTATTTAATGTAAAAAATAAAAATATCATAAACTTGTATTGTTTTGCTAAATAATTTTAATGTGGAGTCATAAAATTGATATCATTTACTAGAAAGATTAATTAAAAAGTTAATAATATTTCATACATCATGGTATTTTATTTATAATTTTTAGTCATTAAATAAATAAATCTATTTATGAGACAACGATGATGTAAAGATTACTTCATTAATGAATTTTTAGAATATTCGATATTATAAATATTAAAATAAAATTATTTTTAAAATTTTTATGGCATAAACTAATTTTATGTATTATTATGACTTTTTAAATTTTAATTGATAATGTATTTGTAATTGATAATTTTTTAATGAATTTCTAAAAAGTCATGTTATGAATATTATAAAAATTGACAAAATGGAGTTTTTAAATCAATTAAAATTTTATTAAATGATAAAATAGTCCTAAAAATCTATGTTTCATCCAAAGTACATATATAATGTTAAAAATATCATTGATGATACATTTTCAGTCTATTAGAATTTTATTTTATATATATTAACCATATACTATGAATATACAAGAAGGAATGGTAAATGTTAAATAATTTATCCAAGGGTTAAATAACAAAAGTTAAAGATTAAAAAATATGAAAATCCTATTAAATTATGATTGGATGATTTTATTTCAACATATATTCATATTTATATATAATTTATTTAGTTTTTTAACTTTTGAAACCTAATATCATTTTATAATAAAATAATAATTTCAATCATTCTTGAAGAGCCCATCCTCCCTCTTATAAAAGGGCACCACCTCTATACCATTACATGCACCTCAAAATCTCCTTGGCTCATCCCAAATCTGAACAAATAAGCTCCCATAATCCATATCTTCCCCGTGAAAACCATCCCCTCAGAATAAGGAAATTCAATAGATCCCTTTGGCTCAAATCAAAATAAGTTACTCGAATTTGAGGTAATGTCTCCTCTCAAGATTCATTCCATTATTCTTCCTTATCCACACTATATGATCATATTATTCATTATTTATATAGAAACAAAAATACCCTCAATATAATAGGTTGTTTTTATGTGATTTATTTGAACATATCTTACACACACCTCCATCTAATGGATAGTAACATATTGTTTCTCTGTACGACAAACTGTTTCCTCACGAAAAGATGATTGTATGATTTTCCCCTACCACCTCCCATAGTGGCCATTATTATGGAAGGATAATTATATTTGATATTTATGATATTTTTTTATCTGTATTTTTTTTTGTAATTATCATTTATAACATACCTTTCTGATTTTCATGTTGTATAAATACGATAATTTCAATTTAGGATGTTCGGACAACCGCCCCTCCAAATGAAGTGACTCATTCATACTATACACGAGACATATAAAGGATTGTTTTAATGATTATATATAACATATATAAAAAATTAAATTGTAGATTAATAATAATATACCTATGTATCATTTCATTTTCATTCCTCTAAAAATGAATAACTTGATATAAAAGAAGCTTTCATTCTTACAAATGACTTATCGTCTCCATGATCTATGCATTTCATTTTCATATATCAAAATGATATGGAATATTATAAACACATATATACCAAACAGATATGATATATATGATATCTATGACTTTAATATTATTATGGAGATAACTTACTTTTGACCACAAGGGCAATTTTTAATTCTAACAAGTTCATTTTGAACTCATGTTCTAAACACTGACAAAATGTCTCATATGAACTCAAATAATTAACTAATTATTATATCAAGGTAATAATTGATTTAAATGGAATAATAAACCTGAAATTTTTTCTTAAGATTGTTGAAATTATCTTTAGTTTATTATTTATGAATAACAAGGAACATACAAGACAAGTCAGACATGCGGTAAGGGAACTTCTAAACCCCATTTCAATTTTTTGGGAAATTATTACAATTCTTGATTATGTATTTATATGATTAAGTATGGAATAAAATTTTATATCCTATATTTTATTTATACTTGATTAATGTTTATTTATAGTCAATACACATAATTGTTCTTTTTATTAACTAAGGGATTTTTCTAAGGGACCATTTCACCCTCCTCTTTTAGTCAAAGACTTGATTTTTTATATCTTTTTATTTACAATTTTATTATATTTGGATATGTTATTATATATCCAAATTTCTATAAATTTTATCCCCATGTGATGAGATACCCTATTCTCTCCCATCAACACATTTTCTGAATTTTTTAGTGATGCAGTGAGGCTACCAAATTCTCATAAGGTATATCATCACAATTGCTTTTCATTGATCTATACATCAATTTATACATGAAATTCATTTATACGATGTATAGTAAACCTATTTGACTTTATCTTTCATTAAAATACAATATTGTTTTACATATAATTTTACTAAATGACAGAATTATTGTTCCTTTTTAACATATGCAGTTACAACGAACTTTCTACCTCCAAGAGAATTATTTGATTTTTTGGCTCCCTATACAAGTTGTAGTGTTATTAAATGAAAAATACATACCATATACTATTTTACACATTATGGTATTGAAATTTTTTTCGATAATGGAATGATTATGTCAATATATTAAAATATTTTTTGTGTGTAGAAATGTTATCTTTTCATTATTATTGTACATGTGTTATGATTATGTTATGGTTCTAGGGTATTGTTTACTTATACGAGTGGTTCCCTAATAAACGTAGGAATGGTGAGCCTGAGATATCTCTCCAATGCATTGGGTAATGTGAAAGAGTTAAGATTAAATGTTTCTCCCAATATAGTTAGGGAATATATTATGATGGTTATTCCAATAATAACTCTCCTTGTAGTTGTGAAAGCTACAACATAAGTCTTTTACGGATGCCACAAGATACCTTTATGATTTATGATTTTTATGTGTTATTTATAAATCATTTGTTTTCATGAGGTATGTTAAAGAGCATATGTTTTGGATGTGCTTATAGACTAGTGTTTTCTTTGTTTATTTTATATACCTTACTAAGCATTTTATGCTCATCCCATGTTTATGAAATGTTTTCCACGTGACATAAAGATGAATAGGGTCAAGGATGGGATAAAGGAAAATTCATTCTTTGTAAAACATGGAAGTTGACATGTTTTTTCTTTTAAGAGTTTTTATTTTATGATAAAATGGTTACTAAGTAGAAGTTTCTATATGTAATATTCATGATGTTTTGTATAGTTTTGACATAATTCTCAAAAGCTCTAAACATGAAAATAACCTCAATTTGAATTATTTAATTAATTCAAGATTACGTAATTTTAAAGTCTAGGGCCTTTCATATGGTATCAACGGTTGTTCTAGATAACTTTAGAGGTTAGAGTGTTATTTAATCACAAGTGACATAACCATAATAGTTAGAATATTAGAAAGAGTCATAGTTATTTTAGATAAATTAAATGAGTTTATGATAACATGAATAAATATACCTTAGTGTATACCATCCTCAAAAGATATTATTTGATTATTTTACTGATATACTAACACTGACATTTTTGGTTTTAGTAAATGGTTGGATATAGTAGGAACCAATGTAACAATGAATGTGAAGAAAACTGTGAAAGTTTCATGAATATGAAACCAAATTAATTGGGAGTTGCAATTAGAGCTCGTGTGGTTATTCTCAACCAACTATATGGAGTCATCATTGACCACTGGATCCTTGATGAATTTTATAAGGCATCATATATGCCAGAAATGAATCTCAATGGATGTTAATTTCAGAATCATAAAGGTATGTATATTAAAAAAAGCTATGTGTCATTTTTGTGGAAATAAACACCTAGGAAAATTCTTTAATGGGACGGAAAGATGATATAAATGTGTTAATGAAGGTCATAAAGAAAGAATATGTCATTAAAAAAAATAGCATCTAATTGACTCTAAGAAAGGGAAATAATTAATTTCAAACAAATCAATTGAATTTTGTTAATGTAGTGTGCATTTTCAATATAAAAATAGATGTTCTAGGAAGAAGGTTTGGGAATTTTATCAGCACAATCGTACAAATTTATGTTTACCAAATCCCAATTCCATTCCAATTGAATATGAGAAAACTGAAAATTAAATATGAAAGGTATGTATTATTTCAAAGCTCATGTATTGACATTAATGAAATCATAGGACATTATGAGTGATTTTGTTTGTAGGAAGGAGGTATAAAAGAAAAATATGGAAACACATGTATAATGGATCCGGAATAATGTTTGATGATTAAGATATCTAATTATTTAGAATTAAAATGTTATTTAGGATTTATAGATGATGATATGTTTAAATGTATTAATAATGGGATTACTTTGGAATGTGTTTACTAGTACGTGTAACTCTAATGTTTGATATGTTAAAATATTATTCAAGGAAGAATTATCACTTATTGTCTTAACATAATTGGTAAACATATGGGTTTATATGATATATTGGTTTTGAGGTGATAAATGGTTATTATATATTGCGATACAAATTTAATTGTATTAGATAACATTTGAGGATAAAATAAGTTATGGTTATTTTTTAGGAAATTGTATTTTTTATAATATTATTATAATTAAATAGTTTTAAAAGGTCAACCCATAGGATGTGTCACAACCCATCACGTCTGGATTGTCCATGGGATCAAAACCATAACAGAATTACGAAATGGGTGCCTCATCCACCACTGACATACCTGAATTATCTACTTTGTATGAATTATTCTTTTTAGTTAAATGATTTTTTTGATCCTGAATAAGTTGATTTGGGATATTATATTTTCTCTAATCGATATCCTTGGTATAGGAACAATATTTGATTATTACGTGATAAATGTTATTTTGAAAGACATTTTCTCTTTTAGGAACACTATATGCCTATGGCAAATTGAATACATTGGGATTTTATTTATGGAGTAATGGTTAAAATATTATTTTGGAAGAATATATGTTTTTAATACGGACTTATCGTGATTTGGGATAGTTATTGAAATTATTAACGAATATTTCAGAATTTATTATTATGTTAAGTACATTTTAGTATGATACTTTAAGAGTAGTTGATGTTTTTTGGAGATAATATTATGATATTCCGTAGAACACTATATGATCAAAACCTTATAGGTTTTGGGTTTAAATGATAGTTTTGATTAATTTGAATAATTTTATGTAAAATTGTTTATATAATGGTCTTTTCTGAACTTTAGGTATTGTATGTTGAATTTTGTATATTAAGAGTAGTATTTATTTCTATAAAGGATTTTTCTTTTGTGGCTCATTTTATCATATACTAACCATTTGGGATATGTAAATGTATAATTTCAAGTGAAATATATAGTTCAACTTTTTTGGATTTTTTGATTCTCTTGAAGATTGTTCTAGCACTTTTGGTGTTACCAAGTCATCTTGAATACTCATCATTTGTAAAAAAGATGATATTATGGTACAAATTTATTAATGGATGAAACTCTACTTGAAAATTAAGTATATTTCTTTATGTTCTTAGTCAATCATATAAAATAATTCTACAATGTTATGAAAGGGAACCCAAAATAAATAAATGTTGTCTGTTTACTTTTCCTACCATGGAAAAAAATATCATTTAACTTATAAAATGTTTTTGGTTTTCTGGTGGTTAACATTCTCTTGTTCATGTTTTTATCAGTCTCCATCTGAACAGGAAACTTATTTTCACCTCTGTATCCTTGTTTCTATGGAATCAAAGTATGTGTTATCTCGGGAGACCTTTTTAATTCCTTTTATTTCATTTAATGTGATTGTTTTATTGACTATTTTTCATATGTGGGACATTTAATGATGTTTTTGAGACAGATTTTGAAATTGTGTGGATGCATTTCCCAAAAGGGTTGAAGGATGCTACATCCCATGTTAATAAAGGATACGAAATTTTTCATATTTTTTTATAAATTAAAAATTAATTTTACTTTAATGGGGATGATATGTCTGGTAACGTACTCAACATGCAACAACAGGATTCTTTGAAATATTACATTGCACACAACATTGAGTTATACCAAAGAATAATATATTATTATTGTTATTATTTTAAATGGTAGTTAATGCCTAGCCATTGTATTCGTGGGAATGAATAGAACTATGTAAAATATGATTATACATGTTTTTTAAATGTTTTTACTTTTGTCCAATAAAATTTAGAGTCGTAAAATAATAATGAATCCGATTTTAAACATGAAATACTCTAATATTCTTTAAATGGTTGATTTATCGCATTTTGATGGAAAACATTTTTTCAAATCTGGTTTTTTTTAATTTTTATGTTCCCTTTGAAAAAATAAACTTTTACTTTAAATGTGGGATATAAAAATTTACTTTTGGTAAAAGTTTGGTAATTGTTTTGATAAAGATAATTTTTTGATGAATCATTAAAAATACTAATTTTTTATTTAAAATTCTGTTTTAATATAATTTATTTTAATTATTATACTATCCATTTAATTTACTATAAAGTGTAATTTGATTATATTTTTATCATTTAATCCTATATTGGTCATTGAATGTAATTTCACTTTGAAATTGGGCATAAACCCATGTCAAACTTTTTGTAGTTTTTACTTCTTAAAAACACTATTTCTGGTTATGGAAAAAAAATTATTCTAAATTAATTAATGAAACTTATATTTTTTGAATTTTATAAAATATACATTAGTTTTAAATTCATAATATAAAAATTATCTTTAGGTGAATGATTTGTATTTTTCTTAAAATGTTCAATTTTTTAGGAATATTGAAAACCACTTCATATTAGTTTAAAAAAAGAATTTTTCATTTAAATGAAATTTTACCTCTTCTGTGAATTGAATTTAAAAATATGACATACATGGTTTTCATAAGTATGTAAAATGTGGTTCAATATGATGAAAATAATTTTTAGTGAATAGTGACATTTGATTTATATTTATCGCGGTTAAAGGTAAATACGGAAATTCAAGATTAAAACATTATTATAATAATATAAAATCAATGAAAACATGTCCTAGACTTATTGGATGAGTCATGGAATACCAACAAAATCCTTGGGTAGAACTTTTGTCATTTGGAAGCCACTTGGGTCAGATAATTACATTAATAAAATTTATTTAAAGTAAAAATAAAAATATCATAAACATGAATTATTTTTCTAACAAAATTTTAGTGTGAGGTTATATTATTGATATATTTTACTATAAATAATAAATAGAAATATAAAAATATTTACCACATCATGGAGTTTTATTTTAAAATTTTAGGCATCAAATAAATAAATTCTTTTATGACATAATGATGATGTAATGATTACATTATTAATGAATATTTTAAATAAATGAAATCATAAATAATAAAATAAATTTATTTTAAAATTTTTATGCCATAAAATAATTTTATGGATGATTATGAATAATTATATTATATTTAATGAAATTTTTTTAAAATTGAGAATATTTATATGGATTTTAATAAGTCAGGATATGATTAGTAAAAAATTGACATAAATATTTTTTAAATCGATTAAAATTTTATTAAATGATAAAATAGGCCTAAAATCTACAATTCTTCCAAATTAAATATATGATGTAAAAATGACATTAAGTATATGTTTTGGATCTCTTGGAACTTTATAGTATATATATTAACCATATTGTATGAATATAAAGGAAGATATGGTAAACATTAAATAAGTTAACAAAGGGTTAAATGAAAAGTTAAGGATTAAAAATTATCAAAAACCAGTACAATTCATAATAAAAGAATTTAGTTCGACTTATATTCATCTTATATTCTAAATTAAGGAGTTTTTGTCATTCTAAAATAGAAATTAATTTTATAATAAAATAATACATTCAAACATTTCTAAAGATCCACTCCTACCACATATAAAAAGACACCACCTCTTACCCAGTACTCACTAATCTCAATCCCCTTTGCTCATCCAAACTCTAACTGAATAAGCTCACAACATCTCTCTCTTCCTCCTAGATACATGTACTTATAAATAAGGAAATTAAAGAGATCCCTTTGGCTCAAATCAAAATAGGTTACCTTATTTGAGGTAACGTCTTCTCTAACGTTTCATTCCATTAATTTTCTTTCCCCACTCCCTATGCTCTTCTTATTCATTGTTTATATTTAAACACCCAAATATTCAATATACTGGGTTTTCTTTATGAATATTATTTGAACTAAACTTACACACACCTCCATCTAATATATAATAACTTATTGTATCTATGTACTCTGAAATGCTTCCTCACGAAATGATTATTGTTCGATTTTCCCCTACCACCTCTCATAACGGCCATAATTTTAGAACAATTAAAATATCTAATATTAATGATATTTATTTTATCATTGTACTTATTTTATTATCATTTATAACACACCATGATTATTTTCATGTTGTATAAATAAGATAATTTAATTTGAGGAAGTGCAGACTACCACCCCCTAAAAGTTATATGACTCGTTAAAACCATACATGGAACATATAAAGGTTGGTGTTAATGAAATTATGTAATATATATGAAATATGATTTTATACTATAATAATAATAAACCTATTTATCATTTGGATTTCATTTCATTAAATATGGAAAAATGAAATGAATGTAGCGTTCATGCTTATATACGACTTACTGTCTCAATGAAAAATGAATTTCATTTTCACATATTCAAATGATAAGGACTATTATAAAAAATACATAATTTACATATATATGATATATATGATATCTAAATCATGAATATCATTACGGAGATAATGGAATTGTGACCACCATGAAAATTTTAAATTATACCAAATTCATTTTTTACTCTTTTTTAAAACATCATTAAAATGTTCAATATAAACTCAAACAATTAACTAACTATTATATAAAGGAAATAAGTTATATAAAATTATTAATAAAATTAAAAAAGGTTCATAATAATATATAAATTAACATATGATTTTTATTCATAAAGAAGAAGGAACGTACTAGACAAGTCAGACATGATGTAAGGGAACTTGTTAGCACAATTTACATTCTTTGGGTTAATCTTCTAATTATTGGTTATTTAATGATATGATTATGTACAGAATAAAATTTAATGTCCTATATTTTATTTATACTTTCATTATTTGTACTTATATATAATACACATGATCATTATTTTTATTTACAAAATGATTTTTGTAAGGGAACATTTCACCCCCCAATTTTAGTCAAAGAATTTGTATTTGTTATGTCCTTTTGTTTCCAATATTCCATTATTGGGATAGGTTCTTATATACCCTTATTGATTTAGAATTTTTTTCCAACAAATGAGAGACCCTTTTCTCTCTTGTCAGCTCATTTTCTTTTTTTACGTGACATCGTTAGGCTGCAGAATTTTGGTAGGGGACTTCATATCAATCTCCTTTCATTCAGGCATACTTCAATTTATACACAAAATTATTTTATACACTATGTAATAAACCCATTTTATGTTTAATTTTATTCAAAAATAATCTTTTATACGAAGTGTTTTACTAAACAACAAAAAGAATGTATCTTTGTAAAGTACGTGGTGACAATGACCTTTCTGATGCCGCTGTCATTATTTCATATTTGCCATCCTCTACAAGATATAGGGATTTTAAAAGGAAAATAAATATTGTGTACTCGTTTTATGTATTTTGGTATATAAAATGGTTTTTATAATGGATTGATTATGTCACTATATTTAAATGTTATAAAAATTTGGAAATGTTATCTTTCCTATATGCTTGTTCATGTGTTATGATTATGTTACGGTTGTTGGGAATTGTTTACATATATGGGTGGTTCCGTGACAAACCTAGGGAGGGAGAGCCTGAGATAGCTCTCCAATTCATTAGGTAACATGACAAAGGTAAATATTAATGGTTCTCCTATGATATTTGGGGAATATATTGTGATGGGTATTCCAAACATAACTCCCTACATTGCTGTGAATGCTACAACATAAGTATATTTTCTGGAATCCACAAGTTAAATTTATGGTTTATGATTTCTATGTGTTATTGATAAATATTATGATTTCATGAGGCAAGTTAATGATCATTTATTTTTTATGTGTTTATGGAATAATGTTTTCATTCTTTATTTTATATAACTTACATGTATTTTTATGCAGATACCATGTTTTTGAAATGTTTTCCATAGGACATATAGATGAATATGGTCAAATATAGGATCTAGGGAAAGTCATGGTGTCTACAAATAGAACAATACATGTTTCATTAATAATATTTTTTTTATTAAAGAAATTTTTACTGAGTAGAAGTGTCTATATGTAATATCCAATATGTTTTGTATAATTTATGACCTACTTCTTTAAAACTCTAATCTTGAAAAGATCCTCAACGTGAAATATTTACTTAATTCAAAATTATATAATGTTTAAGGATGGTGCCTTACACTGTTACCTTGTGATATATTATAGAATTATTTTAGAAGTTGGAATGGACTATATGAGTTTGTCATGATGCCAATTTTTTTAACAAATTCTTACACTATGACTGAATGAAATGAATCTCTCAACTGTACCATGATCATTCGGGGGTTGTTTTTTTGGATAAAATCATTATGTACTCTAAGAATCATGATGATCATTCCAAATATATAGGAATTATCGTCAATTAATTGAGGGATAATAATGTATAAACAAATATATATATGGTTCAATTCTGTATATACAATGTACATTGATTGGGTAAAATTATCTATGAGGATGTTGTGTTAGTAGACCAAGAGAAATATTAGGTAGCGGTTTCTTAGGATCATCCCAAGAATATAATAGATATCTTAATATTTTTTTATCATAAAATTATTAGAGTATCACCCATAAATTTTCCATATTATAAGTACTAAATTACATATTTATTAATATAGGGATCATGTTTAAATGGTGTAGAGAATGTAAAAAATCATTACAAGAGTGAAATAAAGTTCTGACGACTTAATAGATTTGGATCAAACCAAAGCATGGTGTGGAGTATATTGTGTTTTTTAATGTACCTAAAATTCCACTTTGGGTCATTTTTATATAAATTGATTGATTTGTGGAGTCATATTGACATAGTTGATACCAAATTTTTAAACTATACTATGAATAATATCTAGTTTCCCATATAAGTTTATGCGTTAAACAGTTGGAAACATTACCTATTGGAGAAAATGTTTCTATGTACACCAAAAACAAAATATGGAAGTAGACATTTTAAAAATGAGTATTGAATACATATCAATGAATATGGGTTGATAATATTTAGATTTTTTACACTGAGATAACCTATATACCCAAGAAGGGAAATAATGCTGTTGACTCATTGAGATAGAAGAAATAGAATCAGGTAGATTCAGAGTCTAACTATGAGTAGAAGATGATGGAAATTTTCACTGAAATTCATATTGACTTTTATGAGGGCATGGTGGAGATGAGCCTAATATTCTTATTAGTGGTGTCCACACTGATATGTTGAATCATGGAGAGTTATTATGCGGATAATATTTTTTTCATTGAGGAAAATACTTGATGGTGGAGATTCACCTTCCGATTGGACAGTAGAAGAGTGTGAGAACATCTATGTCGGGGGTCATCTCATTTAGCATATTTCTATGTGAAAGGAGATGGTGATTTTTTCATTCATTAAATTTGGAGGTGCATCATGGTATGAAAAAAAATGTATTGAGTCTTACACCGACCATAATGGTGGATGAGAATGAATAATTAGATTTTTGATTTTGAGACATGATGCAACAGCTATCAGTAGTATTATCATAAAAACTAGTGATCAAGTGTATAATTATAGAAATTAACCATTCCAGAATGATTATGGGATGACAATACTATGTATGTAATGGTGGGTCATCAAATAAAACTAAATTCAAAGGATTATATATGTGATATTGTGGTATAGTTGACAAAGGGAGCCCATTTCATTCTAATTAGAGAGAATTACAATATTGGTCATTTGGGTGATATGTATATTCGAAGATAGTCCATATTCAAGGGTTTAGATAGATTAGAATTTCATATAATGACACACATTTTATATCATGCTTATATAATGGAATTCTGAAAGATCTTAGTACATGGGTAATTCAATATAGATAATTATTCATTAAAATAGATGGGAAATAGATGTGTAATATGTATGTTCAGGATAAAATAATAAGGGATTCTATCCTATATTTTCATGGGACATTAGGGATAAAGATATAACTGGTTATGTTTTATTATAAAAATAGTTATCAAAATACTATTGAAATAGAACCATATGATCCATTTTATGGTAGGCCATACAAATAAACCCTATGTAGGAAAGTGGGAGAAGAGTCTTTATTATTATGACTTTTTACTATGCCAGAGATATTAGAGAAGGTTGAATTGATTCATAAATGTATGCCTACAACATATAGTATATTGATATATTATTATTATTGCAATTTCCTACCTCTTGATTTTACAATGGTGGATCATATATTACTTTGGGTTTTTGTTGATATGGGGACACTATATGATTCCAAATCCAGCCAAGATGGTTTCTGGGTTTTCAAGAACTTTTGATACTGTGGAGAGGATCGCATAATTAACATATCAATTGGCTCTTAGATATATTTATAATTATATGCATAATTTTTTTCAAGTTTCATAGTTTTGGAAGTATCAACCACACCTTTCTAAGGGGATTGATGCTGATAATGATGATCTTGAGGGCGATGAATCTATGGAGGAGAATCCTAATTGTATTAATATAATAGTGTGAATGATCTATGGGGAAATGATATTTTACTGTTCTATGTGTTTTGGAATCATGGAATGATTCAGAAGGAAACACGTGAAAGGGAATAAAAAATGTGGCCTGAGTGGCCCACATTGAAATCATGGTGATTCTATGGAGTGTAGCTTGAGGATGAACTATTTTATGGTGGGGAAATTGTAAGATCCCAAACAATATGGTGAGTCCTCATACACATTTGTAGGTACTATATTACAATTTTTGTCATAACATGGTGGGTTATTTCATTCGGTTCATTTCATGGGAAAGTAGAGAAATTTAGAAGTCGATGGGTTTATTCACGGTTGGCACATAGTTAGGTAAACCCATTCCATTATCCCTAGGAATCAATGCACCCCATTTTTAGACACTAGAATGGGGAACACTATTTGGACATACTTTTAATCCTCCCCTTCGTACTACACACTTAAAAATGGAGTTTTCTCAGTTGATACGTGTTTTGGGAAATCGTAAAGACACCCTGAAGATATTATTCACCCTATAAAGTAGGGTTTCATGGTTAGGGTGCTAAATCTATCAAATCCTACTTCCCAATAAGGAAACTATGTGCATGAGATTTTAAATTTAAGAAAGGTTATTTAAATATTTCATGAACCACTTGTGTATTACACCAATCATCCCTATTAATCATAACCTAGTTTCCATTCCCTTCTTGGATGTAGAGAGGATTTATAGGCACCCCAATCCTCTTCCAGTAGGAATCGATGATCTATTGGAATAAACCAAAAATCCTTCAATAAGTAATTTTTCCCTATTTAGATTATTATCGCTCACATAATTCATCTCCATTGAATTTCGATAGTTTCCACCATGGTTTATGGTTTAGATATATATTTTTATAGATATTGTTTTTTTTTTGAATCTCGATCATTGGTTTAGATCCATGATTTCCATTATAATTGTGTATCTAGCCATTCATCCATGAATTAAGGGCAAGGGTTTAGTGAGAAATCATCAATGATCCTCTGGTAGGTTGTACAATTACTAAATCACATTGCATTTATATTCATCTATTATGGTAGTCGTATTATGGAATTTTAATGTTATTAAATTTTGTTTAGAAAACCCCACTTAATTTCACCATTTAATTGTGAAACCCTTCAAAAACCACATTGGATATGTTAGATGTTATGAGATCTAGATTAAGGTAATCCAATGTTATGTGATAATTATCATTGAGATGATAGTTATGAAATGTAAAAAGGGGTACAAAGGGTGTATGGAAATAAACTAATCACACCTTTCATGTATAATTTTAGGATTAAAAGGGTTTATTTTTCATAACAATGAACGATTAATGGGTTTGAAAATAAATGTTGATATATAGATTATTGGGGAAATTTATCATGTTGTTCCTAGAAATTAATGAAAAGAAACGTGGTCATGATGGATGAATGAAATGTTAAACCATGTTGAGAATGATTTATAATGTAGAAAATTAAGTCTGACGAATATATATATATATATATTAGATATATGTTAATGACCAAAGAGTTGTGGGTCACATAATGATGTTCCAAATACTCATGGGGTTTCAGACTACTTCTATATTTCCCTGATGAATGCATGAGAACAATAAGTTGTTGGTATTGGATTAATACTCCAAATACAGATGTGGTTTCATAATACAACTCTAGGACCATGAGATATTGAAATTTTACAGAAAATCTATGTTCATGAGATAATGATTATCATACTGAATGTCTTCTGTTCACAATGAAATTATAATTAAATTGAATAATGATAGCACTTGATTATATTAAATTGTATAATCTATTTTATGTGTGGTTCAGAATATAGAATGGGTAGAAAATGAAATGAATGGTTTTGGTGACACCTGGAACCCAATGGATTCATGGTCGATTGAAAATAATTAATGTTAATCTAGATCACTTTCGCCATTTTCCTTATTTTTTATACAACTACATACCCTAATATAGACTATATTTCATTTAATTCCATTGGTGTTTTCCAACTGAGTTGTATTGACATCATATATGGGAAGAATAATTGGTAATTTTATATAAATCATGTTTTTAGGATAAGAAATCAAAATGTTAATAGTGTCATATGGTGAGTTGGGATTTGGAATGGAGCATGGTTGAGGGAACCAAACATGATTTCAGGGCATTCCCATGAGATTTTTTTTTGACTTTATTTTTGGGTTCCATTGGATTGAATAATCTTTTATAGAATTTTATATTATATTCATTAGGTAATGGTCATTTTCATTTTTTGCATTTATTGATGTTCTGTTTTGGGGTTATTTATTATTATAGTATTTGGTTACATAAAATAATGATTTTAGATATTTTCCATCTTTTATGAAGAGAATATAGTCTCCTCATGTTACATATTAGACCCTCGCTCCTAGTTTGTATCCTCTGTCTTATAGTAGGCACTCCATAGGTCACATGGTGATCCCTCTTGTGGAAATGACTTATGAAACTCGAGCTAGGGTGTTACCTATATATGTAAATTAAAAATATCATATAGGGTGTGTGTAATTATACCTAGTAGCACACCACCAACGTATATTTATCATGTGTGAAAATTTATTGTAATTGAGATCCATGATAATACTAAATGTAAAAGAAAGAACAATTAATCATATGATGTTAATATGTTTTCAAACCAAGAAAATAAATATCTTGAAGATACCTAACTTAGATCCATCTAATATAGAAAATGAATGGATATCCAAAGTGATCAGGAACTAGAACCATGATTGGAAACATTTTAATCAATATCCTCATGGAAGTGAGTAAAGTGGATATTAGTATTCACAATGTATCGATTGAATACTCTACTCGGTATCCAAAATACATCGAGTTAATATTCTTATCAGTACAAGGAATTAGGTGATCTTGATTCTCATCATCCACTAGGAATTATCTAAATATTATACTAAATATCCACATGGAATTTAGTTATATTGTTACTTGGAATCCAATAATCAACATGTGATCTGTACTATTCGACAACCACAATTAATCTAGAATACTCTACCATAAGCTCAGGTCCATCAATATAATGATAACATTACATGTGTTCACCCCATATAAGGTATAAAAAAATCATGACATTCCGTCAATTCTAAGTGAAAATTACTAAACATCCAAACGAGTGGTCATTAGACATAATATAGTAGTTTGTAAAAATTAAAACAATAAAATGGAATCATGAGAATAAGTTTCAAGATACAAAAAAATTTTATAAACATCGATCATAGAAACAAGATAAATAATTACACATATGGAATCAAGAATCATAAATTGGTCTGAAGGGCTACACACACACCCATATCCTATTACTATCATTAATGGTAAAAAAAGATATTCCAAAATTGTATCACATCATATAAATAAGAGAATAAAATATTCAATAATGGTAAAGAGCATCATTCAAAATGATTACATATGAATTGGTCTAATATTAATCAAAGTATCAATGTAAAAAAAGATTACACACCTAAAGATAACTAAATATCATTCCAAGGATGACTACCTTAGGTTATAAGTAATCATGATGGGGTTTCGTAAAGATACCCATGAATATTCCATTCTTTGAAGGGCTGATTTAAATTCACATACCTCATGCGGACACAAAACGAAATTAGTTAAATGAAATATATAATAATCTTACATTAATTAAATAGATCAAGTGTTGATTAATGAATAGATAATTAATTTCTTAAAAAATCTATAACAAAACCAAATTTCTCATAAATTAACATTAATCCAAAAGTAATAATTCATTGTAAATGTGATAGATGATAAAATTCATGATGAATAGTGTCTCAAGATGATAATTATATTATTACTGACCCGAAACTATCCATTGATCATGAGAGATCTGGAACTAATTGTAGTCATATCATTGAAACATTGAAAACAACATCCTCCTTAGAAACGATCCATATATTCACTAATTGATGGAAACTTTTCCCATATATCTGGAAACAACATGAATAATATATAATTAGTTTCCTTAGAAAGGTCGTAGACCAAGAAGAAAGCCAAATAATAGCTAATTGACTACACATAAAATAACTATAAATCATCAAATCACATGGATCAACTAAAATAAATGGAGTAGGGGAAATCATCATGTATGGTCAATGTTTTCCCATGGTTAGAGATGGGTCTATGTTGAATGATGAATAACTATAAATGGATCATAAATGGATATTTATGTGAATTTTTAGTTAATTAAATTCACATGAATGTGGTTTTGTTCCACAATTTAGAAAAAAATACGCCAACCATGTCATCTATTCATCCTCTCATAGGGACCAACACATTTTGGGTGAATATTTTTTAAATATATGTTTCAAATTTCTCATTTTCCACATCGGTTTTCGAAAAAAAATCCTAGTAGATCACATGGGTATTCAATCCACGAACCATAATGATCTACTACACCTTGATCTACATCTAAAAAGATCCTGATTTCTTTGAGAATTAATACTATTAAAAAAACAATTATCCTTCATAAAGACCATTAAAACACTGTAAAACTAGGAATGAAACATTGTAACATATCACATTTAATTCATAGGTCTAAAACATTATATTACTATATTATTTTCACTCATAATTCACCTGAATAATATTATGTAATTATAATATATTCCTCTAACTATTTCTCATCATAAACAAGTGCCTCTATAAATACCTCTCGATAAAATCATTCCACTATCCCTAAACATCTACCTCCCACTCCAAATTATCATCTTGTATTCATTTATGGAACAACTAGATCTTAAAACATATTATTATCTACCCCCATAACACCTTCTAGTTCCTAACTACAGTTCTCAAATGGCATTCCACGTATGATGACTCAGGATATTGTTTTATATCCTCCCAATAGATGGCATGTGTGGGAGTGGTCATGTACCTCCAATGATAAGAAATATGACACTTATATGGAAATAAAAATCTAGAAGTTATATCTTGATTTTAAATAACTCACTACTAGAGTTTGATATTTTTATGATAGTTTATTAGTGATGGACTCCCATCGTAAAAATTCATTTACAACATGAGTCCTTATCTAATGAAATGTCATAGATAATAGATTTTTAATTATGGTTTTTTATATGAGATATCGATAATAATTTTTAATAGTTTATAAAAAAGGTACATTGGATGGGTCAATAAAATATAATACATTGTGATGGATGTATGTATCACAGAAAATTAAACTTTTCCCAAAAATAAATAATAAAATAAATACAAAACAAATATTTAAAATTAAAAAATTAAAATGATTAATAATAATTTAAAAAAAAATAAACATAATAATAACAATACATAATATCACACATAATATGTTATTCACCAAAAAATAGAATATTTTTTTTAAGAAATATAAAATTGTATCAGGTGTAAGAGGATAATTTCAATGATTATGGGGACGGATATATATATAAACACTACATGATGGATGTAGCATATTCTCTAATATACTCTCATGTCACAGACGCTGCTACTCATTCTCCTCCTCCTGGACTCTCTACATCCACTATATCATCTAATCCTAATATTTAAACCACTCCTCTTACTGTATTGTAGATTATGATGAAAAAAATATTTGAGATCATATATGACCTCACATAAATAATATAATAACTTATTGGTTTCATTTAGGAATTAATATTAATGAACCTACCCTTCTCGACACCATGAAATGTCACATGTATTGAAGCCCCCTCATTAATACCTAGATCGATAGTGGAATCTTCTACCTAATCAGCGTGAATATCTCATGAATGTGATGTTACAACCATATATGTCTCCATCATACATATTTAAAAAATATATTAACAATAAAGATAATATTAGTGATTTTTTAAAATAATTACAAACCACGCTATTGTGATTTAGATATTTTATAAGTTGTCTTATATGGGGAACCATGTACACATTCTTATGAAATTCAAGAGTCATAATAGATGGGTCATTAGAGGCTTATATATTAAAAAAATGAATATTTAATAAATATATGTATATATATATATATTTAAAATAATATTACATACAATACATCATCAACATGTGTGAAATAATAAAACCGTCAGACCTAAGTGTGACCTCCTCCCTCCACCATATCTGTTGTCTATATGATGACCACATCTTAAATGTTTTACATAAACAATAAAATAAAAATGCATCCCATACATAAGATGATATATAGTCAATTAGATGGGAGATGAAAGAATTGAAAAAAATTTAACACAATCTCCATCCATTTCCCACCTTTTGAGGTTGTGTATAAAATGAAAAAAAATCAAATATACAATTCTTGCATGCATCCTAGATAAGTTAACATAGGTAATCAGCAATAAGAGACCATCAATTATGATAGATAATTAAAAACACTATGTTAATATTGAAACAAATTTTAGAAAATATATAATATTTACAGACATACAATACCTTAGTTGAAGATATTTTTAAGAAATGAAATGGGATCCAAATCCCGTTGCACCCAGGATCACAAAAAGTATTTCATACAATCACAGATTCCTTCCTAAGGGAAAAATGAAAAAAAATTATCTAAATATAAACAAATAATTAGAATATTACTATTAAAATTAATACAAAAACATAATATAAAATGTAATATTTCGATGACATCCACCACCATGTAACACAACACAAGGAAGATATATGTTGATCATAGTAAATAAATAAAATAAGCAATTAAACATACCACAATAAATGATGATTAGAGTCGATAGATCTGATTATTTCTATAATTGGGTCTAGAATAATCTATCAGTAATACTATACCATATCCTAATAGGAACACTATCTGATAGATTAGACGAATCAAACTCATTAGTTATAAGATTGACATCTATTAAAAAATTAAATAGATCATCAGGATAATCTACAATTATATGAGAAAATTACTATTCCATATAGAAGTTTTTAATAAAAATATAAAATGAAAAAATTTAAAAAATAAAATAGTAATCTTAAAATAAAAACATAACCTCAAATAAATACATAAACTAATTAAGCATACCATAGTAAATGATGAAAACTATCATGATATATGAGCCTCTCTAAAACTTGGTCTAGAATCATCCATCAACAAGACCACAACATCTTCTAATAGGAACATCATCCTATAGATTATATGAATCAATCTCATCAGTGGAAATTATGACATCCATTAGATAATTAAATAGATCATCAGGATAATCTACAGTTTTCTAAATAGAAATATTATATATAAAAATTGTTAACAAAAATATCAAATATAAATAACTAATAAATACCAAGATATAATAGTCATACCTATATGTAATTGTTAATAAATATGTCTAATATATAATCTATGAAACAACATTATATAACATTTACCTATTAATAAGTACTGTATTATAAAAATATAACCCTTATATATTGGTTAATATAGATATCAAATCAAAAAATACATACCTGGAAGAATACAAGGTTGCTACAGGTAAGTAAACATTAATACAAATATGAAATATAAAAAACAATATTTTCTGGAATCAGTGAAGGAATAGAATTGATCATCGAGTCCAACCATCTATAATAATAAATCATCCTTATATAAAATTATTAATAAGAATATAAATAGAAAGTAATAAATACATGAATATAAGATGTCATTCATCATCACTTCTCTCTTATTCCTTCAAGGTAATGACATCATATTGATTTTTAGCATCATCAATTCACATTTGACATTTTATTTCATTATACCTTACTAATTTTTAAATAATATAAATATCATTAGCTATTAACTAGGGGGTTTCATCATATATATTTATATCATCGGGAATGAGATATATTTAAGACAGTTTCTTGAAATATTTTAACATGTTTTGCTTCCAAAGAACCATTTTAATTTTCAATAAACTTATTCTCATAAGACTAAATTTTTATTACACTCCACCATTCATGAAAACATCTCAAATGATCATATAAATTTAATAAATAAACATTATGTGCATTACATACCAATAAAAATGATTCATTTAATGCATGAATACTGTTATATTTAATTTCAAAGACACATGGTCATTTATGAACTTGTAGTCCCTGATTAGTATCAAACCAATGGAATTAATAAATTGGAAAAATATTTGGTCCTAAACAACATAACAAAATAATTTCATCCATAATTCCATAAAACTCAACTTCACATTCTTTATGATGATATCTTTTCTAAAAAATACTTCTATTCATAGATAGATTTGATTCACCATATGTGCATGTATAGAATCAAAATCCATAAACTGAAAACCCATTATAATAATATTTCAATTTTTATGATGGGTTCTTGTGGAAATAAAATCATCTATCAATTTTTACATTCATGATTTTTTGACTGAAAACAATGAATTTTTTTTATAATTGATATCATTAAAAAAATTATTAATTTTTCCTTGAAATAAATATAATTTATAGGTCCTCAAAACAAATTTTAAAATTTTACTATTGAAGTCATTGAACATTAGAAAATGTAAATTGAATAAATTGTGTTTTTTATATGATCATAATATAGTAATTGTTTTTAATAAATATATTTTTCATTTGTTTTAAAATTAATAATAAATAGTAATTACTGAAAATATGGTTCAATTTCATTGTAATTCAATAGAACATATATATGATCTCTATGATGACTGAAAGGTGTCATTCATGATAACCACCAAAACTAAGATTGGGATTATAAAAATAGAAAAATTAAATTTCAATGAAATCATCAAAATATTCCTCATTGTGACCCATGAAATTATATTTTGAATGATATCGTTAATGAAACAAATAAGAGAAAAATGTGAAATTTTCTCTAACAAGAATGGTAATTAAATTGACCCTTGAACAATTTATTTGTTACGTAATTTTATATTTAATTTTTTTCACATATATCTCAAATGGATCCAAAATTCATTATTTTATTGGCCCAACACAATTATCTTCATATGGGAAATGAAATTCTATACGTTCTATTGTGTAAAAGAATGTGAGCGGGATTTTTTTCAATTTAAATAAAATAAAAGGAATATTTTTCTTACATAATACTCAATACATCATAATTTTTTGTTAAATCAAAAATATCATGGATGATATATGATATTTTATTCAACACATCCTATATTGAAGAATTGAATTTACCTTTAAAAATAATAAACAACAATCTATCCATTATGACATTGATGTTATGTATTTTTAACTCAGCAACAAGACAATTTCTAATGCAATGAAAAAAATTAAAATCATAACCATCTAGTAATACGAGGTAATGTGAGATGATATATTTTTCCTTAATTCTAAAGAGTACTACTTGGGGATCCTCACATTCAATTTTTTTTAATTAATTCAATTTCATCAAGAAGGGTGATCCACAATAAGAAATATTTAACGATAGTCAAAATCTATAGTATTTAACCCATTATTAATCATTAAGGCTTTGTTCTCATCCAACCAGTATAGATATGATTTCAGACCATTTGTAATCCATTTGAAAACATACTATTTTATATAAATTCACTAATCATCCACATTAGGGATTATTTCAATGAAAAATACTGAAATTTAACTATATCAAATATAGTAACACCACTGATTCGTATTCAAATTAACCCATCAATTAGTGGATTAAAATAAATATTGATATTCTACTTTAGATTTATTGGAATTAATAACATCCATTATATATTCATATATCATTACATTATCAATATAAAAGGATGAATATTTTTTGGTGTAAATAAAACATTCTAACATGAATATTCATAGTCATAGTCATTAAATGAGAGAAAACATCATTAGAAATACTCAAAAATATGTTATGCGATTTTGAATCAAAAGAAGGTTGAATCTGATAAATTTTATTCCATGAATCACCATCACATGGATGATTTATGATTTTAGTGACTGTAATATTATATTTTTTCCATGTCATCAATAGATTTATGTTTTATGTCAGAAATAAAATATGTAAATGGGTTGTAATTAGATAATCCCTCAAATATTTCATAGGAAATATGGAATTTCTATATTGTGTGATTTTATACCTCGATTCAGCAAATGTTGTAAAATTATCTATTGCTTGATAATAAAAATAATTTATCGTTAAGTCATTTAAAGAGATGTAAATATTCGGATAACCATGTCCCAAATTATATAAAACCTCTTAAATTCGTAGAAATATTCATGTTATTTATTTCCTTTAGGAAAAATTAATTTAACCAAATATAAAATATGATCAGATCAATAATTTGGTATTAAAAAATCAGATATAACATCTATAAATTTTATAATAACATCTTGTTTTTTAATCTTTAATCTTGAAAATAAGGTCTCCTATGAATACTTGAAAAAAAATTAAAATTAAGAAGGTTTTGTTTCTAGAGTTAAAATATCATAAGGAGTTATTGTTTCCTCAATTGGTAGGCCAACTGCCTCATGAAATAAAATATAAAAGGATAGATCTAGAACAAAAATAATATGTGTTGTATACTTGAATTTGGTTCATAATTTTGATACATAAATATAAAATATGTTCGAAAAGAAAAACTCAATAGATGAAATCCAAAATTGAAAAAAAAAATCGTCTCATAAGATCACATTTCTTTCATGAGAATATAATTATTATTTTAGGAACAAATTATGAATTTTATGGTGGAAATCTATCAATGATTCAACACCTTCAATGTATAAAATATTTATACTAGATCCATTGAGAATTTTTTTCTATGTTATCCTACCGTGATCGCATGAGACAATGGTATATACATCCCACATCTGTAGTGATCTAAAAAATAAAATAAATAAGAATAATTTTTACTCTCCATGGTTAATGAAAATTATTATCATATCATAACACCATGGAATATTCTATGGAAAATGATCAGATAGAGGATCTTATTTATAACAAGTTTATTGGGTCAATATTTTCTAAGAATAGATAGAATAAAAAATTAAATTTATAATATAACTAGCATGTTATTTTCAAATACTTGTGAAATATATCTAGAATAGTGTCTCAAATGGGAAATTGAAGACTATTGTTAGGTCTAGGATTTGGGTATATGTAAGTGTATACATGTAATTTCTATGTGTTGGGTATATTTTTATATTGTGTGGGAGGGAAAATCATTTAATATTTATAATATAATTTTTATTAAAAAAGTATTTATCTCATTAACTGTGTGCCGTATGAAAAATTTTCGACCACTTTTACTTCCATGATGTGGGGTTTACTCTAGCCATGAAACAAAATTTTTACACATCAGTAGGTTGGTAATGTTACTCATGATAATAATTTACATATTAATTTTATTTTTAAATATTTACAATTAAAATCAGTATGTTTATTGTATCAAATTACTATGACCATAAGTAGGTTGAAGATGTGTGTTTTACCCTATGAATGATTAAAAATAATGAGCGTTAGTTGTATGGTAACATCGCACGTGAGGGTAAAATTATTAATATTTTGTTAATATTATATATACATATATATTTTTTCTTTATTTGAAATAATAATTTTAATTAATACTACATTTTTACAAATTATTAGGAATTTATATTAGTTTCAATTATTGTTAAATATATAGATATTAATGTATTTATATTTTTTCAGTTAAAATTATTATTTACAATTTATTAACAATATTTTCTAATAAGTTATTTAATTTGTTCCAAATTATTTAAATTATTTATACATTTTTAATAATTATTATTAATTGAGAATAAATAATAATGGTTATTATTTTTTATATTTTCTAGAGGGTTGTAATAAATTCTTTTCTATTTAAAATACGCTAATTTTTTAATGAATATTAGATATTTTTAATTTTTTGGTATTTACATTAAAAACATTTATAAATATTTTGTCTAAAAATATTCTTATAAGTAAAATTCTGTTAAAAAAATTCCTTAAATTAATTTTATCATTATTTAATAAAAACTTCATTTTTTATTTATTTCATACATTATATATATATATATACTTATATTAAATAAATTTATAATGAAGTATATTTACATGAAAATTTATTTTTAAATGTTTTTTAAAAAAATAGATATCAATTCTATATTCATACAAACATACATACATATATTTTTTTATATATTTAAAAAAACATATATGTCATTTAAATATTTATAAATGAATATAAAAATGTGTGTATATATATATTACAAAATTTATTAACCTAATACATTTTTTTATGTTTTTGGGAGAAATATACTTATCAAATCTATATTAGCACATATATATATATATAACACATTATACATTTTTTAAAGCATTTATATATGTATATCAACATTTCTATAAACATACCAACAAACACACACATACATAAATATATATATATATCAAAAATAAAACATGTTTTTAAAAATTCCATATATTTACATTCAGATGATCATATATATATATATATATATATATATATATATATATATAATTTTTTTAATATTTTTAAATGTTTTCTTATATACTTATATCTATAACGATACACATTTTTGTAAATCGTTCATATATGTATATTCCAAATCTATTATATATATATATATATATTGTAATATTTTTAATTTTATATAAATATAACAAAAAAATTATAAGACATTTTGGAAAAAAAATATACATATCAAATCTATATGTACAAACAAACAAACAAACAAACATAAATATACATATATTAGAAAGCTTACAATTTATTTAAAAACATTTAGAGATGTATATATTAACCTGTTAATATATATATATATACATATATATATGAAAAAACACACACAAATAAATATATATAAATCATCAGAAAACATTACACATAAATTTAATAAAATTAAAATCAATCAATAAATAATAATAATATATTTCTTAAGATCACATTCAAAATTAGATTATTTTAATTTTCTTTAGAATTAATTTCATCATAATCATGCAATGTAATTATCCAATTATATATATTTACATTAACTCTATCAATATTATATAGCCCTATATAATTTTCATAATTAACATATTTACATTAAAAAAAATAAAATTTATGACAAAAACACAAATACCAAATCGAAAAAAAAATTAAATCTAGAAATTAAACAATGAATAAAATAACTGAAATATACCTGATTAATTAATAAACACTAGATGAACATAAAAATATGGAATTATAAATCTACAACAACCCTAAATAAAAAATAATCCAAAAAATTGGATAAATTACATATCCAAGGGTTTTTCCAAAATAAATCACAGATATTAATCAATGAAAATGCAAAAAGAAAAAAAAAATAGACAAGAGGAATATATATCAATATTATTCATTATTAGATCTAAAAATCAATTTCAACATAGTAATTTTATGTGGTGAGGGTGGTCGTTGGATGCATAGTTGGAGGGTTTGGGAGATGAAGAAGATGTGTCACTTATGTTAATTTAATAATAATTGTGATGTGTTAACTGTAAAGAAATTTAACCCTTCGAAAAAAATTACCAATTATTTTTTATGGAATTAATTTCCATTCTCAAAAATTTCCTTCGTGGTGAAAAATATAGACAAAATTCAATATATGTCAGTATCATGTAGTGAAAAAAAATTCCATGTATGATGGAATGAATTCATGCTAAAAGAATTTGTGATGGAACAATTTTTTTGTCATAAGTAATATAACTTTTAACAGAAAAAATATTTTAACTCAAATTACTGATTTTGCAAGACTATTTGTGACAATAATTCTCTCAGTCACAATTAACCCATCATACATATCATGTTATCTAGTAGTGATTATCCCAATCATCTCGATGATCCCTAATGGTCCAGTATAACATGTCACTAGATTCTATTTCAATCCAAAATCATGTTGTCCTACCAAAGGAGTCACTCTCATAGCACACTAGTCACCTATAGAAAACTCAAGATTTCACCCTCAACAGTATACATTGGATCAATTCCTAATATTATTCTCGATCAACATCTTCAAAATCAAATGAACCCTCAAAAAAATCTTTTATATCATAATTTCTCATACAATTTATTTGTTAATAGCCTAATTCCCATAATGTAATGAATGTTTCCTCTTTTCTTGGAGATCCTCATAATGGTCCATCTATATTTGTTCTTGGGTACAATTGTTATATAAAATTTTGACTAGCTCTTTTTGATCATACCACACTCTACCAATTTTTAAAATTTCATAGCCGAAGTATATCCAGTAATATATGAATTGCCTTCTCTATAATTCCATCATTATAGGAGTGGTATGATTTAATCAATCTCTTATAAGTATCAATGGCCATTTTCATGAAATTACAAAACTATGATGTAGAACATGTGTCTCAAATACAATAACATTTCAAATGGGTCTCAAAGAAGTTGTTACAACCTCATGGATATGATGTTTTTACCTCTCATTTACTAAATGAATCATATACATTAGTATGAAATTTGATACATTTATTATCTAGTAAAGAAGCATCCAAAAGTAATCACATAATTTTTGGGTCCTAGGTAACACATTTATAAGTCCCATCCTAATATCCTACCAAATATATATGGGATTAAAAAGTATATGGATCCTTCTAATAGGATGTTGGTTCTTGGAAGCTATCCTAAATATAGTATTCCATCTTGAAATGCATCTTGCATTTTCCATCCTCTATCCTGACCACTAGAACCGTATTATAATTTCATGGTATATTTTTTTAACTCTAGGATGTACTATCCAATTATAATAGTTCATTTCTCTTAAAGACTCATCTCAAATGGAAGTAGGTGAAAATATTAGCATGTGTAGTATGATTACAACACTACAATCGAGCGACCACCTAGGAATCAAGTCAACCCTACTAGTTCTTACCATAATATGACACACATTATATTAAATTAATGACTATAAAATAGTCATTCTACCAGTACATATGTGATAAATAATGGGTAACACTTCATTCTTCCCTGTTCTATAAACGAATTAAGTATTCAACAGGAAAATAGGCTCCTAAGGCAACATTATTCATCCAAAGGCCATTCACCAAGATCTAAAATTTTGTATTTCAAAAATATAATAGTTTATGAAAAAAATTATCATTATATGGTATATTGGATATCTAAAATTTGAACTTCTTCCAGTACGATGACCAATTCCTCTACCTCATATTCAAATTCCATTATGAGAAGATATATCTAATACACTTATGTAATTTATAAACAACAAACCTCATTCAAAAGAGAAGAAATTTCCAACACAGAAAATTGTGGACCATACCTAAAAACTTTAAGTCATAGGTTTGATAGTTTCATCTTGGGGGTACATTGTACATGTCCCATAAGTTTCTACATGAGATCTCTACCTCGGAACAACTATCAGCACTACTATCATCACAACAAAAATTGCATCACAATAAACAGTATATCCAATCATAATCATACCAAAAATATATAACAAATAAATATTCAATATTATATTAGATCAATTAATATCTTCATCACAATGTTCCAACCATTGAAGTGTCACAACTTTCTTTATAAATATAGTCATGGGTGATGATAAACAAAATAAATACCTGATAAAATGCTAATTTTATTACATAAAACATAGAAAATCATGATCTATAACACATTCCCTATGATTAAATATAATATTAATACAATCACATTCAATAGGTATACATATATATAGTTCTCAAAAACAATATGTAGGAAGAATTATTTTTTATGAAACAATAAGTGAAACATATAAGACATGGAATTTGTTTGACGTTATTAAACTATAATTAGGAAATATAATGATACCTGGAAACATTCCCTAATCTTTGTGAGTATACGTGTTTGTAATAAATTGAACCCCTGATAAATGAATCACATTATGAGTGGAATATCTTATTCATTTGATCCATAAATGCCAAATGTAGATTTTTCAGTTCAAACGTCATCACATGAACTCATATAGATAATATCTACTTATAAACAATATCTTTGTAATTTACTCCTCTATAACCCACACTATTGATTGGATTGTTAGAGATCATTGTTTGAGATCTCCTAGAAACCTGTAACACATCAAAGAAGTCATTGGTCTTGGGAAAAGTTTACCCATTCCTTGAGGTCAATTTATCTAGTCATGGGTAATTTACACAGTGTCAAAGACTACAATACACCTTCATGGTGAATTATTTACACCCCCTGATGATGTAGTAGCCCTAAAAAATCCACCATTCTTGGTTATTGAGATCTACTTTGGTCTCGATGAACACATATGCTAACATTCCCATATGGGGTCCTAAATTAGGATAAATTCCTTATATGAGTTATATCTCAAACTCAACATCTCTATCAGGGGAGACCGAGGAAGTCATCTTGGAAGTGATCTTAATAAGGGTCTAAAAATAGGATTAAAAATATATGGGGATAAAATTGATCTTCCATAAAGATACTAGAATATGAATTTCACTATATTCCTCCCTAGATGAATCATATCTAAGAGTAATACACCTGTTCCCAACTCCCACACACTGATTATTTAGAACTATTATTTCATTGATAATGTAAATGATATCCATCTCTGATATAAATCCATTCATGTTGTTAATATGGTCAAAAAGTCTGTTCAATTAATCAAACTAATTCTATTCACCTCCAAAATCTTGAATTTCTATAGATTTCTATAATTATAATCAATTATTAGACATTATCATATTCTCTAATCATGATCTCCACATTCTTTATCAATTTTGTATCATGTTAATGAAACATATAAGATAATATGATGGGTAATAAAATTATAGTTTTTTGAGATTATATAAATGAATGAAAATAAACGATGTAAAAAAATTAGTATGAAACTAGTATATAATCATATCCATATTTAGAAAAGTTTATAGTTCCCCACAAACATACTCTAATTTTTTATCCACAAAATATAATCAACCTACCTCATCTCTATGAAATTATCCCATGGGTGTGTGACTCATAAGAGATATCATCAATAATTATTTCTTGTGAAGATCCTATTTATATCTTTTTGTTATAGAACGCACACTTATTTCTCCCATACTAAAATAGGACATCAAATAACTAAAGAAAAACTACAATAGAGACACTATTGTTCTGTACTAATAACATTACATCTGAGGCTTTGGAAAACAATTTGTGATTATTTAAACTCTTTTTATTTTTGAAACACTATAGAGAACTATATCCCATATATAATGTAGATGAACCCCTTACATTCTATTTTTTTCGTCCACTGCTCTAGTGTAGGACCTCAACCTTCAATTTTCAACTGGATCAAGTGTTATTGCATGGTCTACTAAAAGACTATATTTCATCCCAAGCTTTAATCGACATTACTCAGGATTACATAACTTGTAGATGATTTACTCTATGAATTGAAAATGTTACTTCACCTCCTATGATTCACTAGTAACTTATAATGATGGAGGATTATGGATAATAATTTCATCATTAAAGATTCATATAGTCCTGGAAGCTTCTCAATCGTAATAATGAAATATTTGACATATCCACTACTAAATTGATCGTTCTTCCCGATTCACATAGTTGGGTGACGGAGCATTCACATCTTTATTTTAATATATGATTTTTTGTATAACAAGAGTGATCTCAATTTTGGAGGAATCCTGGACTGGTCTAAAAAATGGTTCAGTTATGCATCTCTTAAGACATGTCTTAGAAACTTGATGGAAGAATTTTGAAAAAATTAATTCATAAAGAAAACACCAAATAATTATGTTGAATTACACCAAAGATATCCTACAAGTATACCAATTACCCTTGGTATATTCATCATATTACAATATTGGATTTGAAATACTTACAAATTATTCAAAATCAAATATATTCAAAATATATCATCATGATCAACATTAGCTATTTAATTCCAAAAAATATTTAACACCACCATGAAAAAAATATATTTCAATCAACATTGAAAACAATTTTATCCCAAAAAAATTTGCGAATCAGGGTATAATGTTAAATATATAATATCTGTCACTTAATAGGTATGTAAATGGAATATTTTTCTATATACCTAGAGATGATTCATAAACACAATGAAATACAATTAAATAGTAACATAAATCCAATAAATTGTAACAATAATGTATGTTACACATAAGTTGACCAGAAACATAGATAATCCCTTACCTGGTCCCACACATTATATCTTCATTATATAATATATTTGGTTAGTAAAAATAAAATAGGAAAACTATTCTCTAATAACATTTTATAACACCCTAATTTTTACCCCCATGTCTGGTCCAAAGAGCCACATTACCAAATATGTGGATACTTATACACCAGTGGATGTTGATTATCATTTAGTATCCAAAATCCATCAATGGGAAGACTATACCCTTAGTAATAATATCTACACTATATAAACATAGATAAATTGTTAAAAAATCTTAAAAATATTGATAGATTATTTTGTATAATAATTTAATAAGAATATTTCTCAAATGGAATACGTGTATGAAAAAGGCCCCAAAGTGGAATTTTAAACCAGAGGATATAGAGAGTATAAAAATAATTAAACACTAATGAATCCCCTTGGTTGTGCACCAGTACTACTACTAGCTACATGCTCCCTATCTCAACCATGTATCATGGGACCATTTCCCTTACCATGATACTTATTATGAAGTCTACACAATCATAGAGGTTCTTGTACAGGGTGTGTGTAACAAGACCCATTCAAACACCCCCAATGAATCATTAACAATTCTAAAAAGGTTTAAGCAGGTTTATTCTTGATAAATATAAATTCATAAGAATGAAAAAAAATTATATGTTAATTAGTCAATGTTCATACAAATCCTCAATGTTCCCTAGGTATATATTCCATGGGCCCTATTATCTCCTCCATTTCAATATTATCACATACCACTGGTTTTCTATAATTTTTAAATATATTTTTCTTGTTCCCGTCATTCATCCATTTTCCTCCTATTACGGTACTTTTCTATAACCAAATTTTAAGATGTGGGGTTTCAAATATTTATTTTCTAATAATCAAACCATAGATTACTGAGTACAATTTTTGTTTTAAAATATATTATTTAATTAATTTTATTTTATCATTATCATGTGTTATACACGACACAATGTTTAAGAGAACCATGATACTCTATTAAAATAATACTATTTAATGTGATTGTTATAACCTACCCATAAAATGGGGGTGTGAATATGATTGACTACATCATAAAATGTATATAAATTTTCAACTAAATATAAATTTATTGATGAATTTTTAGTAAATAAGAAGTAATTTTTTGAAATGATTTTTTATTCTTAAGAAATAAATCCACTTCAAAAAATGAGTAGATTTCTTTTAATAAGAATATTTAGTATTTAATGTTATGAAAACATATAAATTTAATTTAAAAATAAAAATATTGTTTGTTAAATAATCATTGAAAAATACTTTATTTTATTATTTCTGATTTTTTTTCATAGAAGATTCATTTTTCAGTTAAGAGTGAGATATAATAAATTTTATTGAATGTTAATTTAAAACATTTAAAATTTTAAAAATTGATTTTAAAATGTTTTTAAATTTAAATTAGTACTATACATTTATAAATAACCAAGTTAGCTTCATTATAATCTATTTTATGGTTAAATTTTGTAAAAAAAAATTTTATATAACATGATTTTTATTAATTAGATTTTGTTTCTATTTTATGAATTTATTTTAAAACTAGTTTCTATAACTTTTATGAAATTAATTCCATGAAATTTAATTTTTTTTATTAAATATAAAATTTAATTGTGGATTATTATTTTCTCAAAAAATTACAAAGAATATAATTTTTTAGTAAATAATATTGAAATAGTTATTTTGATTAATATTGTATCTTTTTTGATATCACCAGGACATAAAAATAAAATAAAAATTTATGAATATATTGTATTGAATAAAATTTTATATAATAATAGAAATTTCACACACATTATATAAAAAATAAATAAATTATAATTATTTACATGAAAAATATGAAAATCTTTTTCAGTGTTGAGGCAGAGCATGAATAACAACAAAAATGTAAAGTCTTGAATCCTAAAAATAACATATTTTATATATTAAATAGATAGTATTTTTTTCAAATATTAATTTCTATAGATGATTTTTATGGTTTGACACTAATTTTGGTGTTATATAATTGGTTTCTTTTAAAAATGCATGTGTAATGCTTGCTCATTGCCAGAAAAGTTAAAATAATATATCAAATATGTTGTCATGATATAGATATAAGGAAAAATACTTAATGAAAAAATATAAATAGTTATTTTGAAAATAATAAACTTTTTTAATGTGGTATTTTTTCATCTTTTAATTATTAAAATATAAATTTTTCTTACACAATGCTCATAAAAAATTTATTTAATTAACAGTAAAATAAAATAAATGATGTGAAATAGAAGAAAAATAATATAATTTGTAATAATAAATTTTTACAATGAATTTAATATATATATATATATCTCTGTGTGTTTGTGTGTTTGGATGTTTAGGGGTTTTTTAATGTAATATTCTCTAAATACACCCTTTTCATGGTATATTTGAAGTAAAATTAAATGAATCGTGTCAATATAAATATTAATAATATTCAATCAAAATAATATTTTTTTAAATTAATTAAAATAAAAAATACATCAAATAACACTAATATTATATTATATGGAATATAATTTCATAAAATATTTCATTTAAGGGACCATATTCATCATATAATTATAATTTACTTCCCGTTGATATTGATTTTTTTATCAAATTTAAAATTAAAATTTTGTTCACTAAGGGTAACTAAAAGATGATAAGGATTAAAATAACTCCAAGAAAATTTAATTATATTAGTAGAGGGTATTAAAAACCTAACCTACCTTTTATTCGAATCCCTTTCCCCTTGGCATCATTTTTATATAGATATTATTATAATATAATATTTTGAGAAATTTCTAAATAGACCTCACATCAATTATAAAATTCCATATCTTACCTTACTTCTTAACACCATATTCAGACTTGTATCTCTTTTAACATGTACTAAATTATCATTCACAATACATTAGACACATTAAATATGATTTTTTCCTACCAAAATACAAACCCTATAACCCTTTAGAGGAGTTCTAAACGAGTAGTTTCGAAGTATACGTAATTTCCATTCATGATCACTTTATTTTATACTCTTCGTTATCTCCTTTAAATATTAAGTATGTATCTTAAAATTATAAAATATGTATCAAATTTATTTTTAAATGTTATCATGATTATTAAATAACCATTATACACCTTATCTCTCAAAAAACATAGATTTGATATATTCGCTCGTGTGTGCATAAGGATTTCTTCTCCACATAGAGATACAATTTATTTCAGATCACTGTATTCTATAGATATGTCTTATGATGATTTTAATGTTTACATATGATAGTTTTAAAATAATTAGAATGAAATAATATTATAAAACAAAAAACTAATTTTTACCCAAACCATCGGAAAAATATAATGTTATTTATGCATATATGTGGACCACCACTTCCAAATAATTACATGAATCATATTTTCCATTCCATTTTACTTGTATGGAAATAAGGATATATTAAATGAATAAAAATTAAGTAAATATATATATACATATCAATATAATTATTATTAAGGTTAATTACTATTTAACAGTATTTCATTCCATCCAATGATAAATGAAAACAACATTCCTGTTTATATACAGCCTGCCCTCTGAATGTATAGTGTAATAGATTTTTAGAAATTTAAATTTAGGGATAAATATCAATATAAATATAATTTATATATATATATATATTATATTTATATAATTTATATAATTAAAGGGGTAATCAAACCAATATTAATTTTCAAGGACCCTAATTTCTATTCTGAAATACATAGGATAAACCCAACATTTAACACATGAAAATTACAAAATTAATGAAGAATTATTGATAAAAGGGTGGATTAAAAATTTATAAAAGGATTATATATATTATTATAATTATGAAAATGAATTCTTTTAAAATTAAACAATATTTCAATTTATTATACAAATGGATGGAGAGCTTTTCAAGTATGGATAACTTGAGGTGTGTTACTTATAGACTCAATTTTATTTATGGGAGACATATTCCATATTCACCATATATTTCCTCTATGTGGTGTATATAATTCTCCTGAAATTATTTTATTATTATTCCAATAAATCGTATGATTATTTATAAAAACTTCTATATTTATTTATTTATGGGACATACAATCTATATGTTACCTAATTAGTTAAAGTTATAATTCACAACCTCATCAACATCTGGGAGTGTTTAGGTTTATTTCTCTACTAGGTAGTATTTTCATCCATATACATATTTTCTAAGATTATATTAATTAATTTTTTTTCAGTATCGTATGAATTATTTTAATTTCATTTTTAACAACGTTGTATTTTAACAATTTTTTTGAACAGAATCTTGTTGTCGTTTTCCATTTGAGGTACTCTATGGCATTTTGGAATAAAAATATTGATGGAATATTATTTTTAACTTCTATATCCTGAATGGATATTTTGAATATCGTGAATAATTTTATCCTTTATCATTCTTTTACACATTCACATGTTTGTTTCAAAATTTATTATTTCTTTTATAAATGTGTAACATTATAAAAATAATGGATACTAGATTTTGAAAAGCTATTTTCCAATATATTTTTTTATGTCAACATTAAAAATTATATTATATATATAATGAAATAATTTGATGTTATTTAATATTTTAAGGGTATATTTTACAAGTATACCATACTGCTAATTAATCTATATGGTTTATGTTTATATTGAAATGATATTTATTACACCCATTTATTTTGATGGGTTCAGCTATGAAGGCTTGTATGTGGTATTGTCTCACAAAAATATATGGCTTGAATTATGTGATAGGAGGGACCAATATCACCCTCCCATGAATTTATTAAATAAGGATAACCCAATATATTAATATGCTTTTCGTGATACTAATTTGGTGTTCCCAATATTATGCATTAACCTTATTTTCACATGCGTATGTTTTTCTTGTGGACCTTTCTTTAATTTCTATAAGACTATGAATTGACCTAGTTTCATGTACATATGTTTATATATAGGCATTTATTCATATCCTTAACAAAAAAAGTGATCATTTTTTTAATTTATAAATGTTTATAATGTTTAAATTTTATGTTTATGACGTAATTAGATGTTTTTTCAATGTTATGCTATTATGTATCATGTTATTTTATAACATAATATTTATATCCCGTGGACATCCAATATTAATGTCAGGATAGATGATTATGATATTGGGTTTGAATGGTGTAGATTTATACTGTTAAGATCATCTTGTAACACCATTGTGGTCATTTTTCATGTGATCATTTATATCTCACTCATTTATCCTTATAGAGAATTTGAGGTCACCCATTATTTTGTTTTCTTCTTATGGTTATAAAGAATGATTTTATAAATGTTATTTATTAGAAATATTCAATTTATTAATAATATAGAGGGAGATGATATATATCATTTATGAACCCGTTGTTATTTTTTCCATGTATTGAAGTGCAATATACATATACGATTCATGTGTGGATCATTATATTATGCCTTTAATATTCATCTACGAAGATGTAATATCAATGTATGAATGGTTTGGTTAACTATACCAGAGAGTGCACATAAATATTATCCCATTATAACATATCTACATTTTTATTCAAAAAATATGAAATAATAATTCAAAGTGATAACATCCTTATAAACATGAAAATCATAGTAATAAGAAGAATAAACACATAAATAATATTCACCAACTTCACATCTCACCTCATTTATCATCATTTCATTCTATTCTCACTATATCCTTATTTACTCTCCCAGATAAGAACTGAACTCATTCTATCATTATTAGATAAGGATGATCATAAGTTCTATAAATAACATCAATCATAGCTTATCCACCATTCTAACTACAAATTAGTGAAGTAACATAAACATGAATATAATCAACCTCATGCACTCCAAATCCATTTATGTCACTCAACCACAAATTCACATTAAATTACTCCCAAAATCAGGATTATATAGAAACAATATTGGATCAAAAATATTCAATTTTCCAACCGTGCCCAAATTCAACAATATATAATCAAGTAAACATCACCAAATAACATCACATAAGTAACCCACATAGTTTTATTTTTTAAAAATTTCTTCCTCATTCATAACATGTATGTTATTTTAATAAATCATGTACAAATCATCAACTATTTCCCATAAGGATCCCATTATATCATGATCCTATTGTCCTTTATACCGTATTGGTCTATCCAGTACACCAGATACCTCTTCATAAATACACCATAAATTACGATGGAACATTATAAACCTATCATCATCCAAAACCCATAGGATCATATAAAATATAATTGACCCATTATCATATATTACCATAAGAGTTATCTGTAATATTAATTATAAATCCCCATTCATACAACCATGATGTGTGACACCATGATCATTTTTAACATTTAAAATAATTATGAATCCATGAATCCATATATTTTTTGCATGATATAACTTTATAAAAAGTACCTTATCAATATTTTTCATACATGCATGCATTTTATTTGAATTCAAGTCTCAAATGTCCAAATCCATAAAAAAGATGCTATTTCCCATCATTGTGAGGTATCTACTTATTACATGACCATCAACATTCCTAATAGAACTATAATTTTTTAATCCAAAAGGACATTTCATAATGTAGTGATATTATGATTGAAGACATGAAATCTATGTTTCCAACCTCATATAAGAGGATTCAAATTAAAATCATTCAACCCTAATATACAAAATAAATTGTGTTTTCAACTCCATAAAGTGTACATAGTAGGTCACCTTTCACCCACAATATGATTTGTAACTTATAAAAATATTAATTTTTTATAGATTCAAACCCTACCCACACTAACAGTTACATTTGAGGACAACCTATAACACTATTTGAATAAAAAGGAATTATGATAATTGAATGTCACCCTTTGAGTGGTAAAATGTCATTTCAATGTACTTAATATCTAATACAACCGGTAATAATGATAATTTGTATAATTTATTTAATATATCATGATAAATAATATAGTTGTAAAATAATTTTACAAGACTGAAAAAATCATAAGTACGTTTCTTTATAAACATAAAATATATAAGAGACCATGTGAGTTCTTTAATCATTACATTAATTCAATTATTTTTTAATAATATTACTTATTTATTATTTCTATATCTCTTTATGAATATTGAATAATACCACACATTAAAATAACTACTTATTAAAATATATTATGATTTTTTTATGTAATGGAGAGAAAAATGAATAATATTCCTAATATATGACTCTTACAATCCTTTAAGTCAACAAATAAAATTTTGAAATGATAAGAAATTAATTTTTCTACGTAGTACACTTATTTAGTTCAAAGTCATTATTTTGTAACATTCCCATTTAAAAATATTTTTGACATTATTATTTTTGACATTATTATTTTTGACATTATTATTTTTATCCATTCTGGTGGGCTATAAATGCACACAGTGGGCCAACCCCGCATCCATCAGGCCAGGCCAGACTAGACCAGCACTTTGGGGGACCCGACTGGCTGGACCCTGAGAGAAATTGGGCCAGGTCCTGCGTGGCCTATTTGTGTAGCCCACTGGCTAGGCCGAACCAGACCAAACCCATCCTGAACTCAGTTAGGATGAGTCCATCTAATTATACGGTGGTATGTGGGACCCCTGGTCCAGGTTAGACTAGTCAGTCTGACAAGGTCAGACATGGCCCCATCACAACTGTTCCATGTTTACTAAAATTCCCATATCATGGAATCTGTTCATCTGGTTGACATAATTTTCAAGGAATTGACACCCTCTTAATGAGGAATATCATTAGAAGCTCTTTTATGTGACTCTCATGGACCTCGAGTTGTGACAAATGTCTTGAGGATTGGTTCTCCCCAGTAAGATATGTTTAGAATCCTGTGGTTTACTGAGACCTGAAGACTGCTTGATGACGTCCTAGTGGGATGTAAATCTATGTGACTAAGTAACCACATAGTGGGGAGTGTCTCCATGTGGCCCAGTAGACCCATGATACTCAAAAGGTGGATTAACTCAGTTCGGTCATGATGGGATGTGGCTCTGTGTGACCAATCAGGCTCATGAGGGGTAGCAACTCAGTGTGACCTATCCTACACACAGTACTCATCAGGGATGATGACCACATATATCCAAGCTTAGTTTGAAGCGGCTCTATGTGACTCAGATGTCCCTCTGTACTCAATATTGCAAGATCTATCCAGAAATTGAGGAGTTAGACGATATGGATGATGATGCTACTATCACTACTGTAAAATATATCTGTTGTGAGATACATATTCTAAAATATTCTATGTTATTGAGATCTTTCTTGGTGGTATTACCCCTTTTGTATATTCATTTTTGTTTTTATCTTCGTGGATTACTGAGAGACCGTTGGGGGGTCTTAGGGTCCCTACATAGTACTATTATACTCACCTATCCCAGGGCTTCGCCCGCATGTGTTGTGTCTGGTGCAGACGATCAATATTTTGACAGAGGTGATCAGGGGGAGGGGAATGAAAGATTCTATGATAGAGGACTTTGTGGCCTAGGACCAGGTGAGTCTTAGTAAGACTGGGAAGAATTATCATTAGACATTGTCTTCCAGTAGCTTTAGTACTCTTACGATCAGGTGGGGTTTTCCGCGGTTGGCCATCAATATTTCTTTTTGTACATTATGTTTCATGTTTCTTATTGGGTTTTTATTCTGTCTCAAATAATTTCACATGTACTTTCCCCCAATCTTGTTTTAGTGGTATGCATTCCCCCCTTTTAGTGTTTTGGGATCCGGATAGGCTTGTGTTCCTATAGGTACTCAAGCAAATGCCTCCTATTTGAAGGTTGACTCCTTTATCACATGTCCCAATCCCCTTGCCTTCAGGTGGCTGGCCTAGGGTAGTCATAGAAAAATCTCTAAGGGATGGCTTAGGATAGTAATTTCATATATAAAATGGTGTTTTATAAGATGACGATTCCATATTGGATGTGTATCTATAAATATATTAAGAGGTGAGAATACAATGGATTTTAATGTTTATCTTGATCTATAACAAACAATGAGGAATTATTTTTTCATGCATTTTTATTTTGAATATGTATATCAATGATAGAATCATAATAATTTATTGGTTAGTACTTTTCATATGTTATATAGATTTTATTTTGTTACTAGTAATGTTTAAATCTTATGATGGGGTGGTATATCCTTTAAAGGATATAAGAATGTGAAATATGGGTCAGAATGTATATTTTCACTGATGGGGAACACACTGTCTTATTAATTGATAGTGGTATCTAGGGGTTCATGTGAAATGATTAATACTTGATAGTTTCGTACCACTCTTGACTGATATCCTATTGAATTTCTAGAAAATTTCTATTATTTTCGACCTTAATAAGACATTCAATTTTTATGTTTTCTCCTTATGGGGAAAATCTGATTATTTATCCATTATATTAAATGTAACACATGGAATTTAAGGAGATAAAGGTAAAATTAAAAAAATTGAAAGGTAAATGGTTAATAATTTTGAGCATGTCAACTTGGGTTTCTATAGTCAATTAGGTCTAGACGAATCATTTTTTTTGACATTGTGTTGATTATCTAAATTCGAATCAGGTTATGGTAAGATCATATATCTTATTCCTCATATTTACCATTTTATTGATCAATTAATTAGATTCATATGTTTCTAAAAAATTGTTTTTTCTCTGGGCGCCACTATCTCCATTTTTGGAATGAGGTTATTACAATGACAACTGTAATAACCCGATTTTTTATGGATTTTTTTAATAAATTATATTTCTCATTTATATCTTTCATTACACTAATTCAATTATTCATTCAACAATCAACACAAAATTTTCCTTCAACCCACATAACAATGAGTAAGCATACGATTCACACTATATTGAGTTCTTTGAATTTTTTTTTATTTAAATGGGATATTTATAACATATCCATTAAAAATAGTTATATTAATTGTAATTACTAGTTTTCAAATATTTTTTATAAGTATTTTGTATAAATTAATAATTCTCATAATAAAAGATATAATTATTCTTAATGTACTTGTATGTTTAAAAATATCATTTTCTTTAATAATCCACTTGCAATAAAATTTTAATAAAATTAATTTTAAAAACTCATTGAAATTTATTTTCGTAAAATAAGTATTATTTTTTATTATGGAAAATCAAAATTATCTTCGGGTGATTTTTTTTATTTTATGAAAAGATTAAATTTTTGATGAGTACTGACAAATACTATATTATAGTTAAAAATATATTTTGACTTTTAAACAATTAATTTACATTAATATGATTTTCAAGTCATAGTACATATATTCTACATATATTATTCAAATGTAGTTCATTGGAATCATTTTTATAATAAAATTAGACAAAAAATCTTCAGCTATTAAACATCTCTTTTACACGCCTTCTATCAACTTTTGTGAGAATAACACTAAACCTAATTTAACTACATTGGTGAATTTAATTCTGAAAAACAAACATGGATGGTTTTAGTTAGTTTTAATTTTTTTTAATAAGATCAAAATTATTTTTGGTGAATGATAACTTTTGAATTTAATTTACTATGGTAAATGGAAAATTTGGAAATTAAAGGTAAAATAATAATATTATAATAAAAAATACCCTAAACATTGTCATAGATTCCATGGATATTTTCGCATCTACCCAAATAGTCATTATGTCAAAAATATAATCCTTTTTAATCTTATTGTGTAATATTACCAAATTTACTATATTTTATTTAAGGAAGAGTTAAATGTGTCATATTGAAAATTTAATAGATAATTAATTTTTAATATAGATTTATACATAAAATAAAATGAATTATAAATATTCTTTTGAAATATATGAAACATTCATTTAACGTGATCATTTTTTATAGATGAAATAACATAATTAAAGGATTTTATAATAATGAAGTATTAATTGTTTAATTAATTAAGATACCAAATATGTGATTTTAGTAATATTATAATAAATATAATTTGATTTCATTAATGACATAAAAACAATCATAAGTATCTTATACATTTTTGTGACATATTGTACATTTCTGTTAGATGTTATCATGTTGGTTGGATATTTTTTAAAACGTAAATATTGAATAGTATCAAAATTGAAATAAATCATACAATAAACAAATTATATTTTATTATTTTTTATAAAAATAATACAAATAAATAATTTGGAAAAATAACTTTTATAGTGTTATTGATTTCAGAAATTTTCTAGTTGGGGTTATTTTTTCATTTTATAGTAACTATATTAACCCTATAGTGGAAAAAAAGTCATCTTTTCATGGTAAAAGTTAAATTGAGTAACTTAAGAATAGAGACAAAAGATAAGGTTATTTACATGATATAAACAAGTATAAAATTAATTGGTTGAGATTATTTATACTCATACTCATATCAACATCTAAATATATCACTTTAGAGATATTTCAAATCAAATGTCATTTTATAATAAATTAATAGTTTTGGAGTTCCTAAATCTTCCCCTCCTCACTCTTATAAAAGGCCACCATCTCTACCCACTAGCTTACACCTCTAAAGACTCATGCCAACTCTAAACTCAGAAAAAATAAGAACCCAACATCCCTCACCTACTCCAAGAATCCTTCCCTTGGGCAGAAATAATCTCAAGGAAAACATTTTGAACAAACAAAAATGAGTAATCTTTTTTAGAGGTAACATCTTCTCTGATGCTCTATTCATAATTTTACATCTCCACCACTAAACTATATTTATTCATTTATTTCATTAAAAAACTCATATCCTAAATAAACTATGACATTTTGTGTTAATGGTTCACCATACTTTTACAGATTCCTCCATATAATGGATGTTGAACATATTATTTCTGTGTACGGTGAACAACTACAACATGAAACAATGATTGTTTATTTTTTCCATTACCACTATTCATGATGGCCATTATGAAGGACACTATATATGATTATAATATTTTTTATGAATATTAGATTATTTATTACTTTATTCAACATAGTCATTTTTTACTATCCATTTACTGTTAATTCAATAATCTCGTTGACGATGTTTGGCCTGTTGCCCCCTCAAAGCAATGTGATTCATTTACAGACCACGTGGAATGTATTAAAGATGGGTTTTGTTAACATATATGACATATAATGATGCTACTAAAATAATTATACACATATATACATACATGTATATACATATGTCATTTACATACTTTCCTTCAATATGAAAATTAAAAAGGAAACAATGTTCATGTATACCTACGGCTTACCCACTCCATGAATGGTGTATTATTTTTCATACATTGTTATACTATACATTATTATAGTACAAAAATAATAGATATACATGATAATTATATCATGATATACATTCTTAAATAATTATATATGTATAATGTAAAATGATATAAAAATTATGACACATGTGAAGAACAAAGCGAATATTACTAGATGTGAAACCATAACATATGACCATTAACAAATGAGTAATATAAAGTCATTATGAAACCATTTATTTTAAAATGTAAAATAAAATTTTTAAGGAAAATATTTATAATAAACTTATATTTATTATATAATAATATTTAATGAGTTTGAAAAGAGTAATGGCACATGGTAGGGGATAATTTTTCGATTACATTATAATTTGAGATGGTTTGTACCTAAATATTTACTATTTTATATTAGAATTGACGTCCTTGTTTTCATAAAATGGTTTAATAAAATGTATAATATTCTCATAATGATTTTTAATGTCAATTTTACCCAATTTTGTCTTATTACTACATTGTTTGAAATTTATATTTCATTTCATTACCAAATGACTTACATTTGGGAATTTCAAATTAATGTATGGGAAGAATATTTTTAACTTATATGGAATGAATGTGTTTTTATATTTTCATTACACCTTATATCCATTGAGATTCGCATACATGTTTTCTGGGTTATTTTCAAATAATTTTATTGCAATTTTTTGAATTTGATGAAAAGAAATTATTTTTGAAGAAGAAAGGATATTTTACCTCCAAAATTAAATTCAAGTGTTTTATCAAAATTATTTTTTATCAATGATAAAAATATTTAATAAGGATATTTTTTAATTATACTATACATATTATTTCTATGTTTTTAAGTTTATTATATTTATGAAATCTATTTATTTACCTTGATAAATATATTGTGGAATGATGTTTAAGAAATCCATTTTATTATGTGGATTATGTTTATGATAAGTATTTTATGATTTTGTGGAACATTTAATAATGATTTAATTTTGAGATTTGTGGGACATATATATAACGCAAATAAAATGGGTAGAGATTTATATCTCATGAGATATACTAAGATGGTCGTGGGAGTGAACTTTACCTACTAAGATGGTCATGTGAGTGAACCATGAATAACATGATGGTATGAGGAGTAAAATACAACAACTAAGATGTCTATGGAAGTAAACAATGAATAAAATGATTGACTGTGGAGTGTTACCATACTAAAAAAATGTTCTTGTAAGTAATGCCTTGGGATACCATGTAAATCATATTATATGCTTATCTATTTTATATAATTCAATTTTTTATTCTTATGTTGTGATTTAATGGATTATTCTCTTAATTTAATTATGATTCAAGTCGTGTGAACTTAAATATTTATTCCATGATCATTATTATGATCATTGATATGTTTTTTATGATCTTATATTTTCATGATCACTTTCTCATACCCCATATTCATAGTTTTACACTTACTTGTCTCCCTTATTTATCGTTACTGACCATCTAAGCTCCACTCTTTTAAGTTTAATTTCTATCTGGTTATCGTATTTTTTATTATGTTTTAGGTATCTACGATGTGTGATAATCAAGAATAACGCAGTGCAATATTATATTTCTCATTTATGTACTACAGTTAATATTTCCATGTTTCCAAAGGCGCTAAATAAATTAAGGTATTGGATGTCTGTTTTTATATTGTTTAAGTACTCTAAAAGGATATTTAATGTTAAGGATTTAATAAATATGGTCTCTATAGTTGGTATCCGAGAAAAATATAGTTATCCTTTGGAATTTGGGTTGAGGAAACATTTGGGAGAACCCAAAACTCATGCCTACATATAAGTCTAAGGGTAAAGAAATGTGTTGGAAAATGACCTATAATTTTTTTGAAGGATAGAGTGAGTGGATTCCTATAAATACATCCTTATCCAAATACTACAAAGGGATTTTGATTGGGAACAGATTTACTTAAGGGTTAAAACTCCAATAAGACGTTCGGAGCCTGACTCTCGGTAATTTGGTACAAGGTAACGAGCCTTATTGCACAAATCATTCAAAACTCCAGAGGTATATGCATTGGGAATTCACAAACACTTCAAAATCCATAAAAACGGATTATATATAATTTGGATATAATTACCAATGGATAAACCTATTATGTCATTGATTAATGAAGGTGTCATAAATTATACATCCTAGAAGTGATTTTTCATAGTTGTAGGGTTCCCTATTAGGATTAATATTTCTAACAATATGCCTTTTCTCTTAATCAAAGGCTAGAACCAAGGGAACAATGTTATTGATGATTGAGATGAACAATTCAATGAATTTCTTCTTGAGAAAATAAATTCTTTGGGAGGTTGAATTTAAAACCTCATTACTAATCTCACACAAATTTCTCAAGCTATGAATAATGGTTGTCTTATAAATGAGAAAAGTACAGAACCAAATTCTATGAATTCATTCATGTGTAAACATCCACCTTCATTCAAAGGGTATTCTGATCTACGTTTTGATAATCAATGTACCAGTACTACTAAAAAGAAATTTTAGGTTCATTGTTTGTTCAGAGCATGAGAATTTCATTATAATTGTTTACTAGTCAACAGGTGAATTAGATCAGTGGTGGAAACTAATCAGGAATATATGACAGTAAGATAAGATTGAATCCATAGATTGGGAATAGTTCAAAAACATTTGTTTTCAATAATTAATTTCATTTAATTCTTCATACGAATATTAATAAAGATTTCCTTCAGTTTGATAAAATAAATGATGAATCTATTGGTACCCATGAGGTTAATTTCACAATAAATGCAATATACACTTCAAGAATTATCATTCAACACAAAATTAAATATTATAGGTTCATTGAAACCTTAATGCCACGTCTAAAAAGGGTATTTGAAATAAGTGACTCTAGTAGATACAAAGAGATTGTTTGATTTGAATTCCAGGTCAAAATGTACGTTGGAGTCACATACCAATCTCGTCATTTGTAAAATTAGAGGAATATGGATATCATTAGAGACTCTAAAAATCATACCTAAAATAATATTAACATTCCATTATACTCTCTGATTTGGGAGAAAAATATATTAAATTTCCATTAGTAGTCTTATAAATGTATATTTTTGAAAAATATGGTCTTATGGAAATTGATTTCTGACGTGATGGGAAGAAGATATTTAATGTTACAAATATCGAAAATGTTTCACATAATGCTCCCCCACAATTCAGTGCTACATTTGTCAATATAATTAGATTTATATTAACCACTTTCCAAACCTATGGGCTGATGATACAAATGGATTTCATTAACCTATTATGCCTATGGATAAGGGGAAATATCATGCACTCACTATTTTTGGTGAGGGGTGCGATAACAACATGATTAAAAATGAATAGTTATCATCCACTCTATATCTGATAATGTTATATTTGATTCTAGATCTACCTCTTATTTCATATGAAATTAATTTTACAAGGGTGTAATGATTCCCCCTAAAACAATTAGATATATAATTAATACTGAAAACACATAATTGTATGATGATTTCATATCTATACTATGATTCCTCTCTTGTTTATGTTAGTCAGAATATAGTCCTAGAAATTGTTTTTCATTCTCCCCTTGGAAAAATTTGATGTCATCTACAACATGGATTGTATTTTTCTACACAAATACCACATTAATTTTTAAGGAAGGGATGTTACGTTTGATATTTCAAACGCTCCTATGACCATCAGTCAATGTGAATATATGTATAAACATCCTCTGGAGATTACAACTAGTGTATGGGTCTTAGTTCCGATTATAAAGGATTGTTTATCTCAAATGGTTGGGGAGAAGATTGAAATCGATGATATGCCTATTGTTTAGAAATTTTTGGATGTATTTTTAGAATAATTTTACGGCCATCAATAAAAATGTGAAGATGATTTCTCAATTGAACTCGGTCCTGGAACAACACTAATTTGAAAGAATCCTTATATAATGGCCCCGATTGAGTTGCATGAATTTTGGAAGATACTTTGAGAATCCCTTGAGAATGGATTCAATTGGCCAAGCTTGTCACCTAGGAGAAAACATGATCTTTTTTTGAAAAATAAATATATATCATTGTGACCTAGAATTGATTATTAGGAGCTAAGAAAGATCCTAATGAAGAACAATTATCCTCTTTCTCGTATTGATGAATTGTTTGATCAATTGCATGGTGATAATTAATTTTCCATATTTAACCTTCATTCTGGACATCATATGTTTAGTATAATGAAGGAGCATATACCCAAGATGGAATTTCAACCAGGGTATTTTTATTTCGATTATATAGTGATTCATTTTTTGTCTTACTAATTCTCTTTATATTTTCATGTATTTAATGAATGAATTCTATAGATATTACCTAAATATGTTTTTGGTAGTCTTTATAGATTATATTATTATCTATTCAATGTTAAAAAATGTGATTTAGAATCCCTTGAGAATTCAACAAAGAACCATAAGGAAGGGGAAGTTATATGAAAATTTTAAAAGTCTAAATTTTGGCTACAAAATTTTTCAATTTTTTGTCACATAATCTAAAGAGATGGTATAATAGTAGATATATCAAAGATGGAGTCTGTTAAAAGCTGGAATTGAACAACCCCAGTGACATTGATCCATAGATTCCATGGATTATATGGATATTATTAATGTTTTTTGGAGCATTTATCATGTAATAATCTAACCAATCTAACACATAAGGGTGTCTTATTCTACTAGATAGATGAATGTGAGGAAAATTTCACAGAACTAAAGAGATGTTTCTTTAGTGTACAAGTTCTTACATAACCTTGTAGTATATATAAGATTTTAATCTATAATGATGCATTAAATAAGGGATTGAGAAGTGTTATTATGCTGGAAAACATGGTTATAGACTATACCTCTTGGCAGTTTAAATTCATCAGAAAAATTACTCTACTAAATATTTGGAGCTATCAACTATAATAGTTTCACTAAATATATGGAGTCATTACCTTTTTGGAGAAAACAGTGATATATATATATATATACTAATCACAAAATCATGAAATATAAATCAACATAGATGGAGTTGAACATGATCCAATGAAGATGGTTAGAGATGATAAAGGATTATAACTTGTCAATACATTTCCTCCCTGGGAATGAAAACAAGGAGGCCATCGCTTTCAGTCAAAAAATCCATGCTAGATTATTAATGATGAGGATCCCAAAATATCCAAAATTTCATTATTTTCATATGATGGATCTAGAAATCCCAAAGGAACGGTAAAATCTTATACTTCTTCAAGTTAATGTTTAACCCTCTATCCATGTAATGATAAATGAGGTGCAGAAGGAATACAAAGAGCGTCAAAATAAGCTCAGAAATGTTCAGGAGTTTTACCATGACTAGGATGAAATGATAAGGGTTATGAACCAGGTATGTGTTCTTTACTTACCATATTTTAATAATAAGATGTTATATTATTCTCATAGTTCTCCATTACATATCCATTCTTCATGTAATAACATGTACAGGGACTCGAAATAATTATTCCGGTGGGATGGGATTAAAAGAGAAATCGCAGAGTTTGTATCTTGTGTAGGATCAAAATAGTGATTTAGATGCTCAATATACAATAGAGGGTGAATTGTACACTATAAAAATTTCCTTATACAAGGAATAATCTATGTTTAACAATGTTAAACTAAGAAAATTCACAACACCTCTAATCCCCAATTGGATAATTGGAACCAAAGTTTACAATATGAGAGTCTACCTTAAATCATATATAATCTAAACTAATCAGTGTACAAGTGTAAGGAAATATAATATGGTTATAATTTCTTTAAAATACAAAAATTGCACGGAAAAATATGTAGTAAAACTACAAGTTACAAGATATAAGTCTTTTAACCCAAAGAGAAGGGTATCCAACAACCATGGATAAATGTCCTTTGATTTATACTTTCAAAAAGTCTGTCTTACCTACACCAGGGTAAGCCCTCGATATGAAGATCGGAATCTCTGTCTTGCTATCCCTGCAAGCCCTCAACATCAAGGTAGTTGGAACCTCGGTCTTCCTCAGCAAGGAAGCCCTCAAACTTCAGGGTAGTCGGTACCTCTTTCTTCCTATCCCCGGAAGTCCTCGAATGTAATCACTAACATTCGGAGTCGTATGAAGAAATCTAAAAGAGAAATTCAGTATGCACAATGCTTGAAAAGATTCTCTCTATAGAAGTCACCTTAATCGCATGTGGTCTCTAGGTCGATCAACTTGTTGTTGATCTCTTTCAAATGAGCTATTATTTATAGGCAAATTTCCAACGGTCGGCTCCCTCCTACAACGGTCATATTTTCCATGAAATTCGGAGGAACCTATACACGTGTAACTCAACCAATGGTTAATTAGAAACAGAATAGACGGCATCATTTAATAATAAATCATGTATAACTAAATTCACAACATCGTTTTGAAATGGAGCATATGTAAGAAAAATCCATACAAAATTTCTGAGTGTAAGAAAATTAAAATATCGGAGTCTAACCAAAATGAAATTCGGAGTCTATGTTAAGAAATGTTCGGATTCTATATTATAGGAATTCAGAGTCTAGTTTCACCATAGTTCAGAATCTAAAGTTGTAGAAGTTCAAAGTTGAACTTTATAGGAGTTCATAGTCGAACTCATTAATGTTCGGATTCGAATTCATGAATGTTCGAAGTCGAACTTCATAAGAGTTCAGAGCCGAACTCATGAATGTTCAGACTCGAACTTCAGAGGAGTTCGTAGTCAAACTCATGAAAGTTCGGAGTTCAACTTCATCAGAGATCAGAGTCGAACTCATGAAAGATAAGAGTAGAACTTCATAAGATTTAGGAGTCAAACTCATGAATGTTCGGAGTCGAACTTCATAAGATTTCGGAGTCGAACTCATGAAAGTTCAGAGTCGAACTTCATAAGAGTTTAGAGTCTAACTCATGAAAGTTCGGAGTCCAGAATTCAGATTGTAACTTCATTACAGTTCACATCGAGGATTCATATCCTCAAAACCGAATTCTCCAAATCATGACATTATATGACTTCTGGGATTTTGGGTATGAATCCAATATTTGTACTTAAGAAAAATATTGCTATGTATAAGAAAATCTAGGTTAGGGTAAATTTCCTTAAAGAAGTAAATTTTCCTTATGGAGGTAAAATTTATATTTGCTTAAGTATAAGGTGTTTGTGATTTTAAAAACAAGAAGGAATGGAAAAGTCATAAGGAAAACCGTATTGACTCAACATCTTTGTGTTTGATATTCAAGAAAGTTAATGCTAAAAGAAAAGTTAATAAAGGGAATTTGTATCCATTACCTAAACTAGAATAGAAATTGGAGAACATAAAAATTGATTTTTTCATTGGACTAAAAAATATATCTAAATGGATAATGCAATATGGAGGTAGTTGATCCCCTAACTAACTCAGCACACATTATTGATATCAAAAAATATTTTTGTCATGATCAACTTACGACGATATCCATCAATGAAGTAGAAAGGATTCATAGAGTACCACATACCATTGTATCAGATTGGGATCCTAGGATTACCTCAATGTTTTGGAAATGTATTCAGAATCCACTTGATACAGAATTGAGTTTTAGAAATGCTTATCATTATTAGATAGACGTTTATCATAAAAGAACAATTCAAATCCAAGATGATATGTTGAGATCTCAGTCTCTAGATTACAAAGGGGGTTGGGATCAACATCATACATTAAAAAAGGTTTTTTACAACAATAGCTTTCACATAAGAATTCCGATAGCACCATATGAATCCCTATATGGGAAGAAATGTAGATCTCAAATATGTTTGGATGTTGTTAGAGAATGAATGAAATTGGAAGCAAATATTGATGAAGAAATGGTCAAGAATGTTAGAACCATTCAATAGTATATCAAGATAGATCAAAGTTGGTAGTAATGTTATATTGATAACCATCACCGTGATCTAGAATTCGATATTGGTGAAAAAGTGTTAATGTGAATCTCACCTTGGAAAAACATTATGAGATTTATAAATAAAGGGAAACTATGCACAAGGTATATTGGTCCCTTTGAGATTATTGAACCTATTGGGACAATATCCTCTTTTTTTGGAACTTACTCTAAATATCTCTCAATTCTAGGATGTGTTTCACATATCTCTCATGTGGAAGTACATACACGACCCTTCACATGTATTCAAGACAGAGTTCATGTCGCTAGAGAATGATATTTATTATGAGGACTAACTAGTTGAAATTTTAGGTCGTATATCGAATGTTATATGAAACAAGACCTCTCACACGGTAAAAAGTTTGCATAGAAATCACCAGGTAGATGAGGCTATGTGGGAACATCAAGATATGATAAAGCAGAAGTATCATCATTTTTTACCCTACTAATTAATTTTTTGGGATAAATTAATTTAAAAGGGGGTAGAATGTAACACCCAGAGTTTTTATAGAACATTTTCTTCTAATAAATTTAAATTTTGATTTATATCTTATATTTCACTAAGTCAATATTTTATTTCACATGCAACAATGACTTGGTGTATGACACCCAAAATGTTGAGTTGGTGTAAAATACATGAAAACCTAAGTAATACGAAATATAATTATTAATTAAATGATATAATTATAACCAATACATTAAACATGGTAATAAAAATAGCAACAACTACATTCTAATTATTCATTATAATTAATTTATATAAATTTATGATATCGATAATAAAATATATGATTCTTTGTAAAATTCCTTGAATGTTTACAAATACAGTTTTCTCAAATGTAAATCTTTTAATGACCATATAATAAAATTATTTTTAGACAGTCATTGAAATTTATCTTATTATTTTTTTGGAATTAGTAATATGAAAATCAGATTCGAGTGAATTTTTGGTACTTTTGTAAAATGTTTTAATTATTGATGATTACGAAAAATACTGCATTGTTGTTAAAAAATGAATTTTTAATTTTAATAATTATTTAACATTAAAATGATTTTAGAGTCACAATAGATAAATAAAACATATATTAATTTAATGTAAATCATTAGAATAATTTTTATAATATAATTTGTTATAAATAATTATTGATCTTTTGAATGCCTCTTTTACACGTCCTCTATCCAATTTTGAAAGACTAAAATTAAATGTTATTTTAACTCTTCTATGAATTGTATAATTAAATATTAACATAAATGGTTGTAATAAGTATGAAAAATGATGTATGATAGAATCATAATTATTTTTGTTGAATAGTAACTTTTGTATTTGTTTACCATAGTTAAAGGTAAATAGGTAATTGTATGGAAAGAATAATATTATAATAATATAAAATTATCGTAAAACTTGTCCTTATTTCATTATATAAGCTTTTTCCACCAAAATAATCCTTATTTAAAAAATATAATTATTTTTAACACCCATATGTTAGATTAATACATTTGTTATATTTAAATGAAAGAAGAGTTAAGAGTTTCATATTCATATCTTAATGAAATAATAATTTAAAATATTGGGTAATACATAAGATAAAATGTACTATAATTATTAATTAGAAATATAAGAAATTTATCTTCTCCATGATAATTAATTATCTATTTTTAAAGATGAAATAAATTCTCTAAACACTTGTATAATAATGATACCTAAATTTTTAATTAATTGAAATATCAAATAAGTGATACTAAAAATATTAAAAATATTAATTTTACAAAATTAATCACATAAAAAATATTTAATGAAAATATTATACATATTATTTACATATTTTATATATTGGTTTGAAGTTATCATGGTGATTTTATATTTTTTAAAATGAAAATATCGAATAATATCAAAATTGACCTAAATGATACATTAAAATAAATAATATTTTATTAAATGATATAAAATTAATAAAATATATAATTTGAAAAACATTCTTGGATTGTGTTAAATATTACAAATATTACCCAATCAGAAATTTTTGGGCATTTTATAGTAACTATATGAACCATATATTTTAAAATGTAATGTTTTCATGGTAAAAGATATATTATTTATCTAAGGATTAATGCCAAAAGATAATGTTAATTTTATGTCCTAACATGTATAAAATTCATTGGTTGAGAGAATTTAGACTCATTATAATCTCAATACCTAAATTATTATCTTTGGATATACTTGAATCTGAAAATCATTTTATAATAAATTAATATTTTGGAGTTTTTTAATTGACCCTCCTCCCTCTATATAAAAGGCCAACTCCTTTACCCACTTCCTCACACATCTAATGCCTCTTGGTTCACCCAAAATATGACCAATTAATCTCCCCAATTTTATCACTTCATTAAGGATGACTTACCTTGGGAATAAGGTCACCTAAGGAATCTTTTTCCCTAAACTAAAAGAAGTTACACAATTATGAGGTAACTTCTTCTCCCATGCTTCTTTCTTAGTTTTCCTTATCCACCCCTACACTGTATTTGATTTTTTCATGATAACCCTTGTATCCTAAATATACAGGTACATTTTATGATATCGTCACCGTACACATACACACACCTATATATAATGGATATCGAACATACTGTTTCTGTGTATGGTGAACTAGAGACTCATGAAACGACGATTGTTAATGTTTTATTTACCACAAATCATGGTGTAAATTATAATGGAAACACTTTATCTCTCTATATATATTACATAGATTATGTATTTAATCTTATTTATTACTTTTTACAACACATACCTTTTTACATTTCATTTGGTATGAATATGATAATCTCATTGTGGAAGTGTGGACTACCTCCCCCCAAAGCGACATTATTCGTTCACAAACCACAATGAATGAATTAAGGACGAGTTTTGTGAAGTTATATGATTTGTAATCCTGATTATAAAATAAATATATATATATATATAAATTCTTTTTATACATATTTCATTTACACACATTCTTTTAATATGATAATTAAAATAGACACAACGTTAATGCGTACATAGGACATACCTCCCCATGAATAGTGTGTTCTATTTCATACTTCATTATGATATAGATTATTATAATATAAGAACAATGGATGTACATGATATTTAAATCATGATTTACATTCTACAATAAATATATAAGTATAAGGACCAACAATATAAAAATATAAGACACATGGAAAGAACAAAGCATATATTACCTTAAGTGAATGCACAACATTGGATTGTTAACAAGTGGATAATATATGTTATTAATAAAAAATATAAGGTACTATCTATAAGAATATTATTTTTTAAAATATGTATAATAACCTAATATTTATTATACATGAATATTTTACGAGTATGAATAGAGTGAAAGAACAAGGTATGGGATAATTATCCAATATCATTATTATCTGATATTTTTTATATGTAAATATTTACTGTGGTATACTATCATCGTTGTCCATGTTTTCTAGAAATGTATTATAAAATGTTTAATATTATTATATTATGTTTACAGTCAATTTTTTCCATTTTTGAATTTTTATAACATATTTTGAAAGGAATTATTCTTTCATATTCCTAACGATGTACATTTTTAAATTATTGGTAAAGTAACAAAAATGATTTATTTTAACTTATACGGCATGAATGGATTTATAAACATTCAAAATTAAATATATCATTGATGAGTCCCTTATATGTTTTCAATGTTATTTCAAAATAAAATGTTTCTTTTTGAATTTTATTGCATTTTATGAAAATTAAACATTTTTAATGATGACCAGATATTGTACAAAAGAAATAATTTCAAGCATTTTTTTCAAAATAATTTTCCATGTAACAATACATTTTTTAACAATGATGTGTTTCATGTAGACTGTCCATATTATTCATATATTTTTATTATGTTTATTCTATTTATGAAATCCATTTTTCCCTGGATTATGTAATGATGAAATTATGTTTAAGAAACCCATTATATTCATTGGGTATGTTTATGACCAATGTTTTATGTCATTCAAGATCATGTTATAATTATTTCACTATGAGATGTGTGGGTACTATATCTAACTCCATTGTACTGGGTAATGATTCATATCTCATGGGATAAACTAATATGGTCTTGGGAGTGAACCTTGACTACTAAGATTGACACGGGAGTGAAACATGACAAAAAAATGTGGTAATATGAGAAACTCATGATACCATAATGGCCTTGGTAGTGAACCATGACAATAATGAAGGTATAAGGAGTGACCCCATAAAACAATGATTCTTGTGTAAAATATGCCTTTTCTAATATAGAAATAATTTTATATACTTATGTGTCTTCCAAAATTCCATGTATTATTAATACATCATTCATTCATGTATTATGATTTTTATTTCCTTATGATTAATTTCTTATGAACTAAAAATCATTATTCCATGATTCCTATTGTGATCTATAATATGCAGGTTATGATCCTCTATTTTCATTTTTATATTCTCATACCGCATATTATCATGTTTATGATTACATGAATCCCATGTCCCCCCTTACTAAGGATATGAACTCACCCCTTTTATGTTTCCTTTCCCTAAGGTTAACATGATTTGTATTATGTTTGAGTTATCTAATATGGGTGATAATAACGAAGAACCGGGTGGGAGATGATGAATAAAATTTATGTACTATTGAAAATGCTTCCATGTTTCCAAAGGAACTAGAACAATTATGATCTTTCTGTGTCTTTTTGGGTAATGATTATTTATAGAAAAAGTGAATTTCTGTTAATGATTGAAATGAATAGGGATTTATATCAACATTATGTAGTTTTTATTGTTCTTTTGAGTATCTGGACATTCCCATTGAACTTATAAGTGAATTAATAAAATTCATTGAATTATTCATTCATATCTTCCTATGTTACTTAGAGTCTTTAGTTTTGGCTTTTTTGGATTACATTATAGTATATTATATTACGCAAAAATAAAATGAAGAATGTTTAGATATAGTGTTTTTAATTTTTCAAGAGAACAAATTTTATTAAAAAATTATCTAAATGTGATTTCTTGATATTACAATTTTATTTCCATGGTCAGGTCATATCTATGATTTGAGTGTCAGTATAAACTGAAATAAAATAGGTTTTTTTTCTCTTATGAAATTTTATGTAATGTATTTATATTCCTTTAAATATACTATCATTGATGCATTATGTACATCTCACATCTTGAATTTAAAATGATATCCCTTGTGAGAGTGGGTAATCCATTACATTAGATTGAGTACTGTTTATAATATTTCTTTGATATTAAATAATGTATCACATAATAATAGATTCATACCATTCCAGAACCTTGGAAATTTAATGACTTTTATTGTGACCCATAACAATTAGGACATAGTTTTGGTCTTATGAAAATAAATTATATTATATCCTATATTTCCGAACATTATAGAATTCCTAAAAACAATTACTTGACTAATTTAATGGAATTGGAAGTAAACATAAATTATTTGAAAGAATAGAATATTTATCACCTTTGAAATAACTTCACTATTGTTACATATATAAAATTTGGAGACACAACATTATATAATGTTATTTGACCAAAAGACAATGATGATAGATGGAATATATCTTGATGTTAAGCATTGTATTAATTTATAAACCAGGAAAATTAAATTCTAGGTTAGTTTAATTAGTGTTATATTCATAAAATTAATTTTCCATAAAATCTCATTTTCAGTGGATGTTGATGAGTTTTATCGATGGTTTTCATTTAGATTTCATAGAATATGATGATGCTGCAGTTTTATTTATAGTGACTCTAATACCAAATTTTTTTGATCGAGTCAATTATTCTCAATGATAATATCCTAGTTTCATAACCACTACATTAAACCACAATGATGGTGATACCATTAATGGATGGAATCATTATGAGGATTTTATTTTTTATTTTTTGGGTCAAATTGACATTATGTTCTCTATTCATTAATAAAAACAATATGCTTATTCCCATTCAAAATGAGTGATCCACTATGGAATCCAAAATATTCACAAGGTTATTAGAAACATTTTTTTTCGGAACGTATGAAAGAAAATTTGTGTAATTCTTTTTCAAAATGACGGACTTATAACTTTGTTTAGGAAAAGTATCATTAAACTGCTAGAATGCTACAATATTTACATATAGTCTTATTATAATGTTAGAAGATAACAATGGAATTTTTCATTGTCAAATTATAATTTTATTAATCGAATTTTGATTATTTGAATAAATTTTTTATTTAATTTTTTTTATAATTTATTTTGAACATTTGGAAATTTTCTCATTGAAAAATACCTTTTTTGTCCTCTCAATGAGAATAATTTGAAATAAAAATATTCCACTTATTTTAATTGAATTATTAAAAATTGATTTGATATTTTTATTTAACATAATTAATACTATATAACAATTTTAACATAACTTTTGACCATAATGAACAGTAATTATAGTAATAATTAATTACCATGGTAAAGGTAAACATAGGTTTATTAGGTGGGTTAGTCTAGAATGACAAGGTGAATAATGAACTAGAAACATTTAAAAAACCCAAATTTTAAATTATTAATATATTTGAACTTATTAAGTATCATAATGACCCAATTTGGGGATTTATCGAATTTATATTCCATGATGAAACATTATTCTTTTCAGAAATTCAATGTTGGTCCTCTCCCCCATTTATGAAAGGACACCCCTCTACTCCCCACTTCCCACATACAAAAATATTTTTTTTGAATAATAAATTTCCAAATACATTCCTTGAAAAAATATCCCACATTATATATTTATTGGGTAGATTATAAATCATATCTATGATGGATTTTGGATAATCTTAAAGAGTTATTATGAAGAAGAGGTTCAATTTTATGCTATGAATTTTTGTTTTAAAGATTATTCTAAGTCATTGAATTATTATTTAGTTATAAATAAATAATAAAAAATTTCATACATATTATTATAGTTTATTATGTCAATTTAATATCATATATCCATATTTCAATCCATCAAATTGGAAATAAAACTATCGATCGACTGTATGACAAAATACCACAATGAGAAACAGTATTATTCAATTTCCATCACCACATCTCATGGAAGGATACAATTATGGGTTAAATATTTATATATTATATCATTTATATTATTAAAAATGAGTAATTATAAAACCACATATACATTCATACCTCAAAAACCATTGTAAAATAATAATGCCGCTCATGAATACGGTGGACTACAACCTCGTGAATCGTTGTGGTGGCTTTTTAATTAATGTTTAACAAGGATGGTAATTAGGAAATATTTAAGAAATATTAATTATTATTTTTAAGATAATTATACTTATTGAGTGTTGATATCATGACTACATTAATTTATTAGATTATATAGGGGATAGGATAATGTCATTTCTGTGTACCGGAGTCTGTCGCCTCGTGGAGCGATGAGATTTGTTTCTCATCAACACTTTTCATGGAAGGTAATTCTGGTAAATCTATGGAATATATGGGATATATATGAATTTTTTTATAAATTTAATATCTTATTTTACTTTATTTTATTTCAATAATTGATATTATTTAAATAGTGTTAATGTATATATACTACCTACTATCACCAGAGATAGTTCATTTAATTTTTAAAATCTATTATTAATGGATTATTATAAATAAAAATATAATGAATATATATGATATTTACGTACAATTTAAAATTATATATATTATATAACCATGATCAATATAAGAATAATGATAATAACAAATCAAAACATACATGAAAAACAAAGCAGTTATTATCTATAACATGATTTTAACATTATATTATTAATAAACAGAAAATTAAAGGTAATAAGAAAACCATATAGGGTATTCTATATATAATTATTATTATTTAATATATTAATAATATATTAATAATATTTATATAGGATTTTTTAATGTTTATGAATTAATTATTTACTTAATGTAAATTATTTCCATCTCAATGTTTACTTATATGAGACATAGATTATATTCGGCACATAATTATTTTATGTGGTTTGTATACTAACCGAAGATTTATTTTAAAATTATATATGTTAAATTATTTGGATTTAAAAATCCATTTTTTGACAACTCTTTTATTTGGTATAACTTTCGAACATTACCAATGCGGTAAGTGATTTTTTTATTAAGATGATTTTTTTGAACAAAAGTTTTTATTTCTACCGAGAGTCTTCTTGGATGTTTATATTTCTTATGAAATTTTTTATCAAGAATATAATTATTTTCATTATATTATATTTTTCGATATCTTTTATTCAATAACATGTTATATTATTGAAAACATACTGAATTGGTAATGGTTTCATGCTACAATTTACTTTTTGATCAAGGTTTCTATTGATTATTCTTTTGTTGATGAAATATTACGATCCAACTATCAATAAAATAAATAATTTTCTTATCCATTTTTTATTTCGACAAAATAAAATGATTTCATAATTTTTCTCTATTTATGTACCCATGATTTTGAAAAAAAAATTATAATGAAATCAAATTTTATTTACATCTTCAGTCAAAACCCATTTTCACTTCATTATCTATATTTTCACTAAATGATTTCAGTATTTATTGATTTTCAATTCGATTTTTTTAATTCAAATTTCCCATTATATTAATTTTGTAATCAACTTTTATGATTAATATTAAAATATTTTAAAAAATAAGGCTCATTTTTATTTTATAGACAATGTGGATGGAATATTTATTTTAATATGTGTGGAATTTCCCACAGTCAAGAACATACAATGTATTAGAGGACAAGAGCCTCGACATAGTTGGTGAGGACTCGACAAGTGCATCCAAGAGACTCAAGTTCAAATATAGGCAGAGACATAATATTGGTGTTGTAGCAGCACTGTAGTTTTACTATATAAGTCAATATAGAAAACACTATTCAGTTGTGTATCAACATGTACTATTCATTAGTTTGGTCTTTCGGGCCACTGGTTTAGCCCTCGGTTTCTTTAAAGCCTTCATACCACCTAAGGTCTTCAGTAAAGTACGGATTTTGGGCCACCTCAAGTCCTTTGGCCCACTTTAAGGCCTTCGGGCCACCAAAACCTGTGCTTAAATGATAATCTAGACTATACAATAGGTAGGATCTAGATGGAGATTCTGAGGAGGTGTATTCACTTGTGTAGAAGCTAAGAGGATATTTCAGAAAGAGAGGGTTTTCCATTACCATTGGGACTATCCAGTTCTTACACCGGAATCCTAGAAAAATAGAAATGCAATGGTGGAGGACTGATATCACGATGAAGAATCTAGTATGAGGAGTTCCAAGTATAGTCTATATAATTCCTATGGCCTTTAGGTCATGAAATATATAAGCCTATGGGACTCGTGTGGGTTCACCCTCATCCTTTGATAGGAGGGTTATCAAAAATCATTAAAAAAATAATTCCTTCATGCCATTTCAGTATTAGATAGACCATTATCAGTATCAAAATATATTATAAAAAAATAATATAAAGATTCTATTTGAATTTTTAGTTTTAAAAATTGATTTTTAAATAATGGTTATTTTTATCAATAAATTAATTGATGTATTTTAAAATTTTATTTATCTCTTATTTAAATAATTTTTAAGGAAAAGGATATCAATAATATTTTAAAAAAAATTAGTTTTGAAAAGGTGAATTTTAAAGAAATGATACATTCCCCCAGAATTTTTTTTATTTGATATTTAAATATTTATTTATAGGTTTCCAATTTAAATTTCAATGGAATAGTTATTGAAAGTGATTTATATTTTAAAATATGTTATCCAAAGTGGAATGGTTATTTTCATTAAATAATGTTCTAGGCATACCTTCTTATTGATTTTCCATATTAAATGACATACATAGGTGAAAATTATTATTTACGTGGAATATGATCAAATGATACAATTATTATAATTTCCCTAAATATTTATATTTTTAATGAATAGATGTTAATGATACCCATTCCTTTTTAATATGTTATGCTATAATGAAATGATGAAAATATTATAAAACCCATTTCTTTTCCATAGGTTATGAAATGAATTTTTTTATAAATGTAATCTATTTTCATTGGTTCTGATGTGGTGATTGTTTTATTATCTTGGGGAATATAAATGTAAATATTATGTGATGGTTTTCACCTATATCTCTATCCAATGAAGTGGATAGTGATTGATGTTTTAGGAGCTCAAATTGATCATGAGTGGTAATCCAAATCCCAAAATAGATTACACAGATTGTTATACAAATCCAAAAAGAGGGTATAAATGTGTTTATCTAAAACACAAAAGAGGATATATGGGATATTATTCGACACAAAAATAAAGTACACATGTTTTTAGACGATTCCTACCATGTTATGATTTTCATTGTAGATATCCTTGACCTACTATTTTCAACCCTTATGTGTATGCCAAACATCTATTTCCAATAACAATGTTATGACAACATGGATAATGTTCTACGATTCCATTTTTATTCATTTCATATGAACATATGTGATTTGTTACATACAACATGTTTATGGTCTATGATATTCATGGAATGGCGTTTCAAATTATATTTTCATGTTCTCATACCAATATACACTTGTTATATTGATATCTCTCTTTTTTACACATACATATAATTTGAGATCACCATTCGATATGTTTTCATCCCCTAGGATATAAAGAATGGTATTGTGTAGGATACTTATCATAATTATTGTAGTTATGTAAAACATATAGGTTGATGAATAAGATCAATTATGTGTGGTTTTAACATGTGTCCAAGTCTCGACAAGCACTAGAATTAACTGATTTTGGCGTGGATCATTATTATTTTTAGTCAATATTCCTCTTTTAAGTTGTAATATATTTATGTTTAATATATTTGAGTCATTAATATTCGAATTCTAGAAGGATTCAAAAAATTATTGGAAATAAAAATGAGAAAGCATTAGTTCAGTCCCAATGGATATAGATATATGGATATATTTATGAATATATGTATAAGGATACATTTAAGGATGCTTATATGGCTAGTTCTATGTAATTTATGGCCCCTCCCCATTGCCTCTAGTCATGGTGGACTCACTATATAGACTTATGATACATCTACACGATGACAAAGGATTATAATAAATGTCAATGGATCCATGAATGAAGGGTGACAAGTTTCCCTTAATCATAAAAACAACCCACCGAATGATTCAATTCCAAAAACAACTACATGAAGCATGTCAACAATGTATTACAATTAAACCATGTAACCAATGAAAACAATAAAAAACCACATCTAAACCACATACAAGTACAAAAATGTTTACTAATACAAAAAAAATGTAAGAAAAAATGACATAACTCTACAGGTTTATGTCATCCTCTATACTCCAACTCCACAACAACCCAACCATCATAGTGTTCCACTAATGAAATGAGGTTATTTTCAATTAAATATGACTAAGAATATAACATAAGAAAAACAACTCATGTTCGGATTCATGGGGTGAGTAATTATACTCAGTAGGTTTTCTCCAAATAAATTTCCTACTCACACCACTAGGAAATAAAATGTTATCACATTTATATAAAACAATTTGTATAAAACCAATAAAACAATTCAACAATTTCAAATAAGATAAACAATCCATTCAATCCAATTTACTAACATATGTAAACTTCTATGGAATAAAAACAAACAAGGAATTAAGAATTTCACCCTCATCATATTGGCATAACTCATCCCATTATACATGACCCAACACAAACACTTCATCCACACACACAACTCAGCCACACAAGATTAGTTTAAACATTGACTATGGAAATTCACGTCTGACACCATCCATATTTTTTTGGTATTTCATTAGAAATTATAATCCTTTGATGATGGTAATACAAACCCATTATCCATCCTAATTTCAACTCATGATTGACAATTAAATCCAACAATTCCAAAAAAACAGTTTCCAAAAAATATCAAACTAAACTTTCCAAAACCATTTTAACAAAACTCAACCATTTATTAAATATAACCGTAAGACCCATCCATTCGATGAATCATTTCAATAAGACAAATTTTATTGAAATTAAATTCTTAATTCCATTTTCATAAATCAAATCAAGCTATTAATTTTAGAATTTTCATTTTTAAATCCAACAATGACACATACTACAAAAATAAATCATATTTCCCCCAAAATGCCCACATCATCCAAAAATGAATTTGAACAAATGTTAACACAAAAATTTCAAAACAAAAATTAAGAGAAAAACTTATTTGTAATAAAATCCTTTAATTTCTAGCAATATGAGTAGATGGTAAATACACATACATTTATGGTTTTGGAGAAAACAACTAATGGTATTACACTAACGAAATCCAAGTCAAAAACTCCCCCAACTACCCTGGATGTCTTACCACAATATTAAAAAGTACAAAACAACATTTTATTTTCAAAAATAACTTTAGATATATCTGTGAAAAAAAATTTCATTGAAAATGGGAGATATGGGAGTGAATATCTAAGTGTATCATTGAAACTATGAAGAATAGAGACTTACCAAGAAAGATATGGCTTTACACAACCAATAAAACCCTTCAAATATCTAACAGAATGAGTATGATTGGGTTTATAACCATGAAGAGGATTGAATTTCATATTGTTGTTGAAAATATGGTTCAATGGGTTTTATTAGGCTTCAAATCGTGTGAGGCCCTTTTTTAACCAAATTTTTAACCAATGCACGGTTGAGCCACATGGTTTGGATAAATATTCACTAATAGTGGACCTGATAATATCCCAAAGGGTACCCCGTAAGGTTTTCCAACAAAATTAGATGCACCATGTTACAACCCTTAAAAATTAAACTATCTCAAGTAGAAAATTTTCCTAGAGAATATGTACAGTTTTCACTAACCACACTGAAACTGTGCACCCATTGAAATTCCTCAAAAATTTATAAAAAACCCTCTAAAATATCACAATCATTACCCAAAAAAATTATTCACATCAAATGGGATAATTAAGAGTTATATAACTCAAATAATATTTTTTAAATTCTCCACACCAATATTATTTTTTTCCTTATGTAGAAACAAACAGATGTTTTATTGAATGTACATAGGTCATAGCTCGACCATTTTGGTCTCCCGTTCATAAGTATCCTTCTAAATCTTACCAAGATTATCCAAAACCTGAACTAGAGTGATGATGTTTCTTACATGAACATAAATTTCATATCTACAATCCAAAATACAATGTGAACCAATGATTCAACCTGATCTTATTCGATATTATCACATCGAATCACTAGGGAATGATTAGTGTGATACTTATTTAAATACAAAACATGGAATAAAATTTTCCCTACAGTGAAACATAGTGGAATGTACGACCAATATGAAACCCTGATAAACCTATCATGTTTCTAAAAAGACCCAATATATCTCAAATATATCCCACCCTACATCCCAAAACAACAATGTCCAGACATAGGAAATATTTTCAAGAACACATCATTACCCAACTTGAATAATAAAATCCATCGATGATGATGAACATAATATTCCAGATGACTTTGACCCATCACCATTCTCTTCCAGATCAAAAATAAATATTCACAATTTTATCTTGTAAATGTTTTGGTGAGACCATTGATATGTCACATGTCTCAACCCAGTTAAGTAGATAACGACATAGACACCCACATAATCATTAAACATATCAATATATATCGAGTACTGATAACAATTATTATACAAAAAAATCCACCAAGCGTATGTTCTTCTCCCAGGAGCCACCAAAAACCATCACACAATCCTACAACATATATTCAAATTTATTATGATCCTATAATATTTATTATCTATATGAGGATGATACACCATTCTCATAGTAAACTAATTCCAAAGGGATTTCTATATTGATTTCTAGAAATAAGATGTGAACCATAGAACCCTATCTAATACAGTTGAGACTGGCACCCCATTCCTCTTTACTAGCTGATGGATATATATTTTCGAAATATCCCTCACAGATGGATATCCATGAATAGGGATAAAATGAGCCATCATTGTTAAGAGATCTAAAATCACTCATATGGCGTCATGATTCTTGACCATTCTTAAGATACCTGTAACAAAATCCATCACTTTATACATCCATTTCTACAATGCGGAATTTTAATACCATAGCATATCTACTGGTCACTGATTCTTTTCCATGACTTTCTAAAAAGTCAATAATCATGATAAAAACTCATCTGCTTTTATTTTCATACCATCCCACCAAAACCGCAATGTCAATGCTTGATAAATTTTCGAAATTCACAAATGAACCACCCATATAGAATGATTGGATAAAATACTACTTTTTTATGAAAATCCATTTGTATAACCGTATAATTCTAAATTAATAAAACCAAATTTAAATCCATTTTCTTACACTCTATGGTCTCTCTATGATTTGGTTTTGACTTCATTTCCACACATTTTGAATCATACATTTGTGCATCTCTAACCAGACCAACCAAATTAAGAACCAATGAATCCATAAAGAAAAAATCAATATCACATCCTTCTAATAATTCAAAATGCCTTTCATCTTTGAAAAACATCATCTTCAACTAATATGATGATTTTTTCCACATAATCATATTGATTTCAACTTAATATATCCACTAATGAATTTCCTTTACCCTATGTGTTCATCTAGTACAATTCAAGAATATGAATATACTCTATCCATCTCCTATTCCTAAAATTTGAGTATATATGTATGAATATGTGTATCAAACACTATTTAATAGTAAAAAGCATGAATTTATCACAAAAAAAGATAGCGAAATAATATTTTCGAAGAATCCAATATAACAATTAGATCCAAATCATTTGTTTGGAATTTATTCCCAAGAGACCTCCACTACCCTGATCCATAAAACACCTCATGATCTCATTTCATAATAACACACTCCAACCCCAATCTCAATACATCCAAATACTCCATATACCCTTTCCCTTCTTCTGAGAAAACCATGATTGGTGCTGATTCGTGGTGGCTCTAATGTTCTTCAAAACATATTTGTAATTTATCATCCCATTGAAATGATTCATTATTCTTCATCAAGATATTAATCAGTGAAACTGGTTGTTAGATGTCAATAATGACGTTTCCATAACACTCTACAAGACTAATGAAGCTTCAAATCTAACTGAAATTATTTGGAAGTTTCTATGAGATAAAAACATATATCTATTATGGATCCACTGAAAACCTATTTTTATAAAAATGAATGGCCTCAAAAATGTTCTTCTTGTATCCAAATATCATAATTTGATAATTTATTATACAATTGATGATCTCTCATGATCCCTAAAACTACCTCAATTGTTTTTCTCATAATCACCCCTTTTACTGAAATACACTAACATATCATCAATAAAAACCACCAAAAATAATCTATATATCATTAAAATATGCAATTCATCAATTCCATAAATACCACTGGTGAATTTTTTAGGTCGATGGAAATAAAGACATATTCATAATGGAAATATCAAATTCTGAATGTTGTTTTTTTAATATCATGGTTCAACACCCATAATTGATGATACTCTAATTTAAACTAATCTTTGGACTGTAACTGAGGTACCCTCAAATCATTGAACATATCATCAAATATTGGGATTTGGAATTAGATCTTTATCATGACTAGATTAGTTCGACTATAATAAAAATAAAACTGAACAGTACCTCAACCTTTTTTTATCAAAATGTTACTACCCACCAAGATGTACCAGGCCAAATGAATCATTTATTTTTGAGCATCTCCAACTACAATTTCAATTCCCTCATTTTGGATTGTTCTATATGGTAAGATAGATAAGAGATAAGACATGTCCCTAAAAAGGGATCCATCATAAACTCCATTTATCTTATAAGTGTAAACAATGGGATATCTTTAGAAATGGAATCCAAACACTATTCAAAGCTCATCGGGAAGCCAATTTTATCAATTTCTTACATTGATTCAATTGAAAAAACCCACAATTGATATGATTTAGTCAGATATGATGCTTCCAACAAACTTGTTGAACTCATCATTACCTCTCTCTCTCTCTCTCTCTATCCTCTAAAGAGGTGCTAAATGCCATCATTGGTCATGAAACAGACCATTCACTGATTAACATTGAGGTGGGCCTTAAACATCATCAAAAAACCCATACCTATACTCATATGATAAACATCCTTCTCAAGCACTGATAAGTACTAATAAACTCAACCCCATCAATGATTATAAAACAAGATCAACATAGAAAGGATTTACACTCTCTTAGACCAAGAGATGTGTATTTTTGTTTTAAAATTGAAGTCATAATTTATACTTTTAAACCCAAAAAATTTCAATATAAAATAAATCCGATACTAAAAATAGTGATTTTATCAGTGGTATAAATATTTTTTAATAGCGTTAAAAATGTGCATATTAAATTCAAAATATGTACAAAAAATAAAAAAAATTAAAAACTAGAGACCACCCCTTTTAACAACACCTGCCACCGCCTTTCAACAACAATCACAACCCCCCCCCCACGGAAGCCGCCACCTGGAACCAACACCATCTGTTATCCATTAAATGTTCCCTCCAACCCTTTAACATTGCTAGCCCCCTTGCACCAATGTGCATGCCCCTGCCTCTCCTTGGATTTGATCTTGAGGCCTCCCCCTAGTATGCCTAGCCACATTACCACACATCCATGTTAATTTTATCTCCATTTAATAATATATATATTTATATATATATAGGTATATTTATTCATATTTTAATATATATATATATAGTTATATAAATGAGTATATATATATATTCGTATAAAAATATCTATTTATATCTATTTAATTATGTATATATATATACATTTATATTTTTTTATTTAGGTTTTTTTGTATTAATATATATTTAAGTATATATTTATATATATATATTGATATATATATGTAATATATGTTTTAAATACATTTATAAAATATGTTTTTTGAGTATGTTTATATAGAAATAAATAAATACAAAAATTTCTAAGACATACATAAACATGAATATTTATAATATACATGTGTATCTGTATATATAATTATAAATATATATATATATTTATATATTAATATTTCTATTTATATTATAGAACATATAGATAATATATATCAGTTTGCTAAAACACACGCACACACTAATATATATATGTATATACACACTCACAGACACACACATTATATAGGTTTATAAATATTCATATATTCGATTTTAAATAAAATTGATATTTGTGTTTATTTATGTAAGGCCTATATATTAATAATTATATTTTTAATGTAAAAATGTTATAATAATTATTTATAAAAATAATTTTTTTTGTGTGAATATATAAAAAATATCAATATGTTCTAATATATTTGATTATAAATAATAGTAAATTTCCAAAAATGATAATATTTCAGATCCATTATAACAATATGATTGACTGACCTCTGAATAAATGTAGTTTCCACCAAAAAGTAAAAAAAAGACTCCTAATAAATTTTCCTGAAAATCCATCAAATGTTAAAAAATCTTAGTACAACAACTAAAAACTCAGTTTTAGAGGCCTTAGGATCCTTTATCCTCTAAAAACATTTATTGGGGTCCCACATGGTAACAATATAATAGAGATCATCACAAGCATCGATTTGATATGCGGTGGAGCTAAACGGACATCCAGAAAAAATGGTATGACCATTTGATGTTCGAGTTGTTTTTACAACTTATTTTGGATGTTTTATTTATTTATTTATTTTATATTCACAATGATATTAAATGACTATTATTCGATATAAATAACTATATTATTACTTAAAAAAATATTTTAAATTATTTTATAAGCATTTATTTACAAAAAATATTATATAGTACGTTTAAGTTTCTATTTATCTATATCTAAAACACATTTAAAAAATGTATATTATATTTATATCAATATAAATATATATATATGTTTATATATTAAAATATTACTTTTAATGGGTTTTTCCAAATATACACATTATCAGCGATAGTAAAAAATCGCTGATAAGGGGTTACTTTTAACATTGCTTTTTAGTGCTAATAAAGGGGTGGTGCTACAAGAACCCACATCAGTGCATGTGAGACATGAAATAATGAGATTAAAATCTATAAAACAATAAATATATTAATATAAAATTCTAAATAATTATACCTCTCACAATGGATTCTCCCGAATGATCGTCCACCACAACTTGCTCAACTCCAAACACATGCTTACTAAACACACATTGATCATTATTATATGGACGAAATTTAACTTGCGGAGGAGTCATGGTATTTCTAGAATCACTATGATTAACTCTTATCTGTGGATGAGGGGTATGCTTCTACCCTAACCTCGTCGAACCATGTGTACCCTGTGGCCCCTGAGAAGATTCTCAAGCATGCAACATTATATCACTATGAAAAATTGCGCTGAGGATTATTGATATAATTTCAATTTTCGAATTCTCTATGTGGTTATAAACTATAATTCCTTTTGTGGATTAGAAATCCACACTGAAATTATCTATCCTTACATAGAGGATTCAGAAGAAGGTTCACCTATCCCCCTGACTGATTCTGATCCATACCCCAACTTTGGAATTAAGTTTACTTCTTCCACCTTCATCCTGCATTACAGTTCCTAATATTTCCAATGATTATCAAAATTCCTCCTCCACCAAAATTACCCAACATATATATTTCCTCCCTATTAATCCTTTTAGAGTCTCAGTATAATTTATTATATATATAATTAAAATCATAGAATGAATTTCTTACCACAATAAAGGTTCAAAAATATGTGCCTCTAATGATGTACTGGTGGAATCTTCTGTGTAAAACTAAAATAAATTCATGAATTTAGCTATATATTCCGCCACCTAGAAGTTTTCCCCCTTCAATATAATTAAATCCTTTATTTTATAATTTTGAATGTGTGAAGACCAAATTTTTTGTGAAAAAATTCACCAAAATCCTCCCACACCATGACATGGTCCACTTTATCCTGGATATCTAAATCCCATCCCTAACATTCAATGTCTTACAACATGTATTTTTATAATTTTACATTTAACACAATTGGGGATTTTAAAAAATTGAAAATTTGATTCATCTTATTTAGCCACACCTCCACATTTTCTGGTTCTGAATAACCCCCGAGGTGGGGTGGATTCTCAATCTAAAACTGAAATGAATGATCCCAATTCCATGAATCATCTATTGTATTATTATTAACCACATCTTGAAAGGATTTCAATATACACTTAACTAGGTGATGGTTAAACTGGGGCTCTATTTTAACCACATTTTCAATATCTTCCTCCGGTATGTTTCTACGATGCCAACCTCGTTGAATTTAAATCAACATAATAAAAATAGCATAAGGTTCACTCTCTAGCAACTGAAAGAATAAAATTTCAATTGATAACACATTGAAACTATCATAACCATGAATTAAAATATTCAAAACATCCTATGTTTAATAAATATTTATGTAAAAAACCACCATTTTTTTAAATCAATACAATTTCAAAATACCTCCACAGTTCTTTATTAAAAATCACATATTTGAAAACAATTTCTATATTTTATAGTAGTAATTGTATTTATACCAATACTAATATCATTTTTATAAATGAAATATTCAATCCATGTGGGAATTATTTTATACAATTCATTCCATGCACTTCTTAATGGATAAACCCACAACAATGAGATCACACTTCTATTAGTGTCATCAAAACACATATGTACCCAACACCCTAATAACATGAAGTTCATCACAAAAAGGTCAGATTAGCCTTTTTCTCTATACATTTAATGATGTGACCAACCTACTCCTTGCTACTTTAATGACAAGTAATAAACTGGAAATTAATTCCAAACCCATGACTGATGACTAATGTAACAGTACTGAACAAACTGATACAACTTATAGAATCCCACCCCTCCCAATTGTCTTGAGTCAAGGAGAAAGAGATACATGTCCATAAAAGAAATCCCTATGGTTCCAAATGTCGAAAATAAATTCCAATCATTTCACAAATGGTGGTCGATGATTTTCCCTTCAAGATAAAAAACACCAAACAAATGTGTCATTTCCCAAAAAAACTACATGATTCATGTCAAATACGAATTACAATTTAACCCCATACCCAATGAAGAGAATAAAAAACCATAACAACTCCATATTAGAGTACCATTCAGAAGACTAAAACAACAAAACTCATGACACAATGACATAAATCCACAACAACATGACAAGATCCATACTACCACTCCCCAAATGCCCAAGCATTGCGGTGTTCCACTAACGAAATGAAATTTTTTTCTTTTACATGTGTCCCTAAATACATCAATTAAAAAATAACCCAAGTTATAAGTAAGGGGATAGTAATAATACTCATTATTTTCTCCCAATATTACTTTCTAACTCCCACCACTCTGAAAGAATTAGTTATCCCATTTATAAATTTTTTTTTTAAAACCAATTAAATTGTTAAACAATTACCAAAAAGGAAAACAAGCCATGCCAACTGGTTAACCAAAATAAATACACATGCAATGAAATCATCCAAATAATACATTAACCATTTTACCCATTTAATATTGTCATAGCACATCCCATTTCACATGACCCAACACAAACACCTCTACAACACACACAAGTCAACAACCAAAACATGGTGTTAACATTGTTGGAAGAAATTTATGTCCAAACCCATCCCATTTTTATTACATTACATCACGCCACATTCCATTCCATTTACGGTGGAACTTCATTCCCATTATCCATTCCAAGTTGAACTCGTACATTACCGTTTTTCCAACATTACCACACCAAAAATTTCTAAACCCATTCCATCCAAACATTCCAAAATACTATAAATAAAACTCAAATGTTTATTGAAAATTCCCTTTATCCACATTAATTTTTTTAAAATAAAACCAGTTTTATGGAAAAACAATTTATAGTCCATTTCTAAAATACAAATAAAGTGACTTATTTTATAATAATCATTTTAAAAGCCAACAATGAAACATATTGCATAACACTATCACATTTCCCTGAAAATAATTAAATTTTCTCAAAATGGTTTTAAAAAAATATTCTCATTCCAATTTCAAAAAAAATTTCATGAAAATTTAATCAATGTTTAAATTAATGCATTCTTGTTGAAGAATGACGGTTTGAGAGTGAATCGACCTAAATTTAGTGTTTTGGGGAAAATAGATAGTCTCAAAGTGATTACAAAATCATATTCAAAATAACTCACAAAACAACCATAGATCTAATCATATAAATTAAAATTTGAAAAAACTAATTATTACTGAAAAAACCATAGATATATCTCCATGGGATCTAGATCTAAGAAACTATTAGTGATTGGATATTAGATAAGTAGATAATAATGGAACTACCAAGAAAATAGAATTACGAAGTGTGATCTGGCATAAAATCTTAAATAAAACCCTCATAATATCTTTAATAATGATAGGTAGAAGTTACATAACCATGGAAAAGAGTAAATTATCTGTAAAGATCAAAATAGGACTCAAATGGGTGTTTTTGGGTTGATATCTCGTGGGGCCATATTTTTAACAATCCCACTTTTTAACGTGCGCATGATTTATCCACATGGTTTGGAAAACCAGTCACTTAATGTTTGTCTAATACTCTCTCAAATGGTATCCTGCATGGGTATCCCACATAGTTCAAAAAATTTGGCACTAACTGTGCACAATCCAATGATATCAATATACATGGTTTCTTAGAGATATTGATTGGTTTTTAGTAATCATTCTCAAACTGTAAACCCCACAAAAATCTAAAAAACCATCACCAAATTATTCAAATTCTCTCAATAATTACCCTTCCCCATTATAATAATAAAACCATTGTTACCAAATTCAATTTGGGGGTTCTAAATTCAATGTACTGGAAATTGTCATATAATATGGATGAAGGATAGAGCAAGGGGTTTCCATGAAATTAGATCTCTATATCCATACTATATATGGAAGTAGTTCAAGAACGGATGTACCTAGGGGTAATAAAAATGGAATGTCAATAAATTATAGACTCTAGTTTTTCATGGTACAGAAATCTGGGCCTTCTAGCCCACCTCATTTAACACACTTATAGGATATGCTTTGGAAATTTACAATCTCTTTATTAATCACTATGAAGGATTTGAATAATGATTATAAATGAAATTGTACAAACTAAATATCTAAATTATTGAAAATAAGTATTCAGTATATAGATATATTATAAATTACTTTTTATAATTATACAGTTTCCCTCTATAATTATTTATTCAAATGCTATTTTTTTAATTTTGGCATGGCATGAACAAGAAAGAACTAGGGAAACATTTAATGTCATTGAAGATGTGTTGATGTGAAACAGAATGTGTTGAGGACTAGAGAAATATAAATTATGATCATGTAAAATCATTTATCATGATATACGATCAACAATTATCACTCTAACCAACTCTTGATCACACAAAATAAGATAATAATATAGTTCTATGAGAGATAATATGGTGGAGATATCATGGGAAAGAAGATTTATGTTCTTATATGTCTATAATGTTGGAAGAACCACTCCCTGGAATGTCTCAGGGGAATGTGAATATGTTTTAGACATGGTTAAGAATTTTCCATAATAATTTATTAATAAGTAAAAAAGGAAAATGTAAGTAAATACAATGGATTAAGAATAATTTTTACCCTAAGGAATTATTAATGGTTAAATTTAATAAATGTGGGAATAATGGAATTGTGGAAATAAATTTCTTAGGGATGAATTTATGAAGAGGATAATATAGGTGGTATATGAAATAGTGTTTTGTGGATGATGATGATTCTAAAAATGACACCTGAAGGGATGGATGTATTAAGTAATGTGATGGTGAATCCTAGCTAATGGTTTAAGAATAAAGAGGAATTATTAATGTGTTTATGTTTTAGAACACATTAATTATATAAAATGAATCATGATATATATAAATATTTTTAATATAAGATTTTTATTAAGTTATAATTAGAATATGTTGAATATAATGATGAAAAATACGATTTAATTAATGGAAAAGTGATATTTTATGGAAAAAAATTAACTTAAGATGGCCCTTATTATTTTCATGATTTTGTGAAACGGGGCTGAGTTTGCGAAAGGATATGATTGCTATGAATAATGTACATTAGAATGTATTGATGAGAATATAAATTGTTAAGAATTTATTTAAAAGTTTGTGTATGTTACCAGAGTTTTAACACTTTTTTTAGGAATTCAATATTCTCAATAATTTGTGGTCTTATTTAGGAAATCATAAATAATTTATGTTCCCATTTTTTAAAAGTAATTATAGTTATTGACATTTATATGGATAATATATGACCATGGTATTCACATATTTGGAATGTAATCATCAAAAGATAAGAAATAATATTTGGTAAATTAAAGTTATGTTCATTTTTGAAATATAGTTACCTTCTTTATAAATTTCTAATTTTGGAAAGGTGATAAGGTTTACAGTTTAAGTAATTATTTATATTGACCATTTAATGAAGTATTTGAGATTAATGTACTATATTTTCATAAAAAGAATTAAATTAACTTGATAACCTATGCTACACAATTTTTTTTATAAATATGATAGATAAAAAGAGGGAATTGTAATTATTTAATGGATATTATTTACATTAATACATCATGCCTACAAAAATCAACTCTTAGAGTAATTTATTATGTGGAGTTTTATTAATGCATAAAAATGGATAATATTGTGATTATTAAATGGAATAAAATAATGTAATAATATATTCTTGTAAAAATTAATCAAATATAATATAATGATCTTCAAAGAAATATTATACATTTAATTATACGTTTGATGAATGAATTTTCTTTTCACATCTTCCGAATTGATGGCTTTTTCATTGTCATATTTTTCTTGAACATGTTTTCAATGACACTATATTAGTATTTCAATGTTACTTTTCCCATATATATCCATGTTCTCATATCCCTCCAATGTTATCAAATAATGAATCTCATTTAAGCGCTAATCTAGATGACCTTCACACATCTCTTTCACTCATTTCAACATGAACTTTTATTAAAACCATTTATTATTTGGGAATTAAATAAATGTATTTTAAAAATTAAAACTCTTGATTACCGAATAGAAGTTCGAATTCATGGGGAAAAAATAATTTTATGGGTAGAATGTATTGCCTTAAAATTTTATGATTTTTTAAATAATGTTTATTTAGATAATATATTTCATTACATTAAACATCTATTTTATCTTTAACTACATTTAAAATCATGTTTAATTTATTTTACACACAATAATAATTTTTTATGAAACATGAGATACTATGAAAAAATTTTAATATAATATTGTATTTAGCACACATATTTTAGAATTTCATGTATGAATAAAAATATCTAAATTATGAATTTATATGGTTTACAAATGAATATATAATTAATTATTTGGTGACTAACTAAATAAATATTGAAAATAAAACTCATTTAGACGTTAAAGAAATCATTTTATAAAGAATAATTTCAATGTGAACATTTGCACTTTACCTCAATAAATTTTAAAAATAGATTTTACTGAATGATTTTAATAATCTTTATATGAGATATATTTATGAAAATTCATAAAATTCATCTTATTTGTTTTCATTGTGTGATATAATAATAAATCCAATTTTATGAGTAAAAAATTATTTTTTTCTAAAAAGTATGATTGACACATTTAACAAACCTATTTTAAAATTTAATTCACCAAAATTATATATAAATTATTATAAAAATAAAGAAAAATATTTGTTAAATATAATTTAAAAAAATATCATTTGTTAAAACTAAATTTAAAAAATATCATTATTTAAATATTGTTTATTTTTATGGAATCATTGATTTTTCAATGAATACTGAAAAATATTGTTTTTTAAAGATAAATGAATTTGTTTTAAAAAACATTACAAGGATTATTTCCCATTAAACAGGTTTTTGAATTATAATTATTTTTATATTACATTTATTGCAATGTTTATATTAAAATGTTATAATTTCTACCAAATTTTATATTTGGAAACCTTCATTTTCCACAGGTATATAAGCTAAATTTGAAAAAATAATTCCCAAATTACTTGAATGGGATATAGAATAAATTTATTATCTATTTGGAAGAATGAAAATTAATATTATATAATAGTTTTTATGAATTTTTTACCAAAATGAATAATAATAATTGTAGAAATTAATTATCACGTTTAATGTTAAAATGAGTTTATGTGAAGATAAACTAAAATGTTGACATAAAAATGACCTATAAACTTATCCAAACCCCATTTTATGAAAATATGTTGAAATTAAAATTCCTAGGGTCTTATAAATATCCATTTTGAGCTTTTTATTATGTAAAAAACGTGGTTAAATGTTATTCTTCTAAACAATTCCATATCTCCCTTATCACTAACTTTTAAAAAGACACCCATTTATCTCCTATTCAAACAAACAAAAGCCATTGGTCCTGAAATTAACAAATTAAATGTCTTACTTAAATCCCACCCCAAATCATGGAGTCCATTTTGAGATAAAACAATCCAATCTAGTTTGGCTTTAGTTTAAACCTAAAGTTGATGTCATAAAAAGTGGTAATATTTTGAGGTATGCATTTGTTACATATTCCTATAACTATATCAAATATTATTATATTATTCTACCATAATAAAATAATTACCCCAATATATGTATATATTTTTTCTATAATTACATATCTTATATTAATCTCCTCTTATATAAAATGGGAAAAAACCATCGACATTGTGAACGTAGGAATACAACCTCACGAACAGATGTTATTCAATTTCCAAAATGAACTCTCACCGAAGGATATAATGATGTATTTAATTTTAATATGTTATATTTATTTAATTATTATTCCTATTAATATAAAATACCACATATAACTTCTTAACTCCAAACCCATTAAAAACTATAATCTCGCTCATGCCTACGGCAGACTACTGCTTCACGTACCGATGTGACGTGTTTCTCATTTTTTATTTACATGGATTGTAATAAGGATATATAAAATGAATATTAATGATATTTATTAAAAAATGATACATATTAAATTATTATATCAGATATATATACTTTCATTCGATTATATGGGTGACATGGTAATGTTGTTTCTGTGTACTATATTTTACCACCTAACGGAACGATGTGATTTGTTTTATAGAAATTAAATTTATGGAAGGTAATTATAATAAATTTAATTATTATTTGTGTTATATAATACATAAATATTTTTATATAATGTTAATATATTATTTAATTTTTATTCATTTCATTCATTATAAAAATTTAATCATTTTTCATGCATTCGTAAGACCTCTCATATCCAAAAATGGTGTATTTAATTTTACATCTCCTGGTTTTATGGATTAATGTATGTAAATATATTCATAAAATATATTATATTTAAATAATTCATAAAATATGGATATTATATTTACTTGATCAAAATAATAGTATCAAAAAAATCATAACATTCTGAAAAAATAATGGAGCTATTAACCCAAACAAGATTTAAACATGGAATCGTTAATAATGTGATAATAAAATATCAAAAGTAATCCATAAATGTTTTTATATATAGAGGTGTTATTCTTCAATAAATTTAAAATAAATGTATATTTTTTATAAATATGGATCAAATGTGTAAGAAATACATTGAGGCTTATGGAAATGGATTTGCGTCTCAATTTTTACTTCAATGACATGCATTCCATATTCACTACATATTTTTAATGTGATATATATTACACATATGAATTTATATTATGTAGATTCTATATAAAATTACTTTTATTTACATATAAATATTATTATCACCCTCTCATTGGTTTTATTTTTCCAATGATTCCAGATCTATAATTGGTTTTTATCTATAATTTACGTTTTTATGGCATATGTTTTGTTATGAACCTATATGCTCAAGTTCTGTGTATATAATAAAAATTTCACATGAATTATAATCAATATTTTTAGATTTATGATATTAAAAGTTTCAATAAATTATTTTCTTTAATTTTGAATATGACTAAAAATATTAGAAAACAGTAAATTTCTTATGTAGCAATCTCATTGATTATCGAGATTGATTTGGATTATGATTTGATGAGAAAATTGTACGATCTATTTCAAACGAAACACGTGAAAATTGGTATCCTTAAGTTTTTCAATTGGAATGCATATTTTCCCTTCATTTAAATCTCTTAAGGGGATATTGATTGCAAAAGAATATTTTTAATTAAAGCTGACATTATTTATCACTTTCATTAAAAACCCATATTACATCTATAATTATGATTTATAAAAATGTATCCAAAATTGTTTAATCATACAATGTTATTGATTAATGTAATCTTTAACCTTTTTTATTTTTTTAGAAAATTTATTTAATGTAATATTCATGTCAATTTTAATACAATGTATGCTTGGAATTTACTAAAAATATGAAAGGAATATTTGTTTTAACATGAAATAAATTTTCCACATCAATGACTACCCAATGTTTAAATAAATCCATTTATAATTTTATAATAACATTTTAAATGAAAAATATTTTCATTTTTTTTTAAATTTCTTTATTTTGAATGTTATTTTAAAGGAAATATTTTTTCCACAATAATTATTTTAAATTAATTTAAATATTTTTTATAAGATTTCAAATTTATATAAAAATTAAAGGATCTCCACAATACATTATGAATTAATGTATTTAAAACTATTAGGTTAAAATAAATCTTATTTTCCTCAAGACTCGTTTATTTGATCTATAAATACTCATTTGTATGATTTAGGGGATATTTTAAATGAATAATATTTTGAAAATATTTTAGGTTTTAAAAACAGTTTGTCAAATTCGTAATATTATTCTTCTCGACAGAGTTTCAATGTATCTTTCAAAATAATTTTCTAGAAAAAATGGTTTCATTTGATGTTACTATTTCATTATTTTATATATGTTATATGGATACAATATTAATTCAATCCATTAATGGTTTATGTATAGGATGAATAGATTTTCGGGAAAACCATTCTTTATCACATGAGTTATGTCATTATAAAATTATGAAATTATTTAGAAACCCCTTCAATTTTCCAATGTTATGCTATGTTGAACTATTTTTATGAACTCACATTTGATTATTTTTTTTCTAATTTTAATAGTGTTTAAAAATAGTTTGGTACACAAATGTATGGATTATGGGACAAGTGGAAGAAATATCTCCCTCCAATGAATTGGAAAATAATCAATGTTGTATGATATAAAATTGTATATGAATGGATATCCAAATAACAAAAGAAGTTGCAAGTGTAGTTTTCACAAGCCATAAAAATGGTATATTGGTGGTTATCCCAATCCCAAAATAGGGATCACATGAGAATATCCCAATCTTTATGTTGGTAGACAAGTGATTAACCAAATTCTAATGTGATATAAATTTATTAGGGGATAACCTCTACATATGATTTTACATACTTATGGGTATGTCAAAAATCAGCATTTATTGCCAATGTTATTTTCTTAGGGATCTTACCAATGATTACACTATGATTCAAGCCTTATAGACTGCCAATGTCTATTCCATTACTCACATTTATGATCTATGATATATATGGTACCATTTTTTATATGTTATTCTCATATTCTCATACAAATTGTTAATGTTATATTAATAACTCTATTATTTACTAATACTAAGAATATGAGTTCATCCATTATTATTTTTTATTTTTATGGGATATGAAAAATGGTATTTTTAATTTTATATCAATGTAGGGTGGTAGTTATGACGAAGATAGTGGGAGATAATGTAGCTCAGATATGGACTCGTTGCTATGTGTCAAAGTTACTAAAGTAACCACATGTAAAAGAATTTTATGTTGATAATTATGTTATGTAATGAATATTAATCTAATAAGATTTAAATTTTTTGAATAATATGTTTGTCTCTTCACATGAAAAAAATCTGATCCTACATCATTTTGATATGTGAATCCAAAACAATTGACCTCCTAGAAAAGATCTACATTTGGGATGTAGTAAAATTTAATGACACACACGTTTCCATCATATATGATATTAATAATAGTTTAACCTCTATTATTTTTTTATCAATTAATGAATCAATATGTATAAAGATAATAATTATTCTGGATTACCTTCCTAAAATGGATGGGAATTACTAAATAAATATTCAAACACTAGATGACTTGCTTTGTAAATATGAAATTTATTTTTGTGGAACATTGGGGGATTGAATTAATTTAAAATAGTATCCATACAAAATATTCTCAAGAAATGATATAGATTGATATATTGTATTTATATAATTTTCATAAATGATAATATACATAATGTTGGGTATATAATAGAAAATTTTCTTTCAGGACCTAACCATGTTCTGGAGATGAATATGAAAATTCAAATGATCTACAAAGGAATGGGTTGGTGCCAAATATAATAGAAATCCAATATAGATAATTTTCAATGAATGTTATCATTTTCTATGAGATATTACTCATTTTTTATTGTATCTCCAAGGATGGGACATTCTCCAATTGGTATGTAATAAAATTTGTCTCATTGTTATGATGGGACTTTTGGAATAATTGAAAGAAATGGTGATATGTATTACCGGTTTTATTTGATTCCATGGTTTAACATAATTCATAATGATTTACTTTTTTTAATTATGAAAATACTTTCCTAATGATTATAATGCAATTCAATGGGATCACATTGATCATGAAATAGATGATTTATTTTTTAACACATTGATTCAAACCATGGATAAGCATGATAATATATTTCATAGAAAATGTATTCGATTGTTTGTATTATTATGGAACCCTGGTTAGACTGATAAGGAAACATGTGAATGTGATAAATATATGTTTTAATAGTGGAAAAAATTAAAAATATTTATAAATTAAAATATTTTCATTCACTAAATTAATAATTTTGTTTACAATATATTCTTAGTTTATCACACAACTAAAAATTATAATTTATTTTACATTAATATAATATATTTTTGGTTTTTTAGAATAATCACTATGGGTTTTTAATGATTTGGAAGAGTTTATAAGGGTTTATGTTTAAATATATTTTTTTATAAAATGTGAAACTTCTATAGGAAATAGTGAAATAGAAGTTGGGATACCCTAGAAGAATAATGTTAAAAACATAATGGGGAGGAACTCTTTATCTAATAAAGAAATATGAAACATGTGGTTTATAGACTTATTACATGGTTATAACATGTTGTTTGAAACTACTTTTACAAATCATGACACCACCTATAAATTTTCCAGTATTACTTTCTTGTTTGAAAATTGTTTTTACATATTGTCCTTCCCAACATTAAGACATGATTTTGTAAATAAAAAAATTGTAATTTTTGTTCCCATTATTAAAATAAAACTCTAATTTATCTCATCTTATCTTATATTCATAAACCCTATGACGACTCGTAGAACATATGGAATATACTCCCCATTTGGAGCCTTTTTTTATTTAATAAATAGTTGTTTGATCTATGAAATTGAACGTAATAATACACATCCCTCGTTCTCTATCAATAAATATTAGATATACTCAATTTCAATATATCTTAATGTTATATCTATTCTATTAAGGATGGATCAAATATCTATGATGCGATTTGATGAGATCTTGATGGGATATATTGAAGGAATGGTGTTTTGATCTCAAATATAGAGGTTTCATTGTAATATTACATTTTTTCAACATTATAGATGTTGGTGGATTCTATCTATTATCCACTTGTTCTATAACATGATGGATTCAATATATAAATTAGTTATTTTAAATTTAATATTAATATTATGTGAAATTCTTTTCTAAACCCCTTATGGTCATATAATTTTAAGAAAAATATAAGTATAATGGTTATTTATTAGGAAATTACATTGATATAAAATATCAAATAATAGAGTTGTATTAATATAAAATAGTTTTTTGATTAATGGTAAAAAATTGAAGAATTTGTCTGTGTGAAATAATGAATGTGAAAACTTTGCATACATTGACAGCTATGGCACATTATTTTTAGTGGGTGTGAAGTATATAATGGGTGAGCTTCTAGACTAAAGGAACCAAGTAAATGATCATATATTGATGACATGGTGGATCAATGTAAATCTTCTCCTGAATATAGTAGAAACAAATTGACAACCATGTGTGTATGGGATTGTGTAATCGGTGTGAAAAGTTGATCAACTATATAATCATATACTTATTTTAAAATAAATTATTATTACATATAAACTAATTGATGTTCCAGTAATTTGTTTTTTTATATAAACTATGAGATTACATTTTAGTGTCCTGGTGGTGTGTGTGGGTAATTTTTTCAAGATTTCATACTAGAAAAGATTATTAACCCCTACATATGCATTATGGTGGCTATGCATGTATTTATTTCCACGATTTTTTAAAGTGGATGATTTAATTTTTTCTAGTATTTTTATTTCTGTAAATGTCTAGTGACTTATATTGGAGTTTATTATATACATATAGTCTTCATATGTACCACCTTATTACCCGATTCATGATTTAACAATGATTTGTTTTTATTGGATTATGGATTCTATTGTTACTATAATATGGGGTTTTTTTGATATATAATTTGGACATTATCCTTCTTTAATCATCCATAACATATTTTGGCTATGTAGTTAATATTTTTTCAGGTTAGTATTTCATTATTAAAAATGAAAAAATCATCTCAAAATGTTATGGTAAGCCCTCAACAATTATTTTCATCATTTCTTTCATGTGGATGTCACAAATATTTAGCTTCACCTTACATGATCCAAATTTAAATGTTATGGTTTTGATGTTACACTATATTCCTGATTATAAATTTTCCATAACCTCTATTGGGATATTCTGCAACATTCACTTTATAATCGAATAAATTAATATTTTACTCGTTGAATATTAATAGTAATTAAATATAAACATTCTCCTATAAAAAACAGAGAAAAAAATTATGTTTAAAATATCATTCAATGAAATAAAAACAATTTTGTATATGAAAAAATGTTAAATTACACTATTAAAAATAGTTATGAAATATAATATCCCAAAAATTGTCATATAGGATTTATTTATGTTGAGTGAAATATTATAATAAAGAGATTTTATTATATATAATATTCCACTACTGTGAGGTGGGGATCCCTTTATTATCATATTATAGGAATAATAACATATAAACTTTTTTATAAAAGATAAAACTTATTTTATAATTATAAACATTACAAAAAAATCTTCTAATTTAAATTGTAAAAAATGTGTTTGAAACCATCATCTCAAATTACTTATAACAAATGTTGGTAAAAACATCTACTCTTTTCATATATTAAAAATAATATTATAATACACCGCCTTTATTCATATTCATATGAGATTTTTAAATTCCATTACATTCATCCTAAATATTTAGAAACACTATTCTTATATGTATTATATGATTCATTTTTTTAAAGAACACTTAATAAATTAGTATAACTATTTTTTTGACCCCTTTAAAATCAATAATATTCATTAGTGGTACATGATATTTATTAAACTATTTTATGAAATTGATATCTCATTTTCTAATATATATGATATTAAGTAGACTATAATGTTAATCATATCAATTATGACTCTTGGATAGTTGAGGGGGTAACTCATTTCTTAATGTATCATAATGATAAACTCAAAATCACTCCCATATTATCATTTTTATGGGTTTCAAAAATAAATATATGAAAATTAAAATACAAATAATACAAAAACCTTACTTTTTGGGAACTTTTATTAGGTATTATACAAGATAATCCAAGGGAACAATAAATTGTTAGAACCAACATTATTAAATGGTCGAGGTCCTAACAAGTGACTACTTTATATGTAATAGAAAACAAAATTCATAAGGGGATTAAATCTCACCTTATTATCCAATTCTATTTACAATATATATATATATATATATATTTCATGGAATCCATATTCCACTCACCAAATAAATATATTCAATCCCTATTAGTTTGTTGCTATTAAAATATCTCATATTTTATTCTACTAACCCTAATAAAAAACCAACAATATTTACACATATTAAAATTAATCTCATACACATGAAACAATAAACCCTCTCATGTAAAGTATTCAATTAATGTGATATAAACACTAACACTCCACAAAATAAAATTAATACTATGTTAGATCTCATACACAACACAAAAAATTAATTTTAAACAAACTGCACTATTATAATAAAATATTATTACATAATTACGCATAATAATTTAATTAGTGGGTATAAATACTATTAACTGAATTATAAAATTTATAATGTAACTACTCACCAAAAATATATTAATTAATTATTATGAAATAAATACTGAATTTCCAATAAGGTTATTTTATTTTTTGAAATATGTTTTCGTCAAAAATATTGTTTATTTATTTTTTTATAAAATTTTATAATAAATTTAAATACAATTTATTAATTGTATTTTATATAAATAATATCATTTTTGAAATCATAATATCAAAATCACATTGTCTCAAATGATGATATTTCATATATATATTGATTTATCAGTAATAATTCAAAAATTAATGAATTTTATTAAATAATTTTTTTTAGGAATTGAAAATGATAAATTTTGTTTTTTAATTAATAATTATAATATATTATTTAAAAATATATTACATTAATTGATATCAATTTTATTACATAAATTGAAAAAACTCATTAGTTACTTGGAATGGCATTTAAAATAAATATTTTTTATGTAATTCTTTTTACTAAATTAAATAAATAAATATTTTTGAGTAATTTTATTGAAATTAATAGATTCTATATTCTAAAAATTGTTTTAAAATTAAAATAATATATTTATAAGCATGGGAATGAGGAATCCATGTTAGATACTTAAAAATTTATGATTTTTAAAACAGGTTTTTATATGGATTTACAAAGTTATTTTTAAAATATATTCCATACATTTATAAATATTTAATTTGAAAAAAATTATTCTATATATAAAATTAGGTTGTTATAATTTGGTAAATATACCCCGTTTATTTTTGTTCATTATTAATAGTACTAATGGTAAAATTTATCACCCCATTAAATGGAAAATCAGGTTATTTATGACTTAAACTAAGTGATAAGGAAATAAATTTTCATTATAATTATTATTGGATTTTCTTTTCTTTTATTACATTAGGATTGAAACATATATGTATAATGTAATCTTTACCATCAAAATTATTTATATGAAATTCAATGAAAATAATGTTATTAAATGTCTCTCTCTTTGTTTTACATATATAGTATGTTCTCACATAGAGAAAAAAATATTGTCATTGATGATAGTAAATATCTATATTGAGGTTAACAAAATTATATTTGTTATAGTTATTTTATAATTATTTGAAATTATAAAATTAAATTAATATCTTTTGCAACAATGATAAAATATTTGTTCAATTAATTGGGAAATAAAATTAATGAATTTAAAAATATTAACTGTTATACATTATCAATGAGTTAATGTCTCCAACTAATGTTATGAATATATATTAATTTTTTAGTATGTATGAAAATATTATACTCTAATTGTATATTTTTTAGGAGTCATTTAATTGTCAAATTAATAGAATAGTGTTACAAATTACCTTAATTATATTTTATTAATCATTATATTTTAATAAATTATTTCAAATTCATAAAAAAAATCATCCAAAAGAATTGGATATGAATATAAATCATAAATGATCTTTTTTTGGTCATTTATCATTTTATTATAAAATTATGAACTCATAAATAGTATAAAACAGTAATATTAATTAAATTTTCAGAATGGTTAATTAGAGGGTAAAAAAAAGATAATAGTGAAAAAATTAAGAAAAAATATGAAGCTTTTCTTGGAAATGGGGATGTAAAATTATAGTTATATTTACATTTATTTATGAATATTTTGAGCCATTAGAGTATATAAAATATTTAATATTATTCTATATATTTATTATATTACAAGAATTTCCCTCCCGTGAATTATAAAAGGACATATCTTATTTATCTATGTTACACCACTTTGACGAATGTATCTAAATAAAACCATATCAATTACTCTTATCAAAAATATTAGAAATATATTTTAGGACAAATTCATTAAAAAAATTCAACATTAGGTCTCATAAGAGGTGATTTACAGTATCAATGTGGAAGAAGAGGTAACCATCATTACCAACTTTTTCACATTTATTTTATCTTCTACTTCAATAAAATGTGTTGTGACCATAATAAAATAACAAAATAATCATAATAATTATACTATTAAATTATTATTATTAGGGGATATCCATACACCATCATTTTTACAACGTATAAAAAGTGAAAATATCACTAGGGTGTGCATACGACTTATCGTCTATTTGAAGCTTTGTAATTTATTTTTCAACACCACTTTACATAGATGGTTATAATGATAGATTTGATAATTATATATGGTATTTAGGACATTATTGTGATTATATAACTATAATATAATATATAAATTCATATCTTTAAGTCCCTTTCAAAAAAATAATGTTGCCTAAACATATGTGTCGACAAGCATGTAAATAAAGAAATGTGATCTGGGTTTCATTTATTATATTTTTTGCTGGAAATAATGATGGATTTAATTTCAATATATGAATTATTATAAATAATAGTGATTATATAACGTTTTATTACAACTCACCATTCTATAATTACATCCATTAAAAACTGAAAAATGATTTCATACATACGTATGACCTACCATCTCCCTGAGTGTGGTAATTCATTTTTCTATATTTATTTTTATAGATGACTATAAACATAAATATGTGATATATATGTGATATCTATTAAATGAAATAAATTCTATAAACTACATAACCATAAATAATGTACAATGACCAGAACTACCAATTGAAAAATGAAGAAGTTAACACTAGAAATAATAGATATAGTAAATGAGTATTAAAAAAATATGATAAAATGGTATAAATGGATCATGTATGATATTATAAACATGTATATAGTTTGAGGATGTAATTATTATAAATATAAATTTATTATATATGAGTTAAAACATGATTTTCTAAATTTAAATTGGAGGTACGACATATGGTCTCAAAACCAACTCTCTTGAGGTAAATTTTCTAATATGAACCTCTTTACATATAAGTGTCTTATATAATGTCCAATTAAGTTATTTAACATGGATATCTATTTATCATGATGATTAATTATTCAATTAAATTTAATCATTTAATATGAATTTTGAAATGAAAATGAAATCCTATTTTTCTTCATGATCGAGAAAACTTTTATTCGAAATATATAATTCTTAAATTAGTATTAAAGAAACCTACTTTTTAAAAAAAATATTTACCAAGAACATTTTATGTTATCCTTTGATTTATTACATACTGTTGAAGGATTCAATTAATTTTTTCTATAATGGGGTCATTATCAATGTTCATTAAAAAATATTAAAAGGAATGTTTTTTAACTTATACGGTGTTTGTAGACTTTACCGAAACCCATGGAATTTTACACCATTTAGCTTCTTATATAATATTTCAATGATTTTTAGAAGGAAAATATTTATAAAAACATATTTTTTTGAATTTTATTTATTCTTTAAAAATAATTATTCTAGGAGAAAATATTCTTTTATAATGAATACATTTCATCCCTTAATTAATATTTTAGATATTAACATTATATTGAATCATTCACTTTCTTATGATCATAAAACATTAAATTTGAAATAATTATTAATGTTATTTTTTATTTGGGATATAATTATTTCATAAATAGTATACTTGTGTCAATTCTGTGTTTTATATTGAATTTTATTTAATTAACAATTTAATCCCATTATAAATAAAAAATCTTTTCACAACATGGATACTTTTGGACAACGAAATTTTTTCATGAATTAAATCAATCATTTTACATATGATTAATGAATTGGAATAGTAATGATTAGTTGGGCCTTGAATTATGTATCCCCTCCACACAATGAATGACCTCATGAGAAAAATAATTAAGATGACACTAAATGGGTTTTTACCTATAGTTTCGAACTAACATGGTGTAAGATCAAGATATATCAAATTTAATTATGATTGAGATCATGACACCCAAAATTATGAATTTCCTTCATTGAAATTTGACATATTATTTTCTATGTGATTAAATAAATTTTATTATCCATGAATGAATTTAATTATCATTCATTTATTAAATAGAATATTTTTTTCAGATAATTATATATCCCTATTGATTATGTAAATTTTCTAATTATTGTTTTCGTTCAACATAAAAATTTCAGTTCATATAAGCTCACCCAATTTATTTTTTTCTTTTACCCAAGGTGTGAAGAATTATTTTATGAATAATTTCAAGGATGAAAAAATTATTTTATGGAATTTATTTGATATTTCTAATTTAATATTGGAATCAATTATGTAACTAGTTCTTTAAGAATAATAAACTATTCAACCCTTTGGGAAGAAATTACATGTAACTAGTGCCAATGTAATAAATTGTCCACATAATCTATTCTACTAGGATCAAGGTATTTTTAGTTAATTTTAGTTGAATTTTAGTCATATCCTTAGGAAATTAATTTTAAATAACAATAGATAACCTGTGAATAATGACAGTCACTTATAATATTTATAAATTCTCGCAATAAATGGATTTTTTTATAGATAATAATTGATGATTAATATGATCTAATTAAATGTCTTCTATTATTTAGTAACAATGACTAATTGAAGAATTTGAATCAACACAAGTTGACAATGTATGGATTTCCCAACATTGAAAACCACTATAACTGGTGTTATAACTTATAAGATTATAGAAAAAATAGAGATGGATAACTCAGGTTATGAGGAATAACATTTCCTATGAGGTCCAAAAAATAACAGGTCGAATTTTTACCTATACCCAAAATTCTATGAACCATTGGAAACCAGGCCATTAGTATATACAAGTACCAATATATTATCCCAATCATGTGTATAGACACCTATACCCATTATTTATAAACCATGGGGATGAAAATTTAAACGAAAACTATTATACCCATGGTCTGACAAAACTAGGGGTATGGGTCTATATCTACAGTTTCTTCAAACTATGGGTATATGTCCTAATTTAAGAAAATAACCCCACTAGAATTTTATCCCTACACCTAAATCCTATAAAAAACAACTTTACCTCTATCGTATACCAAATTTTATGTTCTTATATAATCATATATATATATATATATGAAAAAAAAATCCTTTATAATAATTAATTTATTATTCTTATTAACGAATAATAATGGACCAAAAAATACAAATCATTTTACAAAACCATGGGTATATTTTTTCATATGAAATTTTAATTTTCTCATGAATTCAATTGTAAAGATTTACAAAAAATCAAGGATATAGGGGTGAATTATAAGCAAGGTTTTCGAAATGGTGGGTTTAGGTTCTTCCCATAGAAAATTTTTTCCCATGAAAATCCAATACCCATAGTTCTCTGAAAATTTGTTCTTTAGGGGTACCTATACCCACAATATTGGGAGAATTGTGTGTATAGGTTCTTCCTATAAATTTTACCCTCTATGGATATTGGGGTAACCTATAACCATTGTTTTTTTCATGACCATGGTTATGGGGTAATTTTATTGTTGTGAATTGTTCCACAGTGGGATTTTAAAATGTTGGATCACTACATGCTACAAAGCCTCCATATTTTATTGGAACTATAAATCAATTAATATATAACCAATATATTAAATATATTGGAATGATATTATTTTATTTAAGATATAATTAATGTGGAAAATTTAATTTTTACAGTTTAATTTTTTGAATGAGATTATGATATATGGTTGTAATTGATCCAAATTACTAAAGTGGATAAATAAATAGAATGCATGGAATGGTGATATTTTATATTTTTATTTATCAATAAATATATTCCCCATGATTATTAAGATGGAATTGAATGTACATCGTTAATCAAAAATGAAGGACGATGAAATAATTTTTAAGTGTGAGAAAAAATATAGAAGATTATAAAGGGATTTTCACGGATACATATATATTAAAAAAATAATATTAATTCATTTTTATAGCTTTATCAATGCATATAAATGGAATTTCTTTCTTGTACATTTTGAAAATAAGAGGACATGGTATCAAGCTCCATGGAGATGGAAAATTACTATCCAATTTGTATATATTAAATGGGAATCATTAAATAATGTGGAAAATGATAACCAATGAAAAAATGGGTTTAATGGAATATAATAGAAGGATGAATCATCCTATATGTTAAAATTATTAAAATAATAACCCTAGTATACTCTTAAATGAAATGTTATTTTTCATCATTCTTGGGGAGAAAATCAATCAGGAATGTGAATTCATAGGTAACTATGGGTCCTATAATGTTTATTATTTTAAATGTATTTAGATGAGGAAAAATAAAAATCAATGTAATAAGGATGAAGAAAATGTTAAATAGAATAATCCAAGTGGATATGAAAAATAATATTTTATTAATATAAGATAATTTGAATGAATAAGGTGCTTGTGTATTTGGATTCAAAAATTATGATGTAGAATTATTTTGTCCATTATATTATATTTATAAGAGTCATGAAACATATATTGTTTGTAATATAATATTATTCTAGTAAATATAAATTAAATATTAAATAGAACAGATAACTATAGAATTTTTTTAGTGTTTAGATGATATATTTCGTGAATACAAGAATTTAGGATATAGAGCCCTTAATGTGTTCCCTATGTTGAAATAATAATGTTTAGTTGGGATAAAGGGAATATTGACTCTGAATAAGGTAATGGGGTATTATTGTTAACCTTTATAATGGTTTTTTACTTTATTTAAAGGTAATTTATCATGGTGTTTACATTATTTTTGGATTTATATGATATATTTGAAAGGGTAAAGTAAATCTTGATTAATATTATTACTAAGAATGGTCAATTAATTTACTTTTTTTAATGTAACGTTTTTAACTTCATTAAGTCATCAAGGGGTAAATTCCTAAAAAATATATTTTGTTTTGAATATTGTTGTTTCTTTATAGTATCCTTATATTTAACTACACATTGAATTGATTATGTAGAATAGTAGATATTATTGGTTGAGGTAAAATAATTTTTTATCATATTGGATAACAATTGATATCAATTTTCATTTTTTAAAATATTCAGTTGCTGAAAAAATACAATTTATTGTTATAAATTTGTAAAATTCCTCCAAGAACGGAAAATAATTCCCTCTCGAATATCAATTTCATGTTGTAATAGATGAATTGGGAATTGGTAAAAAAATGAACAAGATTATATTACGATTATAACATGGAAATAATGCAAGTATGTTTATTTTCCAAAGTTATTTATACGGATAGTAAAATAATCCTAGGACATTTGGTTAAAGAGTTTTATATGAAAAAGGTATCTCTTTAATTTTCTTACCATGAAAAAAATGGAAATTTATACCTTCATATATTTATGATTTCTTATTGGTTAAAATTATAATGACACATTTCCTTATTAGCCAATCTTAATCCTTGAGCATTATTTATATCATTCCTTGTCTTCATTTTACCTTATAATTTATTTTTTTAGAAACATACTATTTTAGTAACGATCATACATCCCTTCCAAACTTTTTAACATGATTTCCTATTTATCATTTTTAAGATGTGGGTTCTAAAAGAAGTATAGTAAAAATCTATTGAATATTGAATACATTTTCATGTTTCTAGGATTCAATTTATTATAGGTGGTTTCTACCAAACACATATATTTTGAAATTATTATACGTTCGATATCATACCCAATAAGAAACATATTGTATAATTGAACATCAATATAATACTAAAATATTATTATTTAAATATTTTATTCGCATTTATTTGGGAGGTTTGAATAGTATTTATAAAATTTTGAAATTTATAAAGGAACTAGACAATAAAAATACATATACTAATAATTAATAAATATGTACTAACTTTTCATTAAGGTAATTTTATGCTTTAGAAATATGTTTTCTATAGACAAAATTTATTGATTATTGTGGTAAATTATTAAAAACAATATAAAACCACATTTAAATTATATTATATAAATAATATCATTTTTAATCACCATTTCAAAATTTTCAATCTGTAAAATTTTGAAATATTTTTAAAAAGTATGATTTTTCTGAAAATAGTAAAAATAATACCGATTTTTATTGAGAATTGTATTTTGGATTAAGAAATTTTCAATGTTAATTTTTTCAAATATTAATAGTACTCATATATTACTAATAATTCTATTATTTTCAATGGAATAAATGTTATGATTCAATCTATTATATAAATATTTTTATGCGAAAAATTTATTTTTTTAAAAAGCTATTTTTTATGGATGAGGTATTTAATTTTTAGTAAGATAAATTAATAACAATCATTGAATGATATATATTAAATTTGTATATGATATATTCAATAATAATTTTAAACATTAATTTAATATATTTCCAAGCATTGGATACGATCCAAAAATGTTTTATATTAAAAAATGTATTTTTCTTAAAATATGTTTTAACTATGTTTTGCATAATTATTTGTAAAATTAATTTCCTCCACTTATAGGTTTAGAATTGTAGAAAATGGATTCCATATTTGAAATTAAAATGTTAAAATATTTTTAATATTCCCCCAATATTTTTTTGACATCAAATTTAACCGTTGTAAATTTTATTACTATAGTAATGTGTAAATTTGGCTAATCTAGGTGGGATCTAAATGATAATGCCATAATATTTCATCATAATGTATACTGGATGAATGGAATTAGACCCCTCTACCCATAGTCTCAAAATCGATTTTCAATGAACAATTATCCATGAAAATGATCTATATAATATTTAAATATATGAATTTTACGAAGTGTCCCACTCTTAGATTTAAATATATATTATTTACCCACCTAGGGAAAAATCATGTTTTAAATGATTATTTATATATTTAATATACATGTTATATAATAAAATAATTAAATTATAAAATTTATTGAAGCATAATAAATTCAAAAGGACCTAAACTATCGATTTGAAACAAGCATGAAAAAAAGTATTTAAAACCCATAATATCGACAATAATAAATTATTATTATCAAACATGTGTCAAATAGTTATAAATTGGATCGTATTCTATGATTGATAGATAATTATATGCCTCTTTTATATATTTATTATAAATCTAAAATAATTATAATTTATTCTAATGCAAGTTTTACAAAATGGGATCTTGAGATAAGAGATTTTATCTCAATTTCTACTCTATTGAGACATATTTGGTAATATTAAACTATTTAATTTTATAAACATTTTATAATAACAAATTTCGTTATTTAACATGAGTATTTATAAGGACATTCAGATATATATATATATATTAATAATGAATCATTTTATATCACTATTTCAGGAGGAATGTATAAAAGAAAAAAATATTTTATTTCACTTCTGGACCGTGTGTATTTGTCTTTCATATCCAGATATTTCAATGTTGTCTTATTAAAATATTTTTTATAGAATCATTATTTATAAAAGAAATTTTATTTCCTCAAAAAAAATATTTATGTGTTTGTAAATAAATATTTATACTAATTTCTGGAAAAGGTATTTTTTTCATTTTCATTACAATAAGTCAAATGGATTGTTTTTTTAATATATATGTTTTTAATAGAATTTCCCAATGTAATTACAATTTTACAACCTTTAGATTACTCTAAAATATTTCAATGCTTTTATGAAGGAAAATATTTTTGAAAACTTATTCACTTCATTTTCTTTTATTCTATATATTACATAATTTTTGGACAAAATGTACTTTTACATTTGTTACCTCTCATTTCTTGATAATTTTTCTGGATTTTAAATTTCATTTTAAAAGTTATCTTTCATGAGATAATTGAACTTTTAATTTTAATTTAAAATATAAATATTATTTGTATAATGGATATGATTATTTCATATTCCTTATACTATTTATCACCGGTTTTTTACATTCATAGTTAATTAATTAGCTCTGTAAAAGAATTACAAATACATATTATTTCCACAATATAGATATTTTTTTATAAGGCATATTATTCATGGAATAAATTGATAAAACAAAATATGGGAAATGAATTGGGCCTACATTGATGTGTGGGTCCAAAAAATTACATTTCTCCTTTGACACATCGATAGGTCTCATGTGGAAAACAAGTGTGTATGAATTATGTGGGTTTTTACAGAATGTTTTAAAGTATCTTGGTGAAGTGTATTGATCATATTAATATTATGATATCAGAGTTCATTAAAAAAATAATTTTATTCATTTAAAACTAATTAATTATTTTACAATTTTATTATTATATTTATATTTTCCATGTATTCCTTTCATACTCAGTTACAGATTAAATTTATCATGAATAAAGTTACTTTCCTTTGTTTGATGATTATTCTTTATTTACTCATCGTAAAATATATTCTAAATACCTCATATTGATCATTTAAATTCACCCATTTTATTTGTTTTATTTTTTTCCAGATATGAAGAAGTATATCATTAATAAAATCATAGTTGGAATATTTTTTGTGATATTTATTTTATATTTAAAATTTAATATGGGAATCATGATAGGATTTGAATCTTAAAGACTACTAAAATATTCTTTCTTTTTGGATGGAATTACTTGTATCTAGTGTTATTGTAATTATGTAACAATTGACTCTAGGATTCTGGGATCGGGGTATTTATAACAACCATTCACTTAACTGTATGAAAAGATTGTATGGTATCAAAAACCTAGTTTTCTTGTTATGTAATAATATCTTGGGCTAGGTGAGAAAAATGAACCAGTATCTCTCTCCCAGTAGTTCTTCTCACAACAATGTCCTAAATTCCATTATTATTTTATCCTATAATATGTGTAATCAATATTTATCATATTTATTCATCACCTCAAACTAATTCAAGCTAATGTCAAGGTATATGAAAAATAAATCAATTGTCATTCCGATCACATATATATACAATTACATAAATAAAAATTAAAAGGATAAATTTAACATAATTTTAAAAGGTCATACATAAAAATTCATAAAATATAATTTATGTTCATTAATAATAATGCATTGACTAAATAAAAAATAGATATTTATAACATTTAATATGAGACAAACATTTATCAACAAGTTATAAATAAATAATTAACAAATATTTTATATGTTAATCTTGGCTAAAAATGAACATTTCATATTGGATAAATATAAATATTTCATATTATCATTTAAACACTTTAAATTATAACTACATCATATTCAAAATTTATATTTTTAACTAATTTAATTTTAAAATAAAAAAAATATCATATTATTTATAAAAAATACATAAATGTAATATTCTTAACTTGATTATATATAAATAATTCTCTACATCATCCAAAAAACCATTTTTTATTGTTAAAATAAATATAAAAATTATTTTTATAAATAAATATAACTTATATTTATATTGGTGAACTATTTGATAAAAATATAAAAAATATATATATTGGTTTATTATATAATTTTAAAATCCATTATAAAAAATTATTCCATATAAAATCAACATTTTACCTATATCTTATCTATCATAATTGTTTTAGTTATATTTAAACCTACTCTTCAGATTAAATGTTGTCCTAGATAGATCACAAAAGTGAAGGATTTTGACAATATTTAAAGGTATAATTTTTTTCATTTTACTATTAAACAATTTCACCATAGTGGGGTGTTACCAATTGTGGAAACAATTATTGAGGAATGACACTTGATGTTTTAGATTTCACATTCCTGGATCAATAATAATTTCCCATAATTTGTTTCAAGATTCTTTATTTAGATTGATAAAATATTTCTCAAAGTCACAATTTCTATTTGGTACCCATAGTAGAGATCAAACCTGACATTGATATTAGCAATGAGTAGTTCAAAATATAATTCTTTGATTATCAATTTCAAATATTTTTTATCACTCATAATATCATGATCACATATTATGTAGAACGGTTTTATAACATCTCTTATAACCATGCTGATTTTTAATAGGAATATGTCATGAACATTTAAAATTAAGAATCAAAATGACACTTTTAAATTAGATATATCACATATATAATAAAACTATATTTCTCATTTTCATTATTTATTCAAATTTCAATCCAAACTTTGATATAAAATTTTGGGATGAATCTAAATGCATTTGTATGGATGTAACACATCCTAAATTCATTGGAATGAATAGCTCATACACAAGAAAATATATGTTATGCATTTATGATTGGAGTGAGTAATAAAAAATGTAGAATATTAATCCATGAATTAGTTCAAAAGATCTTATCCAATTGAGCTTGATAACAATCATTGTGGTAGACCCAAATGGATCCTCCTTACTATGGTGTCCACTAATTGAGTAAAACCCATGAAAAATTATGTAGGATCTATTCCTTATCTAAAGATTATAAGATCCATTTTCTAATGTGTAATGGTAATTAGGGAGTGTTTTATTTCACTTTTGATGAGTTTAAATATAGTCACACACTCAAAAAACATTAATTTATGTGAAACAATAATTCCTAAGAATCTACTATCCTAGAAATTTCTATAAATATTACATTCAACATTTTACTAATATTTCATACACTTCAACACATTATATTATATATTGAATCAACATATTAATTATTTTATTATTAAAATAATGTTTTTTAAATTTATATATATAATTATATTATTATTACAAACCATAATGATATATTTTTTAAAAGGTAGTGATTAAAACAAATATTATCATTCAAACAAATTATCCTATATAAAGAATCTATTTAATAGTGTCATATACTATGTCATGGGTCACAAAATAATTTTCCACAACATATTATATAATTCTACATTATTGTAGGAATTTTACTTATCATATAAATTTATAAATTATATAGAACAAATTCCAATACCATTCACAACCTGCCAGTCATCCCTATCGATTTCCTAAAAACAATATGTAATCCAACTATTACTCTATACAATGAATCAAAAATCAATTTATGTGATACGTCAGGTCTCCATAATTTTGGTTTCAATGCTAAATTATTCTCATTACACAAATGATTTAATACCAACTAATATGCCCCAATCATGTCCATACATAATTAAAATAGAAATAAAAAATACCAAGTAAACTGTATAATTAATATCACTTAGTCTTAGAGGTTTTGATAATTATAGAAAACATTCAACTAATAAAATTAATTAATTTTATTTTATTTTATAATTTCCCTAATAAAACTGATAATTAATTAGATTTCAGTAAGTCATCAATATCTTCCATTAATGTTTTTGACATGAAACTATTCTACCCATGCCATATAAAGCACCTATAATCATAACATAAAAGAATCAAAATATAATACAGGGTGTAATCAAATTATCAATAATGGTAAACATACATGATATCAATCATGTTTAAAAATTGAGCATCAGATAATAATGGGGGAATGAGAATGTATTCATGTTATAGTAACACGTTTTATGTGAATTAAATTTAATAACACATGGATCGTAAGTCAAAGTACATGGAATAAGTCTACTAGAGTATCTGTATATATATAGAGTTGGATCATGTCATAATAAAAACGTGGAAACAACATAAAACATGAAATCATTAACCTTGGAAAATGATCAATACCAAGGAAAAAAATATAGTGGATGTAGTCCTATAGTTGATGGGGTTTACTCTATAGTTCAATAAAATTAATATCAAATGAATAAAACACTACCCAATTAATTATATTTTTGTGTAGTTTTCGGACCACCCATTACACTATAATACATAAATGAATATCTGTTCCATATAAGGAAACAATACAAATTTAATCTGAGTATAATTAACCTATCACGACCCAACCCATGTCAAGGAAATATTCACAACCACCCGAAGCCCACATCCATTGGCTAGTGGGTGGAGACAACCACCGAAGGGACAATTAACCTCAATGAGGTCTCAAACTATGAAACTGTACATACATAGACAACCAACTCGAGGAAAATTTCAGCGGGGAAAAAATTAAAAGATTTAGCACTATTATGAAAAAAAATTCATAGACCTCTAAATTATATGAATTATGGTAGAGTAAATGAAAAAAAATTGTAAAAAATACACACAAAAACAGAATTTTTACCCATCGTAAAAGAAAAATTGGAAATACTAGTCACTTTATAGAGAAATGCTCCTATATCCCTAGATATTCTGATGGTACGTGCTCCAAGCACCCAATACCTCTAAACTCATATAACGTCACCTTCATCTTGTTTGTATTATAAAAAATCCATGAAATTTGTGATAAATTTCCTCATTATTGTTGGGTATATACATACCCAATAGAATGCCCGAAAAGGATAAAGGGGGAGCAGTAAGAGATAGAACAGAAAAGGAAAATAGTAGCTAGAAAGGGGAAAATGAAATTGTATATCTCAACCTAAGTAGATAGTGAATGGAAACTCATCTAAAGAGAAGTTTCTAGAAAATGTGATAAGAAGAAATTATCAATGAGGCTTATTTACCAAATGTTGGAGAGTATACACATCCAACCATTAGAATCATGACACAAAACAGACATGGAATACCCCACATATGTTCTCTTCTCCTAGAGGGATTGTAACCATAACTCGAGGAATGGGTACCAAAACTAGATATATATATATATATTCTCAGTCAAAGAAACACAATCAATAGAGTAAGGGGATATCAATCTCACAGCTCATCCCATGAAATAGAGTATCCAATAGTTCTAAAATAATGTCCATTTATAAATCTAAGCATCCCATAGTTCTTCCGTAAACACATTCGTCTAAGGAACAAAATCCCCTCCCCTCAATAAACTAACCTTTGGATGGAACTGACTCATCATAATGGTATTAGGTCATGTCTCCTTGACACACTGTAGTGGGGAAATTTTCCCTCTTCCTCATAATTTGAACGATACATAAAACCACAAGTTTACACTGGGTCACAGAGTTGAGATCCAGAATCAATTACAGTAGTCGTGTGAAATCTAACACCCAGACATTCTATAGGGTAAATGCCTAGTTCCTCAATCCGGGGAACTCTACTCCCCAACCTTACTAAAGGGTAAATGCCAGAAAATGAGTTATTGGGGGAATTGTACATCCAATTCCTTCTATAGTGTAAACATCTGATACTGTTATTTGGGGAACACCAGATCGTATCCCTATTGGAGGGTAAATGCCCGAAACATCGAGAAATTGTACTGCCCATTCCAACTGGAGGGTAACTCAAAAATATCATCAAGTAATTCTAATTCCCAATCCATCTAGTGGGTATTCCCTATACTCTCATTAGGGAAACCACTTCCGAACACAGATTGGGGGTTATCCCAGTACTGCCTTCAAGTAACGCCATTAACCAACCCTATTTGAGGGTTACACTTGAGATTCACTGATTATTTTGTATGACCATTACTATTATCGAGTGTCATCTCAACATGTTCCAAAACCTTTATATTTCATAGAATATCTTAAATTCGTCTTATGAGTGAACCATCATAATTTACATTGAACAAATTTTCAGATATGATACTCATGATCCATAATCCATGTTCATACAAAAGAGATACAAACGTATGATGATCTCCTAGAGGTGCTTAAGGGGAACACAACCACTATAGGGATCAATATGGCTTGTATTCCCCATCCATATCATAGTCTTTTCATTGAATGGCATATGTATCCCACAAATTTAGATGTGCATGCAATTTAGGTAGACACGACGTTGTGTACTGGCTAACCGAAACCAATGATCTGTACTGTGGTCATGTCTGATTAATCTGACACCCAGTCTATGTATATTAGTACAGGATGTTTATCAATCCATGTGGTCCCTTACATGACTCGCAAACATGGTAAATATTTTCAGTGTGTCATAGAATATGCTTGTCATTCCATCCTTATATTTTCCTAATACAAAAGTGTGGCCGCTGATTGATATTCCATGTCGTGTGTTCTTCATACTACATAGCATACATTAAGTATTTTTTATAAAACAATGGATCCTAATTCATTATGAATATAATTTCTAATATTTATATTTCAGATCTATATACAACCAATTTTACTATATTGAATTAGGATCGGTGGATTACATCCCTCTAGTGGATAGAGACATGATCATGTAAGAAACATATTTAATTCCATATGCACATCTCATACCATGCATGCCCAGATTCATCCACCTTAGTTTCCATGCCATAAAATCAATAAAAAGATCACCCATTCCAGGAAAATATTTCATATATACACTTATATCATCAGTCCATTACTGTTTTATTATATTTCTTGAATCTGGTGTCTCGATCAACCTTAGTGCCACTTGACAATATTAAATCAGAAAATGGTGGGTTCCAATGAATAATAATGTCAAGAAAGGGTGAATAAAAAGCACCACCTTTTTTTCAATGATCAATATCAATTAATTGATTAAAAATTATCAGGAATGTGATATTCAGATTAGAAACACTTGGTAATGAAATGAAATAATCCATTTTCAATACTTTGGTGCATGCAAAGAGAGGCATAGATTAATTAAAAATTATCAATCTACTAAAAAATTATAAATATGGTAATAAATACCAAAATACAATTATAAACTATTTTTTTGTCAATATTTGTTAATAGTTATCTCACTAATGAATTTGGGAGAATCCGCGATATTCATTGTGCATGAATTTTCCTTCAATCAGAGGTTCAGTGTTTATTGTCAATAAGGAGGAAGACAAATCAGTCACCGAAAAATGGTTGAAGATGAGTCATCCATGGCCAAATCCATCTAAAAATATATTTATAACTGAAATATAGTTTATAATATTTTTTGTTAGTATTTTATTACATAATTAATCAATCCAATTGAACATACTGTCAATGAAAGAGGGGTCATAAAACCCCCCATCGAATCTGGTAATGTTATGCCTAGATTAAACAACATATCTCAGACCAAACTGAGGTCTCATATTTATGATCCAACAAATCATTTAAGATATATGTTGTTTTACTTAATTAATCTTCCACACATAATATAAAATATAATTATTAATATTCTAAAAATATTTTCAGGAACATTGGTTCTCAGAATCACAATTATTCTAAGAACCTAACACTTGAAATATGTATAACAATATTTAAATGTCTTATAATGGAACCCCGGGTCACTACATCATTCCCCTTTTTATGATTTTCATCCTTTAAAACAAATAATAAGAAAAAAACTTGGTATGTTAAGCTCACATCTGGCTAGGAACTATCCTGCATGTTTCTATGTAGCCAAAACCTGAAGTCAAAAGGTATGGTTTATTCAGGAAGGGTACACACTAATTGGTATTTGACATCCATCATGTGATATCTAATAGTGGTTTTATACTCTATTTTTAGCTCTCCCTAGCTAATGGAATGTTTTGGATGATGCATGTGTCTCATCAACTATGATATGTGGAAGACAACATGAACCCTCTCTAACTGTGGGGGTATGGAGAGGTTATAAGAAACCTCACCAACCATATGTAAAATGTTGAATGACCCATTTAAGCTCTTGGATATCTTGCATCCCAGAACAAAACCCCGCATTCATTATCAATGGGATACTCTCATGAAGACTTAGTCTCACTTCTCGAACTCTATGGGCCTACAAAGTGATATGCATATGATTTTGGTCAACTCTAGGTTTTATTCATCTTCTCACAGATGACATGAACATTCCCTATTGGCACCTATACCAACTCTGGCCCATAATAATTGACACAATAATATCATTCTATCATTTGGGTGACCTAAAGGGTATTCTATATTGGTACTCATAAGGATCCTTGTCGATGGTAGAGTTGTAGCTACTTTTGTATGAAAAATATACTAAGGGATATGAGCCCCATAGATCCACCAATTTCCCACCTGGAACCCTCATCATATCTTCTAGCACATGGATAGTGTGCTCTATATACCCATTAGTTTTGGGGTAATGGTTTCTACTTATCTGCATCTGGGTCTTGAATGCCTCATGCAGGCCTCCCCACAATTGTGATGTAAACCGCACATCACGATTAGAGAAAACCATCAAGGGTACCCTATGTTGGAGGAAGTTCTCCAATACATACATGTTCCCTAAAATATCCACTGAACTAATATCCCTGATGTAAAAGAAGTGTGTCGACTTTGTGAGTCAATCTAAAATCACCCCGATAGTGTAATGGTTATTTTATTTTCATAGAGTCTCTATGACGAGGTCTATGGATATGTCTACCCACATCGTCTCTAGGATATCAAGGGGTTGTGGAAAACATCATAGAATTTGTTTCTCTATCATCACTTATTGAATGGTGAGGCATCATGAGGTGAACTCAGCTACACATCATCAACTTTTTGACCACCGAAACTACATCTGAGGAACTCTATACATCATCTCCACATAGAGATGTATATCTAGAGGAGGAACATGAGACTCAGCCCAGTTGGAGATGTATCCTTAAGTGAATCCACAAGACCCAAGTTCAAAACCATGTACAGGCATATTTCCAGGGGGTACTGTAGCAGGTGCTATAGTAGTACTGTAGTAGTACTATACACTGTGCAGGTACTATAGCAGAACTGTACACTGTACAGGTACTATAACAGAACTGTACACTGTGTGGGTACAGTAGCAGGTAATATTCGGTACTGTAGCAGTTGGAACTATACACCTTGGGCCACCAGTTTGAGTATGTAGTTCTTAAGGCCTTCTGGCCACCCAGGCCTTTGGGTCAGTAGGGCTTTTGGGCCACCTTTAAGGCCCTTGGGCCACCTCCTGGCCTTCAGGCCACATGCAGTTTCCCTAGACACACTACAAAAATGGAGCAGCCCCAGAAGAGGATTCAGAGAAGGTGCACTAACCAAAGCAGATCCAAATGGATTGTCAAAATAAGTGGGTGTGGCTATGCCAAAGGTACCATCCTGTGCCTGCATGGGAAGCCTAGCCAGACGACCATGCAAAGGTGGAGAGATACTATCATGATGAAGATGATGGGGAGGGGAGTTTCCTTGTAGATAGTCCGGTTTAATTCCCTAATACCTTCATTTCATGTAATCTCCTAAGCCTACGGGCCTTGTAATATCTGAGCCTACATGCCTTGTATGGGTTTCCCTTAATACCTTGAAACAGGTGTTATCAAAAATCAATTCAAATGAAGGCCTTTGGGCCATTCATGCTATAGCTAGAGGAGAAGCGTGTCACTCCCACATCACCTCACCTCTTATAATGATTTGAGGAATTTGTTCTCTACTAGAATAAGAAAACATGGTTACCTCTCTTATAATATCCATATTTTTGTGTCTCATATAGATATCTAATCAAAAAATAACTCATTGTTAGTGTCTCCCATCTAGTAATCATTCACGTGCTTCTGGATCGATGGGTTCAACACCATCGACTAAATAAAATATATCCACTATTTCTAAAATATATTCAGCCACATAGAAGCTAGCTGCTCCAAGGAATATGACATTAAGTGAGCCTAGGACTTTTTCAAAGGGAATATTCTACAACATTTCCCATCCCTGGAGTATAGAATAAATCAATGTTGTAGACATGTAGGAACTCTATCCAATGTTGTTGTCTCATGTTTAGGTTTCTCGTAATGAAGATGGACCTAAGACTCTACTAGTCGGTTTAAACCACAAAGCACTCTTATAGAAGGTAGTTTCTCCACATCCTCATAGTGAATACTATAACTAGTAACTCTAATTCATACATCACATAGTTCTGCTCATGGGATCTCTATATCCTTGACCCATATGAGATAACTACCTTCTTATACAGCAACACGCAACCAAGTATATCCCCTAGGGAATAACAATAAACTAAAACTCAATGTCATCCTGTGGTTTTCACAACACTAAATAACTTATCGGCCATTATCAGAAATCCTCAAAGGCCCCCTATTACTATTCAGACCAGGTAAAAAAATCCCTAATGAATTATGGTGGTCAATTGGGATTCAATTCTCTAGGTGTCTAGCACAATCCTCATGTGGTTCGCCGCCATACCACGGAAAATACCAAACTTGAAAAAAATTATTGGTTTGTTCCCCACTAATATTTCCATCGACCTTCTCTAGATCTGTGGATAAACCTTGTTCAAAAATTAAATGCCCCAAAAAATATTCCACATGTATATAGAACTGGAACTTTTAGAGATTTTTGTATAGATAGTGCTATAATTGTAAATAGTGGTCCATCCCCATGTGATCAGTAATCTCCTTCCATATCACCGTGTAGATGGGTATGTCATCAATGAAGATGATAACAAACTGATCCATGTATGACTAGAAGACTTGGTTCATCAAATCCTTAAATAAAATGACGAAATATTTCACACTAATTACAATCACTAGGAACTCATAGTGTTTATAGAGACATCACAAAAACAAAATTAGAATATCATCATTGAGAACCCTCAACTGGTGGTATACATTCATACAATTGATCTTATTGAACCTTCTCAAACATCTCAATAGATTAAACTGTTCATGAATCCATAGTTAGGTTTACTTGTTCTTTATCATTTCCTAGTTTAGGAAAATCTAATCTACATAATTCTGTATCCTCCCTTATACTTTATTCATGAATAGAATTGAATTCCCATATAGGGACACACATTTTATGATGAATCTATTCCCACGAAGGTCCTCCAACTGCAAATATAACTCATATAGTTTGGTTGGTTCCATTTTTTATTCCATAGAATATATCAAGGTAGTCCCTTGTTGAAATTCAAAGCATCACCGCATCTCTCCCATAGGAGATTGTCCCAGAATGTACTCAAGTAATACATCAATATAATCCTCAAAAACTAAAGGAACTAATATTATTGAAGGGTCTATTTCCCAATGTATCACAATTGAAAACTGATTCACTATAGGATGTAACCCCCAAACCATATAATCCACCAATTCCAATAAGAGATCTATATATCCAACAAAGGAGAATACTGAGCCATCAGTGTGATGGAATATGACAGGTCATTGGTGATAGTCAATATGATCCTAGAACATGAAATTTGAATACATACACATAATGATATCATAAGGTTTTATTGTTAGGAACAAGAGGTCCCACATAAACCTATCTTATCCATGTGATAACTCGAATGGAATACGATGAAGGAAAGTTAAGAAACGTTCCTTGTTGGAACCTCGTGTTGAAGATGATGTTCCAGTGTCACTACTAGGTTCTCTAGATCATTGAAAAGGGGTCATGATATAAAGGAAGGATGTAAGAACCTGCGTTCATAGACCGAATAAAATATGAGTTTTTTTTAATTTTCATTTATCGGTGGGCCAATTTTAAAACCGCTCTTCTGAAAGGATGTTCCGAGTGTGTGACCTAGTTGAAGCGGTGACATCGGGCTGCGCATGGGCGGTTAGACCATGCGGGCCAAGTCGCGCAGATGACCGATTGTCAAAACATGTTATCTAATTAATTTGAATTAATGGATGTTTTAATAATAATAATGGTGAGAGATTATTATTATTAAATGTTTTGAAAATGTGTTTAATAAAATGATGGTCTATCTAAATTAAATGTGGATGTTTTTATAATAATAATTTTGGAAAATTATTATTACTAAATATTACGCAGACACGTTTATTTAAGTGGCGGCCACATGCCATTAAATTTTACATTAGAGTTTGACAACTAATGTCATTTTAAAATCATGTTTTAGCGGTTTTTAATTAACGATGAATTTTATTTAAAGAAATGTTACTTTTAATAACGCGTTATTGTGTCGAGTTCATAATAATGGATTTAATTAAATAAAGAGCGTATGATTATATGAGAAATGTAAATATAATTATTCATGGTGATTATTATTAATTTGGATAATAATAAGGATGGATTAATTAGGTTAGATTTAAAGGAAGAATTGAAATTTATTAAAGGTGCATTATTTTAATAATACGTTATATTAATTACGGCAGCTTCCCAATGAAGCGTTTAATTAAACGAGAGAGTTTAATTAAATTTTTGGTTATAATTATTAGTTTTGATCATTATTATTATTCTAGATAATAATTATAATTGGGTAATTAAATAAGGGTTATGGTTGACTTAATTAATTAAATAAATGGATAAACAACCCCTTTAAGGATTTAGGTGTAATTAACCGTAATAATAAATATTGTTGACCACTATTATTATTATTATCTTTTGGTGAATGATATTATAAATATAACATTAATGATTTCCTACAATATATATATATATATATGTACAAAGAGTGTAATATATATATATGTGTATGTAAATAGATTAGTTGTAATATATATATATATATATGAGTAAGTAAAAAAAATAAAATTAATTAATTAATTTTTTTAAGAGGCACTGGGAAAGGGGGTCGTGACTCCCCCCTTCCCATTTTCTTCTCTAATCATGCACCCCATGGTAATGGTGTCATTTTTTTATATTGTATTATTTTTTGTTTCTTTTATCTATTCTTTTTCTTCTCCCCAAACCCGCACAAGAAGCCTCCCTCTCCTACGCGACTCTCTGCTGTGCGAAAAGCCCCCATGACCGGACCTCCTCCTTCTGTGGGTTCCCCTGCTGCAGCACACCGATGGATCTCCCTCCTCCTAGCATGACGAACCTACTATGGTGCGACCCTAGATCACGGCTTCTCTGCGGTGCGATCCCGAGTAGAAGACTACGGCTTGGACAGCGCCCATAGCGCGACGCCCTGGTTCAGCTCCTCCCCACGGAATGATTCTTCTCTTTCCTAGTTCTCTTTCTCCCTCGACTCGAATAGGATCCCTTGGCAGACACTCGCTGTATCAGCACAATGGTCGGGCATACCCGAGGCGTGCAACCAACCCCTTCCTGGCTTCTCCTTCACGCATTGTTTTACCGATATTTCTTCTTCGGTTTGGGTCAATTCATCAAGGTATATAATTCCTTGATATTGCTTCTTATCTCCTTTTCAGTTTGGGGTTGTTTCGATGCACGGTTGAAATTACTTGAAACTCTTTATTAGGGTTTGTTAGACTCTTGTGTTCTCCTATTTTCAAGGTTGTGCGAGTAAAGTTTCGGGACCGTTGGACCACATTATGACACCCGCAGACGAGCGAAATTACTTTTTATCACCGTTTGGTTATGAAAATGTGTTTACACCACTATAATTCTTTTTATCTGGTCTTGCGTTGGTTTCGATGTTTTAGCAATATATTACTATTTACATAGCAGGTTATATATACACATCTCTTTTATCTTTATATGTATATATATACAGATATATATATATATATACAGATATATATATAGATATACACGCACATCAAAGCTGCGCATGTGCGACTACGTGACCGATAAAGGAAGGCGTGTTAACCTGGGTCCACTCCGAGGGAAAACTAAAAGCCAACATCCGAGTATATCATCCTTCTCACCTCGAGGTAGGTGGTTTGTGCCTTTATGTAGAGATTTGATGAGTATTTTGTCCAAATTCCACCAATACCCTTGAATGGGGTATTGCGTGTTACCTGTTTTGCTATGTTGTTTGCCTGTTTTGCATGAATGCTGTAGTAGAGGATTATACTTATGAGTAGAGTATTTATTTTGTGCTCAGGTTGCTTTGCCATGCTTGTTCTTCCTGTTTGGCATTTTTCCAGTTTCCCTGCCTAGTCATAGGATAGTGGAACCACTACTTTTTATGATGTTGAGCCTTAGAATGATAGCCATGTAGTTTTTGAGGTTTACATGGATGATGTACGCGCGCTGAGCATGTTTTATCTTTCAATCAGTATTGTGAGAACCTAGAGTAGTAGAACAAAGGGAGAATTGATGGAAGGGCTTCTCCAGAGTGTCTTTTAATTACGATGCGAGACCACAGGGGGAATTGACGTTGAGTTCTTCCTCATAGATTCTGTAGTTCCTCGACGCGGACAATAGGTGGAATAGACGTTGAGTGATTCCCCAGATATCCTTTAGCACGATACGAGACTATAGGGGGGAAATGATGGTGAGTGCTTCCCAGAGTGTCTGTTTTTATTATAGCTGAACCAGAGAGGTGAGACTGTGTGTGCCTTCTAGATTGTTGCTAGTACTAGAAGGTTGAACCATGGGGGTTAAGCTATGAGAGCTACCCAGAGGGTTACCTGTTTTCTTCTTGTTTCTATCTGTTTACTTTTGTACATTATATGTTAGAACTGTGAATTGTAGCTACTGTGTATTTCATGTTTACTGTTCTTGTACTTTACTTTCCATGTATTCATTAACTGTTAGGCACAGATCTTTGGGTGGTTGCCTACTGGGACATTTCACTCACCCTATTTGGGCCATGTTTTTGGGCCCAAGCAGACTATGTTGCTGCAGGTATAGATAAGGGCAAGCGCCCTTCTACTTCAGGTTCGGGATTGCACTGGAGTTGGAGAGTATGGGGCCGAGTTATGCCTTGCGATGCTGAGGAGACTTTTGACTTTTTTTATTTCCCTTTTCATTGTTACTGTATTTCTTCTAGCATGTTGTTTGGTTTGCCTATTTTATTAGACTTATTACATGTCATGCATCATATCTTCAGTTCCAGTTATTTACTATTTTATAAAGTCTTCTGCTGTTAATTTCTAATGAGAATGATGTTTACTGCTTCCGCTGTTATATATTGTTCCTTCCTTTAATTTCCAGAACCTGTGAGGGAACTATTCCCCCAACTACCTTACCCAAGGACCTCGTGGCTAGTCGGTAGCCTCTGGCATTCGGGGGAATGCACTTGAGGTCATGTGGCAAACTAGGTACGTGCACCAGTTGAGTGGCTCCAGATTCGGGTCGTTACAATGTGGTATCAGAGAGAGGTTGTTCTTTCTTTTCCTTTTGTCTTACTGTTTCGGGGTTGGTAGACATGGGAATAGGAATGTGTCAGCGCTTGGGATAATAGTCGTGCTTGGGACCGGTAACCCCATGTATGGTAAATAACCAAGTGACCAGGGTTAGGATTGATATTTATACTGGTTTTTGTTACAGTTGATATGATTTCACCTTGGGTGAATGATGTACTTTCCGCTGCTTATTGATTATGAAAAGTTTTAGGAAGATTTTCTTTGGCCTATTATGGTAAGAAAAAATCTGCATTACATACATCATATTAGGCACTTAGAGATTCATATGAATGTATATGTGCCATTCCATGTAGTTTCATTAGTAAATTTCCTACAAATATTGATTGCGTGCCTTGAATATGTGACAAGTCATGCATTTTTTAGTATGTCTTGATTAGATATCATGTTTTGGTGATATAATTAACATGCTTGTGTGATAAAATGACATGTTGCCTATCTTGTTATATTCCATGCTTTTATGTTATAACATTTTTGATTATTTAAACATGTTGTGTTGTGATAGTTAATTGTAGTGACATTGTAGCTCGCTGATAAATGATAGGTTGTTATAAATAAATGTTGTTGGTTGCGAATATAATAGAACCAATTTTTTTTAGTTGTAAGGTGTATGGGTGCCTTATAACTAGGAATAAGGGTAACCCGTTTATTCGAACTTATGAAAAATGTTGCTAAAGTAAATCATAAAGTGAATTGATCTTGAATGGGACCCTCGGGGGCTACATTTTTCATTAAAAGGAATTTAGATGCTAAATTCTCTGCTAATGTTTGAATAACATTGAATGATTAAATGTTAAGAGGATGTTGTTCTAACATTCCTTTTTTAGCATGGGTATGGATTGAAAACAAAGTGAACTTGTTGTGAACAATTCTTGTGTGTTTTTAGAATTCTATCAAATGTTTAAGGGTTTAAATGAATTAAATTTAAATGGTTTGAAATGAAAATGGATCTTGATCCTAGTATTTAAATTGCTTTGTGTGACCAAGAGATAGAGTCAACGTGTGGGTTTCATAAGCGGATAGCCCAAAGTAGATATCACCCATAGAGCCTGATATGCTTTGTTTTGGTTGTGAACTTTTAAGGTTGGGGCCTTTCGTGACGTTGTTCCTAGTAGGACATTTTCAGTTTAGAAATGCATCCTCATTCGGATGGGTGGTCATTGACCCCTTTTGCTTCTTATTAAAGGGATGACTTGTTATAAATTCATCAGGGACAATCATCATGTGACGTGACATGACTCTGTTATAAACCTTCTTATACTGTTGAGTATGGTTTTGGGTCACCTCCATGGTGGAGTGACTTGAGCATTAATGAACATGTTTCTTCCCATTGCTCGGGAGAACTTTTGACTCGGGTATTTTGACACGCCTGCCGGTTTATTTATCATCTTCCATGTAAGATTTTCACGTGGTGATCGAGGTTCTTGGAATATCAAACATGGGTTAAGATATTCTCATATAGCATGCTAGTTAGCGACTGATCTCTTTTTGCGACGACATGGAAGATCTTAAGGTGGGTAGTGTCGCTTTTGTTTCCATAAATGTGTCGATGCTTACATGGTAGCACGAATAATCTTCTTGATGATCTTAGTTTCCTCTTAGTGAGCTCTCTCGAATGTGACGAGCATGTCCCCCATATTGAACTCATGCTGGAGGCACTAGGATAGCGTCAGTCATACGCCACGCTAATGTTTTAAAGCTGTATGCTGGTCTTGCGATATCCTTCATAGTTGTTCACAGGATGTGTGTTTTCCTTAATCTTTGACCTTATTCATGCTAAGGCATGGTTGTTTTCAATAACCTTGTGATGTTTTGAGTTCAGAATGTCAACAAAGATCGGGTCAAGACTTCCGTGTATGCACAGTTAGTAATATAATGGTTTTAAAGACACGTCGTCAGTTAAAGGACGAGTGTGGGTTTTGGATCAGCGATGTATTCCGAGGAAGAATGAGTAACCTCTTTATGTTGGTTGACTTAGATTGATTATTTTTGTTGCTGAGGTCCCTGTAATGGCCTCATATGTAATGCTTCGTTTTGGTGTTTGAGTTTTAAAGTGAGTATTGGCTCGGGTTTTAAAAGCTCAAGTGCGGTTTTCTTAGGAAACACTTAAAGATGCATTGGGTGTTGGGAACACAATGTGATCATGTTGAATGGAACTCCATAACCCATGTAGGTCAGGTGATGTTTTCGTTGGTCCTCGAAGGCTTCTCGAAGATGAGATGTTTTTAAGGTGGGTAGTTTGTAAGAACCTGCGTTCATACACCGAATAAAATACGTGTTTTTTTAAAAATTGTGTTTATCGGTGGGTTAGTTTTAAAACTGCCCTTTGGAAAAGAGGTTCTGAATGCGTGACCCTGTTCAAGCGGTGACATCGGGCTGCACATGGGCGGTTAGACCATGTGGGTCAAGTCACGCAGTTGACCGATTATCAAAACATGTTATCTAATTAATTTGAATTAATGGATGTTTTAATAATAATAATGGTGAGATATTATTATAATTAAATTTTGTGAAAAAGAATTTATTAAAATTATGGTCAATGGAGATTAAATGTAGATGTTTTAATTATAATAATTTTGGAAAATTATTATTATTAAATATTACGCAGACAAGTTTATTTAAGTGGCGGTCACACGCAATAAAATGTGACGTCGCAGTTTGAAAAATAACATTATTTTAAAATCAAGTATTAGTGGATTTTAATTAACGTTGAATATTATTTAAATAAGCATTTGCGTCAAGTTCTCAATGATGTATTTAATTAAATAAAGAGAATATGATTATATGAGAAATGTAAATATAATTATTGGTGGTGATTATTGTAAATTTGGATAATAATAATGATGGATTAATTAGGTTAGATTTAAAGGAATAATTGCAATTTATTAAAGGCGCTTTATTTTAATAACGCGTTGTATTAATTACAGCGGCTTCCCAATGAAGCGTTTAATTAAACGATAGTGTTTAATTAAATTTTTGGTTATAATTATTAGTTTTGATCATTATAATTATTCTAGATAATAATAATATTTGGTTAATAAAATAAGGGTTATGGTTGACTTGATTAATTAAATAAATGGCTGCAGAATCCATTTAATGATTTAGGTGTAATTAACCCAAATAATAAATATTGTTGACCACTATTATTATTATTACATTTTAGTGAATGATATTATAAATATAACATTAATGATGGCCTATAATATATATATATATACATAGGTGTAATATATATATATATATATATTAGTTGTAATATATATATATGAGTAAGAAAAAAGAATAAAAAAATAAATAATTTTTTTAAAGAGGCTGTGGGCAAGGGGGCGTGAATCCCCCCGCCCTTTTTCTTCTCCAATCACGCACCCCATGTGCATGGTGTCTTTTTTTATTTTATTTTTTGTTTCTTTTATCTATTCTTCTTCTTCTCCCCAAACCCGCAAAATAAGCCTCCCCCTACTGCGCGACTCTCTGCTCCGCGAACAGCCCCCATGACCAGACCTCCTCCTTCCGTGGGTTCCCCTGCTGCAGTACGCCGATGGCTCTCCCTCCTCCTAGCGCGACGGACCTGCTGTGCTGCGACCTCAGATCACGGCTTCTCTGCGGTGCAATCCCAGGCAGATGAATCACGCCTGGACAACACCTGTAGTGTGATGCCCTGCTTCGGCTCCTCCCCACGCCATGAGTCCTCTCTTTACCAGTTCTCATTCTCCCTCAACTCGAACAGGCTCCCTTGGAGGACACTCGCTACAGCAGCACAACGGCCGGGAATACCTGAGGCATGCAACCAATCCCTTATTGCCTTCTCCCTCGTGCATCGTTTCACCCATATTTCTTCTTCGGTTTGGTTTGATTCATCAAGGTATATAATTCCTCCATATTTCTTCTTATCACTTTAGCGGTTTGGGGTTAGTTAGATGCCCGATTGAAATTACCTAAAAATATTTATTAGGGTTTGTTAGACTCCTACGTTCTCTTGTTTTCATGTTTGTGCGAGCAACGTTTTGGGACCATTGGACCACACTCTGACACCCGCGTGTAACACCCCGAGCTTCCATGATACGTTTCTCATTCAATAATGCAATAGCTTGCATTGTACGCAACTTCGAGTTCTAAAACACCGTGACTAATCATAGTAGCCGTTATAAATAGTAATAATGACTTTTTAAAATTATAGAAATTTTATATTTCAAAATGAACTTCATTTTGGTATTCCTAATATTGAAATTGGCCTATGTTGAATTTTTTGTAATTTTCTGAGAACTTCCGAATTTTTATGAATAGTGAAAAATAATTAAAACAACTTTTTTAATCAAAATAATTTATAGTGATAAGTTATATTATTGAGTGGTTTTAAAGTATAATTAGAATATATTTTTACCATTTTATCCAATGGTGTTCATTAGAATTAATTTCACTTTGAAATTGGACATAAACAATTGCTAATCTTTTGATATAAATTGTTTCTTAAAACACGTTATTCGTTGTGACAGCGGGAATTAATTATAAAATTAATTAATGAAACTTATATGTTTTTTATTTTTTAAAATAGACATCATTTTTGAATTCGGAATATCAATTATAGCTTAGGGTGAAATTTTGGCCTTGTTCTGAAAAACTTCAATTTTTGATGAATATTGAAACCACTAAGTGGTAGTTAAATAACTGATTTTTCGTTTAAATGAAATATTACCACTTCTGTGTTTTGATTTTCAAAAATCCTACATACATGGTTGTCATTAATAAGTAAAATGTGGTTCAATTAGATTAAAATAAATTTTTGGTGAATAGTAACTTTTAAGTTCTTAATCGCGATTAGAGGTAATTAGTGTAGTTTAAGGTAAAAACCATGTTTTAATAATATGATATGAGCTTGACACTTGTCCTACTCCTATTGGATGAGTCATGGCCGACCAGGACAACCCATGGGTCAACTTGGGGACCCCATGGAGCCACTTTAGTTGGAAAATGACATTAATATATATTTATTTAATGTTAAAATTAAATTGACACAAACATGAGTTGTTTTACTAAAACATTTTTTAAGTGGGGTTACACAAGTAAAAATTATGACTATAAATATTCATTAGAAAGCTAAAGAGATTTCCTACATCATTGTATTTTTTTTATAATTTTTAGACATTATATAAATTAAATTATTCATGACATCATGATGATGCAGCGATGACCTCATTATTTTACGATTTAAATAAAATGGGAAGATAATGAAAAATCCAAGGCTTACACTTATAAAAAGCCAATTGGATGAGGAGATTTCGAACCCTTATCACCTTATCCTCGAATTATATAAGTGTGGGACCTTTATAATCCTAAAATCATTGTGTAATAATGTAACATTTCAATCTTTCCAAAAGAGCCCCTCCTCTCCACTTATAAAAGGCCCCCACCTCTCCCACCTTATTCACACCATCAAGCCACTTTTCTCGGCAAACCTCTGCCCAAATACTCTCCCAACATCCCTCTCTTACTCCTAGAATCCTCACTTTGGGCAGAACTCTTCCCAAGGAAGCCTTTGGCTCAAATCAAAAAGAGTTACCCGATTTTGAGGTAATGTCTTCTCTAATGTGGTTTTGTTTTATTTTTCTTATCCAACCCCCTAAACTCTTTTTATTCATTTCTTTTGTAACAACACCAGTATCCTCAATATACTAGGATGTTGTTATAAGAAGGATTCGAGCTACACTTACACACACCTACATCTAATGGTTAAAGAACATACGGTTTCTGTGGATGGCGAATTTCTGTCTCACGAAACGATGATTGTTCAACACTCATATAACACCTTCAAAGGTGGCCATTAAGATGTCACTATTTTTATATATGATATATAATATGTTTATGTTTTACTTATGCTTCTTTATTTCTCATTTATGGCATACTTTATGATTTCCATTATGGGTAAAACGCGATAATTTCATTTTAGGAAGTGCGGACTACCGCCCCCTCAAAGTGATTTGAATCGTTAATGCCATATGTGGGATGTATAAAGGATGGAGTAAATGGTATTATATACTATATTATACTGGAATTATATTATACATTTATATAATTATTATTTCGTTCCATTAAATATGAAATTGAAATGAAAGTAGCGTTCATGCATACGTACAGCTTACCGTCTCCATGAACGGTGCATTTCATTTCTTACCTCTAAATGTTACGTAATATTATAAATGAATGTATATACTGGATATATAAGATATATATGACATCTAAATCATGAATATAATTCTGGATATAATGGATATTCTACCACATAAACAACTTGTAATTATAAGAAGTTTATTGTTGACTCAAGTAACAAAGATCGACAAAACGACCGTTATTAACTTAAATAATTACATAATGTTCATAACATTGTAATAAGTGATATAAAAAGGATAATGAAATTAAAAATGGTTCTTAATAAGGTATATATTAACTCTAGTTTATTATTCAGGAGGTTAAATAACGGTTGAGTCAAGTCAGACACGAGGTAAGGGAATTTCTTAACCCAACTTTCATTCTTTGGGTTAATCTCCTACTTTCCAATTATGTCATGATATTATTATGTATTATCTTGTATTTTTACTTTATTTATGTGTACCTATAGTGAATAAACATAATAGATCTATTTTATTTTAAAAATGATCTTTTTAAGGACTTCTTATCAATCTCCTTTCATTGAGGCATATTTGGTTTTATACACAACTTTATTTTATACGGTGTATAAACCCCTTTGACTTTTACGTTTATTCAAGAGGAATCTTTTTTATACGAAGCGTTTTGCTAAATGACAAAAGGGAATGTTTTTCTTTCCGTACTTATGCGGCGACAACGACTTCTCCGCCGCCATGACCATTATTTGAGTTTCGGCTTCCTCTACAAGCCATCATTTTTTTTAATTAAAAATAAATACAAAATTTTAACTTTCTTTTATTTTGGTATTGAAAATGGTTTTGAATGCATTTTTATTATATCAATGCGTTGTATTGATATCTTGTGATTGAAATGTGGAAATGTTATGTTTCCTTTATGGATGTTTTATGTGATACGATTATGTTATGGTTTATGATATGTTTAAACATATTCATATGAGGATTGTATTGGACTTAATAAGTGACGGGTGGAGCCCGCTATAGCTCCTCGATGCATCGGTAGGTCTCATGAGACAACTAGACGTGGAATTGGCCGAGGCCCTTTCCCAATTTCATTTATGTTTTTGGCCGAGGCCTTAATCATTTTAGACGTCTTGGCCGAGGCCTGGACAAAATGTTTCAGAATGTCTGGCATTATACATTCCCTCATTATGAAAGTGGTTGTTGATATTGCATGTGATTATTCGACCAGTAGAATATCCATGTGAGTAAGTAATGGAATTATATTATGTTATTTTTGCCATATTATGCTGAAGTTCAAGTTTAAAAAGGCTTTTGTTTTAGTTATACATTGCCTTAAATGTTTATGTTTATTTATGAAGGCTTCCGCAATATTGTTATCCTTACAGAGCATCTGAGCTCACCCCTTTCAATGTTTTAATATTTTCCAGGATGTGAAGAAGTATTTTATGAATGACATGCAGGGATTGTCCGAAGAGGATAGAAGTGTGGAATATGGAGACTATGTTATTGTAGTTTTTCACTTTCTGATGTAATGTAACGTTTATGAATTTATCTAGTGTTTCTAAGGCTACTAAACTAATCAGTCTTTCGGGACTTGATCTTTTTTGATCATGCCAATGTTACGAAGTAACGCACCGGCTCTAGGTAGCTGGGGTCAGGGCGTTACAGTTGGTATCAGAGGCAGTTTAGTACAAACCTTGGAAGCTAGATTTAGACAAACTCTGATTCGAGCACATAGCCCAAAGATAGACTTTGAGGATTAGTATAGAAGAACTTCCTAGAATTTTGTTATTGTAGAGATTTTGTGAGTTTTCCGAGCAATACATCCCTGTCTGGATACGAGCAGGTAGAGGCAGCTCCGTCACAGATGTACCTAGGGGTAAAACCTAAAAACACCGCTTTGAGCTAGACTCGAACGGGAACTGGTGCACGACAACGGGCCTTGCTGCACTCTTGGTTACGACACTCCCAGGGGATATGCTTAGGATAATTCTCATTTTCTTTACAAACCACTATGAACGGTTATGAGTATATACTTCCTCAAATAAAACCTTTTTATGATTATGGATTATATCCATAAATAGTTCAATTTATGTTAAGTATTTTACAAGTATGGAATTATGTATTTTGATTCATAAACTAATCTAGTTTATGCCATTGTTTAGAAATGGCGCCTAGTGGAAGGAATGGAAACTGTATCAATGCACGAACTCCGTGTAGGTATTGCCCTCCTGCTCAAGATAATTATTGTGGATTTGGAGATACAACTAGTGCTGATCAACTTATTACCATACTGGTACAACTCACTCAGGTTATGAATAATAACCTTACTCGTATAGAGCACCCTGATCCGCAACGTGGAGGATCAATGCTAGACCGTTTCATGAGGCAACAACCACCAACCTTCAATGGGAGTACAAATCATATAGTAGCTTATCAATGGATAAATTCCTTAGAGAAAATATTTCATGCCTTGGGGAGTAGTGAAAGGGAGAAGGTTGTCATGGCAGTTTACCGCCTCACTGGAGATGCCGATCAGTGGTGGTCGCTGATTCAAAACACAAAGGAAGATGATGACGTATCGAATATGGAATGGAGGGAGTTCAAAGAGCTTTTCTTAGAAAAATACTTTCCTCATGTCCATCGAGAAGATATGGAAAGGCAATTTCTGAGTTTGAGGCTGAAGGAGGATGAGAATGTCACAAAGTATGAGGCTAACTTTACAAGGTTAGCGAGGCATGCTGCCGATTATATACATAACCCAAGGAGTAAGATTGATCGTTTCTTTGATGGGTTAAAACCATTTCTCCATTGAGCTTTAGTATCACAATCCTTCTCATCATACGAAGATATTGTCTCGTGTGCTATCAAGGCAGAAAAGGAATTCTCTAAGTCTTATGACAACAAAGTAAAGCAAGAGAAGAAGAGAATGGTGGAACAAGAGATATATAAAGGGAAAACGGGAAAGAACGATTTTCCATTATGTGATAATTGTGGGAAGAATCACCCTGGTACTTTCCTAAAAGGAATGGGAGTTTGTTATAAATGTGGAGAAAAAGGTCACCAGGCGCGTGATTGCAAGGGAAAGAAAGAGGCTATCAATGTTGAATGCTACAATTGTAGAGAAATGGGTCATTATGCAAATGAATGTCCAAAGCGTCAAGGAAACTTATCTCAGAAAAGGCCAAGGGATCAAGGCCAATCTTATGTTGTGACTACAGTTGAAGCGGAATAATTATTGTATTTGTGTTTGTTGACTCAAGAACTAGATTATGGTTATAAGAATAATGTGATATATATAAGGATTGTACTGCAGTACATGTTGTTTTCATTAAGGATTTAATATGATGAAGGTAATCATATTTTTAGTATGTGACACTAAGAGAAACTTTACTTTGTTTGGGGAATCTGAGGTTACAATTGATTTTGGAATTTAACGACCCTTTAGAGAAAGTCTGGACGGAGGTATTTTCGATAACTATAAAGGTTGGAATGGATTAAGTTGATCTTTGTATAGTATTGTTTAAGGTTAAAGCATTTCTGAAGATTATTTTTGGAATATTATAATACTATAGTTTTAGGAAAAGGACAACCTGCAGGGTGGGGCATAACCCGTCGCGTCGGACAAAGCTGCAGGAATCGAACCCACAACCATAGTGTGACAAGCCTTTATTTCCTACCACAAGCCTACACGAAGTCCCTGGTTATTACAAAATAATTTTACTAATCTAAATGGTATGTGTTAATATTTGGAACCTTATACAATTAGGAAAAGTATAATATTTTTGGGTTCTATTATCTTTTTGAGTGAAAGATGAGTTGAAGGTTGAGACTCTAATTGTCAAGCATAAATATATATATATACCTATATCTTATTCAATGAATAAATTAATTCTTAAACATTAGTAAAGGGATATTAATACAAAAAATGTGTTATCATAATACCTTATGTCTTGTTGAACTGATGATATTTTAAATCAACATAGATTGAAGGCTTTGAGGCCCTCAATTTGACAGTTGATTGTGATTGATGACCTTAATCACTCCCTACAAATATTTACGTTTTTCCTCCAATCATATGTCTTTAATTGCCACCAATGTTCTCCTAATCGAGATCATAATTGGGTGGTGACTTTTTCATTTCCCTTTCCTTCTTATTAAGGCTAAATTTTATTAATCTTATTTCCGATGTGGGTTTTCCACAAAGGTATTTTCTCTTTTCAACCTTTTATTTACAAAAAAAATTTCAAATTGCGAGGACGCAATTTATTGAAGGAGGGGAGAATGCAACACCCCGAGCTTCCATGATACGCTTCTCATTCAATAATGCAATAGCTTGAATTGTACGCAACTTCGAGTTCTAAAACACCGCAACTAATCATAGTAGTCGTTATAAATAGTAATAATGACTTTTTAAAATTATAGAAATTTTATATTTCAAAATGTACTTCATTTTTGTATTCCTAATATTGAAATTGGCCTATGTTGAATTTTTTGTAATTTTCTGAGAACTTCCGAATTTTTATGAATAGTGAAAAATAATTAAAACAACTTTTTTAATCAAAATAATTTATAGTGATAAGTTATATTATTGAGTGGTTTTAAAGTATAATTAGAATATATTTTTACCATTTTATCCAATGGTGTTCATTAGAATTAATTTCACTTTGAAATTGGACATAAACAATTGCTAATCTTTTGATATAAATTGTTTCTAAAAACACGCTATTTGTTGTGACAGTGGGAATTAATTATAAAATTAATTAATGCAACTTATATGTTTGGAATTTTTTAAAATAGACATCATTTTTGAATTCAGAATATCAATTATAGCTTAGGGTGAAATTTTGGCCTTGTTCTGAAAAACTTCAATTTTTGATGAATAGTGAAACCACTAAGTGGTAGTTAAATAACTGATTTTTCGTTTAAATGAAATATTACCACTTCTATGTTTTGATTTTCAAAAATCAGACATACATGGTTGTCATTAAGAAGTAAAATGTGGTTCAATGAGATTAAAATAAATTTTTGGTGAATAGTAACTTTTAAGTTCTTAATCGCGATTAGAGGTAATTAGTGTAGTTTAAGGTAAAAACAATTTTTTAATAATATGATATGAGCTTGACACTTGTCCTACTCCTATTGGATGAGTCAAGGCCGACCAAGAAAACCCATGGGTCAACTTGGGGACCCCATGGAGCCACTTTAGTTGGAAAACGACATTAATATATATTTATTTAATGTTAAAATTAAATTGACACAAACATGAGTTATTTTACTAAAACATTTTTTAAGTGGGGTTACACAAGTCCAAATTATGACTATAAATATTAATTAGAAAGCTAAAACGATTTCATACATCATAGTATTTTGTTTATAATTTTTAGACATTATATAAATTAAATTATTTATGACATCATGATGATGCAGCGATGACCTCATTATTTAACGATTTAAATAAAATGGGAAGATAAAGCAAAATCCAAGGCTTACACTTATCCAAAGCCAATTGGATGAGGATATTTCGAACCCTTATCACCTTATCCTAGAATTATATAAGTGTGGGACCTTTAGAATCCGAAAATCATTGTGTAATAATGTAACATTTCAATCTTTCCAAAAGAGCCCCTCCTCTCCACTTATAAAAGGCCCCCACCTCTCCCACATTATTCACACCATCAAGCCATTTGGCTCGGCCAACATCTGCCCAAATACTCTCCCAACATCCCTCTATTACTCTTAGAAGCCTCACTTTGGGCAGAACTCTTCCCAAGGAAGCCTTTGGCTCAAATCAAAAAGAGTTACCCGATTTTGAGGTAATGTCTTCTCTAATGTGGTTTTGTTTTATTTTTCTTCTCCAACCCCCTAAACTATTTTTATTCATTTATTTTGTAACAACACCAGTATCCTCAATATACTAGGTTGTTGTTATAAGAAGGATTAGATCTACACTTACACACACCTACATCTAATGGTTAAAGAACATACGGTTTCTGTGGATGGCGAATTTCTGCCTCACGAAACGATGATTGTTCAACACTCATATAACACCTTCAATGGTGTCCATTAAGATGTCACTATTTTTATATATGATATATAATATGTTTATGTTTTACTTATGCTTCTTTATTTCTCATTCATGGAATACTTTATGATTTCCATTATGGGTAAAACGCGATAATTTCATTTTAGGAAGTGCGGACTACCGCCCCCTCAAAGTGATTTGAATCGTTAATGTCATATGTGGGATGTATAAAGGATGGAGTAAATGGTATTATACACTATATTATACTGGAATTATATTATACATTTATATCATTATTATTTCGTTCCATTAAATATGAAATTGAAATGAAAGTAGCGTTCATGCGTACGTACGGCTTACCGTCTCCATGAACGGTGCATTTCATTTCTTACCTCTAAATGTTACGTAATATTATAAATGAATGTATATACTGGATATATAAGATATATATGACATCTAAATCATGAATATAATTCTGGAGATAATGGATATTCTACCACATAAACAACTTGTAATTATTAGAAGTTTATTGTTGACTCAAGTACCAAAGATCGACAAAATGACCGTTATTAACTTAAATAATTACATAATGTTCATAACATTGTAATAAGTGATATAAAAAGGATAATGAAATTAAAAATGGTTCTTAATAAGGTATATATTAACTCTAGTTTATTATTCAGGAGGTTAAAGAACGGTTGAGTCAAGTCAGACACGAGGTAAGGGAATTTCTTAACCCAACTTCCATTCTTTGGGTTAATCTCCAACTTTCCAATTATGTCATAATATTATTATGTATTATATTGTATTTTTACTTTCTTTATGTGTACCTATAGTGAATACACATAATAGATCTATTTTATTTTAAAAATGATCTTTTTAAGGACTTCTTCTCAATCTCCTTTCATTGAGGCATATTTGGTTTTATACACAACTTTATTTCATACGGTGTATAAACCCCTTTGACTTTTACGTTTATTCAAGAGGAATATTTTTTATACGAAGCGTTTTGCTAAACGACAAAAGGGAATGTTTTTCTTTCCGTACTTATGCGGCGACAATGACTTCTCCGCCGCCGTGACCATTATTTGAGTTTCGGCTTCCTCTACAAGCCATCATTTTTTTTAATGAAAAATAAATACAAAGTTTTAACTTTCTTTTATTTTGGTATTAAAAATGGTTTTGAAAGCATTTTTATTATATCAATGCGTTGTATTGATATCTTGTGATTGAAATGTGAAAATGTTATGTTTCCTTTATGGATGTTTTATGAGATACGATTATGTTATGGTTTATGATATGTTTAAACCTATTCATATGAGGAATGTATTGGACTTAATAAGTGACGGGTGGAGCCCGCTATAGCTCCTCGATGCATCGGTAGGTCTCATGAGACAACTAGACGTGGAATTGGCTGAGGCCCTTTCCCAATTTGATTTATGGTTTTGGCCGAGGCCTTAATCATTTTAGACGTCTTGGCCGAGGCCTTGACAAAATCTTTCAGAATGTCTGGCATTATACATTCCCTCATTATGAAAGTGGTTATTGATATTGCATGTGATTATTCGACCAGTAGAATATCCATGTGAGTAAGTAATGGCATTATATTATGTTATTTTTGCCATATTATTCTGAATTTCAAGTTTAAAAAGGCTTTTGTTTTAGTTATACATTGCCTTAAATGTTTATGTTTATTTATGAAGGCTTCCACAATATAGTTATCCTTACTGAGCATCTGAGCTCACCCCTTTCAATGTTTTAATATTTTCTAGGATGTGAATAAGTATTTTATGAATGACCTGCAGGGATTGTCTGAAGAGGATAGAAGTGTGGACTATGGAGACTATGTTATTGTAGTTTTTCTCTTTATGATGTAATGTAACGTTTATTAATGTATCTAGTGTTTCCAAGGCTACTAAACTAATCGGTCTTTCGGGACTTGATCTTTTGTGATCATGCCAATGTTACGAAGTAACACACTGGATCTGGGTAGCTGGGGTCGGGGCGTTACACCGCTGATGAGCGCAATAACCATTTATCTCCATTTGGGTATGAAAGCGTGTTTACACCACTGTGGTTCTTTTTATCTGGTCCTGCGTTGGTTTTGATGTTTTAGCAATATATTTCTGTTTACATTGCATGTTATATATACGCATCGCTTTTATGTGTATAGGTATATATATATATAGATATATATATATATATATACATATATATATATATAGACACACACATCAAAGCCACGCACGTGCAACTGTGTGACCGATAAAGCAAGGTGTGTTAGCCTTGGTCCACTCCGATGGAAAACCGAACGCCGACATCCAAGTATATCGTCCTTCTCACCTCGAAGTAGGTGGTTTGTGCCTTTCCATAGAAAGTTGATGAGTATTTTGTGCCAATTCCACCAATACCCATGAACGGGGTATTGCGTGTTACCTTTTTTTATCTGTTGTTTGCCTACGTTGCTTGACTACTAAATTAGACGTTTATACTTATGAGTAGAGTATTTATTTTGTGCTTAGGTTGATTTTCCATGCTTGTTCTGCCTGTTTGGCGTTTTTCCAGTTGCCCTGCCTAGTCGTAGGATAGTGGAACTACTACTTTTTGTGATGTTGAGCCTTATAATGATATCCAAGTAGTTCTTGAGGATTACTTGGATGATGTACGTGAGTTGAGGAAGTTTTAGCTTCACTCGGTACTATGAGAACCTAGAGTAGTAGACCAATGGGGGAATTGATGGAAGGGATTCTCTAGAGTGTCTTTCAATTACGATGTGATACCATAGGGGGAATTGACGTTGAGTGATTCCTCAGAGAGTCTGTAGTTCCTTAACGTGGGCCACAGGGGGAATAGATGTTGAGTGCTTCCCCGGAGAGCCTTTAGAATGATACGAGACTACAGGGGGAATTGACGGTGAGTGCTTCCCCAGAGAGTCTATTTTTTTCATAGCTGAACCAGAGGGGTGAGACTGTGTGTTCCTCCTAGAGGGTTGCTAGTACTGGTAGGTTGAACCATGGGGGTTAGTCTATGAGAGCTACCCAGAGAGTTGCCTATTTTCTTATTGTTTCTGGCTATTTACTTGTGTACTTTATATGTTAGAATTGTGAATTGTAGCTGCTATGTATTTCCTGTTTACTGTTCCTGTACTTTACTAACCATGTATTCATTAACTATTAGGCATTGATCATTGGGTGGTTGCCTACATGGACTTTTTCTCACACCCAGTTTGGGCCATGTTTTTGGGCCCAAGCAGACTATGTTTCTACAGGTATAGATAAGGGCATGCACCCTTCTACTTCAGGTTCTTGATTGCACTGTAGCTGGAGAGCATGGGATCGAGCTATGCCTTCTAATGCTGAGGAGACTTTTGACTTCTTTGATTTCCCTTTTCATTGTTACTGTATTGCTTCCAGCCTGTTGTTTGGTTTGGCTGTTTTATTAGACTTATAACATTCCATTCATCATATCTTCAGTTCCAATTATTTGTTATTTTATAAAGTCTTTCGCAGGTAATTTACGATGAGAATGATGTTTACTGCTTCCACTGTTATATATTGTTCCTTCCTTTTATTTCCATAACCTATGATGGAATTGTTCCCCCAACTACCATACCCAAGGCCCTCTCTACTAGTCGTCAGCCTCTGGCATTCGGGGGAATGCGCTTGAGGTCATGTGGCGAACTGGGTAGAGGAACCAGTTGAGTGGCTCCAGATTCGGGTCATTACAAAGGAATGAAACCAATGTATACTTATTTTAAAAAAAATTAGAATAAACATATATCATACATCAAATCATCTAATGTGTTTTTAGAATGTTGATATCCAAAGCTAGGAGCTATCTGGGGTCCGGTTTGCCAGCTCCCTATGGATGATGTGGGCCACCTAGTAGTGGGGGTATATGGATATAATTATGTTCTCTTCCACCGGAATCTCCTCTTTCTCCACTACAAGATTTGTCAACCTTAGGACCACCCTATCCCCACCTAAGAGATCTCAAGCCATAATGATGTATCTACTACAACAGTCCACCAATTATTTTCTTGGTCTCCTCTCCACATATATTCAGGTATTCTCATTTTATTTAACCAAGCCTATCACAACTAAAGCACTTACCATCTTTGGGATTCTCTAGTACACTTCACTGTCTTATACCCATATGACCATGTGCATGAGCCTTCCCATGGATGGGACACATTTTTAGTGATATATAGTGCATTCCAACTACTATAGATGACTCAGATATATTGAACCCTATAATGGCTCTAGTAGTATATCATCACTCTATAAAAATATGTCAATCACTAGTGCTCAATCAAATACCCCATCATATGTGCAGATGAAAAAATGTACTACACTGGCCCAAATCTCTTTGAAGAGTCCCTTCCGAAACATTCTTACCCAGAATTAACCATCATAGATCAATTCATGATAGTACATCATAATGTCCACGAACCTTGATTCATATTCATCCACATCCATATCTCCCTTCAACAATTCCAGAAGCTACAATACCTGATCTGATTTTAATGATTTGTAGTACTCTTCATGAAATAATAGTTGGAAGTCATCCAAAGAGAGTGTTGACTCATCATGCATCTGTGTAACTATGATCTACCAACAACTAGAATCTCTATAAAAATGACGGTCTGTGAACTTCTCCATGGATTCATTGAGGATTGAATAATCATGATTAAATGGTCCATTAACTCTTGAATATCTTATACTGACTAGGTATTGGACTAACCGAAAAACCATAGTGGTCTTTGACTTTGGAACTCACAATGTGCACTCAGCCTGTATACATCGTCAGCCATCTATATCAGGATGATATGATTCTCTATGGGTGGAGGTGATGATACCATCCCACATGTTTGTAAATGATTGTGAGATGTACCCTCAACTGAGCCTGACCTCTGATAGGTTTATCATCACAAACCTGAGCTGGTATCCTAGCTAGTTTTCATCATGGTGGAAACCTGACCATTTTCAAGGAGAACTGTGATTAAATTATCATATATTAATATATAAACAAAAATGGTGATATGAACCAAGATGTAAAATAGGAGACTCAATCTTATATGATTCATGTACCATTGATCCCTATAATAAATTCCTTGGTATGCCGAGTTGAAAAGTAGGTAGTTAAGGTCCTGGTGAATGGATATGTTGACCACAAAACCATCATGAGAATCTCATCCCTGAGACCCACCCTTGAGAAACGTTGATTTTTTTCCTTAAGTCCAACCAATCCTTTTTAGGTTATGCATTGGAGAAAAAACAAAAGGAATGAAATTCCTCCAATACCAAGATTTCAGGACCCAATCCGTGATATCGCTTGATTCATAAATAACCAAAGAAAACCTCCATTGGCCATGGGGTGGTGATAACATTGAACACATAAAAAAACTCAGGGAGGTTATTTCCTATATAACAGCACACACACACACATATCCAACTCAATGAAAACTACAGAGGGAAATGAATATTATATATAACACTATTGTAAAAAAACCAAACATGTATCGACATCTAAATAGTATAATGTTTGGAAGTATAAACTAAAAAAATTCAAAAATACACAACCAATTATAAATGTGTCTTAACAAGACAAAAAATTAGAAATGAGTAGATAGATGAGAGAGCCCAGCTATGGTATCCCAAGCTATGACCACAATACCGATCCATGAAACAAGTACCTCTTAGCTTCTATGAAGTAATGTTCGAACTTTCCGTCAATTGAAAAAGTAATGACTTGTTTGGGAAAATCCTATGTAGGAGTGAGTACGTACATGCCTAGTAGAATAACCCAAAATTTTTAAGGGGGGTCCCTAAAAGATACAAATGAAAAGTAAAATAGTATATTGAAAATGGGATAATAAAAGAGTACAACTCAAAAAAGCATTAGTGAAAGTGAACTCATCCTAAAACAAGGAGCTAGAAATAGTGAGATGATGACCTTTTCATCTACTATTTTCATACTATAGATAGAGAGTAGACTCATCCATGCATGATAATCTTGAAAAAATTAGAACGTGGAATACCCCACGCATCATTGCATCTCTAATAAGGAGAGTAATAAAAACCCAAGGAGTGGGTACCAAAGAATGATATATATATATATACTCAGTCAGCGAAACTCAAATGTTAGAGTAAGGGGATCTCTACCCTACAACGCAACCCAAGAAGGTGAGTAGCCAACAATTTTAAAATAAAGTCCACCTATAATGACCCGCATCCCACTTGTCTAAATAGAACATAGGTGTAAGGACCTCAATCACGTCACCTCGATAGTAAACATTTTTGGTGACATTTACTCTCCCTCACAGTTAATGGTCATGTCACCAGGATGCATCTTATTTGGGATAGTGTTCCTCTTCCTCATGTGTCCAAGGATATATAGAACCACATCTCACCACTATTACATTTAGTCAAGATACAATATCAATGATACTCTTCATCAGAACTCAATTGTCCATCCCTACTCTAGGGTAAACGCCCAATTCTATCATTAGTGGAACACCACTCCCCAACCATCCTAGAGGGTAAACATCTAGAAAGTTTTAATTATGGTAATTCCATAGTCTATCCCAGCATGTGGGTAAACACCATGTACTATCATTGGGGGAAATCCACTACCAACCCCTTCATGAAGGTAAATGCCTAAAACATTGAGGAACTCCACAACCCAGTCTTATTGGTGGGTAACTCAGAATGATAATTGAGGAAAACCACTAAAAATCCATGATAAAGGGTAATCCTACTTCTATATTCATAAAATGAACCAACCTAGCCCGGATGGAGGGTAAGCTAGGTACTGTCTTCAGGGAACGCCACTACCCAACATTGTTGGGGGGACATTCCCCAGACACTCTGCTGACTTTGTAGTAGTAGGTCCCCCATCTAGTATCCCCTATGTGCATTACAAACATGAACTATTTTACATCATATGTCGAACTCTACTTCGTGAGGTCACTATAATGTTCTCTGTCAAAAAAAAAATAGGATAGTCTACTCATAGGTAGAAATATTAGTTCAACCGAAGGTGATATAGATTTTTAAAGATTTAACCGAATAGATATGTGGGAAAATTTCATGTGAGTGGGATCCACACAGTGTGTAGTCCCTCTCCATATCCTGGTTGAGTCCATGTATAGAACATAACTACATCCCAATTCAGATAGCATGCCATGTAGGTGGACTAAACCTCATGTCCTAGGTATGAGGGACTCATTTTTTGTCATGTGGTCATGTTCGTGTACCTTGGAATATGGAGTGTGGCTGGTCGTGAAATCTATTACAATGATCACTCATATGGGATGGAGGTACACAATATTTCAATTTAGGTACATATATTTCCATCTATATCATTTTCCAAAACCCTAGCTTTTCTACTGAGGGAGGAATCATGTCGTGTGTTCTTCATACTACACTGCGTGTAGTAGAAATTTCTCAAAGAAAAAACATATCTAATTTACATGGAAACAATTAGTAAAATAATTTTATTTTGTACCTATCACTATAAATAATTAATTGATCTAATGTTGTTGAATGGATTCCGGCCATCTAGTGGCCATAAAAATAATCTTATTGCTAATCTATTTGATGTTGTACAAACCTCTCACACCACGCACACCTGTATATATCCACCTTCGATTACATACCATTAAATCACAAAATGGATCACCCCATTCCTAAAATACCTCATATATTCGTACATAGTTAAATGATTTGTTCCTTTTTTTGGTCCACCATGAAGATGGGGGCTTGACCAATCACTGTTCCACTTAATAATATCGAACCAGGAACCATGGGTCCCCAATGGAAAAGAACATGAAAAATGGGGGAAGGAAACACAATAAGAAAAAAAATTGTTTGATCGTTTGACAATATTTATTTCCTAATGATCATGAATGTGAAATTAAAATTAAATACATTTTATAATCAATGTAAATAATAAAATTTTAATATTGTGGAATATCGAAAGAGGGGCGTAGATCGATGAAAAATTTTAAATCTACTCAAACATTTATATAAGGAGTAAAAATAAAAATGAAAGATCCCACATCTTATATGGATCAATAATTTTAGAATATTATGCTCACTAATGAACTCAAGGGAGGTAATTTCATTCGTTGTGCTTCAATAATCCTTGAATTAGAGGTGTTTTTTTCATAAAATTAGGATAATGAGATATAACTCCCCGGAGAATGGTGGAATATGAGCCAAAATTTTTAGAAACACTATATTGATATATATACCCAAAAGTATTTTTTGAAGAGATGAAGTTATTAATTATTTAATAACTAATCAATCCACCTAAATCTTCCATCAATAAGAGAGGGGTCTAAATTCCCCATGATGACTCATTTTTTGTCTCACACAGGGTAAAAACTACATCACAGACCCAACTGTGGTATCAGATTCCTAATTAGACCAACCATTTAGGAGACAACCCATTTTATTTAACTAATCACCTATGAAAAAAATAAAATATATTTCATATTTCCATAAAATTAATTATGGGAACTCTGGGCCTCCGAATCATAGGCCATCTCAAATCCTAGAATTGAAAATATGTGTAGAAATATTTCAAAGTCATACAGAAAAGCTATGTCTCTACATAATCAGATAATGAAATTGGATTCATGAGGATTTCCATATGTCATTTTCAAAAGTATCCGTGTTAATGCATATGGATGGTATAAGTCCACATTATCACCTCTAAATCAAAAAAACGCAATAGTATATAAAAAGAGATGAAAATTTTATTTATATAATGAGTTCTATCTGATATTAAAAGATTAGAAATTGGATCATTTTATATATTTTTTTAATAGCATAAAAACATCAATTGATAATTTTTGGGCCATTGTAGTAAACATAACATCTAAGGATATGAATCATATAGATTTCGAGAAGAAAATAGAATATGTTTTATTAAAAAAATCATATTGATTATATAATATGGTTTACATAATAACATATATGTGACATCAAAAAAAATTTAAGGGGATGAAAATATAATATAAAAATTGTAGTTTTTTAAATAATTCCATATTTTAAAATGTTAAAATGAAATGATGTTATGGGTAAGAAATATTTTGTGGGTGATCTAAATATTCATTGTAATAATGAAATACTATTATTTATCCTTCAAAATAATAGAAAATTATCTGTAAACTGAAAAAATCCCTAAATAATTTGAATAAAAATTACATAGTAAAACTCTGAAAACTTAATGATAAATATTTTTTAATTTTTTTAATTTTTTTTAAATCAATTATAATTTATATTTTTAAAATTTATATTCGATTAAAAAATTTCAAAAGAATGTGATACATGAAATATGAAGAATATGTAAGGAATATTCCTTAAAAATAATTTAGAATATATTTATTATTTATTGAAATGGATATAAAATATAATTTATTTATAGAGAAGATCGTTCTGGACACATTGTATAGAATATTGGAATGCATAATAAATATTCAAAACCATAAATATGAGATTAATTCATCTAAAAATAAAAAAACCCATTCTATTGAATTATGATACAAAGGAAAATTAAAGGGTTAGATGAAATGTAAACCCCAATTGTGGAAAGTGGAAACTAAAATAGTTGAGGTTTATGATATAATATCACAATATTTTACCTAGATTAAATCATTGTAAAATCTATTCTTGAATTCAATATGATATGAAAAGTAAAACATTGAAAAAGGTATTTAAAGAAATATAAATCAGACATGAATTTAATGAGAATAAAATTTATGAAAATTGATACTAAAACACTACCATAAACAATCATGATCATGAATTTTGGTTATACATAATATTACATAGAGTTTATGTACAAAATATGATATTATTTTAGAATTAGAAAATGTTTCCACACTATGTATGCAACATGTAAACTAAGTAAATATCAAAAAATAGATGATGCCAAAGAAATGTAAATAAAAATTAATCAAGGAAAATAAAACCTAAATTACTTAAAGGATATAATTTACATAATCTTATAATAACATAACCATTGACATCAAGATATTACTACCGAAAATATTATTGACTTTATAAAAGCCTTATTGATTTTTCAATGAATCAAAAGCACATTGAATGAGTTCATTAAATAGAGTGTTAAAATGAATGACTAAAATGATATTGGGACAAAAAAATTTACATAATTTAATGTCTGTCTCATGGAATTATGATTTAGATAAAGAAAACCTAACCTCGGATGATTGATTGATTGGGCATAAATTAAAATCGTATATAATAAATATAACCAAGTTAATTAATAATTCAATATTAACATTGGGGTGTATTATATTATATTTTAATAAATTATATTAGTTTTATATATATTTTACTGCAATTTTAATTTAATATATAACATTTTTTGTTAGTATTTTTTATTATTAAATTTCTATAATATTATAATGGGTTTTTAGATCAAATAATGTTCATGAGTTCATCATCACTGGAATTATAGAGTGATATATTATATATCATTAAAAAAGATAGAAATTTTATACATATCAATTTGTTATCAAGAATTGATTCAGGTAATGAAATAAGTATCTATAGTGTATTTTTGGGTGGCTTAAAACACTATGAATAGTTTTGGTTAATGTCAAATATGTTATTGAGAATTAATCTTTACAGAATATTTATCGTGTTTTAAATATTACATTTATTCAATAAATTCTTCTTTAGTACCATAAATATATTGAAGTGCTGAAAAATGAAAAATTATTTACTTAAAGTTGCATAATTGAATATAAATAGGTTACTGTTTCAATTACCTAATGGATGTGAGAAAATTATATAATAACTATTAAAATAAAAAATTAATATTTAAGTATAATAATGAAACTAATTTCATTATTTCAGTTTTGTTATATTTTTCCTGGAGGTATAAGAACAAAATTTATATTAAAGTAAATGAGAATGTGTTAAGAAGTTCTTACATTATAGAATGGAGAGACTTTTTTACTGACTATATTATGCTTATGAAGAATGATCATTTTATGAGACCAGAATATTCATGACGTGGTTAAGAGTGTTAAGAAATAATTTTTTCACATCATTGTCAATAAATGAATTTACGTTTTAGGGACATTTTGCGTCATGAATGGGGCGTTTTAAAAGTGAGTGTGGTGGAATTGTTTTACAGATTTCATCCTATAAATAAAAAAATAGTCATATTCAATTAAATTTGATCTATAATGGATAAAAATAATAAATTGATATTGTGAGGTCTATATTTAACACATATAGTCATTTATAGATGATTTTGTGTGATATTTTTGACATTAACCTATTATTTCAAACATTTAGCTCATTTTTTAGCTTACAACGGTGACTAACATTTTCCATGGAAACAAATTTTTATACCTAAATTTTAAATTTTCAACATTAAATAATATCTATTATATTTATTCAAAATATAAAAAAAAATTTATTTATGTCAATTTATAATGGTGGTAAAAAAATTATTTTAATATAAGTACACATAATGCAACTAAATCAATTGTTTTTTGAAGACATGTATTTTTATTCATAAAAATTAATTTATAGTTATTTACAAAATATAATATCAATAATATTAATTTTTATTACATATTTTATTTATAAATAAAAAGAGAATTTTTTGGGTAATTTGATCTTTACCGAACAAAATGATATCATGTGACTAAAAAACCAAATGGAAATGACCCAAATTAGTTTTTTAATATTAAATATAACATAAGTTCCGATGTATAAAAAATATGTTTATAATTGTGAAATTATTATTAAAAGAATTATTTTACTTTTAATTAAAATTATTTATAGAATGTGGTTCAATAAATATTCATGTCATGCTTATGTAATGACTCTATCATAAAAGTTATTGTATTTATAAGAGTTGTATTTTTTATATTCAACAAATATCATCCTATTAATAAAAAATAAAATATTATTCCAATGTAATGACATTAATGCTAAATATAAAAAAGAATCTCATTTTATTATTTCAAATTTTCATGTCTTATAAATTTATTCTTTTTTTAAAATAAAATATAATTAAAATCAATTTATTTTTAAAAAAAACATCTTATACATTAATTGATATTAATAATATTTGTCGTCGGTTATCAACTAAAGTAGTATTAATATATCTTTGACATTAAAACATTATATCAGTATAATCCTTTAATATTTCCGATTTTTATTTAATTTAAATGATGAACAATGCATTGAAAATAGTAAATTGAAACTACGATAATTTTAACCATAAAAAATTTTGATCACATTGCATAAAATTTTAATATTTATATAATTTAATGGTATAACATAAAATCATAGAATTACATCAAAAAAATAATAATATGTAAAGAATTAAAATCCATCATTAAATAATAAATAATATTAATTAATAAATAAAATTTAATTTATATTGGGATTACACTTATTTAAATTTTCTTAATGTTATTTCGCAATATATTTTTATATTTTGTACATTTTTTTCAAATTTCTTTTTATACATAATTATTAAATTTAGGTTTGTGTTTCAGGTGAAACAATTTATTCTGAAAATAATTTTTTCAAGTAATTTATATTCTACAATATATGGGTCTAATAGTAGGGGATAGATACAACAATATAATCATAGAATGCAATATTTGAACACTGATGCATCATGTAATACAAAAATTTTATAATATAGATAATCTAGACCAGGAAAGAAATTTGCCATTAGGTGGGTTCTATATCTATGGTCATGTAGTTAGGGGAATCCAAATTTATAAATATCGACTATAAAATATCTATTTAGAAACATATACTTAAATCAATCCATAATATAACCTAGACAATATGAAATTATCATATCATTTTTAGTCAATCATAATGAGAAATATAACAGTATAAACCAGACTAATAAGTGGAAAATTATAAGTTCACATTACGTTATATGAAAAAGTAATCTTGCTCCTCTAGTTAAATAAAAAAAACATTATATTTTTTCTAGATAACACCTCAAGTAGTAGACAATTCCAAATAAATATAGTTTCATATAACATTAAAACACTACCTTATATGCTATGCTATGATCACATAATATCATACTAGTATATGGGAAAAACTATATGGATGACCCCTATTATATTATTTTAAATTACACAATAGATGGTACTCACTGATCTCTTAATCACTTATCATGATTTACACTTATGGATCTATTAAATAAGGTGACTATGTTTCCTCAAAATTTTCACAATTGTTACCCCCATGAAATTAGTATGATTCCTTAAAAACACTATTTCGAATAACTTTTAACATTAAAATCCCCAACAACATTAATTGTGATATATATTTTCACTATAATATAACCATTTATACAAATTGAGAATAAAATATGATGTATCATTAATGAAATTACAATAAGATTTTAATATCATGTAATTAAAACAAATCAAAAAGTCATCACTGTATATATATTTTTGTTCTTATTTTAAATATGTCTTTGATTACACATAATACGATTTAATTTATTATCTTTAATGGTTGGATATTAAATAACTAATGGGATGTCATTAAAATATTTTATTATTAGAAGAGTCTACATTTTCTATATATATATTATGTATTTTTTAAAAATAAATTAAATAGATAATATTTAAATTATTTTTATAATAAGACATTTCAATTTACAATAAAATAGATTAAAAGTCATTCAATTGATAACTTATATAATATAATATTAAAAAAATTATTATTTTAGAATTATTTAACCAATATTAAACAAAATTCATTAAATTTTAAATTTTTATGTAAAATATAAATAAATAAAAATTTGAATACAATTTTTAAATAATTAGTAAAACCTTTAGATTAATTAGTTTGTAAAACTCTAAGGGTTCTTAATTATAATTTTTAGAATGAGTTTATTTTTATAGAATAGAAATTAATATATTTTTGTAATGCAATTAAATTTATAAAAGCATCATGTTATGATTATAACATAAAAAAATATTAATCATTTTTTAATAAAAAATACATTCATGGAGTAAAATAATGAATTTTAAAATATTATTTCAAATTTTAAAACCCATTAATCGGATTTTGGATCATAAGTTATATATTATCTTAATAAAATATTTTGTTTGGTTTCATTCATTAAATTTAGTTTTTAAAGGTTTCATTAGGTTTAGGATTTATATAAAGGTAAATTATACAACATTTTATGATAAATAAAATATTTTTTTGAGTCATTTATTTTCTAGGATATTTTCAAAAATGATGAATTATTATGGTGTTCTAATTATAAAATAACCATATCCTCCCTTGATTAATACCTCATTCATAACCCCTATATAATCAAGATGAAACTACCTTGTAAGATCTAAAATATTTAAAAAAAACCTCCAACACACTCTTTCTTAAGTCATATATTTTTTTTACAAACCAATAGATGCATCGAAGAAATCCCGCAGTTATTTCTAACGGATGATATAATAATGAATATGAAATTTTCTCAATGTGTTATTTTATGTATTTATCATATTTTATCTCAACTAAATATAATTAATCCCTAACTATATAATAAAATAAGTAACCCATGTATAATTAAAATATTGTATAATAGTTTAATATCAATTATCATACTCTATCCCAATTATTCCTAAAGTAAATCATCTCTCTTGTTTTAGATGGTTCCCAAAATTAAAATATGATATATTCAATTTTAGATCATTTTCATATTTGGATTGTTTCATAAATTAATTTAATTAGTAAAACAATATTCATGAAATTATTATGATTTTGAAAAGTTATATTGAGAGGTCTATTACTTTTATTAAAAATATTGTCATATAAATTTTATCCTCCCACATAAATAGAATACAGTCAAACCTTAAATAATTTAAATCCATTTTGATATAATATTATTATGAATATATAATTTTTAACTACATTGTAAAATAATTAATTAATATATAGTTCTTTATATTATGACACTAATTTATAAATATTTCTTTAATAAAAAATAAACCAAATCATATTTAGAGTTATAGACCAAAAAACCCCACATAACCAATGAGATAATATATACAATAAATTAATATTGAATTACTAAAAGTGGGACTTAAAAAATGATCAGACATTAAAAAATTTAAAAAGATAGTATTTTATCTTCACAAATTTTTTAATCGTAAGTTTAGATGCATGCTTTATGTGAGTAATGACCTATAGTAAGGGTTTTCATTATAATACTATGATTTATTCAATTATTCTTCTTTTATTTCCAATTTTATCTTATAAAACAAAAAATAATGATCTTTAAATGAAGAAATTACAATTTTGACATCATTTATGGTGAAATTATGGCCTTTATCCCACCCTTAATGTTTTGAAATTCACAGAATGTGTTATTTTAAAATCTCTCTTTTCAAAACATTTTATTTCTTAATGTTATGTTCAATATCACTATTTATATCCCTCACATTATCTTTTTATTTTTATAATATTATACTATAATTATCATTTTTATTCATTTTATTTAATATTATTTGTGGTATATATTTTATTGTGCTTTCATTTATACTTTTTTTCAATAAAAACATGACCCCATTTAATGTTTTTTTTTCTATATTTCAATATGATTTTGTTATATTATTAACCTAAATTTGATAAATGATACATTCTCATTGGGAAAATATGTTCTTAAGATAATTCTTTCCTTTTACAAAATTGATCTTAAATGATAATTGTTTATTTATTTTCAAAAAAATGTCAAAAATATTAATTGAATTGACTTCAAGGATTTTGATTCCATTTTATTCCCTATTAATATTCAATAAAATTACACATGTAACATGTTTTCAATTATCATAAATAATGATATTAATATTTTCATTCATTTATTCCATTATATAATTTTGATTTTATCCTTTAATTTAGTAGTGGGGAAAATGATGTTTTTATTTTTACTAAATCAAATTACATTTCATGTGTTACACTATATTAATTTCATATAAATTTTTATTATTATGTGTTATACATGTTCTAAAAATGTATTTAATTTATTATTATCTTCCAAATATATGGATAATGTTTCAAAAAAAATTAATTCATTATCATTGGTCATATATTTCATTTTTGATGTGTATTACATCACTATTATTGAAATGATACATTGTTTCCTTTATCAATAATTATCATCACATATCTATAACATTAATATTAATGGAATGTGTGGTTTTTGAATTGTTTTATCAATATTTAAATAAGAGTTTAGAGAGTACTTTACATGGATAAAATTTAAAACAATTGATAAAAATTATGTTTCTTAATTTTGAGAACCATTATTAGGTCATAATTTTCATTATTATTATTAATAGTACCAAACAATATTGAAAATATCATGATTGGATATATCATATTCCAATTTAAAAATGTTGATTTACCATACCATGTCTAACGAAATGATCCTACAAAATAATGATCTCATTAATGTGTCAATTATATTAGGAAGTAAGAAGTTTTTCTAAAAAAATGAATGCAAGTTCATTAAAATTTCATGAAATGGAGTGATGCAGCTTCGTGTTTCCTTGATCAAGTTATAAATGTTTCACAAAGGTTATGTTACAATGTCATTTAGTGTGATGATTGGATTGAGATGTTCTGATCATAAAATTTTCATCATAATATCTATTAAACATAAAATTACATGGATAATATTGATACATCTACATCAAAATAAAATACATAAATTATAATTATATAGATAATTACAATGTCATAAGATGGATAAATATGATGTTATCATTTATAATAGCGAATGGTTTTATACATGTTAAGATGATGTTGATTTTTCCCAAATGGAGATAAGCATAATGTTCACTAAATATGGAGAGGGGATGATCGCCAAAAATTGTTTCATTATCTAAAAAAGAATAAATAGATCTAGTATATAGATAATTTAAAGGTGTTACATTTATAATCCTTCAGAAGGAGGAGTTATTATAAAAAATATAATACATATAATTCATCATGGTAGTACACCAAATAGTTTTTTGATGTGATTTAAAAAAAATTTAAAATCATACATTGTGTTGATGCTAATATATTCATTTAATGTTATAAAATAAAGTGATTAGTTTTGTATATTCTACGAGAATGCGGATTCTAACATTTTAATAAAATCATATGATTACAATTGACTCAAATAATGAAGAATAATTAAAGGAGTTAAATATCGTTTGAATTTGGTAGGTAATTTATAGAAGATTTCATGTTTCCTCATTGATTTTCATATGATGTTTTCCTATATGAAGGGGTGTAGTCACTTTATCATGAAATTATTTTTTATGCTAAAAAGGAGAGAAAGTGCTAGTGTTTTTTGGGGGATAACACTATGAGTTACTAGTCATGATTATACTTAGTTGAATTGGACTTGAATTGGACATAATAATTCTAAATTGAGATAAATATATATAGAAGAATCAGATCACGTGTATTACAATAGAGGAAAATAGAAACAATGGTCAATTGATGGAGTAGATCATATATAGATCAGGTGAACAAGGTGTACTAGAAGTAATATTGAAATAAAAAAATTGAGTAAAATTTCTATAAAAAGTTCTAATAATGTATGTATTTGTTTATCTAGTTTTTAAAATATAAAAATGATTTTTTGATACTAAAAACAAAATTAGATTAATTTTTATTAACATAAATAATAAGAACATATGGAATGTAAATACAAAATTATTTTGAAATAATAACATCAGTAGAAGATGATATTTTTATATTTGATAAATATTGAACATGGTATAGATTATAAAGGGTGAGTATACCAGTTGCTGAATAATATTATTAGTGGGGAATATTACTAGTTATGAAAGAATAGTATAATGGAACAATAGTTGATGGGTAAAACTCTCTATGGAATTAGAATAAGTTTATTGGGTGGAGAACTGAAGTCAATTGGATGAACAATTAATATTTATAGAACACGTTTATTCTTGTTAATTTTCATTCATAAAAAATTTTTGTATATGATCCATGTTTGGAGGAATACAAAATCATTTAATGAATTACATCAATTTAATGAACATTTTATATATTGTATATTTATATCATTCATTATATTTAATACCCACAAGGTGAATTTGTCATATATCATTGAGTGGATTAAATCTATAACATGATTTAGTGGATGTGACCTGAGAGAAGAATTAAAAAAAGAAAGGGATCCCAAATTCACCCTTCATTGTTATTGTGATATCATCATGATTACGGAACTTCAATTTTATTTTTGAGAAATGTTCCCACTAAAATATACAACTAATTTATGAAGATGGAGAATATAATTACCGTATAAATTTAGTGGTGTATTAGTATTTTATGAAATGAACTATAACCATTGGATGAATATTATGTTACCCAACCTTCTATATCATGGGATATATATAGTATATTATCATATAGTGGGATTTCCTTTCACTAATAAATCAAATACTATTTTTTATAATATAATTTTTTATTTTTATGGAAAAATCAAAACAACATTTTTATGGATCTCTTTGGGAAGGTTAAAACAAAAAATATTATGTATCAATCTACTAAAATAATATGTGACAATATAAGTAGCAACCATGAGGGGAATTATAAAGTCATGTGGGAGTATGTTAAAATGGATAATAGTATATTTGAATATATCATGATAAATTAAAATGGATTTATGGATGATTTCATTACCTGAATCGATGATATTGTTTGAAATATCAGAGGTTTTGGTGAATTGAATGAATATTATACTACAATTTGGAAACCAATTAAAAAATATACATTTTTCATTATGTAAATGGTTTAATTTCTAGAATAATGAGAAGAGATATCTTTTGATGAACTTTGGAATATTTTTGTTCCATATGAAATGAAAAAAAATAAGGATTAAGAAAATGTGTATGGAATAAGTTTCTTTTGAAGCAATATTAATATTGAATTTTATGGATTAAAAATTGAATAAGAATCAAGTCATACAGAATTTGAAAAGGATGAATGGGGATTAAATTAAATCATTTTTCATCTTCCTATGACATAAAAGAGTTAAATTTTTTGGAAATGAAAAATATTATATTTGGTGATGGAATTTTAAAGGAAGTGTCAACTTTTCTTAAATTTATTCTTAAAATAACATCATTACATATTATTCCAAAGAGAAATGTAATAATTCTCAAAAATATAATATGGATAAACCTAAGGATAAAGTCTCTAAAATAAGAACAATGTTTTTAGCAGATGAAAGAATAATGATTCATCATACACCAATGAATCAGATAGTCAAGTCAACTGCATCAGTAATATTAAAAGGGAAAGTCCATCATCACAAAGTTATAAGGAAAATGAAAATTGAATATAACTGAAATGGATTCTAAAAGACTTTATAGAAGAAAAAAATTGACAAAAATATATAATTGAATTAGGTGAAGATAATTTTATGAAAAAATAATGAATATTTGTATTGAGAATGTCAGTAGTGTCAAAAATGATTTGGAATTCCATAATTATATGGTAGCAAAAAATTTGCAAGTAGATGAGCATGAAAATAGTACTACTGATCATGAATAAACAGAAACCAAATAAGAGGTTATTAAAATTTAATAAATAAACATTCTGAGTAATGTTAAAAGAATATATTTAGGGTAGATGAATTTGAAATAATAGAAACAAAGAATGAAAAAATATTGTATAAGAAATGATAACTGGTTTCTTTAGCACCGTGACCGTAGAAGCAAAGAGATAGTGCCTAATATAATTAAATTGAAATAATATTCAATTAAATGAATCCTAAATGACCAATTAGTTTAATAGTATTAGTAAACTAGTTAGATAATTTATGTTTTACATTACAACATCATACACAAATTACCACATAATTTATTTCTATTCATTTTTAATAAAATCATTATTCCTTCTAGAATATCTCTGTATATAAATAATAGTAAACATATTTTAATATTGTGAAAATGATAAAAATTAGGGGAGAAATAATTATTAGTTATGGTTAAGTACAAGGAAATATATCCGGAATTAATATTGAATAGTCAATATTAAATGGTGAATAACTGAACACACATGTCATGTTATCAATAAACTAATACGAATTGCCTTAACAATATGGATAGGTAAATAAATATAAATACATTCCATTAAATAAATAAAAATATAATCATAATCAAATAACTAATATTCAGTTTCAATGGTATATAAATGAAAACCATTCCATTAAATTAATAAATATTGAATGAAATGCATCCATATATTTTTATCATAGTGAAAATATGATGAATAAGAGTAACTGAATCTGATTGAAGAAACATCAAAATAAATTTGACCGTGTTTCCTATGTACATGATACCTTTAACACCGTGATATTTTAAAATACTGATAAAATATACTAGTTTAAAACCCACTATGGTTATCTAAATGAATCATCTTATAAGAATACTGATGCATCTAAGGGAATTCTATAACTATTCCCCACCATTGTTGTACCATACAAAAACATTACCCACATATTGACCAATTAATTAAACTCTTAAACAATGTGCCTCCCTAAATAACCAGGTCTAGAAAAGAATATGGAAATCTCAATATTTCTTAGATAATCAATAACTACCAATGTAAATATTATTGTGTAAAAATTAAAAAAAAAATTAAAGAAATAATCTCATCCATGATAAATAATTTATAGATTTATGATAAATTTATTATTTAATGGACACAATAATGTGAATAACTGAAGGGTATTTTAATGACTATAAAAAATATTCAAGGATGTGAATTCCAAAAATATCCTTTTCACTAAAATAAAAATCCATCCAAATAAGTTGTAGGCATGATATTAATAAGATTTATGTACATTAGAGTAATAATAAGGTATGTTATCATTAATGAAAAAATATATATCATTAAAAACATACATGAGAAAATATTCAGCTAATTTGGAAAATCATTTTCGTTGAGGATAAATTATAAAAACATGTTCTTTAAATGTATCTTAATAAAATTTCAAAGTAATCATTAAATAAATTATGGTATGTAATTCAAAAAAAACTTTAAAATAGAAATCATCCATGGTTATAAATGTTAATTGTTCAGAAATAGATAAGAATATTCATTTAAAATAAATTTTAAAAATCACAAATTTGTAATATATTGTTAATAAATCAATTTTAAAATGTTAAAATAGTTTGGAAAACTTTTTTAAAAACATATTTTTTATAAAAACAAATATTCGACCATAGACTGAATGAAAGATAGATTTTATAAAAATATTTTATGAATAATTTTATGTACCAAAGTGTTGGTAAATAGTAATATCACTTGAAATGGAAAATTAATTAATTTTGTACAATATAATAAATGGTTTAATAAAAAATGATAATATGATTTTATTTAATGTATATTCTAGAACAAACAATCTCGAATAAAATGAGACTGGGAAATAGCCCCTTTAGAAGATTTTATTTCTTGAAGTAAGAATTAAAAAATTAGTTGATTGTTTTATCAGAATAATGTACATATAAAACAAGAATAATACAACATGATATATTAAAATAAAATATACACATAATATTAGAATATAAATAACAAAGGGGATGTAATACAACCCTACTAAAAGGAAATGGGTTATGGAATTCTTGACCACTTGGATACTTTTATTTAATGTAAACATAGATGAATGAATTCAAATTGGAAATAAAAATACAAAGAATAATTAATTATTCAAGATATTACCTATAAAATGGATAATATATTTACCATATAAAATAAAAAAAAATTATAACATTATAATATATATCAATGAATGAAAATTGAGATTAAATACCTCTCTTAACACTTCCATTTGGTTGAACATGCATTAACCTTGCGATATGAGGTTTTCAAAAAGATATTAACTTACTATATAACCATATTAATATTTATTATACCTTGTATTATCTTTTTATATCATACTTTTACCCATTCAAATATTTCCTTTCACTATTTTCATCATTTATGTAAGAACGTACTTCGTTTCTTGAGTATGTTTTGAATTGTAATTTTTTTGTATTACATAAATAAATATTTAATAATAACTATAATGAAAAAAATATGAAAATATCATATATATATTCATTATATATTTATTTTGATCAATCTTTTAAATTTTGTGATAGGTAATGAAATACACTTTTAATGGAGACAAATGATCCAATGTACACGTGAATATTGCTTTCATTTTTTATCATATTGAATGTAAGAAATATAAATTATATATATATATATATATTATAATTTCATTATCATTTTTATTTTTAATATATAAGATATTTTTTAGAAAAATAATCACAGATACACTATAAGTAAATGTTGAATAATAAAATCACTTCATGAGGTTGTAGTATGTCGTACACACGAATGACATTAACGTATTCCCAAAAAATGAAAAGCACTACTCATTATGTTATATAATAATTGAGAAGAATATTAATATCATAAATATATTATATATAATATATAGAGTATAAATACAAATCAATTACCAACCTTGGTGTTCATAATAGAATAAAAACCGACATGGATTCACAGGGTGGTAGTTCACCGTACGCAAAAATGATAATTTCCTATCATGTTTAATTGGAGTGTGTGAAGGTGTGAGTCATAACATTTTCATAAAATAATATATATATATATATGGAATATTATTATTTTTTAATTATTTCATGGTATAATATGAATTTATTGAGGGGGAAATGAAGTGAAATTATAAATGTCTAAAAAATATTACATTATGTTCGGGTATACTAGATAGGTCGAAAATAAATCCTAGAATGACTTGATTTATGCCCAAAATATTTCATCCAAGATGAGGCATGTGGTTATTTATGTGAGATTGGTAGGTTTTCTATGATCTAAATTTCTTTATAGACGTCAATAAGTTTGGGGAGTGAGTTCCCTTTCATAGTGGAGGAGTATTATAATTCTTATAAATACCAAAAAGTAAAAAATATTGGGGATTTACCATACCTCATGATCCTTAAAAAATTAATCATTTTCTATAAAATATGAAATATTTTCGAAATTGCTCCATAAAATGTGTTATGGACATGTTTCTAGGTCGTATATCCCCAAAATCATATTGTTTAGTCCCTTGATAATATTATTCTACTCTTCATTACGTAAAATGTTTTTAACTAACTTCACTAATAATTTTTATTTAAAATTTTTTTTACAATAATTTTGACTTTTTTATATTATTATTATAAAAACTATTAAATCCATTTTTTCAAATTTAAATCACAATAGTGTAATACAATAAATGAAAATTAATCACACAGACGAAATGAGAAAGTGGGTTATTAATAGGAAAATGGTCAAAAATATACTGTTTTTATATCAAACTTTAGTATAAATGTGATTAAAATTTATTAAAGTATATTAATATATTTATATTTTAACTAATAGGTCTTTAAAACAAATTCTAATTAAAAGTTAACAATATAAATTATTTAGCTGAATATTAAGTTTTCAATTAAATTTCATTATTTTTCCATATTATTCCACAATGAAAATGTCTCAAAAAATACCAAACATTTACACTAAGATAATCTATAAATTAAATTTTCAAAAATAATAATTATTTTTTTCAGATAAAATTTATAGAATTATTAAAATATAGTTTTAACAAAATTGTTTTAATAAGAGGCTAAAAACCTTCCTAAAAAATTCTTTTTTTTATGTGTGAAACGTAATTTTTTAATACCTTATGATGATAGAATCTACGTGATGAATTTATAAAATTTACTGAATATATATTATATAAATTTAAATAATAAATTCTATTATTAGTAATTAATTTTTTTCCATAAAATGATTTTAGTAAATAAAAACTACTTTTTGAAAACAAACATTTTGTTTACATTAAATTGTGGTTTTTGTTAATTTTTAATTAATTAGTAACCAATGAACTCAACCATATATTTTCATAATATATATAATCTTATTAAAGAAATGAAAATTAATTTTTAGGAGATAAAAATAATTTAAAATAATATTATTAATTGAATATTGTTTTTTTGGTAAAAATCATCACTTCATTTAATTAAATACATCAAGAAAACTCATTGTTGCTTATAATGATAGGAAAACTCAATTTTCCTTGTAGAGAATTATAAAAATTGGTCTCATGTAACATAATATATTATCAGTTTTGAATGTAATAAACTTTATTGAAGTGATTGAATTTACCTAAATATAAACATATAATGTCCGGGGTTGTTATTTTTTTTCTTAGTGTTGTATGTCTCATACTCATTTTAATAAATAGTTGTTGTTTTATAATGTATAGGGTTTTACATTATACCAACCTAAAATAAATGGTGTGTTCATAATTTTTACACTACATAGGGAATAAAATCATTATATTAGATATTTATATCATTGAAATCGCATATTAGGAGAAGGGTTGGTAAAACATACTCTTGATATTAAAGCAATAGAAGTACTAAGTTCTTATATAGCAAGAAAAAACTATGTTTCCCTGTTGGGAAAATTAATATGAATGCAATGATATGGTATTTCATGAAATGTATAAATAATTATAGAGAGCGATTGAGGTCATTGATCAAAATAACTGTAAGATCAATGGAATGTTGAGGCTCACATGGTTATAAATTTGTGATTATTTGAAATATCATATATTAAAAAATATTTTATATTTGGTTAAGATTATGTTAATATCATTTTCATAATTTTGAGTAATATTTTTATATCCTATGACTATTTTTAAATTTATTAAATTTATATGTAACTATTTAAAAAACAATTAGTAATTCGAATGTGCTAAAATTAACTTTCAGTTCATCCATTTCATCAACAAATGAATATCCAAAAATGATATATTTTTATGACGTACAAAAATTTACTTTTACTCGATTGTAAAATCCTTAAAAATAAAAAGTTTCTTTCTTTTTGAATATAAATATTTTTAAAAACCATTATGGTTGACATATTAATCCATATACCTCAAATGTAATACTGTTGGTTCATCATTTTTATATATTCATAAAAACAATTATCTAATAGCGGTTTCATATTAACTGGGAAACCATATCACCTATTGGTATGCAAGTACCCTTATTTTTCTATAGTTATGGGTTTATTCCCCACCATATTTCTGGACATGATTGGTAGTCAACCTTCATGGGGGTAATACCTTTTCTAAACGACATTAATATAATTTATATAATGTTCAGTAAAATTATTATGGACATCCTTGAATAATTTTAATCATTAAATAGCCTTTTTACGGAGGTTTTAAATATAAAACATTTTTTACAATGACTAATAATTTTTTTACTATTATTACAATGTCTTCAATGACCATATTAAACCTAATTTTTACCACTACCTCTAAACATATGTCTAAAATCTTTAAAATAATTATTCCACAAATAAATTATCTACTATGTCATATACGGGACATATATTTATCCAATGTGATTTTAATCTTCATCAACTACCATCACCTAAAACCAAAATAGTGTTTTTTTTGAATTTGAACATATCATAAATAATAATCTCATCAACCCATGATACTCTCAATATATTGATGTATTATTAAGTTATATCATATAATCTCTACCATAATAAAACATTAACATGTCATTCTATCCTTATCCTCAATGTTTATCATAGGGTTGCCTTTTTTAAATCATTTTTTTACAAAAATATAGTTTATAAGGATTATACTAAACATCCATTGATACCAATTATAACACCCCATCCCAAAACCCAAAACCCTTCCATCTACCATTAAATTGGTAAAAGATGCAAAGATATAAATCTGGAAAGAGTAATCAATTTAGTAGTATTGGTAAACTTGATACATTATTGATGTATGATATTAACTTATCATACAGGAATTATAACATAATTTTTTATGATGTTTTTTGAGAATTTCATTATTCATTCTAGTGTACCTCTACATACATGTCATAGTAAATCTTATGAAATCCAACAAAAAAGAAAAAATAAGGGTGATCTCAAATTCTCAATAAGGATTTAGTATAGTTGAAGTTTCCTTGAAGTTATAATGAATAATCGAAATTTTAAGGCAAATAACTGAACACACATTCCATGTAATCAATATACAAATAACTAAGTGTGTAAATTATATAGAAAGGTAAATAACTAAAAAGATATTCCATTTAATCGATAAAATTATTGTCAAACCATATAAGGAATAATCAGTATAGAATGGTATATAACAAAAAACATGAAATTTTACCAATGAACATAAAATGAAGTGAATTCATTTATATTCTCATAGTGAAAATCTCTTGAATAAAATAAGTTACTCTGTATGACTAAATGCATAATTAATGGATTCAATGTTCCCGGGTACATGATACATTTACTAAAAACACATATCACAATCCCATTAAAAAAACACCGGTTGAATAACCCACTAAGGTAATACAACATACTAATCCCATAGACTACAAATCCATCAAGTTGGTATATATAAATGGGACCCCACCTGTGTTGTACTAGTCCAAATCTTTCTTCATATATGAAACAATTGATTAAATTCATAAACATTATGCCTCAATAAATATCAATATTGATTAAATAATATAGATTTATCAATATTTCCATTAATAATAAATATAAATCAATGTTTACACAATTTTAAACAAAATTTATACTGTTTTGGAATTAAAATATAAATCATAAATATATTATATATTTTAGGTAATTTTAATAATCAATGGTCATTATAATGTGAATAACTCTAGGGGGAGTTAATGACTATAAAAATGATTTAAGGAAGTCAATCTCAATACTATCATTTGTAAAACTAATTATAATCCATCCATAGGAATAATATGGATGCTATTAATATGACTTATAAACATTGAGGTTAGAATATAGGTGGTTTACATTTATGAATTATAAAATTATCATTAAAAACTGTTTTGAGGAAAGTATCTTTCTAAATTGAATTTTTTCAAAAATAATTTTCCTTTAAAATCAACATTAAGTTTATTTTCCTTATAAATATCATCTGAATACAGAAAATATTTTTTCAATGAAATGATATATGGAAATTCAATACATGGTAATAATTATCACCCCATGTTTTTAATGGTTCATTGTTCAAAAAGTGATAATAGGATTCCATAGGAAAATTTTTGTAAAAAGAAAAAATATTTAAATTTATTATAATTTATTTTTAGAAGGATATAACCTTTTTGAAAACATTTTTATAAGACATTGATTTGTATAAAAAATATTTTTTATAGAAGAGAGAAATAAAGTTTGATTTTAATAAAACATTTTATTAAGAATTTTAAGTACCAATGAATGAAAAAAATAAATTCAGTAAAACATGAGCATTAATAACCATAGGAATGAAATGAAATGGCTCATTAATAAATGATCATATAATTTCCATTAATGTAAATTCATGAATAAACAATCCCAAATATAATGGGATTGTTAAATATACGTATAATATGATCCTAACATTGGAAGTGAGAATTAATCAATGAATAAATTATGTTTACTTACTATAAATGAACATAAAACAATCATAAATAAAATATAAGATAATAAAAATTAATTATTAAACATAATCATAGAATATTAATAACAACAGGAATGTAATATAACCAAATGAAGTGGAATTGAGTTACAAAGTTATTTTCCACTTGGTAAATTTTTTGAAATCCCCACAGATGAAACATTTCAAATTGAAACATAAAAAAATATAAAATGAATTAATCATGATATTAAATTTCAATGAGATAGTAGATACACCATATAAAATAAAATATTTTGATAATATTACAAAACTCCTCGATGAAATGTAAATGAAATAAAATCCAATAACATATAATTTATTTCTGTTGAGCATAATTTTCTCTTCTTAATAGTGCTTTTAAAAATGTTAATAATGTATTATAGAACCATATTAATATTTATTATATCCTATATTATCCTATTGTAAGATTTTATTATTCTTTCCATAATAACAATTCATTATTTTCAGTGTTTTTTAATAACATATGTGTTTTTTTTACTATGTTTTGACACGTTTTTTTTATGATATAACATAGATAATTATTTATAAATAACCAGATTGTAAAATTATATTTAAATATCCAATATATTCACTATATATTTATTTATAATAAACCATTAAATTTTGTGACGATAAATGAAATACATAGTTCTTAGAAATGGTACTGTATATGTACGTAAGAACATGGATTCCATTATTTTTTAATATTGAAACAATGAAATGTAAATGATGTATATATATAAACATTTAAAAAAATCATATTGTGTATATAAATTTTTTTTATTAAAAAACATCTTTGATATGTTCCATTTAATGTGGAATGAATCACATCATTTCGTGAGGTGGTAGTCCGCTGAACACATGAAAGATGATTTTGTATTCCCAATATAAAAATCAAGATGAAATGTGTTATACACTCATTTTGGAATAATAATATTATAATATATATTCATTATATCATATATATACTACACATCCATCATTATTCCTTACCATTAAAGGAAGTAATAGTAGAATGTATGACATCAGTTCATGAGGTGGTAGTCCCCCTTTCACAAAGACTATGATTACGTATATCATTTGATAAACGTTAATAATGTTGTAGATTTTGACCTTATCATAACAAAATAAAAATATATTTAACATAATAATGTGGTTATATATGAATGTTGTAATAAAATTATGGGGGTTTAGGAATAAATAAAACAAAAAATATTATGTATTAACATCAACTCATCTTCAGGTATCCGAATATTTGTTTTCACTGATGGACATCCTTGAAATGATTTCATACCAATGAAAGGATTCCCAGATGGGTTTATGGAATTTTATTATATATTTTATTAGGTAATGGATTATCCAAATATATTGAGAGTTTATAATATGTGAGGGGGTTGAGTCACCTTTTATAGTTATGGAGGAGGGGATGTCATGTAAATACAAAAAGGAAAACAAAATTGGGAGATATATCTTACCAAATGCTCCTCCAATAATGAACCATTTTTTATAAAATTCCTTATGTGGTCTAAAAAGGTCCCTCAAATGGCATTTTCACATGTTTTCCGTATTTTTTCCCATAACATTAATTTTTAGTCCCTTGATAGACTCATTTTATCTTAATCACTATAATTATGTAAAAATATTTTCACTAAAAATAGTGTTAAAATATTAAGTCTAATTAATTTTAAAATATAAATTATATTTAGTAAAAATATATAATCCATTTTTCAAATTAATATCACATATTTGGGAAAAATTAATTTAAAATTAATCCCAAGGATATAACATGAAAGTGGGTTTTTGAATTGAAATTTTTCAAAAGATTAATATGTTTTCATATCTATATTTAATATAAAAACAAATAATTGAACATAAATTGGATTAATATATTTATATTTAAACTATTTTGACTTTTAAACTTACTAAAAATATATTTTGTCATTATAATGTAGTTAAATGAAATAATATTTTTTAAATTAATATCATGTAATGTAGACTGTTCATCCAAAAATCAAACTTCTCATAAAAAATACAAAAAATTAAACCATATCTATGTTTTAAATTACAATTCTAATAATGAAGAAAAGTATTTCAAATAATATATATATATATGTGTCAAAATATTGTTTTAGATCATGTGGACTATTTAAATGAGTCTAAACAACCTTATAAAAAATACACTTTTTTATACATAAAATAAGATATATTCTTAATATATTATTATAAAGTATATAGAATGAATCTGAAAAAATTGAATAGATATAAAAAACAAATAAATTTTATTAATAACATCCACTAATAGTAATTAATTTAATTTATTATCATTAAACACCTTTCGGATATATTAATATTTTATATAAAAACATTTTCGTTATATTCAATTGGGTTTAAAATTAATTTCATTTAATATTTAACCAATGAATTCGACAATATATTTTCATAAGTAAATTAAACATATTCATAACCACCAATTCAACAGTTATGAGATAATTAAGATATTAAATAATGTTATTAATAGTATATTTTTTAAGAAAAATATTGTTTTCTTGTAATGTAAGTCATCTATAAAAATCAATATTGTGTGTAATGTAATATAAAATGACTTTTTCATGTCGAGAAAGTTATAAATTGTGTTCCATGAAAGGAAATATAAGTTTAATGTGGAATGTAATATACTATATTAGAAATTTTTTAATTTATCTAAATATAAGTATATCACAATGTCTCATGTTGTTGTATTCCTTTCATTGCATGGTGTTACCTTTTATAGATGCTAATGAATAAAATATTATATTTCTGAATTTTTGGGGCATTAGATTTTCTATTATAAAATAAGTATGTCTTATAGAAAAATTGAGTTAAATAATAATATATAATAATTCACCAAATAAGATTATGTTAATGTTGAATCTTGTATTTCTGTTAGAAATAATTTTCCGTAGATGTTTGTTTAATAAATTATAAAACAAAATCTATGTACATATTCTATTACTACATATATTAGAAAAATAATTTGATTTAATCTATTTGGAGAAAAGATATTTTTTAGAAATCATTATCCTTGCATTATGAGTGGAATGATTCTTGATTCCCCAGAGTAATGATTCCCACAATATGTAAAATTCATATGACCCAAAATATAATACAATAACATCTATCAGTATAAGCGATCAGGATTTAGAGGTAAGAATCAAGGGTGGTGTATAAAAAGTTTATAAGAACCAAATTTTCAATGAATTCATATTAAGAAGAAAATAATGTTCAGAAGATGTATATTAATATTATTTCAAGTGAGGTATGTAAGAATATTATGATAAGTTATGAATAGAAAGAAAGAGTGTGTAGCTAATTCTATATAGAATCATTCCTAAGATAGATTTACTGATGAAGGAAAAATTTAGACTAAATAAAAGGTGAATAAATAGGTTTTTGAAAAATGTTTAAAGATAATGATAAGATACCCAAAAACCGTGGTGTAATGATATATAAAAATTAATGTGGTGTGAGAAAGATATAAATGATAAAAAATTATACTAATATCTTAATGTTATAAAAGGAAATAATGTAATGTATTTTTTATACTCAAGGGATTGATGATAATTTAATAACAGAAGAGAATATGTAATATTCATATAAAGATACATCATATGAGATGAAATTCATTACCAAATCTATGAAGGATTGTCTCTATATAAAAATCACATACCATGCTATGTAATATAATAATAATTATATGTCTAGACCGATTGAATACTATCAGTTAAAATTTGATTATAGAGAATCATGAGGTTCCACTTTAGTCTAATTATTAGTTTTAATTTGATTTTAATTTCACCGAAGTGATGGAGTAGTATTGGAGATAGATAAGTTTTGTGGTAAACTATCATTAAAAATGATATCTTTCATAAAGTATTATAATCCAAATGATGAGTGATATAGTGCTGCCCTTAAAGGGAAAATTTTGGAACTATGTTATGAATATTACTCTTTCTTTAGTATTATAAATATTTTTTAATGGAAGGGTCGGGATTTTTGATTAATATTATATATAAGGGGATATATGTTTATAATCATGTATAGATTTGATGAATTTTTGGAGAAGTTTGTAGGTTTTATCACAAAAAACAAACATGGATTTCCCTTGATAGAAATATGATCAAATAAACACGAGAAATATATCACAAATGAGTATTGTTATGGACAACATTAACAACCTTGATTATTAACACTTTTTTTCTACATTAGGTTGTCAAATGTAGGCTTAGAGTAATCTAATTAAATTAAATTTTATTATAGTTCATTGTGATATTATTCTTCACTCAAGGATTCTTATTACAATCATGAGATGATGTAATGAGATGATTTATCCCCTTAGTTTCTCTTTTGAATTTTAATTTCATGGAGGGGGAGAATGAAATGAAAACATTATATGGGGATAAATAATTTATAAAATTGATCAATATAAACAATATTAAAATTTTTATTTTGTGAATAATTTACTTGGGGAAACATATATAATATCGAAAGAAGTTATGTTTCCTACTGCATTATAATACTACCGTTTTATGTAATTATTTAATGGTCTTTTTGGTACCAATATTCATTTAACTATACATGGTTATAGTTTTTTTAATTCATGTGAAAGATGATGATTTAACAGTTGGTGGATAATATAATGAACCTACCAGATGCCAATATAACAAATGGGTTTTCATGATGGAGATGTATGATGATGTAAAATGAATATATAATGTGTGTTTTTAAAAGATTAAGAAAATCAATTGATTAAGATATTAATTTCGATGTTCAAATTAAAAATATTAAAAAATGGTTGAGTTAAAAGGTACAGATAAAAGATGATCAGATAGAGATGTATTGATAGTAAAAATTCCAATAGAAAGACCATTAAATGGTCCATCAGATGGTGCAAGCCTATAAAGCTACATAAAGTGGAAAATATATAATATATAATTGGACATATAATTGTGATGTCATCAAAGAGAAAAATATTATGTTGTTCGAAGAATAAAATGGTTGTACAATGATTAAGAGGGAGTTTTGTTGTACCAAAAAGAGATAAGTATAATGAATACCAAATAAAGAGATATGTTGATCAATAATCATAAATCAATTAGACACAGATGATTGAATACATCCCTTAGATATATAACAGTCAATTTTTTGGGGATAGATTTCATCAAACAATGGATTTCTTAGAGAATATATAGTATAACACGACCTTTTGGCCGAGCACATAGGTTGAAATCCCATCTAGGGGGGATGTGTAAGTACACAACTAGAACCCATGTAATATATGGATATGTAGCAGTAAAATGAAAAAAAACTCATGTATTCAATAGTTTTTTAGTATTACATATTCATACCATACTTTTTCTCATGTTGTGTGAAGTACATGGCCAAGAATAAGATTCAACATTGCATAACTTGTAATCAGGGTGTATATCATCAATGGATCCTCTGTTCTACTTTAACATTTTTTGAGATTGATTTTACCCTAAATATATATTTTTAATTATTATAAGTTATTTGTTAGTGTTTTTCAATGAATAATTTTGTGTTAGATCAATTTGGCTTTATTTAGGACATCTAAAGTGTTATTTGGGGTGAGTGCTTTATGACATATATGTTTTCCTTCTGTATATAAATTCAATTATCTATTGAGAGTGTGGCATGGGAAACCCCCCATGTATAGTTCTTGAAAATGTTTGTAGGGTATGGAATGAGTTCTATAGAGTAATTGAACGGTGATGGAATAATGTTGGGCCAGGTATGTTGGAATATGAACGGACGCGAGGTGATGGATAAGTTTAGTGTACTGACCAACCTACGGTGATCTAGATAGGATATGAGCTTTCATATTTGTGCCATATTATTGATCCTAAATTCTATTAAGGTAAAAAAATAAGATTCAATGTATTGTATTTCATTTTGTGTGAACCCATGATATAGGAACTAGATCTAGAATTTGGTTTGGAATAAGAATTGAGAGATGCATGTATTTGCTTATGTTTTGACCCAGAGGATCCCTTGAGGGATGACTCCACTTGTGTACCAATTTTTTGATTTTTATAGGGGTGAATCAACTTATGTTTTTATACAGAGGGTCTTGTGGATGCCTAATTAATAGAACAACCATGAGTGGATGCATGTTTTTTTAGTAATGGTTGAGGGTTTTTCTTTATAAACCAAAATCATGAGTGATCCAATTATGATGAAAGTTAATGATTTGATTGGGTTTTTTTCTAGACCCTGATATGTTTTAATTTATTAATGATTTATTCTTTGGTTATATTTTTATATGGTGATAATTCCATATTTTTATGAAATGTTTATTAGTATGGGTTTCCATTACAGATATAGTTGGACATGAGGTTCAAAAATTATCCTCTCTAATGTTTAAATTAATGCTCCAAATCTGATAATTATATTGTTTTACATGACGAACCATTGATATGGTTCTAGCTTTATAACCTAGAGCCCCATATATGAGATTTATAAATTATATGGGAGGATCCATACATATTATTCTGGATGTCTAACATGGTGCTCGATGTCTGAGGTTTTCAAATTTAGCCATGATGCTCGAAACAAGTGGTTTAAGTTTTTAGACATGATTATCTATATTATTAGTGAGTTTATTAGGGTTTTGTTGTTGGAATGAGGGTCCATGAAAATTTTATATGTCATATAATTTATAATATAAGACATTACAATCCACATATGTGTTTAAGATATACTACCATGTTTCTGGGAATGAGTTGTGTACTATACAGTTTATATATTAGATTGATGTTATTGAAAGTGATAGTATACAATATAGTTTATTGTATTGAGTGATGAGGAGTGTGGTGATGTCATATATTATGGATTAAGATATAGGAGTGGGGGTCCTAATCTATGGTTTGGTTCCATAATTACACTATAAGCACCATTGATTTTAAATTGTAGTTTGGTGCTATAACAATGCTCCATGCACAATAATTTATAATAAGTCTGACTGATGCTAGACTGACATTATAGGAATTATTTATAATTTAAATTTGAATATGTATTGAGTACTAATTAATATTGGTATAAAGGATTAGATACAAATGAGTTTATGAAGACATGATAAAGGATTCCTTATATTTCCATCCTAAATGATAAGATTCATTGTGATTCGATTAATTTGTGTGTGTTATAGTGTCTACTGTCAAAACATTGAAATTCTAATGACACATCTTACTACCAGTCTATCAGTAACAAATCTTGATGTCTAACCACCTAGGAATGCATACTGGATTTCTATCATGTAACACTATGTTATTAGAAACATATTCACTATTCCATAAATTTTAGTCACCTAGAATACATTCAACTATGAACATTTGTCATACAGAAGACCATCATCAAATCGATTGTATTTATATAACTCATCACCAAATAAAATAGGTGTTAAGAAATGAAGATTAGTATGGTGGTCTGAATAATCCATAACAGAAAATGCACCCTACTCATGCATGAACTCATGGGAACTATTGTCCCATAAAATCATTGAGTAAATGATATATTATAATGATGTACAAAAATACCACAAATATATCTCCCAATAATGATTAGTCAGAGTACTAACATCCAACCAACTCTTTTCAAAATCATGTAGTATATTCATAGTGACCATTACCCTCCCCACAAGATAATTTGATTGATTCTCATAGATAGATATAATGGAATCATTCCATTACTTCGAATCTGGTGTTCAACCATCCCTAAAAACATGGGTGGATGTTGCCTATATAATTGAGACATCAACTCTTCCAATGTTAAAAAATTTCATTGTGTTTGATAAATGGTCTTCCTGAATTGTAAATATCGATCATGAAATTCTTCCTTGATACCTATTTATGGTATAACTATTTGTTCCACAAGTGGAAATAAATGAGTACCCAATGGTTTTCCATGTCTTAAAACCTCTGCATTGTGGTTTTCAACACACTCCTTGAGTACATCTAGAGTTCATCAATGTGGTTTGCTTTTATAATTCCAATCACATGGCTAAGATCACGATTATTATCAATTATTATAGTTGAAACCATATATATTTAAATAATTCAGGTAAAGGATTTTCTATATTAGAAACACACCCCTCTTCCTTATCCATGAGTCATGTAAGGGTGTCTTTCTGATCATATTTCAAATTAATATATATTTCATATTTCCCACTAATATGGTTGGATGTGGTTCATGTTCTCTTCTCTAAATAGTGTCATATTTCATTTAATTTTACATATTCATTTCCCATTTCATTTATTTAACATTAATACCACAATTAATTGATTTATAAGGATAGAACAAATGGTTCACAAAATTCTAATCCATAAGGGCCCTAACATCTCATGAATGAAAATATTGTGTCCACCTAATATATAATACAACACATCCCAAAATTTCAAACAAAATAATATATATTACATTCATGAAACATATCCCAACAACATGTAGTATTAAAATTAATTCAATATAGCAAGGCATAATACATTAGATGTGAAATATAACAGGGTCCTATAATGATTCATGAGAAGGCATACCCGCATCTCACTATGATACCAAAATATAGTACCACAATAATATCTATTATAACATCACAATTCATTTGAATCGCCTAATGGTAAAATATTTTAACAATAATAGTCAAAATATATAAAACCTTAGTTTACTTTCATGAAATTGAGGCAATCCAACTACGTTTGTTTTCTATGCCTCTAAGAAGATCATTATAAAATTTTGTTGTCCTTCCTATACCTTTTTATTTTTACCAAATAATACTTCAATCTTGAAAATAACATCTTATACCACATAGTAGAATCCCAAACCGTGATTCTAATAATGATACTCTAAGCATGATAGGAACATGGACTCAAATAGATCTCATGAAATGCTATCAATTGTTGAATAATAGCAAGGGTCTAGGTGTGTTAGTGGAGAGACTATTCTATCATTAACAAAGTGTATCCCAATTGGAATATAATATCAAATAAATAGAGGGTGTGGGAAATGATACATTCATTAGAAAAAACCCAAGATAGATATAAATAATCTATTCCATATGGAAAATCATATACAATGATGTTGATAAATGTGTTGTGTCTAATAATGAATCAAAAATGGTATCCATTGTAGCTATACAATACATGTGAAAAAAGAAAAAAAACAAGCTTGAATAATAAGACATAAAACAATTACATGCTCCCATTCTCATAAGATTCATTCAGGAACATATAATAGTTTGCTTTCCCTTATTCGTACATGTAATATTATAGTCTTCTCGGGAATCATCAGTATCCTGAAGAAATTGTGAAATATAATCCTAGTTGGAATCCACCCATGGTCTACTGCAATGTGTTCTGCGAAAATATATAACAAAAATATTTTCGAGGTAGTGATAGAATATTTAACGGTATAATTGATAGTTTAAAACCCATAATGGACTAGTTTCCCATGGACGAAAATCTTTTTATACCTGCATCACTATAACTGGAATGTCTTGGAATTTATAGACTATCATGTCTCATCTTATAATCTTGTTCATTTAAATAAATAATGTTAATTTAATAACTCATCGGTCATATCACAATGCACATAATCCCTCATAATGTTATTGATTGAATATTCATATCCCGACTATATATACATTATAATACAATGAATTAATCCAAGCTTGTTCTTTGTCTTGGAAGATTCATCATAAGAATAATTTCATTTATCATTTATTTAAGAACTAAATACATCAATGGAATTTCTAATTTTTTTTCAGGTGTCACTATGAGTGTATCTTGAACCAACAACCATACAATTCCATCCAATTCATTCCTTATTGGAATCATGGAATGACTATATGTGTTGTATAATATCTCTTCCACTCGATTAAAACATCGAATGATCAGTAATGGATCCCATGTAAAACCCATTGAAAATATGATCGATATCCCTATTGAGAACCTCCTTGGAAATCTGTATGATGAATCCATGTATAACTCTGGAATTTTATACTGAACCCCCATTAGTATATCTTTATAAATTAATATGTGGAGTCTATGTTTCCCTCGATCATAAACTATGCAGTATCCAAATGTTTACATCCACGGTGTTCTTAAAAGAACCTTGTGTCACCCAATGCATTTATGTATTCAATAAATATCATTTTAGTATATCATGGTCATAAATTTATTCATTTTAATTCAACCTCACCTCATAGGGTGGGTAATGGTATTGTATTTATAAAGAAGGATTAATCATTAATCGACTCATTGGAGAATTGCATTATAAAAGGGAAACTCATGATTAATCAATATATTTCATGGACAAATTCAAGGGTCAATATCATACCGTTACCATATTTTAATAAACAAAATATAAAATTATTATTAAATTTAAAATTTCTTATCAATTCAGAATTAAATTCATCAATTTAAATTGAAATTTAATTCTCAATTAACATCCAATATAAAGGTGTAAAAATGAAGACCCTAATGAATCCAAATTCAATAGCCACACATGGTGGTCTAAAAAAATTTCAACACACCCAATGGGTGTTTCCAATAATAGGTTCTTAGCCTCTGTTAAATTATCATTTGGATCATCTAATTACATATTCCATTCCAATATCGTTAATATGTGGATTCAAATTTATTCCAATGGAGTCCCTCTATGAATTGGGAGTATATCAAAAAACTGTTTCCATAAAAAATTGAATATGAAGAAAATGCATGAGACCACCTACCATAGGTCTCTAATGGATAGATCATCCAGTATTATCTCTTGATTCAAATCTAATAAAGAGATAATCCATGAATTGATAAAGAAACAATAAATAGAGAAACTTTACTTTCACCAAAATAGTAATGAAAATACAAAACCAAATAGAAAATGACACAAAAAGAATGGATATTTTACCTAGATTAATCTAATGACACAAATAGCTCAAGATTACGGGTTCAAATAAAGAATTTATCTTAATTCATAATTTAGGTTTCAATGAGGAGATATCGAGAAAAGGCTTCCAATGGAATAGAAGAATAAAAAATAGTGTTGAAATAATATTTAATTATGGGAAAATGGTATATTCACATAATAACCCAGGATTCATGGTTTTTCCCCACGATTAGTCCCATTTTTTTCCCAACATGCACCATTTTGTCAGAGGAAGCGGCACCCATTATGGTCTATAAAAATTGTTCGACATACCACGTACAAATTTTATCTCAATCCACTATCAAAATGACAAACAGTCCCACATAGATGTGCACCTAAAATTACATTGTGTTTCTATTAGGGCGACCTATAAGACTCCACAATCCATCCTCACTTGGTTTTATCTAATTGTGTGGCCTTCCCATGTATGTTTTTATGGACCATCCGCCATGATTATTTTATCCCAAAAGTATGTTTATGGACCCTAAATAAGTGCCTTACACCAACATTACATCCACTACCTCAATTTACACTCATATTAGGTAATTATTAATAATTTAATATGAATATTGATGGAATGTAAAAGATTAAAAAACGTAAGAAATAAATTTTTTTTGATTATACTAGTGAATGTGCCTGGTTTATTTCTCATTATAGATTTCTGCATTAGAGCAAGGAATTACATGATTGACCATAGGCTGATTATTCTATCTAGGGATACAGAATTTTTTCATTTTTGTTATTTTTTTACAATTATTTTATTTTATTATGATATCCATGTAATGAATTACATAAACTATAATCTTAGGAAAAATTAATCATGTTATATTTGGTGTAGAATTCATCTTTGTTTATCACTCCTTATATCTGGCTATTTTATCTTCTAATGTCCCATTATTTATTTTAATTATTCTATTTATTATTTTAATTACACCACTATGCTAGAATATTATTTGGATGGTATAGCCTCTCTACGATACAACCTTATAACCTTATTGTTAGATAGAGGCATCTAGAATTAGTGGAGGCACACATGAGTCCATGTGACCCAACAACTCAGGATAAATTTTAGTGGTTCCTATGATAGGATGTTACATTTTCACTTTTGGAGGAAATTCGTCAGATATATTACATTTCATTTACAAAACATTATAAAGGTATTGAAAATAACGATATCCAAAAGTAGAAATGGTTATGATAATCGTATTTTAAATTTATAAAATTTTTAATTAATGTTAATTATTTCACTATTTTTGGGATTATACATTAGGTATCCTATTTTTATGAAATAATCTAGTGTATGTCATTATTTTTCAATGTAACCAAATAGAAGTAAAGGGAATTTTATCAATTAATATACTCTATATAGGGATTTACTTCCTAAGAAAAATAATGAATCTAGAGATGGTGTTGTAGCTCAAACTAATTAAATCATAACCACGTCAGGGTAGTGGACATAGGTTATTAGTAAAAACCATTACCATATATAATATCCTTTTGAAACACAAGATAGTTTAAAAATTTTATAAAACATCATTCATCAAAAGTCTACATCATTACAAGGGTTTAAATTTTTATATTTTATAGAGTAATGGATATGTTCCATAGGGACTATTTTTATTTCTCTAGGATGTAGTGGAATGGATAATGTTTTCAATAAATTTTATCATATCTCGATTGCTGTAGAGAAATTATTTTCTTTCATTAAAAACAATAAGGATAAATAAAAAATAGAAACTAGAAGGTATGGATTTCTAGGTACACTTCATTGAAAAATTATCCTAATGAAAATAGAGTTTATGTGGAAGGAAAATTCATAACCCTGATACATAATGATAATGGAATTTTTTATATGTATGATTCCTTCAAAAAAGTTATAAGATGGCATGATGAAGAAAACATATGTTATCTAGAGGAACATTGGCTTTGTAATTCCCCTCAATCTAGAACACTCTCATGCGGTGGGAAAGGGTTTGTTAGTAGACCTCAAGTGCGCCTCCCCATACACTAGAGTTTGTCAAATAGTAGTGATGATGTGAATATTATATTGGGGAGACTATACTTCCTGGTATGATGTTCCATTGTAGTAGAAAAAATTCATACTAAAAAGAAATTATTCAATGAAAACACATAGGTATTGAAAATAATAAAAGATAATAGAACAATTCATTATAAAATAAAAGAGTATTGTTATGATTTGATAGAGTGTAACTGAATGTCCTGCTAGAACAATATAGGATATAACTTCCAAAGTAAAATAAATGTATCAATATCCAAGATCCTAAACCCCATTTCATTCCCATTCCCAATATCAATCCCATCCAAAAAACAAGAAACCAACATCAATGTAATTTCCCCTTATCTAAAACAGTATCAATCTAATTTACTTTAGTAACAAATGGCAGTCAAAATATGGTGTGATCATAACTCATTTGGTCGACACCACCATTTCTAAAAAAAATAGTCTAGTAAGAACTATTTGTTAAAAAGTGATTACCAGGTGTATTTATTAATTTACAAATTAATAAAATACAAAAATGATCTTATTAAGATATGTTCTGGAATATCTATGTGAATGTATTTCAACCACACTAGCCTTGACCATATGACCAATGTAAAATAACCTACTTTGGGGATGTGCGATAATATATCTAATAATTCCATATACCCATTCCATCAACAACCATACAACCATGGTATATTCACACCAATCAATCTTGGTTAATGACCTAAATATATTTCATCATCTGGGATAAATCCCTATAAGTATTAAAACATGGTGATAAGAGTTTCCTTCTGTTTAAAATCAATAAATTATTGTATTAAGTTAATCCCATTAAATATCGTTGTTACAACATATATGTCTGAAAGATCAAGGGTTAATCCTTATATATAATTATTACAACCTAGATCACAATCGCTATAATACAACATGGATATCACAATATCACATTAAAATTATTAATGGTTAATCATGATAATAACAATTATTCATTCAAATTCTACTTTATATATAATTCACAATCGATAAACAATTATATCAATAAGAAAATATCTGAAATTTTGGGATTCTATAATACAAAATACCCCTAGGTCCCACGTAATGCTAAAAAAAATTAATCAATTTCTAATTCATAAATAATCTTGTTCCGCTCACCCCATTGGCCACCATATTCCAGAAAAAATCCATTTGAAACAAAAGGATTTTATGTTATAATTCCAATTTTCTGTTAAATTATTTTGGAAACACTCATTAATGGAATAATCACAATATTTCATTAACGTTGAAATTATAAAACCACTGGGTTACGATTTAGACCCTATAACATTAACTTATAATCCAGCAACACTTTCAATAGAAACCTCACTAGAGGGAGAAAGTGAAGATGATTCAAAAGATGTTACAAGATCACATCTGATCAAGATGAAAACCAATGAAAATCAATCTTTTAATGGATTTCACTACAAATTATGGAGAATAATTATGTGAAGGATAAATGAAAACCAAAATTACTTACCAGTGACTGATCGCACAACTGAGGCATCCAAAAGGGAATTTATAACCCCATATTCACCTATAGAAGTCCTATGGTCAATTAGAGAGGAGTTTTAGTTTAAAAAATGATAATTAAACCACATAGTAAATTTAAAATATCTATATGGGAATTTAAAAATTATTAATTGTGATTAAATGTATTTTAAATGTTATTTATAAAATATGAAAAAAAAACTTATAGCCTCAAATTTATTTTATTAAAACCCACAAATGATTGCTTCACATGTAATCCCTTTAAATGATGTGTAATTGTTATATAGTTATTTTTTCATCCCATTTTCCTCTTACAAAATCCAAACAACACTTAAAATTTCTCAATATTCCATGAACACGTAAATAAAATAAACCATTTTTTCCAAGAATCCATTAAATTTTATCATCAAACATCCCAGACAATGTGGTTTTTTACTAAAATTAATCTTTCCACAGGAAAACACTCTAGTCATTATCCTCATTCCATGTAACCTAAGAATGGTTTTATTCAAAAAAAAATACTTCAACAATGAATGTATAGTTGAATGAAAAGATTATGGAAAAACATGGGGAGAGAGGTGATGTGAAAAAAAGTGATTGTATATCCTCTACAACTTATAACAGTTCTTCTTTGTGCTGCTCCAATAGTCCCTATGAGTTCTCACAAAAGATTTTATCCATTATGCTATCATTTCATAATTTATCTCCTGGGTCTCGTCTTGAACTCGCCCAGGCTTCCACTTTCCCAGAACCATTGGTATTGTCCCACATCAAAATTACTTATCACTATGATCCACAACCCTTATCAGATGCTCCTCAAAGGATACATCCACGCATATCTCGAAATGTTCTTATTCTATTACATGGGAAGGTCCTATTTGATGTTTATTTCTCTAAGACATCTAAAACATTTCATTCATGTCATTGAATCCCTATGGATTGGATAAACGTTACGCCACTAGACTAACCCTTCCACTATTTCAATTAGCCTGAAAAACATGTGGACTAGATTTATATTTTTCTCAATACTACGCTACCATAACCTAGTTGACACCTGAAGCAAAACTTGAAGAACAACCATGAATTCAGTTAGTATATCTGATGGTTGGAATGTGATTTCTATCAACATTTTGTTGTCACCAACTAAATTCATACCAACTAGTCCTACTCAGATGTCACCTCCCTGAAACTATCCCTAATAATTATTGACTCTCTTGACTCTAGTTGACAAAGAGGTGTGATGGGCAGAAGAAAACAAGGAATGATGGCAAAAGGGGGGGTGAATTGCCTTTTAAAAAATGATTGACAAATTAAAAATCAAAGTAAAAGATGCAGCGGAAAGTAAAGAGGAAAGACACACGAAATTGATAACGGAGTTCGGCCAAAACCCGGCCTACGTCTCCGCTCCCAACTCAACCGTTGAGAGATTCCTACCGCTTGCTTTTCAATGGTTTTAGCAAGAAACCCACTAGGCTTTGAGGTAGCACTAGGACCTATTACAGCTTGCTTTTTGTGGTTTAGCAAGAACCCACTTGCTTTTGATGGTTTAGCAAGAACCCACTAGCCTTTTTAACGGGTGAAGGCTAGCTCACCGAAACACAAGCCTTTTAAAAGGAAAGGCTTGAAGAAACCTCTTCACACCTTAGTGGTGGTGTGAAACCCAAAAGAAAGGGGGATGAGAAAAGTGTTTGGGGTTTGTAGGTACAAACCCAATTTTAAGCTCAAAATAAAATAAACAAGAAAAACCGTATTGGAGGAAGACTTGGGCGCCAATTGGATGATGGAGTTGATGTAGCGTGCTTTCCCAAGCTTCTTGAAGGGGCTCCTTGGATGTGGAAGTTGTTGGAGCTATTGGGGTTCCTTTGAAGGAAGTCGCCGGAGGTTGGCCAAATGATGAGAATTGTGTACGTTGGCTTCACAAGTGTTCTGGTTGGTGTCTGGGGCTTCCTTGGCCTTTATTTATAGGCATGGAACCCATTAGGGGCCTTCGGAGCCGTTGGAGAGGCTAAAAGAGCCGTTGGGAGCCAAGTGGGCCAGCCTGGTCAAACTACAACGGCTAGTTTGACTGGGCCCACCGGCTGGCCGGTACAGCTCCACCGGCTGGCCGGTGTTTGCAAAAAGGCATAGGATTCCTGTCCAGGGGCCACCGGCTGACCGGTGCCAGAGCCACCGGCTGGCCGGTGGCAAGACAGTAGCTGTTCTTCTTTTCCAGGGGCCACCGGCTGACCGGTGCCAGAGCCACCGGCTGGCCGGTGGCAAGACAGTAGCAACCACTGTTTTGCTGGATGCCACAGGTCGACCGGTGACAGAGCCACCGGTCGACCGGTGAAACCTGGCAGTGGGCAATCCCTCTGCCAGTTCCACCGGCTGGCCGGTGCTATCACACCGGTTGGCCGGTGGACTGAATTTCAGTCCACTTGATGTGCTTCATGGCCCATTTCCTTGGAAATCTTTTGCCTATAAAACAAAAACACTTAAAACAATGTTATATAAACATGAAAGTGATTGTGATCATGAAAATTAAACCACGAGGGGATACGAGAGGTACAACAATCTCCCCCTATTTTGATGATCACAATCACCAAAACAATTAATATAAAATACTGAAATTGAAAGGAAATGCTAAGAACGATGAAATGGATTCTCCCCCAATCAATCAAGAAATTTCTCCCCCTTTGTGATTATCAAAATAGCGTGGGGCATAAAACTTGATTGAGGGAAAACTTTGAAAAACAAGATGGAGATTTGAAAATCAATTGAGATTTTTGAAATTGAAATGAAAATTTGAATAACAGTTTGAATTGAAAGTTTTGAATCAAAAACCAATTGAAATTTGAAATTTGAAACCAAATGAAATTTTTGAAATGAAAAATTCGAATTGAATATTTTGAAATGAAAATTTTGATACCAAGTGTTGAAATTGAAAGTTGGAATCGAAAATTTTGAATTTACAAAAAAAGCTTAAAAGATCCTAACTCCCCCTAAATAAAAACAATTAATCACCGGGGAGAGGAAATAAATTTTGGCCCGGAGAGACTCGCAAGAAGGGATTTTTCAATCCAAACTTGTCTCATAGCGGGTCTTCTCCTATAGAATTCATCCGAAAAGAAAATAGACTTTGGTTGGCCGTAACGGGCATTTTTGCAATTGCATTCATATATCATGTGCCCGTGTTTCTTACAATAGTTGCAAAATTTAAAACAAGAGCTCCCCCTTACAAAAACAGTGGGTGGATGGGAGGAGGAAGCTATATTGGTGTAGCCAAGTCAATTGGTGGTTCTAGAAACACGTTGAGAACCAAGGAGATTGTTCAAATTTTGTTCACCTTGGGTGAACTTGGCTAGGGTTTCTCTAAGGTCTTTGATGGTTGATTCCATGGAATCAACATTTGGAAAATTTTGGATTTTAAGGGTGAGTTCCTCCTTCTCTTTGAGAAGTTGGTCTTTTTCGGAGGAAAGGTTTTTGAAAGACTTTTTTAAAGCAACAAATTTTGACGATAAAGTATGAAAACCTTTTTCCAATTGATCTCTAGCGTGTGAGAGTTCTTTATAAGATAAATGATTTAAAGAATTGGAATTTGAAGAACAAGAGGAGGAGTCGGATGATGTTACCTCATGGAATGCCATTAGGCATTTTGTACCTTGGTCGCTCGAGGAGGAGGAGGAGGAGGATGAGGTGTTACTCCATGTCGCCTTGAGGACCTTCTTCTTTCCTTTTTCCTTTGGCGTGGCCCGTTTCTTGTTGAGTGGGCAATCGGGCTTGTAATGGCCCTTTTCGCCGCACCCGTAGCATTTTACCTTGGGCTCGGATCTTGCGGTGGGTTCTTGCTTACGCGCCTTGCGGGATTTCTTCTTCTTCTTGTGCTTCTTCATAAATTTATGCATTTGGCAGGCGAGATTCTCCATTTCCGAGTCGCCGCTTGAAGATGAAGTAGATGAGGAAGATGAGGATGAGGAGGAGCTTACTTCTTTTTGTACCTTGAGGGCGATGTTCTTTGGAGTTTTGATTGGTGTGCCCTCCTTTTGAGCTTGCCTCCTCATCGTGATCTCGTACGTCATTAGGGATCCGATGAGCTCCTCTACCGGCATATTTTTGACGTCCTTAGCTTCTTGGATCGCCGTCACCTTTGGTGCCCATGAGCTCGGAAGGACCCATAGAATCTTCTTGACCATTGCTTCAGCTGAAACATCATCACCAAGGGACTTTCTCCCATTGCACACGTCAGTAAATCTAGTAAACATTTCAGAAATAGATTCATTTGGGTGCATGGAAAAAGACTCAAAATCCTGACGGTACATGTCCAATCGAGTATCCTTTACTTTGTTGGTCCCCTCATGGGTAACCTCCAAAAGTTTCCAGATTTCATGTGCGGAGGTGCATGTGGAAACTCGATTGAACTCATTTCGGTCAAGGCCGCAATGAAGAGCATTCATGGCTTTGCCATCAAGCTCAAAATTTCTAATGTCGGCTTGGGTCCATTTAGATTCGTCGGGGGTAGACAAAGTGTAACCTTGCATGACAATTTTATAAATGGGATATCCTATGCTTCTAAGAAAGGTAGTCATGCGGGTTTTCCAATAATTATAGTCGGTCCCATCAAAAAATGGAGCCCGACCCAAAGAGTAGCTCTCGGGGGCGAAAGAGGTAGATGCCATCACAATGGATCTTTGAATTTGAAACCGTTTAAGGTATTACTCAAATTATCCCTCTGATACCAATTGATGGGCGGAAGAAAACAAGGAATGATGGCAAAAGGGGGGGTGAATTGCCTTTTAAAAAATGATTGACAAATTAAAAATCAAAGTAAAAGATGTAGCGGAAAGTAAAGAGGCAAGACACGCGAAATTGATAACGGAGTTCGGCCAAAACCCGGCCTACGTCTCCGCTCCCAACTCAACCGTTGAGAGATTCCTACCGCTTGCTTTTCAATGGTTTTAGCAAGAAACCCACTAGGCTTTGAGGTAGCACTAGGACCTATTACAGCTTGCATTTTGTGGTTTAGCAAGAACCCACTTGCTTTTGATGGTTTAGCAAGAACCCACTAGCCTTTTTAACGGGTGAAGGCTAGCTCACCGAAACACAGGCCTTTTAAAAGGAAAGGCTTGAAGAAACCTCTTCACACCTTAGTGGTGGTGTGAAACCCAAAAGAAAGGGGGATGAGAAAAGTGTTTGGGGTTTGTAGGTACAAACCCAATTTTAAGCTCAAAATAAAATAAACAAGAAAAACCGTATTGGAGGAAGACTTGGGCGCCAATTGGATGATGGAGTTGATGTAGCGTGCTTTCCCAAGCTTCTTGAAGGGGCTCCTTGGATGTGGAAGTTGTTGGAGCTATTGGGGTTCCTTTGAAGGAAGTCGCCGGAGGTTGGCCAAATGATGAGAATTGTGTACGTTGGCTTCACAAGTGTTCCGGTTGGTGTCCGGGGCTTCCTTGGCCTTTATTTATAGGCATGGAACCCATTAGGGGCCTTCGGAGCCGTTGGAGAGGCTAAAAGAGCCGTTGGGAGCCAAGTGGGCCAGCCTGGTCAAACTGCAACGGCTAGTTTGACTGGGCCCACCGGCTGGCCGGTACAGCTCCACCGGCTGGCCGGTGTTTGCAAAAAGGCATAGGATTCCTGTCCAGGGGCCACCGGCTGACCGGTGCCAGAGCCACCGGCTGGCCGGTGGCAAGACAGTAGCTGTTCTTCTTTTCCAGGGGCCACCGGCTGACCGGTGCCAGAGCCACCAGCGGGCCGGTGGCAAGACAGTAGCAACCACTGTTTTGCTGGATGCCACAGGTCGACCGGTGACAGAGCCACCGGTCGACCGGTGGAACCTGGCAGTGGGCAATCCCTCTGCCAGTTCCACCGGCTGGCGGGTGCTATCACACCGGTTGGCCGGTGGACTGAATTTCAGTCCACTTGATGTGCTTCATGGCCCATTTCCTTGGAAATCTTTTGCCTATAAAACAAAAACACTTAAAACAATGTTAGATAAACATGAAAGTGATTGTGATCATGAAAATTAAACCACGAGGGGATACGAGAGGTACAACAAGGTGAACATATCATTCTACCATACAAGATCTCAAAAGGTTCCATTTAAACCGATTCATGGAATCTATTATTATATGAAACCTCCATAGGATCTATTTGTTTCTACCATGATCCACCAAAATCCAAAAAAATCATAACATATATTCAATAACCTGAATAGTTAATTATGATTGACCATCTGTCTATGGATGATGGGTTGTGATAAAAAGAACTTATCATCCAATTGATATCTGAATACCCTTTCATAAAAATGTTGTGAAATCTGGATCTCAATTTTCAATGATACTCCTCGGATCACCAAGCAATTGAGCCACATCATAGACTTAATGATTTCCTAGAACATCAACTGTGAAGGTTTCCTTAATAGGTATACAGTGAAATAAAATTGAAATCCATTCCAAGAAACAATACAACATCATTGTTATGTGTTGTTATGTATAGTACTATCACAAAATCCATTGTTACATAACCTCATTTCCACTCGAGAATGGGAAATGACTGCAAAAACGATGCTATCCTTTGATGTTCATCATTCACCTACAGACATGTAAATTATATAGTAATGAGGCATTCTTCATTTTCCTTTGTTACTGACCACCAGTACTATCTATAGAGATAAAGATTCATCTCTTATAATATAGGATGCACCAACTAACTATACGGTTGAAAACCCCTCATCCACTCCTCAAGCATTCCCATTGGAACACATACTCTGCCACATAAAAGGATAGAATCATCCCATCCAAGAGACAATCCTGATGGTGTCTCCCCACCATTAAAGTTTTCCCTTGTAAGTAATATGTTTTTATCATACAACTTCTCAGTTTTAATTCATCTCAAAGTCATGGGAATAAACGATGTTTAATTCTGTGCTACTTTCCCCCGATATTCTAGTACAACCAGATGCAAGACAACAAATAGGGCTATTATCAACAACTCATCACAATACACCTCTAATTCATTTAATTATGTCTTTAAACTAAAATAGTCATTATTTATGTTTCCCATTCCTATTCAATATTCCAATTCAACGATGAATGAAAGTAGATAATTGCCCCACGTCCTCTCCAGAATGTTCTCGTCCCTCAATGAAATGATGTAATGAAGGATATTATGATCTATGTATACCACAAACCTCCCACCCATGAGATAGTGTCTCCAAAATCAAAATTAATGTACCCATTATTGTAACTCTAGATCATGATTGTGATCATTTCAATACTGAGGTATTAAATACCTAGATTCATAAGAGAACTAAATGTTCATCCTATACAAAACAATGCTTGGAGCCCAACTAATAATCTGTCAATGTACACAATATATGATTCACCAGAAATACGTAATGTGTAGATAGGTGAGGAGGACAACCAACCATTAATTTTTTTAAAAAAAATATATAACAAGAATCATGACAAAAAAAGTTCCCCTTTTTGTCATCCCATACATTGGTGCAGGCAAATGGTAGAAATCTTGGATAAAAAACCAGTAAAAACCTATTAAACCCCGAATGATCAGAATTGTGAACACATTAATGGGATGTTCCAAAGGTATCATGGTTGTTTTCATATTTGGGTGCAATGGAACACCATCCTCTAAGAAGACATTACCCATGAATTTTACTTCATTAATATAAAATCTATATTTGGTTATCTTGTCATAATGTTGATGTTCTCTCTATGTACTCAATATGATGACAATACGTTTGAAATGATTATTTTTTAACTAGGTATAAAGTATGATTTCATTGAGAAACCCAACTGTAAACTGATCTAGATAATTATGATTGATCACATTTTTTAAGGCCATGAACACTAAAGTCACATTATTAACCTCGAACGACATCACTAAAATCCATTAAATCCATAAATTCTCTTAATAAAAGTTCAAGGAATGTTTTATAATCACACAATTAACGGATTATATCATGATCTAAATTCCATCATTGAGAAGATTTTATAAACACTCAACTAATCTAAAATATCATCAATGCATGGAAGAGGATAATGGTTCATGACCATCATCTAATTAAACCTCTAATAATCGACACATAAGCACAATGATAGGTAATATTTTTTAGAAAATATATATAGATATCACAAAGGGTATGTTGTTTTACAAATGAATCTTTTAGATTATAGATCATACAAGGGAACATTTAACTCCTAATTCTCTTTTGGAAAAATTTTATATGGAGGGATAGAAACAATCTCTGCTCCCAACATGAAGTCAATTGTGAACTCGATCTCTCACTCAGGAAGTAATTTATATGACTCATCAAGAATGAAATCATGAAAATGGTGTACTTCTATAGGAATATAATCATTTTGAATTTCACCATTATCTAAAACATGAATTGTTATTTCAATCATAAGGAAAAAAACTCACTGAATTGGTCCCACACGACCTGCCTAAATATCCCCCTCACCTTGGAAAGAATAAGTGATTCCTTTTGGAGATTGGAATGTTACTCACCTCCTAAAATATTCTACATGATACTCATATAGAAAAAACCAATACTTAAAATAAATAACTTCAAATAATATAATTTCTATAATGAATGGATTCCAAATGATATTTTAAACATCAATATATAGGGAACACACCAGGAATTGATGGATAGTTTCGTACTCCACTCATAATGGTGTTCCATTGGTAAAAAAACATCTATGATTTCGACAACCAATACCAAAGAATTTACAAGACTAATATAATGAAAATAATTTGATGATCCTATTTCAAACAAAACTGGATATATTATAGATGATACATGAATCTTACCAATCATTGTTGAAGGTCCTGCATCATTGTTATCTGGAGTAGTCTGTATATTGTGCAACTGACTAGTTCGACTTCCCTAGGCTCTATATGACAACCCAATGCCACATATGTTTCGTGGTATATTTTCTCATGAAATTTGGTAACACATCCCCTCCCTCAGCCTGAATGGCCTGATGAACTCTAGATACCAGCTTGTTGAGGGGTAGAGTATCCACTTCACAACTTTTGTTCCTATCTCGACCCATTACCACATTTATACTATATAATGTTCACACATAACTTCTAAATAAGTCCCAATCATCCAAAAATATGACAATATATTTCATGGTAAGGACACTTTAGGTGATGTGGAAAAACATTCCACATTGATAGAACATGAATTAAATACACTATTTAGATGGCAGTCTACAACCCTTACTGATCTTCCCACAATTTATTTTACAGACACTATCCTAACAGAGCTTGTTACCAGTCGAAGAAGAACTCCTAGATCCCACTGGCAAGACAACATGGACTCTATTTATAGCCTCACTCATATACCCTTTTGTGGTGAGTTCATGGTTCATCACATATTCAAATGTATTTCTAAAAAAATGTTTACCTACAAACTTATCTCCTAACAAAGACCATCCTATAAAATCACACCATGGAGGTCTCAAGAACTATAAATGATAGGATAAATAACTACTTATTGATAAAACATCCAACGCAATCCATCACTAATAGACCTTCCTATGCCAGATTCATAAAATCATGGCAATTTTCATCCATCCATGACATGATATTGAATTAGATCAAGAATTTATTCTCAATGTCCTTACAATATAGATCTTCCATCTGCACAACTTCATCCAAATTATACCACCAACTATTGGAAGGTCCATGAATAATATATGAAGATAGCTTCACCCTCCAATCCAGAGGAGTTTCAAGATGATTAATTATTTCATTGATTAACATTATCTGTAACCTTTATTTTTGGGGTCCCAATTTTGATTTAATCATATTCAGATGTTAAAGTTGAAGCATTCCCCTCTACTCATTCATCGATGGTATAATTTAAACAATATTATATTCCATGGATTGAATGACCCTATGGAATTTATCACACACCAAGATATCCATATTGTCCTCAGGAAATATAGAATGTTCTAGTCTAGTTGTGTAATGTGGGTGTATATTTCCACTCTCATTACACTAAAATCAATAATGAAGAGGATTATTTTTCTCAAAAAAACAAACGCACGCCTTAGTGAACTTGCTACAAGCAATGTCCACCAATCAAGTGACTACAACAGGGAACCACAACCTCTTATTATTTCTCGACATAGCTTAATAGTATTTTTTTCTTGACAAAATAAATCCTTTCAATTATCAGTTGAAATAGATATCTCATATAACTGTTTAATAAGAATATTTATATAACATGTAAAAGTACATATACCCCTATTAGGCTGATTCATGTTAATATAACCCCATATCCCTATTATGATGCATATGTTCTCATCTCACACCATACCAACCCATGAGTATATATCTCAAGAAACAATAACATCATAAAAGAATAACACCACACAACACGTAAACCTCCCATGGTGAAATAACAAAAAATGTAAAAAAGAACACTTTCCCAACATCAGTAAAATCCCTGGGAACTCAGGTTTCACACATATATGGGGTAGCTATTCCCATGCACAATTTCATTACCATGTCCTAACACATCTTAGTCTCTTTTATACCATTCCTAGACTAGTAAAGTAGGAGAAAATGAATCCCACCTCTAATAAAACTTTGTATCATCCCCCAATTTGGAACTATCTCACATAGTCGGAAAGGGATGGTCCTCATACGTCATCCACACCATCCCATATACCAGAGGCTTCCGACTAGTAGTGGGGGTGTGAATTATATAGTGGAGATACTATACCCCCATGTATGAAGTGTCATAACAATAGAAAAATTTCATAATAAAATGGAAATATTCGATGTAAATTCATAGTATAAGAATATAATAAACCCCAAATAAATAAACATATAAATAATTATTAATTACAAGAATAACATGATATATTGTAACTAAATGTCATGGTATAACAATATAATAAAAAATATCAAACTCTAATAAAAAGCTCAATGTCCAGGGTACCAAACGACATGTATTTACATTCTCCAAAATCTATCCCATTCGTATCCATGATATTAATAGTAAGGACATTTTACCCTTGCCCTAACATTCATTCACATAATCTTCTTTGGCACCAAAAAATTTCCCAAATAGGGTTTTATTGAAACTCTGTAGGTCATCACCACCATGAAGAATGAAAACCAAAATGATAAGAAGTGTATGAAATAAAGAGATAACAATTTATATAAATTAATTTAACAATTAATAAGATAAAACACCATACTTATTTTTTTCTGTTAGAATATCTCTAAGCATGTCATTGAAACATTCAAACCACAACCATTTACCCAAGGTAAAATAACCTGCTTCAGCTCCATGTTGGAAAATATCTGACCTTTCCAACCCCAACTATATAACCATGGTATTTTCCCAAAAATCAATCCATATCAAAAACCTATAAAAATATTAGAATCTAATACAAAATCCTATAAGAATTGCAAAATGGGATTGGAAATATCATGTCTTCTATAAGAAATACAATATGGATCTGGGCTGCACCGACTAAATATAAACATTAAAACAAATAAGTTTTCATGTTACCAAGATGAGTCTAATATATAAGACTTACAACATGGAAAAAAATACATATCCTACAACATATATATCACTATACCTCATCACAATTCTCAATGGTTAATTAAGTGAATTACTACCCATATTTCATGTGACAATTTTGACTTCATTCAAAAATGATGAAAAATTATATAAATATGTAATTAGCCTAAATTTAGGGATTATATAATAAGAAATCACCCTCGGACACGTGTCTAGATGAAAATAATTTTATTCATTTTCAATTTCAATTATAATCATGGGTCACTATCCCCATAAGAAGATATAATCAATTTAAAAACCATTTTAAACCTACGAAAATCAATGAATATTTCAATTTTTTATTTAATAGTTTTTTTTGCGTGAAATGAAAGCTCAATTACAATATTTCATTATATTATAAATTATAAATCCAATGTGTTTTGTTGTAGACCCCTTACCATTAACGGACTATCAAACAACGTGTCCAATGCAAAATGGCCTTGAGGAAGAAGGTGAAAAGTATTTCAAATAGGTTCCTAGATAAAAAGTGACCATGATCAAACCCAAAATGCAATCATTCATTGGATTTCACAATAAGTTTTGGAGAAGAATAAAGATAATGAAGAAACCTAACCCAAATGACATATCAAGTATTGATCACAAAACTGGGGCATCCAAAAGTGAATTTGGAACCCCAAAACCCACCTAGAGATATCCTCACAGTTGAGAGGACATGATATATAGACGAAACAATTAGAATTCCAATACATAGCATGTTCAAAATTATCATTTGGTCATTTACATGATCTGTAATTTGATTAGAAATCATGTAAATGTTATTCATGGAATACACTGAAAAACGATTGCATTAGGTTTATTTGATTAAAACCCTAGAACATTTACATGATGTTTAATCCCTTTACATGGTGTGTAAATGTTCTATAGTAGATTAGTCATCCCATTTAACATTTATACAATCCGAACCACTTTTTAATATTCTCAAATCTATAACCACCCTTGAGAAACCTTACCCATTTATACCAGAACATCTTTAATTAGAGTAAGAATACATCCAAAAATATTAGGTCATTTTCTATAATAAAATATCTACATGAAGACGCTCTACAATGATTCTCAACTTTCATTATATCCTAAAAATTGATTTATTAAAACAGCCGACTTTCACAAGGAAATAAAAACTAAAATAAATTACTAGCCAAAAACTCATATAGAGATGTACCTATAAAATTCTAGATCATAAATTTTGTTTCATTGATGGGATTAAAATAATACTCTAAAGGTAACTAGTCTCTAAAAAATACTAATCATATGAGAATATAGTATCATGTTCATTCATGATAGAGATATAATTTAATATGTATTTTGTCTTTGAAACGAAGAGAGATAAGAAGGGAATGGAAAAGAAATAGATAAAAAATTGAATAATGGAATGAAGGATTTTCTAACATGTTATTCTTGAGGAAGCAAACACCATGGTAAAATCTTAAAAAGAAAATTAACTTTCTTCATGTGTGGGTAAAAATTAATCAATGATCAAGATTATGAGGTCAAAAATGGATCATCCATTAAAAAATTATTCCACTATAGGTATATAAATACTACAGAAAAAAATACCCCTGATTTCATGGAAATATACATGAAAATAAGCTAAGTGGTCAAGGATAATCTTGTAGTAATGATTCAGCTACAATGTAATGATAACTATTCTTGTGCATTTGTATCAATAAAATATATGTATTTTATTAATCACATTCTGGATAGGAAAATTTTTAAATTTATAAGAATTAATCTATAATACTATTTTATAATTTATTTGGGAGAATATGCTGAAGGGCACCAGTTACAATAAAATTTCAATCGGAAACAAGTTAAACTTCATAGAAAAGACATGACTGAGGGAATATAACCCTCAATTGGTTCATAATTTTTATGTAATAACGTCATTATAGAGGGATATTGTTGGAGATTATTAAATGGATTATTGGTTTCATGGTTTATGTAGATTTTTTGGGAGATTACTGCATATATGTATCTATGGAATATATTTGAAAACCTAATTTTTAATATTTAGAATAATTTAGTTTTTAATAAAAATTTTATGATGTACATGGTCTTCACAAAAATGGAATGTGATAATAAGATTCACATTCTATTTTATGTTGATATAATATTGATTCACTAACCTTTCATATATATATAATCAGAGTAATTTTTTATGAGAATTAAGGTAATATATTTATGAAATAGATGAATGTAAGGACCCATAACATCTGTGGAATTTTTTTTCTTAAATTCATGGGAATTTTACGAGTCCACAGTTTTTTATGGCACTGGATTCCGTGGTCCAGTGTTCCTAGAATCATTTTCTGAAATTTTTTTCAAGTATGTTCATTAAACGTACGATCGAGATTTTATATATTTTGAACCGGTGCTCGAAACTGAAATCTGAGGGCACCGTTGAACTTGCAGCGTCAGTGATTGCTTAATGAGATCTTCATCGTAGTTTCCTTCTAACGAGAATGGGGGTTAGTTTTTTGGGGGTTTTTAATTAAACTGAATAAAAATAAAATTTTAACTTTTCTATTATTTGGGTGGTAAAAACGTCAAAAAAGAGGTTACATGTGGGGGCCACCACACCATAACCTCCCATGAGAGGTTAGGGTGGTGGGGCCCACCCACTCATAACCACCCTTGGGAGGATATTGTTTAGTGGGGGCCACCCGAGCTTCTAACCCCCATTAACTCCCCATTAATCAATTAGAACCCGTCCCCTCCCATAATTTTTGAATTTTAACCATTCAATTCCATTAATTAAATGAGTTGTCTCATTTAACAAAACACAAGTATTTCTGTTGTTGTGGCATAAATATTATAGTGAACTTTATCTATTATTTTTAGATTGGAATTCTTTTGGTGAAACCTTTGGGAGAGATTAATGAACTTGTAAGAACATGGAGATGCAAATTCTTCCAATGAAAAACGTCTATTCCACCAACAAAGAATGACAGAAATCGCTCCCTCTTTGACCGGGACAAGAAGTGGAGGCACTGCCAGCCATGAAGAATTATGATGATGTCATATTCGACTCGTCTTCTTCGAACTCTTCCTCTTTCGACATTGATGAAACGACACCGCCTTCCCGCAACTTCGTCAATGATTGTTTTCAAGTGAGGTAGAGGGAATTGAATTTTTTATGTAAGATTTTTACCCAACGTTCTTCGTCTTTTATTGAGTACTTTGTTGCTGATTGATATCAATGTAAAGAGGAGGGAATGAACTGCATGAACACGGCTGACCCTCACCATTTGTTATTTTCTTTGGATGATTGTGGAGGTTGTGCATAGGCGGCCATGTCAGTCCGACCGTAATGAAAACCTACGGTAAAGGAACCGGAGGTGCAAGGCCGCCAGGTCGCCGAGAGGCCACGGCACCATTGTGCCAGACGAAAGAAGAAACACAATTATGATGGGACGTGGCGGAGGCGCACGCCACCGTCACACCGTGCAGAGGCCAGTAGAGGGCCGCGGCCAAGGCGAGACACGACAAAGCTATGCGGAGCCGTCGCGCAACACCAGTGGCGCGGAGCGGTAGGACGATCGGCCCTGCCGAGAAGAGTGGGACCCCATCAGGTCCCATGAGATCCAGACAAGCGCCACATGGTGCCGGTTAGGTACCACCTGAAAGGTTCAACCGTTCGGGTGCCAGGGGGTGCGCGCCTCCCCCCGTCGGTCGGGATGCCCTCGGCCGGCCTGTCCACTTCCTCGGACCAGATTGGACCCTCGGACCGAGTCAAACCCCGATCTGGACCAGGTCGGTCCGACTGGGTCGGATCGGACCCAGACCTGTTTGGCCATTTTACACCTTTTCACACCTATCTTGGGCCCGGAGTGTCCAATCGACAAACCGTTTGTGGCGATGGATAGCTCATAGAGAGAAGGTTCTATATTCATAAACCAATTGAGGTTTGGACACAGTTGGAGTACGTTTGGGTTGGTTTGAACCTAAAAACCAACCAAGCCCCTGGAACAGAAATAGAAAATAACTCACAGACCGGGCGACCGATTGACGCATCGTCTATCGCGTTGGTACCTTTACGACATGGAAGTCCTTGGGGATACTTCATAGTTGAGTTTTGTGGTAGTCTAGGTACAACTAATATCTTGAGTGCAGATTCTATGGAACTCGAGCGCACCGTGTGCGAGGAATCCAGTGGCTGATAGTGAGGTGGAGTTTGGAGATAGATCATACAGAGGTCAGCGCTCAGTGATCCTATGTGGGTCAGCGCATACCGATATTCTATAGGTCAGATCTTGTGTGGGTCATTACGGGGGTTAGTACCTATCGATCCATTGTGGGTCAGACTCCGTATGGTCAGAAGACATGCCTCGTGATAGAATAAGATGACCTATCTTCGCGACTAATCATCTGTACCTATATACATCACTGAAATACTGGTTTGATATGAGTCAATGACTTTATTATTTTCCTCATGATTGAGATGGGTTACTAAAAAAACTTAGGTATATGTATTAGAATATACCTAAGGGTTATCTGTTGACTCCATACTTTGTGTTTATCCTTGTTGGATTTTGTGAGACCTTGAGTGTCTCGGGGTCCCTACTAAGTATTGTTATACTCTCCCCTGCACGGGCTATGCCCGCACCTCGTTGTGTTAGTTGTAGATGATGGTCAGTGCTGATCGGGGCAGGGAGTAGCAGAATTGGATGGTACCCAGAGGTGTAGCACTTGGGGAGACGTACACGGAGCAGACAGACGGACTTGGGGAGCTGAGGAGGCCATCAGTACCCACCCTTCCAGTGGGAATTCCGAAGGATGACCCAGTAGCTGCTTTACTTATTTTCAGCAGTTGTACTAGTTTTTCAGTTGTTTTTTACATTATTGTTCAGCTTGTTTTTCCAGGCCTTTAATTTCAACACACTCTTTTGTATTCTGTATTACATAGTGTATTACTTATTGTTGTGTACACAATTTTGTTTATTTACTGTTATAAAGGAAAACCCTTCCCATTATAGATATTTTTGCCTTTGGTGCAAGTCGCCAGCCCCTATCATATGAAAGGCGGGCTTGGGGTAGTCACGATATGGGCCCTGGAGGACGGGTCCTGAAAAATTGGTATCAAGGTAGTCGGTTCTACTGCAAGACATAGGACTCTGATATTTCGTTTTAATGAACCAATAGTGTTAAGGGTACTAATGGTGGTATTCATTTCAGGGAGTCCAGTGTTGGTGTGGCGACTGACGTATCGATACACCAGGACCCTGAACACTGATCTCCGACTCATTACATGAAAACAATGATTTTGTGTGTGTCGTTAAATGTTTTCTTAAATCAGCTCAACCAGTTCAGCCCACCGGGTATAAATCTTTTGACCGTTTCACATCTATTTCATTCAGGATGCCTCCCCAAGAATGACCAGTTAGAGCCCCGAGAGTCGTACACTCTGACAACCCACCGAGCGACGATGCCTCGGTGTAGGGCCCATTTCTAGATGAGGCACCAGCAGTACCACTTTCATTTAGGCCACTGATGCCACCAGCCCCAGTAGTAGACGATGCACACCACTTGAGTGTGTTGCATGATTTCCAGTGCCAGAGGCCACCCTGGTTCCAGGGAGATACAAACCCATAGGTGGATGAGGATTGGCTGGATGCTGTGGTGTGAGTCTTCAGGATGGTAAGGACACCAACAGACCTCATGGTGATTCTTATTGCGAGTATTCTTCAGGAAGCAACAATAATATGGATGAGCCTGATGTTGCAGGTTCACGACGAGGTGACATTTACCCTGACCAATTTTGAGAGCCTGTTCCAAGCAGAGTTTTTAGCATCCACTCTTCGTGTGGTGTGGATACAGGAGATACTAAATCTACAACAGGGGTTGCATTACAGTGGTGCAGTACTCTATGAGGTTCATCGACCTCTCGCGCTACACCACAGATATGGTGCGGGTCACATTCTTCAGTGCTTGTACATTAAATTAGGGGCTCAAGTGAGAGATAAGATCATTGATGATATCCCAAAACATCCGGAAGTAGGAGGGGGTGTTAGAGAGATCTCTCATAGTGGAGAGTTTCCCTGCTGAGTAGTCACCATCAGTGTGACCCACTACGAGTCGACATGCAACATAGTCTTCTACAGCTGGAAATAGACAGATGACATAGAGGTCCAAAAGAACCATACCCATTGGTTATCGACCACAGGACTCATGATCAGTTGTGTGGGGAACATAGAGCATAGACACATATTCCATGAGCAGACAGTTCTACTCATGCGGTGGGCATGGTCACATGGCACGTGACTGTCCGACCCGCCGTACAGACGATCAGTAGTAAATTGAGGGACCTCTCAAGTAGAGGTAGAGGATCGATCGAGGTGGTCCGTAGAGAAAAGTATGATGTGGAAGAGAAGATGGTTTTGCAGTTGGTGGAGGATGACGTTTCGAAGTGCTTCCACCACCACCAGGAGCACCACCCCGACTGCAGGGAGCTGACAGACAGGGGAGACCTCATCTTCAGAAAGTTAAGTCTTTCAACCACGTCGCTCTAGAGATGATTCAAGGCACTGTCTGTGTCTTCTCCACCTTAGCTGCAGTTATTATAGACACAGGTTCCAGACATTATTTCATCACCACTTCCCTCATTCAGAGCTCGAAGATTCCAAAGGATCTGTTGGCTCGATCCTTATGGCTAGAGACTCATACGGGAGCGGACTCAATGATTACGCACTGGTTCTGGAAGTGTGAGATTACTCTAGGAGGCGAGAGCTTAGGATGTGATCTCTTTATAGTGGTTTCAAGGCCTTACAATGTCATCTTGGGTATGGACTGGTTATCTACAGTTCATGCTCAGATTAATAGTATTAGGTGCAAAGTATAGTGTGTCTGCACTGATGGAACCAGATTAACCTTCATCGGCAACAAGGGGACCTTTGCAGCATAGGAAGGACTTACTCGGAGGATGGTGCAGATGATCAATCATCAGTTGGCTTACCTTACCATTGGACCAGTTGATGCGAAGAGTTCGAGCTATCCTGTAGTGGTTGACCTGTACGCTGATGTTTTCCCTAACGATGTTCCAGGATTACCTCCTCGCAGAGAGGGGGAATTCTTCAATGACCTGCACCCTGGGATGGTACTGATATCTAATCCAGCATATCAGATGGCTCCCGCTGAGCTTTTTGAGCAGCGGGTACAGCTGGAGTACATGCAGGGGAAGGGATTCATCCAGCCCAATGTTTCTCCCTGGGCAGCCTCGATTCTGTTATCAATGAAAGAGGATGTGATCTTGAGTCTTTGTGCCGACTACTATCTCCTAAACCAGGTGACCGTGATGAACATGTACCCACTTCCGAGGATTGATTAACTCTTTGATCATCTCAAGGGAGCTCGATGGTTCTCGAAGATGGACCTCAGATCAGGCTACCACCAGTTCAGACATCGAGATGAGGATGTGAAGAAGACGACCTTCAAGTGACGTTACGACCATTATGAGTTCTTGGTTATTCCCTTTGGAATAACCAATGCTCCGGTAGTGTTCATGTGTCTCATGAACAGGATCTTCCATCCATACCTCGATCGCTTTGTCGTGGTCTTCATCGGCATCATTTTGGTCTACTCGACTACTGAGGAGGGGCATGCCTACAATTTTCAGGTAGTACTGGACACACTCAGAGAGCACCAGCTTTATAGTAATCTCTCGAAGTGCCAGTTTTGGATTCCAAATGTTAACTTATTGGGACACATCATCTCGGAGGCTGGAGTTGTAGTAGATTGAACAAGGATTGAGGAGGCACTTTCATGGGAGCCACCCATGAGTGTTTCAGAGGTACAGAGTTTCTTGGGCTTGGCAAGATACTACCGGAGAATCGTTCCGGACCTCCCTATAGTAGCAACATGACTATCATCCTTGAAGAAGAAGGGGAAACCCTTCGAGTGGTCAGAGAGATTCCAGCAGAGCCTCCAGGAGCTAAGGTAGAGGCTGACTAGTTCCCCCATGATGAGGGTTCCATAGGAGGGTGTATGGTTTGTAGTCTTCTGTGATGCATCCGGAACCGGACTTGGGTGTGTCATGATGCAGGAGAAAGCAGTGATCACATATTGTTCTTGGCGACTATGGAAACATGAGCAGAACTATGCTACCCATGACCTAGGGTTAGCAGCAGTGGTCTTTTCCATGAAGATAAGGCGATACTATCTAATGGGCGAGTGTTTCACAGTATACTATCATCACAAGAGTCTCAGGTATATCTTCTCTTAGAAGTACCTGAACCTAAGACAGTGGCGATGGCTAGAGTTCTTCTAGGATCATGACATCGAGATGGTCTATACTCTTGGGAAGTAAAACATTGTTGTGGATGCGCTCAGCAGGAGATCTAGTATACAACTACAAGGAGAGGAGATAGAGCAGCTAGCTGCATTACGGATATCCTTTGTTGATAGGGATGGAGTAGCCTATCTACAGTAACTCACATTTACTCCTTCACTTATTCAGTGAGTCCGAGAGGCACATCATGGAGACATTGACTGTGAGATGCGATGTGCTCAGATATCTACCGGGCAGGCACCTAATAGATTTTCTGAAGGTGTGAAGCATGTCATCCTTTTCATAGGACGTGTCATGGTACCGGTAGCACATCATGAGGATGTTTTTAGGGAGTTCCACACTTCCCCTCTAGAGGTACTTCCAGGAGTGGATAAGATGTACCAAGTCCATCGATGACAGCACTGGTGGCTAGGTATGAAGAAGGTAGTTGTGGAGTTTGTCTAATTATGCCTCATTTGACAGCAAGTGAAGGCGGAGCACCAGGTACCAGCATGCTTGGTTCAGCCCTTAGAGGTCCTAGAGTGGAAGTGGGATGGGATATCCATGGACACTATGAAGGGTCTTCCACATACATCCAAGATTCACAATCTGATATTGGTGATCATTCACCGACTCACCATGTCTTCCCACTTCCTACCGATCAGAGATCAGGGCTCACTAGAGAGCTTTGGATGCCTCTATGTGCAGGAGATTGTGCGTTTTCATGGAGTAACGTTTTTTATTGTCTCTGACTGTGAGACATGGTTTACTTCATGGCTATGGAAGGGGTTGGAGGAGGCTATCAGGATGCAGCTTCGCTTGAGAAACGCCTTCCATCCTTAGACGGATGGTCAGACGGAGGGGGAAATTCAAACTCTCGAGGACATGCTCCGTGATTGTGTCCTTGAATTCGGGCACAGCTGGGAGGACCACTTACCTTTGGTGGATTTTTCCTACAACATCAGCAATCACTTCCACATTGGTATGGCACCTTTTGAGGCCTTGTATGGCTGAACATGTAGATAGCCACTGTGTAGGATAGACCCATGGGAGACAGTACTAGTGGGACCTGAGATGGTACGTGCTACCACAGAAAAGGTGGAGATCATCCTGGAGCGGATGTAGACTACAAATAGTAGGAATAAGTCAAATGCGGACAGGAGACAGAGACCTCTGGAGTTCAAGGATGGCGACCACATCTTTCTATAGGTCTCAGCTCGATGAGGTATATGGAGATTTTCCCGAGGTGGAATGTTATCTCCGTGATTCATCGGACATTTCCAGGTCCTCAGCAGAGTGGGCATGGTGGCTTACCGCCTGGCTCTTCCACCTCAGTTTCACTGGGTGACCGAAATCTTCCATTTATCTCAGCAGAGGAGATACATGCACAACTCATCCTAAATCATCAACCATGGGGGGATGCATATCGATGGAGGGGTGAATTTCAACAAGATTCTAGTGGATATTCAGGATCGATATGAGCGGGTCCTTCTTAGAGGGTTGATACCTCTGGTGCGCGTTCGTTGGCAGCACGGGAACCTCCAGGAGTGAAAATGGGAGCAGGGGACTCATATGTGTGCTTAGTACCCCCATTTGTTCCCTTAAACCATGTTGTATCTTACGGGGACATAAAGCCATGAGGTGGGGAGAATGTAAAGATGTAGAATTTCTATGGAAAATTATTTCTTAAATTTTTGGGAATTTTGCGAGTTTGCAGTCTCTGACGGCACTTGATTCTGTGGCCCGGTGTGCCCAGAATCATTTTCTGATGTTTTTTTCAGGTACGTTCAGTAAACATACAAGCGGGATTTTATATCTTTTGAACCACTGCTCAGAACTGAAATATGATGGCACCATTGAACTCGCAGCATTGGTGATTTCTTAGGGAGACCTTCATCGTAGTTGTGTTCTAACAAGAATGGGAGTTAGTTTTTTGGGGTTTTTAATTAAATTGAATAAATATAATGTTTTGACTTTATTTTAGTTGTGGTGATTAAAACCTCCAAGAGGAGGTTATAGGTGGGGCCACAACACCATAACCTCCCATGAGAGGTTATGGTGGTGGGGCCCACCCGTGCATAACCTCCATTGGGAGGATATTATTTAGTGGGGCCCACCCGATCCTCCAACCCCCATTAACTCCCCATTAATTAATTAGAACTCCTCACCTCCCCTAATTTATGAATTAGAACCATTCCATTCCATTAATTAAATGAGTTATCTCATTTAATTAAACAAAAGTATTTGTGTTGTTGTGTCATAAAAATAAATGAGAACTTCCTCTATTATTTTTAGCTTGGAATTCTTTTGGTGGAACCTTTGGGAGAGAAGGAAGATCATGGAAGAACATGGAGGAACAAATTATTCCAATGGAGAATGTATCTTCTGCCAACAAAGAATGATGGAAATCTCTCCCTCTTTGACCTGGGCTAGAAGTGGAGGCACTGCCGCCCAAAAAGAACATTGCTGACGTCATCTTCGTCTCATCTTCTTTGAACTCTTCCTCTTCTGACGTTGATGAAATGATGCCACCTTCCTGCGACTTCATCAATGGGCATCATCATGCGAGGTAGGGGGAATTGAGTTGTTTTATATATGATTTTAACCCTCCATTCTTCATTGTTTATTGAGAACTTTGATGCCAATTGATATCAACGTAAAGAGGAGGGCTCAGACCGTAACAACACGGCCGACCCTCCCCCTTTGTTGTTCTCTTTTGCTGATGACAGAGGTGTTGTATCAGTGGCCGACATCGGGACGACCACAAAGAAAACCTTCCTTGAAGGAACCGGCAGCACAAGGCCGCTAGTTCACCATGAGGGAACTGCACTGCCGCACCACGTTGAAATAGAGTCGTGCCCACGACGGGCCGCGGTGGAGGCGCGCGGCGCTGTCGCGTAGTGCCTGTGGCGCAGAGCGGCCAGCCGCTCTGGCCAGCCTGGAGGAGAGGGACACCATCAGGTCCCGCGAGAGCCAGACCGGCGCTGCCTGGCGCCAGTTGGGTACCACCCGAATGGTTCAACCGTTCTGGTACCAGGGGGAGTGTTCCCCCCCTGGGCGTGGCTAGGGCAGGCATTCAGGCCACCTTCGGTCGGGCTTCCCTCAGTCGGGCCGCCCATTGGCCGGGATACCCTCGGTCGGGTCTCCCTTCAGCCAGGCTACCCTTAGTCATGGCTAGAAGCTTCCATGGACCGGTTCGGACCCGCGGACCGACCGGGCCAGGTCGGTCTGACTGGGTCGGACCGGACCCGGACCCGTTTGGCCAGTTTACACCATTTTTCCCTTATCTTGGGCTACGGGTATCCGATCGATGAAATGCTTGCGGTGATAGAAATATTACACCGAGACAGTTCTAATAGGCTAACCCACTTGAGGTTTGGACACAATTGGAGTATGTTTATGTTGGTTTAAACCACAAAACCAAATGGGCCCCTAGAACAGAAATGCCATTAACTCATAGACCAAACGTCCGATTGACGCACCGTCTATCGCATTGGAACCCTTACAACATGGTGGTGCTTTGGGTTACTTCTTAGTAGAGTTAAGTGGTGGTCGAGGTATGCCGGATATCTCGAGGGAAGATTTTATGGAACTCGAGCACACCCAGTGCAAGGAATCCAGTGGCTGATATTGAGTCTGAGGTTAGAGACATATCATACGGAGGTTAGTGCTCAGCGATCCTGTGTGGGTCAGCACGTACCGATCCTGTGTGGGTAAGCACTCAGTGATCCTGTCTAGGTCTGTGCATACTGATACTATGTGGGTAAGATTATATGTGGGTCATTGTAGGGGTTAGTACCTATCGATCATGTGGGGGTCAGACTCCATATGGTTAAAAGCAGTGCCTCTTGATAGAATAATGAGATCTAGATTCGTGACTAATCATCTGTACTTCTATACATCACTGAAATACTAGTTTGAGCTGATTCAATGACATTATTGGTTTCCTCATGATTGATATGGGTTACTAAATAACATAGGTATATGTATGGGCACATACCTAAGTAAGGGTTATCCATTGACTCTGTAATTTGTGGTTATCCTAGTTGGATTTTGTGAGACCTTGAGGGTCTCGGGGTCCCTATTGAGTATCTTTATACTCACCCCTGCATGGGCTATGCCAGCACTTCATTGTGTTGGTTTCAGACGATGAAAAATGCTGACTGGGGTAGGGAGTAACAGAACTGGACGGTACCCCGATGTGGACCACTCGGCGAGACGTACACAGAGCGGACAGACAGACATGGGGTGCTGATGAGGTCATATGTACCCATCCTTTATGTGGAAATTCAGGAGGATGACTCAGTAGCTACTTTACTTCTTTTCATTAGTTGTACTAGATTTTCAGTTGTTTTGTACTTTATAGTTGGGCTTGTATTTCTGGACCCTTTACTTTCAGCACACTCTTTTGTATTCTGTATTACTTAGTGTTTTACATCCAGTTGTCTACTCTATTGTGTTTGTTTACTATTATAAAGGAAAATCCTTCCCAGTATAGGGATTTACACCTTTGGTGCTTGTCTCCAGCCCCTGGCCTATGGAAGCTAGGCTTGGGGTAGTCACAATACGGGACCCGGGGGACGGTTTGTGATAATGAACAAGAAAATTGGGTGTTATTGGATGACTCTTTCTAACCATTTTTGTTTTATTGTTGATTGGAGGAATATATGGTTTCTCTTTTAAACATCTCATCATCCTTTAGAAGTTATTTTCCATGCATAAACCTTATAAAATACATATTATATATTCATTTCCTGAATTAATAAATTTAGAATAAAATGATCAAAAAATATCAATGAGAAGATATTACTCATATGGATTATAATGATATCAAGTTAGAATTTTTTTATAAATTCTAGGTCTAGACTTTATATGAATATAAATACTCAAGAAAAAAATATATTGAAATAAAATTTTAACCATGTAGCATTATTTTTGTTAAAATAATATCCATTTAAACCATCCCATATTTATGGGTTTTAGATTCTTAAACATCCATTTATCATTCCCTTTTATTCATTAATGACCAGTTTCACTCATTATTGTTTTTTTTGAAATTTCATACAAGTCCATATCATCAATTCCAAATTGTGTTCGTATACATGGAAACATAGTTACTTTATTATTCAATAGGACATTTGTCTTTACCTTTATATCTTATTAAGAGGGGTTTTTTAATTAACTATTCTCACAATTTGTGCTTTTAATAAAGTTATTGGAAAATTTCAAAATTTTGATTACCATGATCATGATTAAATTTTTAGGATGTAATTTTTTTAATTGGTGTAGAATGTAACATCAAGATATTTTAAAAGAGGAACAACATATTATAAACTATTACAAAAATAGATCATCTAGAATATAATTGAATGTAACAAATATTAATTTTAAAATAAATTCAATCTCTCCAAAATCTTCCAATATACGATACACGAGTTTGAACAAAACTCAATACTCTTAAAATATTATTATAAAAACATTACCATTATAACCTAGTTTTTTTATGAAAGGTAATAATTTTTACACATACATTACAAAAATAATATCTTTTACACATGTGTAAGAACAATTCAATGTTTCTATATTAATACAATATAAAATAAGAATGATTTTAATGATAAATAAATGTTATATAAAAATTGTAATTTTTTCTCAATGGAAAATGGTTTGTGCATTGTGAATATTATTTAAAAATAATATTATGAAATTTTTTTGAATCAATTAAAAAATATAAATCATTTTTTGGAAATAATAATTTAAAAATTTAAAAGGGGTGAATTGTGGGGATTTTTCCAAATGTTTCCACCTTTGATGAATTGTAAAAAATACAGAATTTTAATTTAAAACATTCATTTCATTTAAATTATTTATAAAATTAAATTTTTTATTTAGAATTTCATAAAAGAATAAATATTTAAATTATATAAATTTTAATCATATTTAGGTCATTTTATTCATTTTCATATAAAATAATGATATTAAAATTTTGTGAGCTATTGAACATTTTCTCATTGAAAACTAACATTCTAATCATTTCTACAATATTAATTTAAAAATAAATTTATCCAATTATGTTAATGTAATTAAGAAATATTTATTCCATATTTTGAAAAATAATAATTTATAGTACCGAATATGTTAAAAAAATTTCAACTAAATGAATAATGAAAACATTGAATTTTAATTACCCCGGATAAGGTAAAAATTTGTTAACATGGATATGGGTTAAAATGATCTAATAAATTGACTAAAATATATATAAAAGAAATACCTTGTCCCTAATATGTTTATGTAAAAATTATAATAAAGTTTTTGACCTTTTACATGTGAAAAACATCGATAAAACTTTTCTTCTCAAATGTTACAGTTGTGCCTCTAACCTCATGAAAAATATTTATATCTCTATATTATTCTTCAGATATTCAATATATATTTTAAATAAATAACATCCAAGTAACATCCCAAATTCCCTCCACTAATCATAGAATCCTTATTTAGTGATATAATCCAACATTAGAAGTAATTTCTTCAAAACCTATGGATGATACCAAAAGAAAAGGTAACATTTTTATAAAGCATTTTATTTTTATTTCTTCTCCTACCACCATTAGTTATTTTTAATATATTATGATATAATATCTTATTATTATACTATATAAGGGTATGATTTTTTATTATTGTATTGAAAAATATCCATATGCACCTCCCTTAAATGGGAAAGGATAATGTTTCTAAAATTTACTATGGATTACACATCGTCAACCAATATGAAATGTTTTCTATTAGACCCACATAGGTTTTTGTATAATGATGGATCTAAAGTACATATATGTTACATATAAAATAATAAAATTTACTAATTCATTATATAATACATAACTTTTTTACATTCTATTCTATAAGGGATAAAATAACGTCTCTCGCGTGAGTTCCTGACTACCACCTTGTAATGTAATGTTATTCATCTTTCACTAATGATTATCATGGAATGTTATATGAATAAATTTAATTATTATATAAGATATACATTACAAAATTATAATTTCATCAAAAAAGTTTCATTATTACAAATAAAATATCATTTTAATTTTTAGAGTTTTACTTAATAATAGATTACAATGTAGTTCATGTATGTATGTACTATCACCTTAATAAAGCGATATGACAATATTTTCATCACTAGGTCACATGGGTGGTATATATGAGTATTTTTCTATAATTAGAATAATATTTGTAATTTTATTATAATTATATTAAGACAAAATATTTCATACCTTTTATACAAAATGATCTTAGAAAAATGGAAATGTTACTCATGTTTTTATACAACTTATCATATCCAAGACTGTATCACAATTCACTTTTTAAATTCATCATACATTATTGGAATTAAAAGCATAATTTATGTATGAATACGAATATTATATCATTATTATTCATTATATGATTAAATTATGACCTATTTGACCATATTGAACCTACAAATATCATTTTGGACACATATACCAAATATCATCAAAACATCTGACGTAATCATAATTGATTATGTAATAATATATGAAATTTTAATAATTAAAATAAATGAAAAAATAAAAATAATAAATTTTATTATATAGTTATCTTATTAACATAATTTTATTATTCATGAAGATTAAGAACATACAGGAAATGTCACATTTATTGTAAGGGTTTCTCATTTAACTTCTACTTTTGTGAGAAATATTCTATATTCCCTATCTATTTGTTTTGTGTAGTGTATACACTAAATTTTTTATATTTTTTAGCATAATTTAAATTATATTAATGGTAATTTCTACTTCATTTATTTTTATTTCCTTAATTGTGTTTATCATTAATAATTTAACAAAGGGGTAAGTTTTTATTTAATAATCCCATAATTTTTTGGTATTGCATTTTTAAGTCTCACATGGGGGAATAATTTAATTTTTAAAAATAGTTATCATAGAATTAATCACTTTAATGATTATTAATAATAATTATATTATTAAAATATTCATAAAAATATAATTTAATATTTAGTTCAAAATGTAAAATAATTTAATTAAACACTTTCTTATAAGAATTTATTTAAAATTTAAAATTTAAATTTCATTAATTTTATTTTAAAAAAACAATATCATTTATTGATTCAAAATAAAATAATTACGATTCAGTGAAATTTGAAATTTTTGGTATAATATTTATTTTATCTAAATAGTGAAGATATCGGTTTTTGTATAAAAGAATTATTTTTAATAATTTGTCTATATTAAATATACCAATTTGTATTATATATGATTCAATGTAACAAGTATTAATGTTTATTTATATTTAATAATAGTAATTCCTTTTTAATCAACTGTATATTGGTTTTTAGTAAATGTTTTCTTAAATAAATAATATTTGTCGATTAAAATTAAATAAAATTAACCTCTAATGAGAAATTATATAATTAAATATAAATATTTTATATCAATAAATATTGGTTTATATTCATAAAATAATAATTATTAGTGAAATATTTAATATATAATCAAATTTTTGTCAATGCATTATCTGCTTAAACCCAATATTTTTCATAACATCTATGAGGATTGTTTGAAATTAATTTTTTTCACAATTAAAATGAAGTATTTAAAATTAATTATATATTTTTAACAATAAAAAATATATGTTCTATTAATTTTCACATAAATTTCTGCCAAAATGATTTCTAAAAATAATTAAAATTAATTATTGTCATTTAGGTAAAACATGATTTATCGGGGGTTAATGTAAAATGATATTGGATAAAATGTTCTAAAAACATTTCTAACATCTATAATGTTGGAATATTTAGATAGTATACACTCTTTTTATAGATAGTGGTCCATTATGTTTTCACTATGACATGAAATAAAATATGGGTGGAATTAATCCTTTTTGAAAATTACAGGTGTTCCACTAACCTCACTTGTAAATTTTGGCATCCTCTTGTCCATTGTTCACACCACCAAAACCCATTGGTTTGGACAATACATTACCAAATGACATATATAATTATTTCCTATGTTAATTAAATACTTATTTTTCATTTACATCCAACCATGTATTTCATTTGGTCCAACCCCATGAATGATACCAAAAGAAGAGTTAACATTCCCCAACAAGCATTATTATTTTACTTCTTCCACCACCCCATTCAATTCATCATAATAAACGATTAAATAATATCCAAACTATATTAAATAAAATTATATGTTATTAGGTAAATGTAAAATCTTAAATAATTATCCTCTTCTAATAAATTGGTTATGAAATCGACACTTATATGTTTGGGGGATAGTTGCCTCATAAACTAATGTAATTTAGTTTTTTATTACCACCTATCATAGTTTGTGATGATAATGGATTTAAATTATATATTTGATATTTATAACATTTTCATTTTTATAGATTCATTATATCATCTATATTTTTTTATTATTCTTGATTTGGGTTATCATCTTTCTTGGTTTTAATGGTTAATTTTTGGATCTGGCAGTTTCTCACTTTTACCTAAAAAGTGTTTTGATAATAGAAAAAAGTTAATTTTCAATTAGTAATGAATTTCATTGAATGTAATATGTTTAAATATAATAATTATTTGTGAGATAAATGGAGTTAATATTATATTAATTACATAGTTATTCATTAAAAAAAATATATAATTTCATTTTTTAAAATTTAACTCAATGAAAAATCATATCATCAAACGTAAATGTGTGGACTACCGCCAACACGAAGATATGTGAAATTATATTCATAACCAAAAAAATGGAAGATATATATATCAATATTTAATTAAATAACATGTATATATGATATTATAATCATCAATAAATTGTAAAATATTATTTATCTCTTTTTTAAATTTATTAATAAAAATGGAATCATTACATATGTGTATGTAAAACCTACAATCTCTATGATTGTAACATACAAAATTTCCACAAAAAATATTTATTCGTCAATCCTAAAAGTATAATTATATTATAAATTTAATAAATTTTTCATTATTATTATTTTGTATATGTTTAAATGATGTCCTCTTTTACTATAGTCAACCTACCTAATTCATTTTTGAAACATAATTTTATTATTATCATAAAATATAACATAAACATAATTAATTAATTTATTTTATATAACATGTTATTAATTTATGTGAATTTAATAATTAAATTTTTAAATATTCTTAAACAAGTTAATAATAAAAAAAAATTATGTTAGTCATGATTATAAATATACACATGAAAAGTCAGACACAAGGTTTTGGACTTCATCTAAATTTCCTTTTATTAAGGAATATTTTTATGTTATGAACCTATATATTTTTAAAAGGTCTATATAGAGCCTCATTTACATTTTATATCTTCATTTAATCTATTCCAATATATTTTTTAGTTTTTATTAATGTTATAATTCTAGGGTACATACAATTAATGTGTTTTTGAAGTGAAAATGGCCTTTCTAAATCATCATTTAATGTTTTTCCATCCAAATAATTATTTTCCCATTCCAAGATTTTTTATATGATTTTGTAAAACATTTTATATGGAAATAAAATATTTATAAATTACATTGTATATGAAATTTTATTTATTCTGAATTTTTTCAAAAGGAATCATTTTAGATGTATTATAAGATACATTTTGATGAAAAAAAGGCATGATCTATTATAATGTTTACAGGGACAATAAATTTGATGTCCACTATAACCATTATTTTTAACAAGTTACTTCAAATGATGTCTTTTATTCTTTAAATAAATCCAATTTTTTTTTGAGAAATTTTTTATTTAAAATGTCTATTAAAAAATTTGTAATTTGATACCCAAAAGTTATTTTCTTCTGAGTATAAATTAGTCTTTCCCAATTTTTATAAAGTAAATTTAAATAAAATAAAAGAATTATTCATGATACAATAATTTATCATGATAAAATATAAATTGGTGATCCCAAATACAATCGAGTGATCTAATTACATCTTATACAATGGGTTCACCCATATAGCACCGGGCGAGACTGTTATAATATAAAATATGGGTGTATCTATATAGATATCTTATGAAGTGGGAAATGCCCCTTGATTTAATAGTAATATTGTTTGATGTTACCAAAGGATTTGTCTAATATATTAAACTGGTATCAAGTTAATTCTAATCAAATACTAAAAAGGGTTTATAATTTTAATCAATAAGTTTCCTAATTGTGTTTTTAATTTGATTATGTGTGTTTTTAAATAGTTATATTGAGAAAAAAGTGTATGATTTTATCATGTGTTTGTTTTCATATTAACAATGAAAATTAAAGAAAAATGTATATGTTACATGTGTTTTCATACATTCACAATTTTGAAATTTTTATTCCTTTTTATATTCATTGTTTATAATTTGTGCTCATGCCACATTTTAAAAAAAATGGACATTATTTAATGGTGGGTAATGGAAATAGAGATTCCATATTAAAATTCGTGAATATTTTTTCTGAATAGAAATCTTGATTTATTTGAAAATTTTATATTATGTGAAAAATTGATACCGATCAAAAGTAACAACATTTTATTATATGGTTTCATAATTTATAAGTTATGAAATTATTAAATAAAATTGTAATCCTAAAAAATATTCTCCAATGTAAGAGAAATAATTCTTGACTTAAAACACATGATTATATACTACTAATGTAAGGTCACTATACTTAGAATCATATGTTAGTTTATATACATTTAGAGTTTAGAATAATTATAATATCATGTCCTTGAATGAATTTACTAATTTTTTGTTGTAAATGATATATATTTAAAATATTACCATGTTTCTTCTTCTAAAAAACTTTTTTAATAATGGTTCTTTAAATATGAAACAAAGTATACAAGGAGTCGAGGTATTAAGATAAAAATATCCTTCTAAATAATTATATAGAGATTTATGGTATTATAATAGAATATTTTTTGTATTCATGGATTGACTAAAACAATAAATTAATTGTAGATTTTTCCATTATTTATAGGAACCTCATCTACCGAAATACAGCAAGTAAGTAATTGAGGATTATATATGACACCATATTGTATCACTTAGTGAATATTCAATTCATGTGATAGGTGAATAATTTATTAATTCCGTAGAGATGTTATTTTATTTCATGTGATGTTCAAAACATTATGATGCAAAACATACCATTTTTCTATTTGAATTTGAATATGATCCATGGTGGTCTTTGGATTGGAAAAATTGATAAGAAGATTACAATGATTCCCTTGAATGGGTAATATTTAATGACAATTTACTTGAAAAAAATTTCCCTATGGTTTTTTGACTCTAAATGAATAAAATCTGGTAATAGAGGGAAAACAATAATTATTATTTAGAATCATATATGGAATGAATCACACGGATGTCTGTGTATGTGATAAGTTTCATTTAGGAAATTAATATAAAAATTAAAAAATTTACTCAAGTTTTTATAAATTAGTTACTATAATAATTGTCCATATGAGAATCTAATAGTTATAATAATGTGCTTCATTATGATGATAATGTTTATATAGAGAATAGAGACACAAATACTTTTTTATACAACAATATTATGAAACTATTAAGGTGATAGGTAATATAGAAGGAACAAGCTATAAATTACATTGTTAATCCCCCAAACAGTTCCATTTTAGGAAAAAGACATGTTAAGGAATGTTTTACAGGATTTGGAATGAGTTTTTTCTATTTTTTAGTTCAGTCATAGGGCTTATGACTATAAATAAAAGAGTATATAATAATAAAATTATGGGTTAACTCATATTCATCCAATGGTGAGGTGTTTTTGTTATAATGAGATGGGTTATTATGCTAAAATGTATCTGAAGATAGATAAATAGTATTGAAATCATCTTGATTAGTTATGAAATGTTATAGAAAAACTATTTTCTATTAATTAATTATTTTTGGACCATAAAAGAAGTTGTGAAAGGTAATTTACTAGCTTATTATAATTAGGTCAACACTGGATTTGACTCTGGATTTTTTACATTATCTGTTATTTGATAATTTTTTTTAATAAAATATAAATATAACAATAAGAGAAAATGATAGAATATTTCGATAAATATACTGGTGGAAGTGTTAAAGAAATTAATATTGATAAGAATATTCTTATTCTTATTAATAGAGTGGTCTTTCCTAAAAATATTTTTGAACTAAAAATAATATATTCTGATATAATTCTTGGTATGGATTTTACTTCATATTATCATGATATAATAGACCATATATCTAAGATAGTGGTGTTTAAATATTTCATTCCCCTAATAACATACTAAGAATATATAAATTTTAGTAGAGGATGAAGTGAAAGAAACAAAGTACATATTGTATGAAATAAATAAATTGTTCAAATTAGTGATTTTTTAGTAGTAAATGAATACATTGATGAATTTTATGATATTTTTCATGGGGTTATTCGTGATTAGAATTTCATGTTCACTATTGACGTAGGAAATTATTATAAGTATATTTCTAAACCTACAAATCACATAGATAATGGTGTTCTTTTAGAATTGATAATGAAATTACATGGGTTATTTGACTATGATCTCATCTAACCTACCACATCACCATATAGTGGTAAGATATTAATTTTGATAAATAAAGATGGTTCAATGATATTTTTCATTGATTATAGATCCTTGAAAAATAGCATTGTAAATAAATATTGGATTCCATATATCAATGATTTGTTTAATCGGCGCTAGAGAGATCATTATTTTTCAAGGAATGGCAAGTATTCTACATTCCCTCGATTGATATTAAAGGAATCTAACAATCCATAGACTATATTTTAGACTATATATTAGAGCTTTGAGTATGTAGTAATGTTTTTGGTATTTTAAATTCACCTGCTAGATTTTTGGCCCTTATGAATAAAATTTATCATGATTTATTGGACTTTTTTTGTTTTTTATATTAATGATATTTTGGAATATTATAAAATCACCTGGAACATGAAAGACAATATTTTATTTTTTTTTCCAAAGCTTATAATAAAATAATTGTTATTGTAAATTTAGAATGTTCGAATTTTAGTTCCAAAATTCACTATTCCTTTGAAATATTTTTTTAAGTTTTTGAATAACTATTGATACCAATAAAATAATATATTTATGAAACTAAAAGACCCATTAATATCATAGTTATTAATACTTTTAATCAATTAATAGGTTCACTATTGGAAATATTGTCTTTAAAGTCAAATAAATGATGACTAGTTTTTATAAACAAATGCACAAAGTATATGCTGGAAATTACTGGAATTTTTTTACTAAATACTTACTAGAAAAATATTATATATGGATTTTTATTGATGATTTTACAGAAAAACACCACAAACGGCTGACAAATCTGTTATGGCATTATTTCATTTTAGAAACTAAAGCCATAAATTAAAAAAAATTTGTCGGTTTTCACATAAATCGATTCTAATTTTTTTTCGGGACTTTTGCATCAGTTATTATAATAATCGATTCCAAAAACCTCTTAAATTTATTTGGGATTGGGAAACCATATTATATTTGGATCTACCAAACCTCTCTACCTACATGTGATGACTCTGAAGGTGACTTAGTTATCACTAATGAGCATTCCTTTTTATTTTAATCGATTTTCATGATCGTAGATCTCCATTATAAATCATAAAACATTGTTCCATTATCCACCAAATTATTTTTTCCTCTGAAACATATTTTCATCTAACAATCAACGATGGATTGATTTTATTTTTTTTCATCATTATTTTTAATTTTAACAATCATTTTGTATATATATTATAGATTATATTCTTAAAATGAATTCAAGGGAATGATGATTTTATTAAAAATACAATTACTTATTGAACTAAAAAAATTATGTTCATAAAATTTTAAGACAAATAATTTAAAATTTATTTATATTTTTCAATTGTTTCAATTTTTAGATTTAATTTATTATGATTTATGAATTGTGTATTAAATGTTGTTTATTTCAAAAAGAAATTATTTTTTAAAACTATAATTTTGTATTGATGATATTATTGAATGAAATGATATATATAGTGTCATATTTCATTAATAAAATGGGAGTCACGTGTAATGACTCCAAATTTACCATATGTAAAATTAATGATATCTTCAATACATTGGACACCTAAAACACCGAACTAATGTAACAACAATAAAAAATGAACTAATAAATGTTATATGATGAAAAATAATTATATTAAAATAGGAATAAAACACATTTCTGTAATATTAAAATAAAAAATTTGATATTATTAAATGTGTATTATATCATATGGTTCCTACTAGATTATCAATATATTTTATTAAATGTAAATCTATTTAGAATTTATACGGATATATATATATATATTTAAATGTTAAAATGTTTTAATATATTCACCAATTATATTGCGATATCCATTATTCAACTGATAATAATCAGACAAATTTATGAAGAACCACTCGTGAATATGAAAAAGGGTTTGATGAATTCTTGCAATTTTAAACAAAAAATCATTAATACATTGGATTGATTTTATATCCATAAATGAAGTGTTTGAAAATTATAAAGTTAATATCTAGATAAATTAAGGATCCTACCATTTTTTTGGGTTTTAGACTTAATTATGCATGTTTTATCTAGAATGGTGAATGAATAAAACATTTCACATCAAATTTTAATAAAAATATTCCTAATGATGTAGAGGATCGTATTGAAGAATTAATTGATGATTTATATGTTGAAACCATTGAAAAAGAACAAATTTTGAATGATAGTATGGAGATTCTGAAAAACCATTAATCCCAGTTTAGAGTAAATATATAGTGTTATCAGTTTCTTTATTAGTTAACTTGAAAATATGAAATGGGTTGAGGGATAATAGTTTCTCCAACATAATTGTGCTTTTTTAAGTGATTCATAGAGAAGTAAATGGGCATCCATATTGCAATTATGAGGTGAATAAAATAATATTCATAATGATAATGGGGTACATAAGTTTCCATGATTTCCCAAATGATGGTTTATTATATATGAATGAATATAAATATTTATCACGTTGGCCTACTTGTAGTACATCACTCTAAAATATGGATGAAATTTTCAACTCATATTCATTCCAAGGTATTGAAATATATCTTATTTAAAATTCAATTTTCTGTTTTTTAATGATTTTAACCAATAATACATTCATTCAATTTTTTTAATTCGACTATGATTTATTCACAGGGACCAAAAGCACAAATCCAAGTAAAAAATTATTATATCTTCCAATTATTACTCATTTAATGCATCTATTTGAAAAGTCAATTGACATAAAATAGATAATATGGCATTCAGATGAGTGTATCTATGATGGTAACGTACGTCACCCTACTAATATACGATAATAGAGGATATTTTATAGACAATCTTATGATTTTTAGGTGATATTATAAATCTCAGAATATGATTAGGTACTGAGGGAATTAATCCATATCGGAGTCTATGTACCGAACATAGTTCATATCCTTTGTTGGTAGTTTAAAACTTTTCTCCACCTCTTTGAACGAATACAAAATAGGATATGAATAGATTGATAATTTATGGACCAAAACAACCATGAAATTATATTGATGGTTATCATTCACTATTGATTGCAGATTTGAAACTGCTAAGGGATACATGTATTAATGTTTTTGATGCATAAAATAAATAGTATTTTCTATTTCATGTTATGATAATTCTCACTATAGACAACTTTCAGGTATATATAATTTTATCTGGATATAGTGTTTTGTGACATAAATGTTGTCTAATTTGTGAAAAAAAAATCATATTGTTAATTTTATATTGGAAGAAAGGAAGTCCACATAGGGAATCAATGATTTTTTTCAAATGATTGTCTTGATCATAGATTGGAAAAACAAGTTAGTGGTTTATAAGAATATAAAATTCCATTCAACCATTTTTTAGTTGAATAATATTAAAACATGGTGAAAACTATTGACTTGAAATTTGGAAAGAAAAGATGTTTTGGCCTTCAAATAAATACCAAAAATAAATAACCTTTTTTTACTACCTTATTGAGGATACTTATAGGTAATAAATAAAATCAATATTATGCATGTTGAGGAAAACATATATGACTATTTAATTGAAACATTGACAGAGAAAAAAGTAAAGATAAAAGATGGATTTCATGCTAAATTAGACTTGATATTAATTGTAACACATTTATAGTTAACTCCCACTATAAATTTAAATAGATAATATTTACCTTAATCTTGTCACTCATTAAGGTAGATTGAGAGGATGGATTTTTTTCATTGTCTTCATTATATTAATTTAATCAATTGTTATTCATAAAATGTGAATAATTTTGTGTCATTGATGGATTTTAAATTAATAGGTATGAAATTTCATGACAATCAGGTATTGATTCAAAAACTTCTACCAGTTGAACTACATGGAATATTACTGATAGTGGTAAGATATATTATTATCATGTTATTTAATTATTTCAGATCCATTTGACGAAAATCCATTGATCTAAATTTTTTAGATGTGTCAAATATTGAAGATTATCTTTGTAGTTTTCAACTAGAAATGTATTTCCCACCCTTGTTTTTTGATATAATGTTTCATTTGGTAATTCATTGAGTTTAATATATAATAATATTTGGGGCCTATTTATTTATGATTGTTTTATCATTTTAAAAGGTATATGAAAATTTTTATGGGATCTGTTAAAAATTCTTATCAACATGAGGTGTATATTGTTCAGAATTATGTATTGGAATAAGTGATTGAGTTATGTGATTACTGTTTGTATGAAGTGGAGCATATTGGTCTCCCAATATCTTGATATATGATCATTGATGGTTATGGTAGAAGAAATAATTGAATAAAAGTAGTTATCATTCCTGGTGATCAATTGATGTTGACACATTTATAAATTTTTAACAACACAGATGTGGTTTAATCATATATATCATAAAATATTTCAAAATTAATGATATAATATCTAAAAAAATTGAAATTTTGATGATGATTGTGCTTAAAAAAGAAATTTTTTATTGGTTTAACAAGAATGTATTCCTCGTTATATCTTAATAAAAAACATTGAAATGGTTGGTAGAGTTTCATCTCATTATGTGGCCACATGATTTGGTTTTTATATTAAAGGGTAGAAATTTTAATGAAATAAGATGTATGTAAATAGTACCATTTAAAATATGTTTGTAATGGTTATTACTGAAGTGATGAATTTTTTGATTGAAAAAGATAAAAACAAATTTTCATTATCAACACCCTATTTTTCTAATCTTTATGACATATGGGAAATTTATTATTTTAAATTTCTATTTAGTGTGTTTATATGTAATTGGGATGAAAGAAATAGTTATGTTAACAATGATGAATATGTGGTTAAGCTAGTTAGTTTGTAATGATTCAGTTACAATGAGAAACCATTTATCATGGAAATAAATGAAAATAAACTCTTTTATGTCATCGATCCATAAAATTTCCAGTGGTCCATCATTGTTCATGGGAAAATAATTTATTTAGCTGATGAAGATTATGATGATGTAATTGAATTATATGAGTATTCGATATATATTAAAACAAATTTGTGGAAAAAATTCCTACAATGTTGATATAGTTTATTCAATTCAAAATGATCATGGTGAAGGAATATGGGAAAATACATAATTACTATCCTAATTAATCTGTTAATTATTTACATTATATTTCTATTTTGATATTTACATGTCAAAAAAGATAATATTTAACAACTATTAGCTATTTAATTATATATATTTGATTATTTATTTTATTTTTTGTGTTCTAGTTTGATATTCTGTAGTTATGGTTAATCATTTTTTCATTGAAACAACGGACATATAACATAATATTTTTGATTAATTTTCTCATATGAGGACACATTTTCATAAATTGGTATTTAAAGTTTTAAATTATTATTTCTTCTTAAAATAAATGTTTATATTTAATAGAACACCTTGCATTTTTTTTGTTCAAGAATAATAACATAATTAATTATTAAAAACATACCCATGGATGAGACATTTTTTTACTTACATGTTTCTATTTTCATGTTTCCTAAATATTGAATTCTCTAATAATATTCAGGTACACATGATGTTCACTATGTTTTCCTTTTATAATGATTGATACAAATATATAGAATGATGAAAATATAATGAGGCATATGCCTTTTTCCTTTTTTAAATATCTAGTAATATAATTATCTAATGAAAGCTAAAATTTAAATTAAAAAATTAATTAGTGGTCTACTTAAGAGACTTCAATCAGGGAGTATACTGCATTTTTTATTCAGTAATTGAATCACCGAGTTGGTAAACATTACAATACATAATTTAATAAATGTTACTTTTTAATATATTGGAGAAATTACATATTTATTTTAATGATAATAATAAGGCAGATGACCCATAAAAACACAATTTATGAGATATATCGACATGTAGAGCTCTTTCCAGATAAGCATTTTATATCCTGATTAGATGTCTTCCAACAAGATTTTAATAGATTAGCTTGTTATATCTTAATTGATTTATTATATAACATTTTTTAAACATTATATATATTAAATATTTAATATTTATGTTTTGAAACTACATACGACATTCAAATTTTTAGATAAAAATGTTGTTGTGAAAAGATTCCTTAAATTAGCGGGGCTTCAATGGAGGGATTTCAAAAGGATATTGACAAAAAATTAGTGTTTGGAATGAGACGAAATGAAATCACATTCCTCGTGTACTCATTTTTAGATGAAGATACATAGAGGAATTTTTTTCCCTCCCAAAATGATGAAAACGATTTTGTATGCTAGTTATATTGTATTGTATTGTAAAATTTCTTATAAATGTACATAATTAAATATTAGTTTACATTTTATATAATAAGGCATACAGAAATTCCATCAAGACATATTGATATAAAAATTTTACCTTTTGAATTTATCCCATGGAGGTTATCATTTATTGGAGAAAAAATTATTGAGTAAAAGATTCAATTACTAAGATCTCAATAAACTAGTGGTTAAGATGAGGTCCAATTAAGTCCTCTATTTCCACCCACCCACCATGGGAAATGGAAAAGAGTGAGAAGAATAAAAAAAATTAAAAGTATCATATAGGGAAATATAAGGACATTGATTAATGAATTGTATATTATTAATTATTATTTTTCATTATTTTTTTGTAATTTATAAATAACGAATAGTAATATTACATGTTACTTTTTCATTTTAGGATAAACAATATAATAAATTGACACAAGATATTTTTTGCCCTGATGGTAAGATGGAAATCCAAGACACTTCATTAGAATGCCATAACACCCCATCCGTATAATAGTATTTGATGTAGGTACATGTATTCAATTAATTTTTTTAATCAATTTTGACAATCAATAGACCCAAAAATGGTATCCTTAAAATCTCAGCACAAATATATGAAATAGTCCATGGGTGATCAAATTCAAGAGGATTTGGAGTAGGATATGTAAGAAAAATTGATAAAACAATCAATGTTTCCACAACCTTCAATGCATGCCCATCCTTCCTAGCCTACCTACTCAAATCCTCCACCACTAAGCTCAGACCCGATCTTATACTATAACTAGTATTTATGAGATCTTGATGTGTATATTGTAGCACTTGGAGTCGTGAATTTTTTTGGGGATTTCATACATCACCATCCTATTCATATGGGTCAAGTTAGTGTATAGATACATGATATTATTGACACCACTACTCTACTAACGGTCTCTACTGTGGAGAATACCATATTTTGGTATTTTATAGATTGTTTTTTACATGGTCCATCTAGCCTTCTTCTTCATATTTCATATGAGTTTGGTGTTTTATTATTATTAATTACATCTAATTTAAAAATACATAGAATGATTTCTATCATTTATCTTATATAAGTGTATTTGAAATCCAAATAAATGTCACAGATGAATCAAAAGGTTCAGGAACAAACAACTATGGATACTTCATATATTTATAATGTGATAAAAATATTATCATAGGTTCATTATTCATTAGATAATATCTATGAGTTTCAAATTTCATCTGGTAGATGTGGAAGAGACTATTTTTTGAGAATATTCCTCAATGATATCATGAATCAAATTCATTTTAAAGAGCTCACTATGAATGTGTTGTAGTTATTTTCCATGTAAGTTAATTGACCTATTAGTTTCTTAATTAATGATGATTTAAATTGAATGAATATATAACATATTTAAATTGGTATCATAATATGAGAGTTTAAAAAAATTAATGAACAAGTTTTTATGGTTTCTCAGATCCATAATATATTTCAACTGATGTGAAGTATGTGTCCATTGGAAATAGAGCGGATTTTATATATGGGAGGTTATCAATGATGAATTTTTCATGTTGGTTTATGCTATTTCATGATGGTTAAGAGTGGAAACATAATATTGAACTATGGTTCATTATAATTTCATTAAATATTAACTTTTGGTATTGTATGTGGAATTGGATATTTGGCGTATTCTGTCTATGTGAAAACACATTATATTGGTTTTTCCCATTATTATGTTGTGTTTGTATAAAAATTTCCACCATTTTAGAAATGTAATTTTTTTAATTGAAATCAATGTACAATTATCATTATTTGGACATGTATTATTAGTTGATATATATATATATATAAATATATGAAAATGAAGGTCATGTAAAAATTTTAACAAAGACCATATGTGAATAAGATTCCAAATGCAGAAAAATATCTGAAATTAAAGGTAATTATTTTTTTTATTAAATATTATTTTAATTTTGGATATATATTTATGCATATATAATAGTTTTTATTATCAGGTCACTCTTTTATTAACTGAAGTTTAATTGTTAAAATGAATATGTAGAATACAGTTATTATGTTCTACAATTCATTTAACATATAATAACCATTGGGGTATTGACAGATTGTGACGAGGTTAGTCATAATAATTATTTTATATTTATTTATAATAATGTTATATTTTTTAATCTTCAATCATTCAACGTCATTGTAGATGATCAGTGATGTTGATTCGTACATCCTAGAAGAACTAAACCAATATCAATATTCATTTGAAAACAACTTGTTTAGTATGATTATGATTCAAGGTAGGTTTATTCTTATGTTTCTGATTACTATTACATTTTTCTAATAAAATATTTTCAAAAAACATACAATTATTTTGTTATATTATATGTTTTTACATAATGATATCAAATTAATGCTTCAACATCAACCAAAATTTATCTTGTTACAAATTATAATTCATAAATTCTTAATTCTACGTTATAATATAAATGCATAGATAATTTTATGATTAACCATATTAAAATATTTCAGTTGTTGAATATTTTTAGTAAATTTTATATGATTTTTGATTTCTGTTTATTAGTTTTTTATTAAAGGTATTTTTATAGTTATGGGGATGTAATATTCATTTTTTTTATTTTTTTAACAATCGATGTCCGATTTTATTGATACCAGTGTCGAATCATTAAAATAAAATAACATAATTTTCAGTGACATTTTTTATTACAACTAACATCAAAAAATAAACAACAAAACTATTTTCATCTTCTATTTATGAATAAACTATCATTTAAAACTATACACATTGTCATTTTTGATATCGTTTTTATGAAAACCTTATTTTTTACGTCACCATTATAAACATTGGCTAATAATGATGGCTAAATTGGAAAAAACTCAACGTTAAATCGCGTTTATCTCTAAAGGCTATTTCAAATAGTTTGTTGAAAATAAGTCTTGGATGTCTATCCTGATGACTGTGTAAACTCTAATGGTATTTTAATTCTAATGGAAAAATGAATGTTATGAGTTTTTTCTGGAATTAAAATAAATACATGTGAATGCTCCAGTTTTTTCCTTTATTTATAGAAACAATGATTTTTTAATCTAGAAGATACATACTTGAAAGGAAAAGGTTGTTTCTAATGCAATATTACTAGGTTATTTCAAACTCATTACATGATTAGAAAAATTGTGTGAAAAATTATTCTAAAAACAATTTATAATTTTATTAAATAGTTATTTTATTTAAAAATTGTTAGAAATCATTTTTTATAGAGTAATGTTTATAATATTTACTAATAATGAAATATTGATGTATATAATCACATAGAATAAATTAAAGAAGAAAGATATAAGATGAATTTAAATGATCAAGGATTAGGATTCATTGATTCATTACCTTCTTGAAAAAGAAAGTAATGTGGCTGCTTCTTTGAGTTGAGAAAATAATGTTACATTAATAATGTTATGTTTGAAATGTGAACCTATAGTTAATGAAATCATAAATTTTGGTCTATATATTGTGTCTGTAGGTATATCCCCTATTTTGATTTTGGATTTAGTGTAGTTTAATTTTTCAAAAATAGTTAATAAATATTTGAAGGAGGATAATTCATTGATGTAATAGGTGTAATCGAATAACAAAGGTATGTTTCATGATTTTAGAATTAATATAGAATGTTTTTATAATGTAGAAAAATATTATCCATGCCTTCAAATTCATAGTTGGGGAATTTCTTTTTGAATGAATCTCATAGTTATTTATTTTCCTTTTATCATAAAAGCACGATGATTTATATAGACCATTGGGAGTATTACTTATGAGATTGAATTAAAATAGATATTTATGAATTTACAATAATATGTAGGAAATATTGAGAGGATAATGAAAAATAACTATTGTTGATGGATTGATTTAATTTTTTCTATTTATGGTGCGGAAATGGGATAATATATCTATAGATTTTATGGTGGGATTGGAATGTACTTTGTGATGTAAAAATATGATTTTGGTTATTGATGAATGAATTTAAAAATCATTACCATTTGATCCTATTTGATATATTATGTCTTTTAATAGCTTTAACGACAATATTTAAAGGATATATTTAGGTTATATGTATTTCTCATCTCCATGTATCGGATTGTGATCCCATGTTCACATCTAATTTTTTTAAAGTAATTCGGATGCCAATGGGAACTAAATTTAAATTCAATACAAAGTTTCATACTAAACATGGTAGAATGTATTATTAGAATATTTATAACATGGATGATATAATATGTTCTTTTTCAATGGATTTTCAATGAATTTGGGTTACCCAGACTTGTCTGGATGTTTTTTCTTATAATAACAGTTTTCATTCTAGTATAGAGATGTCCCCATTTGAGGCATTACACCTATGTTGGTGTCAGACACCATCATTTTATGATTATTTATGATAAAGGAGGTTAGTGGCACTAGATTTATTATAGGAAATGAAAAATATAGTGAAGATGATTCAAAAACATATGAGTAAGCTCAATGTATGAAGAAATATTTTGTGTAAAACCGAATGAAAGGTCATTATTGTGAGGTAGGAAATCATGTATTTCGAAAATGTTTTTCAATAGAAATGTGTTACATATTATGGTATCAAGGGGATCCAATGTGCATTATCCATTGGAGAAAATGAAATTATAGAGTATTTTGGATTAGCTCTTTATCGATTCTAGTTTCCTCTTAGTTTGTCTTAGGAACACGATGTATTTCATTTTTCATTATTAAATAAATATGTGTTAAATTTATCCCAAGTTTTTATCTTGAAAGAAGCTATACTAGTAGAGAATTATCCTTATAAAGAATATAAAATTTAGTTCCTTAAACATAGATAAATTATTTTTTTCAAAGGTGGTGATTCAATAGGTTATGGTTTTATGGAATATCATATGGTTGAAGTGACATTATGGGAATCTGGAAATACTACGATGGGAAGATATTCCAATTTATTTCATAAATGAATAAAATTATCATGATAAAATATATAATATATGAAATAATTTAACTAAAAATGTAATAAATAAATAAATAATATACAAGGATAATAATATGAATTATATAGTTATAGTATTTATAAAAATATTATGCAATTTTTAAATCAAATTTGATCAAGATTTCAAAAAACACATTTCTATTTTTCCTTAACGTTTTTGTAATTATCAATCAATTTAAATTTATTATAAGAATATGAATATAATTTTTCACATCCTATTATAAAACCTGCCATCTGATGAAATTTTCTTATTTTTTGGAAAATAGTTATTTTTCAGCGAATACTGAAAAATACCGGGTTTTAAAGGATTTTCATTCAATAATTAATGTTGATTAAAATTAATTTTTTTGAATATTTTTTAATGAAATATAATTATTTTTTATTAATATATAACTCACTTAAATATTTTTGAAATATATTTCTTCTGGTTTTTGACTAATATAGTTTTTTGGGATTAAAATCAAGTCATTCTGAAACATATTCTAAAATGCATATTATTTATAAATTTATATTAATTAAAATAAGTTATATTGTACACTAATATAACTTAAATTTAATAATTATATGACATTAAATATTAATTTAGTTTACTTAAAATTTTAAATTTAATCATTTACTTAAAATAGAATCATTTTTTTCTTTATAAATACTACTCTAGAAAACACGCTTGTTCACCATGTATGAATGCATCGTTTGAAATTAAATGTTTCATATTTAGTGAGTTGAATTTTATAAAATCGATTTAATATTTTGAATAATAATAATTTATATATTATAATAATTTCATCATCACTTTTTACCAAAATGAATAGTGAAAAATAGTAAGTATTCATTACCATAGTAAGGAGAAAAATAGATTTTTTGGGGGTTAAAGGAAACAATATAATGATAAAAATTTCATAAAATAATATATAAATATTATTAGAATATTATATATTAAACTTATGAATAATAGGATCTATAATGGTTCACCATTGGATCCTTTTTATAGGAATAAAACGTGGATGAAAATCATTATTTTTTGAAAATTACAAATGGCCCACTAACATCACTTTTTAAAGGCCACCCCTATCCTCCTATCTCCACACATTAAAAACCAATTGTTTCGTTCATTATATACCAAAATAAATTATATAATTATATTATATCATCATTTAAGACTTATATTGGTTATAAAGAAAACCATGCAAGGCCTTTGGTGGAAAACAAAAACAATTTACCCGAAGAAGATGTAATGATTTTCAACAAGAATTTTTATTTTATTTAATTCAAAAACCACATATATTATTCAAAAAAAATAAATCCCAAATTAATTTAGTATATTACCTATAATTATATGTTATTTTTTAAATTTTATTACAAAAATACATCTCCAATTCCATTAAATGGGTTATAATGACAACATTTGTGTGTATTGGAGACCTCCTCCCTAAGAACTATTGTCATTTGTTTTTTCATTACAAAATATTAGGGATGTATATGATGATGGATCTAATATATATTTATATATGATATTTATGACATTATTTTAAATCTTGAGTCATTATATCATATATAATTTTTATCCATCACATTCTATGTGGGATACGATAAAGTCGCTCGTGTGTACGATGGACTACCACCTCATACTGTTATACGATTCGTATTTCAATAATGTTTTATATGGGTAGTAATTAGAGTAAATATAATTAATATAAATGATATAAATTTAATAATCGGTTGATAAAAAAAATATTTATTATTTTTAAAATAAAATATATCAATTTATTTCTTAATTTCTCCATCTATGAAAAATGATAATTTCATTTGTGAACATGTAGACTACCGTTTTCATAATGCATTGTTAATCTATTCTCATCACCACACCACATGGATGATATATAAGTTTATTTAAAACTATAAAAAGGTATTTATATGAAATTATTTTCATTCTAGAAAGATAAAAAATTACATACCTCTTTTCAACAATGTTCATTGAAAAATGGAAACGTTACTAAGGCATGTGTATAGCCTTCCATATCATTGATTATAACACAGTTCTTTTAACAAAAACAAAACTCATAATCAGTCATTAAATTATAATTGAGTTACAAATATGATTAATATTTCTTTATTTTTATTCTCTATATTTTAATAAATTCATTTCTTTGGTCATAGTAATCCTACTGAAGTCATTTTTGACACATAAGTTGAAAATGGTCAAAACCTACGACGTAAACCTACTTGATTAATAAATTGATTATTAAATTTTCATAATTTATGTAAATGAACAAATAAACATTTAAATTATATAAAAATAAATAAATATAATAATTTCATTTTTTAGGATGGAAAAGACACACTTGAGAAATCAGACTCAATATAGTGGAAATCGTCACAATTTCCTTTTATTGAGGAATATATTGATGTTACACACCAATATCCTTATACATAGGGTATATATACCACCTTTTAAATTTTATTTCATTTTTATCTATAATTTAATATTATTTAATGTTTTTTGACATGTTACTATATTATGGGGCTTATTATTCAGTTGATTATTACGTTTTAAGGAACTTTTATACAAAACATTTTAACATTTAACGATTCCCCTTATAACTCATTCTCTTCAATGAAAATGGTTTTTATTAGATTTTATGAATTTATTTATATGGGTAAAAAAATTATAAAGTAATTTTTTATTTTACTTTCTATATATTTTTTAAATAAGAATCCTTTGATGAGTTTTGTATGGATCATTTCTGGAAAAGAAAAAAGGAATATTCTATTTTACCATTTTTGGTGACAATGTTTTTTTTTTAAGGATAATAATTTTATTTCTAGAATATTTTTCTATATTTCATGTAATTTTTGAATAAAAAACAAGACATTTTGGTAATTTTTATACTAAAAATGTGTTTTTCAATGAAAATGGTACTTTGATATATTAACCTAATTTTATTACTATTTGAAAATAGTTTTTGAAAATGTTTTACATTATAAATGTGAAAAAATGAAAAAAAAATTATTGGTGATGTAGTACATAATTATTATAAAATATAATTGATTGTTCTTATGCAGCTTCTTATGAGCTCATTATAACTTAAAATATGCATATTCCTAGAGAGGTTCAGGTTAGTTTATTATTGTTTAAATTATTAGTGCTCTAAGATAGTGCTCTAATGAATTGGGTAACAATCCATGTAATAAATATAAATAAGGACAGAGTTAAAAAAGGGTTTCAATAGTAGATTCAACTAGGATGCAGTTTCATAAGAAATGTGATTAAAATGGATATGGAATATTATGTTCTATGATATTGAAATCTTTTTTAAATTAATTATAAAGGTTTTTAAAGTAATTTATTTAGAAAAAAGTGAGTGTTTTTAAGACAAAAATTATTTTACATTCACAATGAAAATTGAAGATTAATTTAAATATTACATATGTTTTTATGATTTCATTATAATAACAATTATATATCGTTTTAAATCCCTTACTATTATTTTTAATGCACATCCCATATTTTAAAAATATTCTTCATAGGATTTAAGGATGGTTATGATAAAGGAAGAGGTAGAGTTGAATGTTGTGAAAATTTTTTATTTAAAGAAACCCTTATTTATTTTAAAAGTTTTATATTATGTGATTAATGGATAACTATTATAAGTTTACACTATTAATTATTTTATTTTTTATGCATATTTTTAACACAATTCACTATAACACTAAACATGGAAATATAATCAACTATAATATATTGAATATTTAACATGTAACTCCAGATTATTTAATGATTCATCTAAGTACTTATAATCTTCCAATCATAATTTAAATAAATTTATTCCCATCACGTTATTCCTGAGATTTTTCAATCAACAGCACTATTCTTTCTCTATTTAGTCTGCAAATAGATAAAGAATATATTATACATTACCAAATAATATTTCTAAAATCAGAAAAAAAAAATTCATTCAAATAAAATTTTTCTAAAATTCCATAAACAATATCCATCATCCTTAAAATAATTTTTTAAAAAACTGATTACCCACACATAAAATTCAATAAAATAGTTTGAAAAGAATTATTTTTTATTTATAAAGGTGTTATATTTATTTCATTTCAAAGTGGAGAAGGAATGTTATATTTATATTACAAAGAATGAAAAAAATTACACATACTTGTGACTATATTTTCATTGAATCATTCTTTTCATGTTTAAATGGTTCATTTTAAAAATAATACTTTGAATATTCTCGAAAAACCTAGTTTTCTAAATATTATTTTTGATAAAATAGATTCTGAAAATGTTTTCTAATTTTTATAGTTTTAAAATAAATAGTATTATTTCCTTAGTTAGATTATTGTTCTCAATAAATGATCCCAATTATCATTCAAAATAATTTTTATTAAATAGTATATTCATTGATGTTACTTATGTTTTCTAGGATATATACTCAAATGATACCACTTTTTTTATTTCATTGTATGGTTAATTATTAGATTGACTAAGGGTGTACTATGATGATGCCCTTAATTTTTCTCATCATGGTTCATGATTATGTTTATTAGTTTATAAATGTATTTACATATTTTATACTAGATTAAATTTAAATTTGTACGTGAACTGTATTTCTCCCCTTTTATATAATGAGTGATTTTGACTAAGAAAGTTGTATTCAGGGGCCTATGTACTCCCTAATTTCATAACATGGTCTCATGAAAGAATATAGATTCATATTTCAATGAGAAATTTACCATTTATTTAGATTATTTGGAAAAATCCTCGAAGGTATTTAGCTGTCAAGGAACAAGGCCTAAAAGGTAACTTCTAGATATATAACATTATGCATTCCATCATAATGAATTATGTTTTTGATAATACATGTGATTTTTTGATTACATAGAATATCCATGGATAAATTTCATGCTCTTTTGGTTTATTATATGGAATTATTTTACCATCATTTATTCCTTCAATATATTATAAAAATACTTATTAAATGTAATGTGTTTCAGTTATTTACATTTCCATATTTATTATTCCTTATCTTTAAATATAATACATTTTATACTTTCCGTTACTGAGAATTTTATCTGACCCATTTCTTATATTTCATTTTCCCCACAATACCAAGATGTGTTTTCATATTGATATAAATTTCAACTCTAAGAATATCAATGTTGTTATCAATGAAAATACATTGGGTATTTTAAGAATTTCTTTTTAAAAAGAATTCATATTATGTATCTATATTACCGAGGCTTCAAGACTATTCATTCATTCAGGATTTAATTCCTTGTATCTTATTCAATTGTATTAGATTATATACTATATCAAGGCAACTTGTGTCATGGTCCCTACAAAAGTGTCACCCTAAAAATTGTCTTCTTGTAATAAGAATTTCTATTTTGGAAAATAATAGAATAAATCAATCCATTATTGAGGAAAAAATTTTGAGTTTCAAGGAGAGATATAAAGATCATCCTGAGGATCATTTCATAGTTCAGTGTAATATAGGTATTGAATATGGGAATTATCTTAGATTTTATCATAGTATCTAATTAAAATCCTAGACCAATGCATGATTTATGATATATAAACAGTTTACCTATATCTATTATAATATTTATATATTTATTTTTAATAAATATATTTTAAAAGGGACATATAAATGATATTCTAAAATCATGATACTCATAATATTTTTAAAAATTATTTTTCTTATATGTTCTTAACTCATATAAGCAATTCTAACAATAAAAACTAGAATTGATTTTGAGAAAATGTGCTAATTTTTTGGGATAAAGAGAATATTTAAATTAATGTATTAAATGGGATCGTATTGGTGATGATAATATTGGATAGTGATTTTATGATGAAGTATTCAAGTAATCATTGATGATTCCTATTACATATTTTGATTTTTGAATTATTTTGGATGTTAATTTGAGGAATAATTGTTTTTGTTATTTGTTTTTGGAATAATATAGGTATAATATGATTATAGCCTAGGTATTATGGATAGATTAATTAGTTTATTATTTTATGTTTGATCATATGTTCAAAATCATCGATACTACTTTTTAATATTTTTAGTGATGGTATTTTTAGGCCATTCAAATAATTTATTGGGTTTCAGTAAGAACATCCAACTAAAGCCTATATGACCTTGTAGTTTTGTATAATATTTTATGTTTACTTAATTATAGACTATTTTCTAGTGGGATATGGAAAATTAGGATGGTTGGTAAGAGATTAATTGAAAATGGGATATTTTTAGAGATATTTGTTTTCAACATAAGGATTACAAATAGTGTTATTATTTAAATATGATTTGAGATATTATTGTTTGAATTTCACTACCTAAAATGATTATATAGTGATATCTCGTAGTGATTGATGGTATTTTTTGGGATGTATTATTGAGATGATTTATATGTAATATTCTAGTACAATAATTGTTTTTACATGAAAAATTCTCTATGAAAAATGAAAATAATTTTTCGTGGATTTACATTAAAGGTATCCGTTTACTTTTTTTGGTTAAACAAATCTAAAAATTTTCGGTTATTGAGGATATTTATGATGTGGTATTAATTATATTTGGAAAATTCTATACTGATCCTTTGATGTAGTTGATGAAACTTTGAAGTAAAATATATTAGTTTAACATATAAATGTTTATAAATTCAGAATATTATCTTAAATTATTAAATCTTTTCTATTTTCGGTATTATCAAATGACATTATAATTATATTTTTATATATTATTGGTTATATGATCTACCAAAAGATGATTTGAGTGCACCGTGAATGAAATGATCATCTTGAATACACATTGTTTTCAGTATAAGGTGATATTTTTTGGAAGCTGGTTGAATAATGATATTGTAATTGGGAAGTATGTATAATTACTTATTTATTAATTTTATATGGTAATGGAATTAAAATCATTTGAAATAATATTAATTTTTTTTATATATTTTCCTCAATTTCTATCAATGGATGGCCTTTTCGCCCCACATAAATTTGTGATTTTTTTATTATACAATATTTTATTAGGAATGTGATCGAAATAATTATCATGAAAGCCTTAGATGTTACCATTATCTGCAGAGTATATAATTTAACTTCTAAAGAATATTCATCTTAATAGGGAAAAATAATATGTGATATGTAAATGAACCAAAATATTTCAATATTTTTCTTTTCAAAAGATGCATTATTATCCCTTTGTATGATGTGTATTTTCAAAAGGGATTGATCTTAGGATTATGTCGACAAATTTAAAAGATCATTATTTAGTCAATGTAGGTGGATAATAACCTCCATGTATTTTATAATATCATAACATTCAATAGTTCATACAATATGCTTCCATGAATATTTAAATAAAGACATTATTTTTCAAAATACAGTTTCTTCAAAAAAGAATTAATAATTTTAGAGAAATTTAATTTATTAAATTTCAAAAAAAAATAATATTTTTAAAAAATTTAAATAAATATTCAAAATAATCAAATTTTATTTAACTTTAGTGAAATTTTTATATGTTTCTGGAATTCTATATTTTTCATTGCACATTTAAAAATAATAATTTCTCAAATATAATCATTTTTTCATTAAAAAAAGTATTTTATATTCCCATTATATTTTTGATTTATTATTAAATAATTATATAATCCATTTTATTTTAAGTAATCTAAATTTATTTATTAATATTATTGATTTTCATTTATTATAATATATATAATTTAATCATATTTTTCTATAAACTCAATGTTGTAGGACTGAACGAATATTAATTAAAATATCAATTCTATAATTATATAAATGTTATATTGAATAATTGATACCAGATTTTTAATCATGAAGATAAAATTTTTTAAATAAGATTTTTTATAAGCATTATGAATAGTCACCAGTGTAAAATGTTTATCATCATTAAATTGCCAGGCCCATAAATAAGTATAAAAAAATACCATATGGAAAAAAATTAAAGGAAACAATCATTTTTTTCATTTGATTGGAATAATTAATATATACTCATAATATGTTATTTTAGTTATATTTGACCTTTATAATGAAATATATATAATTATAACTAAATAAAAATTGAAAAGTTCACTCAGTTACTTTAAAATTGTTTTATATATTCACATAATGACATGAATAATTTATTAATGAATATAAAAACTTATTTTAAAATGATTTTATTTTTCTATCATGTAAATTATTTATATTTTATGTTTTTTAATAATTATATTTAATGCTTTCTCTAAGCTAATATATTATTTATGAAATTAATCATAAAATAAAATTACTGAACTAATAAAATTAGTGTCATACAATTTTGAATGATTGTTGTGTTACAAAAAATTTATATATAAATATAACATATTAGTTTTTTTAAAATAATTTCTTTATAATTTTATCATTTTCATATTTTTTTAATGTCAAATTAAATTATTAGTGTATGAAATTCAATTATAATTATTTTTTGGAAATTAATATTTTATTACATTGTTTAAAATTTCCAAAAAAATAGAACTAGGAAAAGGTTTTAATACAAGGTAATAAAATTATTATCTTTTTTATATATGTGATAATTTTACTTTAATATAATCATTTTTTACCCTGAATGTCTGGAAAACTATTATATTTTTGTAATTTTCAAAATAGTTAAAGAGGGGTGAACAATATAGATAATGGTGATTTAGTAAGCAAAACATCTCCAAATTTTATTGTAGGAGATTATTTTGACTCATAATAATCTTATATTCCAATTATAAAAAAATTTATACAATTTTTTATGAAGTTTTATTTATATGATTTTAAGAAATTAATTATTTTCCAGTGATCCCATCCCCTCTCCTAAAAAATGAAACCCATTTCCTATTTTACATACTCTACGTTGATAAAACTATATCAATAAAATTATACACATTTATCATAAAAAATCCATTTCAATATTTTATAGGATATTTTCCTTCTCAAATTCTAACCCTTATTCCAATAATTGAAGATCAAACACAAGTCTTCCAAAGAGGTTTTAATTTTATGTACATAATCATTAAAATTTATTTCGTGTTTTACATTGTATAAATATATTTTAAAAATTAAGAAATATTGGACATGTTATCATAAATATACTTATTTTTTTATTATTGTATAATAATATTCCACCTCTTTTCCATCCAAAATAATGGGACCACATCTCTCATGTGTACATACATCTGGTCATATATAGATAGGGGTGTAATTTTTATTTCATTACCAATATACATTTAATAATATAAAGATGAAAATAAAGAATATATATTATATTTGTTATACCATTATTACCTTTGAGTTATATAATCTTATATACCTTCTTACATTCCAATCTATTGGAAAATGATAATGTCGCTTGTGTGTAAGTGTGGACTACCACCTCTACAAAGCGATATGCTGTGATTTTAATTTATATTTTGAATGGACTTCCATAAATATATATGAAATTATTACATATTACATTTAAAACATTATCAACAATTAGTACAGGATTAAACAATAATCAATGTACAAGGACCATCACATACGTTAAAAACATACATGATAAATGTTATTTGTTAACAACAAAAATAATAATAATAATAATAATTAAATCATATTAGTGATCGGTTGATAATATTCTATAATATGATCATATATGATATTATAAATATTAATATGGATATGATATAAATTACAATAATTATTAAAATCATTGTACATGATTTCAAAGAATTTTAAACTAATGGGAAACATTATATAAGGAGTTTCATATATCAATTTTCATTCATTGGGTTATACTAAGAATATTTTAACACTATTTTTCAATGATTATGATAGAAATAAAATATGATTTTGTGGTTGTTTTATTTACTTTTTATTTCCTCTATTTAGTCTTTTTTCACACAATCACTTCATTGATTGATTCTCACCTTAGTGGAGTGATCACTGTAAAGGATTTCATTTTCATTCTCATTTTATTGAGAAAAAATTATAAATTTTTTTTCATTTTATTGTATCCAGTGTACATTTTATACAGTTAATGTATTTAACAACAATATATATTTAACAATGAAGATATATATTTTTATTGAAGTAACATATTCAAGGATTAAGAATTTTATTATTACTAAAAAGGTATGAAATTATTATATTATCTCATTTATTTGGGATTAATCATAGTTCCATTAATAGAATATTATAAAATATCAGTTCTAAACATCATCCATTATAACTACATCTAGAGATATTAGGATATACCATATTTTTCTAAATATATTCCTATCTATTGGATAATAATATACTAAATAAATATTTAAAATAAAATTAGTTCTTATTTCTCTTTCGATCGGTTGAATTTTTATTCCATATCCATATTTTTTGAAATTCTATTACCAAAGTCCATTAATGTGCTTAAATTTTTTATTAGAAACATTTTATGTTATCAATTAATGTTTAATAGGTTAATATAGAATCATTATAACTTTTTAATAAATGGATTTATTTATATTCATTATAAAAAATTTCAAAGGAATTTTTTCTTTATAACTTATATGGTGTTAATTAAAATTCACACGACCAAATCCATTGTAAATATTTTAGCTCATTCAAAATAAATTAAATATATTAAAATGATTTTTCTCTGTAAGTTATCCTTTTTAAATTTATTCCTTATAATATATTATATTATAAAAAAGACACGATTTTTCTTCAAAATATACTTTTATATTGAACTAGTTATAAGCTTTCACCTACAAATTAATTTTGCTGTCATTAATATCTTGTTGAAAAATTCACTTTCAGATGATCATTTGAAATTAAAATTAAACCAAATATCCATTATGTTATTATTCTAGATATTATTAATAGGTAAAATTAACCCAATTTATATATATATAGTTTTTTACATTCATAAAAATTTGGCTAGGGTAATATATATATATTCCATATTGATTATTTGGTATAGATATTGGTAGATGTGGGTATCACCTCAAGGTAGTAAAATAAGAACATTATATTAAATACCCAATGTGACAAAAAATGAAAATATTAGTAGAAATAATAAAACATCATGACCTTACTTTATATGTTTTATAAATAATTTCACTGCCTTAAATATAATTAATTACCCTAAAAAACTGATTTTAGATTTCACTTTATATAATAATTATTTTAAACAAAACGTGACATATTATTAAAATGTAATTTTTTAATAGTTATAACCTTATAATATAGGGTATGGATATAATTAACTAAATTTTTATAATATATAGTTTACAAACAATTATTAGATATCTATATATTTTAATAAATTAAGATTTATATGAAATAAAATACAAATTCTGAAAATATATATACTATTAAATACATTATCTTTGCTCTATGTGTACATAATTTAAAATTAATTTGTAACAACTTTATAAAATATATTTGAAAAATTAAAACAGAATTATTATATTTTAATACCAAAGTTATTTTATGGTTAATGTTATTTTATTTTTTTTAAAAGTAAATATTTTGTGATAAATATTGAAAAATACTGAATGTAATTGAAAAATTCATTTTCATTGAAAATGATTATAAAATAAAATTATATTTGGAACTGGTTCAAAGTAACATTGGTTAATTCTAAAATCAATTAAATTAATTTAGTTCATTGGAATAAGTTTCAAATGTCATTTTATATAACAACTTTGAAAACGTTTTGAATTTTTCTTGTAAAAAATGATTTATTGTCAAGTCTACAAGATTAATTTAAAATTAAATTTTCCAATACTCATGAATTGATGTTCAAACAATGATGTTCATATTAAGTATAATAATTATTTATATTGAATAATAAGGTAAAATTATGTTTTTAGAAATTTGTAAAACAAAAAAAATAAAGAATTAATTATCATGGTTTAGTTAAAAATGAATTTACATTGGATTTAACTAAGATAAAAATAGTTAAGAATGACCTAAAATATTTCCCAAAACCAACTATATTGACATTTTATACATTATATATTTTATAATAGATCATTTCCTATTTTAGATTCATTTTACCTAAAAAATACGTGTTATGATTGAATCCTTTCAACAAATTACATTTGGGCCACTCACTTATGTTATAAAAGGAAACCCCCTATCCTCTCTTCATCACACCATAAAAACTCTTCTTTAAATCATGAAATGCCAAGATAAAATAATATAGGTCTCAAATAAGACTATAATACATGTTTTAGTTATAAATACATCCTAGGATCTCTTTAGTGAAAACCTATGTAAGATAACTAAAGAAGATGTAAATTTCTCTAATAAGAATCATTTTTTTCTCAAACTTCTTAAATTATTGTTAATGCATGAAGGTATAATAAATATAGTATCTTAAATATAACATTATGTTATTATAAACATTTTATGACCAAAAACTACCTCCACATCCATCAAATGGGTTATGGAATCATTGAATGTGTATATAACTGAATACCACCTTGCGAACAGATGTCCTTCGTTCATCCATTATGACCTTTTATTATTGGATACAATATTCAAAATACATTATATAATGGATATTAGTTTAATAATTATAATTTATTATTCATTAAATAATATATATCATTTTTAAATTCACATTTCATAGCATATAATCAAAATTTCCTAGTGTGTACGGAGGACTCCCGCAATGGGATGTGATGTGATTCATCTGAGTAATGCTTTAAATGGAGTGTGTTAAGAATATTTTTAATGATAATATATGAAATAAATGAAATAATTATTATATTCATGACATATTTACCATTATTTAAAAATAACATATCATTTATGTTCTTACCTTTTCACACACATAATGATGATAATGTTATTCATGAATGTGTGGACTACCGCTTTCACAAAGCAATGTGATTAAATTTTGATCACCATACCATATTTATGTTATATATATGTAATTAAATAATGTGTAAAATATTATATGATGATAAATATGGAAATATTATATATTACTTACTTTCTTTCCATAATGATTATTGAAAAATGAAAATGTTTCTCATGTGCATGTATGACCTATTGTCTCCATGATCGTAACAGATTTTTTTCAAAACAATCCTTCAGGATTAGTTTTAAAATTATAGTTGACTAAGAAATATGATTATTTTATCACGGTTATTATTCCATATGTGATATAACTTTATATTATGTTCAAGAAGTAGGCCCTTCAAAACAAAATATGCATGTGAGAATAATGAAATTAAAAACAGAACAATGAAAATATTATAAGATTATTAACAATGGGGTGATAAGATGTTATTAAAATAAAATATATGGTAATATAAATGTAAATATGGTTTAAAAATAGGTTAATAAAATGTTTAAAACCACTATAAAAGAGTTCAAATTTCATTCAATCTATATGATTCTTGTGGATAGGGATTTACTAACACAATTATTTGTTCATTGGTTAATCATATACTTCATTAAGTATGTTATTTTAAGATATTGTTATTAATTAAATTTTAATACCTTTTATTGTATATCCACTTTTTATCTATATTTAATTTTGAAACACATAATTATTTTTTGATTAATTCTCACATCAATTTTTTGTCCACTATAAGGGTTTATTTCACAATATCTTTCTAATCGAGTATGATTACTTTTAAATTTTAGTAGAAAGAAATTATTTAACCCTTTCATAATAATCATAGTAAATATATTATTCCTATAGTTATTCATGATATTTAAAACAAACAGTTCCATTTTCTGACTATTTTTTTCTTAAATTAATAGAGAAAGTGTTATATGAAAATACGACTGCATTTCTCACTTTGGTAGGAAATCCGTTTTTTCCCAAACAATGTTTTCTAAAAATGCTATCAAGAATGATTTTAATAATCCAAAAAAAGATTTATTAAAGGTAATTTTAAAACTTTATAATATTTAAATAAATTTTCCAATAGAATCTTATATCGTTTCCAAATTAATATCATTTTTAATTTACTAAACAAGTTATAGGAATATTCTTGTCATTTTTGGGAAAATAATCATCCCTAATATTTTTATAGAGAAATAAATATATTTCTTTTAAATTATACCGCATGAACTAAATTACCCACCATCATGAAGATATTTTATTTTTATCTTTCCTTTCATGTTTATAAGGATATTTTTGAGGAATATGTTTTTAAAATTAATTTTCATTGGAATATTTTTCAAAATGGAACAGATAATTTCATCTACAATAATATTGAAGATAATTTTAGAATATCTACATTCATATATGAAAAACCCATTTATTCTTAATGTAACGTGTCAATGTTGATACAATATTTATTCCTCATATTTATGGTTTGTGATTATTTTGAAAATATATTGCATATAAATTTAAATTCATTTTTTCAGTTTGATGTAATCAACATCCCCATGAAATATTTTCTTTCAAGTGAACATTCGAAATTAAATTTTCCATATATACACTATTTTTTATCTTGATTTTTTTCTATAACCATATATTTTATATAGATATAATTATCTACTTTTATTGGTATTTCTTTAATGGGTAATTATTTATAAATTCATACCCTTTAATCAATATGATTATATTATGTTGTAGAACAATTATTAATGACTTAAATTTACTATTTTATATATAAATAATTACTTGGACCGCAAGGGATTAGTGAGTGTTGGTATTTTATTTCAACTTGAAAAATTTGTAGGTATTGGGAGTGAAATCCATAATCTACCATTAAATAGTTTTTTTAATTTAGTTTTTAACCATCTTTTGAAAATCCATGAATAAAGATGTTTAATGTGTTTGAGACATGATTCCCATTAATTAATAATTTCCTTTTTTAAATATTGTGATATTATTATCCATGATATTTTTAATATTAAATAATATCTAGATGAATTTAATATTTATTATATTCATTAACCTAATTTTTTAGTTATTTACCTTTCTATATTGATAAGTCTTTATATAATTATTTAAATAGCATGTGTGCATATTTTATTAACATTATATATGGATTTTTCATATTGAATCATGATTTATTCTATTGTACTTAACCCCTAATGAGAATTTGGGCTCACCAATATTCTTATAATTTCATTGAAATTCATGATGTTTGTTATGATTGATATACATGCATATTTTAAAAGGAATAAAGTTATTCTCGAAATAAAAAATTAATTTTGTATTCAAATGTAATACTCCACTCATGTATTATGATAATGTATTAATGAAATTTCCTGATTTGGATTTAGGGTCATGGTTTCTAAAGTATGACATGTTGTTCATTAATTAAAATTTACATTAAATATATGAGGAATGCATTAGACATGAATGTATAGATGTGGACGAATATTATGTTTCCCCTTATTGCATGAAAAAGTATCATGAGACAAACCATTTTGTTATCATTATAAAACTAATTATTGGTGTATGCCTACCGTAATTTGAAATAGTATTTTCATAATGATTTTATGGTGAAGATATTAGGTTGTATGAAATCATGAAATAAAATATTTACAATTTCCTTCACTAAAAAATAATTTATTATTATAGAGGGTATTGTTACATGTTATATTATCCAATATTAAATTTCATGATTTGGTTATTAATGAAATTGAATGGGACTAAATTTATTTGGCTTTCCATAATGAATATGTAATATATATAAATAATATAATTTATTATAATTTATTTTTACTATAGAATTATGCTCCCCTTATTTTATTTTCATTCATCATGATTTGAAGAATAAGTCATTAAATGATTTTGAATGATTCAATAGAATTTTCTAAAGTTTTATATTTTATTTCAATTATAATAGGTGAATAAATTTTTCATTGGGTTCTTCAAGACTTCTATAATGATTCATACTTTTATATGAGAACCATTATATATTATGCTACTATACAAAAGTAGAAATTAAATCTAGGTTACAATAGTTGGGGTTTTTTGAAATGACTCGCATTTCTCTTTTTAATTTTTGTGATGTAAATAATTTTCTACTTGGTAATTTAAACTTTAGGGAAAAAAAATTAATTGGTACTTATTATATAATTTTCACCAAAAATTTCTAAATTTTAAATACATCTTATTTGACACATTTTTAAAATGTAAAAAAAAATGTTTCAAAACACTAAATGTATATTAATTTAATGTAATTTTTTAAATTATTACATAAATTGTAAAATTTATTATATGGAATTATAAATTACAGAAAATATATTTAAAATTTTATTTTCATTTTTGGAAAAAATATTTGATCATAGAAAAATATTTGATAAATTTATAATAAATTATTTCTCTCCAATAATGTCATAAAATCACATAATTTTATAAAATGGTATTTAACAATATTTACCTAATAATAAATATTTTTAGAAAAATCTACAAAATTAATCACAAGATAATACAATCCCTATAAATCCAAAAAATATGTTAATTTTTCAAAATAAACAATCAAAAATTTTAAATTGTTATTTTTAAATTAAAAATCATTCTTTTATTGGAAAAGAAATTTTCATATATTATATATTTCTAGCCTCATTTCATATTAATTTACAATTAAAATTGTTTTAATCCTTTAGACAAATCAAATTATTTTATGATTGAAAATAACTAAATTTTAGAAAATATATTTCGTTTTTTTTAGTTTTTTATGTATAGTTTATATTTCAAGTGATATTTACTTTTAAATATATATATATATATTAAAAATTGAAATACAGCTATTTATAATAGTTAATTATATTGCTACATTTCAATGGTCCATTTTTTTGTTTCGGTTTCATGTTTATAGTAAGCCATTATCCATAGTATTTATTTAACGAGGAGAAACTCAGGTAGTTATTAATTTTTTAAAGTATTTCATTTAACTTGCTATGAATTTGAGATATGATTGATATCCCTTTATTATTATCTCAATAGTATAACTGTTTTTATTGAGAAAAAAATTAAAGAATCTATAATATTATTTATAGAATTTATCTATGAAATTGCATTCTCTTCCAATCTAATCAATATTTTCTAAAGAATATTTGAAAGTGGAGATCCTTCCAAATAATTTGGATTCACCCTAAGGAAATCATATGGGGAAAGATTCCATTAGATACATCTTAGGGATCACAATAAATCTCATTTGGGAGAACCTATAAATATCAACATCAATAAATCGAAAATAAAATTTATTTATTTCATATATAATAAATATAATGATTTATTATTTGGACAAAAAGTTTTGGTTATTTATTATCACAATATATGGATAGGTAATTTTACCACAAAATACATTCACATTCCGCAAGTTGATATAATTATTTTTTAAATAGGTGAGAACCAATATTTAATGTAGATAATAAAATATAATTATCTTTGTTTGTAGGATATTTACTAAATATAAACTTATGAAAAACTCACTCAATGAAATATTGTACATAAATTCAATCATTCTATCATAGATAGAAAAAAAATAAATAAATTCATAGACTAAATTTTTTTCAATTAATTTCATATATTAGAATTTTCTATGAATTTTTATATAAAATTGACATATTTTCTTTTAATGTGGTTTTTTAATTAATTAATCCTATTGTAAATTGAGAAAGTTATTTTATTGTTGGGACACATGTTTCTTCAATATTGTTTTATTAACAATCATAATTTTTTACATTCATTTGACCACACTTAAACATTGATTTCTTTCGCTTTATCATGTTCCTCATTTTAATAATTTTTAGCATCAATATAAAATCATCCTTAAATTTATTTTAATTTTTAATGGTTTTTATTTTTATTTTATACTGCAATGTGTCATGTATTTATAGATATTATTTGTTTTTTCCTCATCCTATATAGAAATCTATGTTTTAACCCCATTGTTATCTGAAAAACTGGAATAGTTTGAGTGCAGTGTGTATCATTGTACTATGATTTATAATTTGACTACCTCATTATGAAATCTTTCATAATTAATATGTCACCCATTCACCCAATATATCACTATAATGTGTTTACAAGTATATATATTTCATAGGAACATAAAAATTTACATTGTTCTTCCATCAATGAATATTTAATAATCAAAAGGACAAGGATTTTTTTTCATGTAAAAGAAAATAGATTTTACATGAATGTTGAAACATCGATAGATTTGTACAAAAGAAAACTACGTTTTACTGAATATATGATACACAACATAATACCTAAAAAATAAGAAATATTATTATTTAAATATTTCCACTATAACATAGTTGATAAATTGAATGGATTAAAATTTGATTAATTAATTTATATACAAATATTTAACGGAATAAATATATATTTGGAAATTTATTATGTAATTAATCACTAAATTTTTAGTAATTTTATTTTACCCTTTAAAAATATATTTCCATCAATAATGATTTTTTTCACTTATTGTGAGTTAATATCATGAATTTTTTTTCAAGAATTTTAAAAAAAATATATTTTATAAAAATGGTATAATTTTTGGATTTTACATATCAAAAATATCTTAGAGAGAAGTCCTGAAATTTTTCCTTAATGATTAGTTTTCCAACAAAATATTAAAAATGGATCATTTTTTAAAATGATCATTTATTTTAACTTAATTAAATAATTTTAAAGTTCCATTATTATTTTAATTTTATTCATTATAGAATAAATATATTTTCATGTAAAATTATTATTTACATTTGAATTATATATACAATAGATTTTTTTCTAAGATCATTTTTTTGTTTCAATGGAATATTTTAGAAAACCTTTTCTTCTCATCTGGTCTGATATGTTAAATATTAAATTATGCTCTTTGAATTATGTGAATTGAATAATGAAAAATATATTTTATGTTTTTATTAATTAGTTTAACATTTTATAAAGGGAACCTATTTATTTTTTTGACAATATTAATAGTAACTCTAATAAATAATGAAATCAATGGTATAGAAAAATCAAGTCATTATGGAATTATATAATATAATAATGATTAAAAATTCACCATAAAACATAAAATTTTAAAATTTTATGAGTGTAGTGTTTTTTAATTAATTTGTCAACAATATGGTCACATGGTTCCATATTTACTTTATTATGATCGATATAATATTTAAGAAAAATATAAAATCAAGCATATAACTTTTTTCATTTAATAAATACAATATTTTTTCATGGGGAGGAAATAAATTACGTTTTATTATAAATAATAATTTAAATTAGAAATATTTTTTTATACCATGATAATTTACTTATAATTTTTAGTTTTGAAATAAATATCTATGAATCTTATTCATTGCTGAGAATGTGCTTATAGATATAATATAAAAATAAAATAAATGAATTGAAAGATATTAATATTAGAATAAATTGACTGAATTATTGTCTTCAATGACATTTTTAGTCAATTATAACATTTTTTAATATATGAATTAATTGTATTGTAATATAATTTCTGTTATGGTGTTTTCAAATACAAATTAAATAAATTGTTTCAAAAATGAGATTAATGATATTTTATAGAAAATAATAATATATTAAATCATTTAAAATTCATAAAATCACTCTATTTTGACATATTATTATGATTTTGATTAAAATATCATTCATGGATCATTTACTTTCAAAATTTCCATTTATGTTATAAAACATTACCACTAATGAGTACAAATAGTTTTATCATGATAATTTTCCAGTATGGTTAACAGAGGTACGAACAAAGAGATAAGTCTAAACAACTAATCAAAAAATTACCAAATTTAATTATATGATATTATTTAGACCCAATGCATCATGTATACTAATTACTTTTTTATCCTTTATTCTAAAAAAATTAATACAAATATTTTAATATTTCTAAAAATTTCAAAAGTACCCCTCCCCTAAATTGTAAAAGTGTGCCTCCTCTCCCATTTTTTTCACATTATAATATAAATTTTTATTTCCCATTAACTACACAAAAAAATAAAATATATCAATTAACACATCCTCGAGGCCATTTATTAATAATAAAAAATTCCTAGGAAATGTTTCTTTAAACCTAATGGGGTTATCCCAATATGAGGTATCGTTCATAAGGGAATGTGTCATATTTATTCTCCAACCTCCATACAATACTATTCAAACACAATGATATAATAAAATATTTATATAAATAATAAATTAATTTTATTATTAAAAAGGATTAACCTATGTCTATCTCCTCTTTGATCAAATGTGAAATGAAACCATTATTAATTTGTATGATGGATTACCACCTTATCGAATAATGTATTTCAGTTTAAAAAATCAATGATTAAAACTTTTAACATTTTTTGTTTAATATATGTATATATATATCTGTCTGTGTGATATTAATTACATATTTATTATTATTTATATGTACAATATCATATTGATTCATAAAATTCCATTTATTGAATGATGATAATATCGTATGTCTATATGTTTGGATTACAACCTCAAGGAAATGATGTGATTCATTTTTCATTAACAGAAAACGTGGATAGTATATATATATATGAGTACTTAAATAAATAATATTATATTATTAGATAATTATAATTATAGAATGTTTAAATAACACTTTACTTCTTTCAATAATGATTAATGAAGAAAGTAAATGTTACTCTAGTGTACGTATGGAATACCATATCAAAGATGGTATAACAGTATATTTCTAATAACCATATTTCATTGAGCATATTAAAAACTTAATGGATATAAAAATGGTATTTATTACATGTTTATTATTCTCTACATAAATTAATATTGACTAAATTGACCAGATCAAACATACCAAATTCATTTTAAAAATATGACCAAATTATCATAAAAAAATCCTATGTGAACTTAATATATTAAGTGATTGTATATAATAGAGAAATATATCAAATGGATGTAATACAAAACTAGAAAAATAATTTTTAGATTTCAATTAACAAAATTATGTTTATTATTCAGGATGATATAAAATTTTACCGATCAATCAGACTCGAGGTAGAGGACATTAGTAAGAAAAAAAACACTCTTTAATGATTCCATTCTGTGTCTATTTTATTCAATGGAATTTTATTCTAAATGATTGAATTAATTATATCTATTCAACATTTCATTTCGAAATTCATTTATTTTAGACATTGGATTTCATTACAATGTTTTTAAAACAACATATTTTAATGATATTATTTAACTCAAACATTACATAAAAACATGATGTTAAATGTTTCACAGATTTATTTTTTAAATTTTCCTCTGACATAAACATATTATTAATTTTGATTTATTAATTTATTAATATTGAAATAAATAATATAAAAAATAAATTTTATTTATCTTTAAAAATTATAAAAAAAATCAGTATGAATATTTTATGTATTTTATATATAATTTTTGTGTATTTATCATAAAATAAAAAATATATGTATATTTAAATGTATAAAACATTAATGGTTTTTTCACCCTAACACAACCGTTAAATTATATTTTGATACAATTAAAAGATTCGATATTTTAATTATTAAAAATTCATAATTCCCTTTGTTCAAAGAATTTTTAAAACAGGTTTTATAATGATTGGATATTTTGAAATCATGAAATATTTTTATTGTTGTATTGGATATCTCTAAACAACCATTTTTCTTTGTGTTATTACATTTTTCTATGAAAATAATTTTTTCTCTATTAAATGTTATAAAATTCCTCTAAATTAAGTGTGTTCGTCTCTCACATATATACCTGACTTATTCTCCCTTTCATAATGATGTAATAAAAGACAAATGATCATTTCTTACATTCATTATTTATGGAATCTCATTTAATAATGATACGAGGAATGATTATGAAAGACATTTATTTCTATTTTTAATAATTTTTATTTTTCCATATGATTTATTTAATTTAGTGGCACATAAAATCATTCTCATGTGATAATGGGATTACTTCTACAGCTCTCTAAGGCATTTGGGTAATGTTTTGGTGTCCTGAGATGTTATATATGAGACTCTTCCCACCTAGAGATACAATATTTATAGATAACCTTGACCTATGATTATGTCATGTTTTTTTAACTTCCATCTTTCCAATGATGCAACGTTATTATGATACCATGTTCATTATGTTATTCTCCCATGTTATTATTCATAATCATATTTTTAATGAATGTATATGATAATTCATATGTTTGAAATGTATATAAATTTATGCAAATCATGTCATATGTTTATAATGATTGAAAAAGAACATTTATCTGTGTTTTTTCTGGATGATATTGTATGAATGTTTCTAAAGAATGTGTTGTCAAAAAATAAAGATTTTTATGACATTTGACCTGGTGCGCAGAACTGAAATCTGAGGGCACTAGTGAACTCGCAGCATCAATGATTGCTTAGCGAGACCTTCACCGCAGTTGTGTTTTAACAAGAGTGAAAGATAGTTTTTGTAGTTTTTAAATAAAATTTATATAAAAATAAGACTTAACATATTTTTATTTGTTGGTGGTTAAAACCTCCAAGGGGAGGTTTGAGGTGGGGGCCACCACACCCGAACCTCCCATTGGAGGTTATGGTGGTGGGGCCCACCCGAGCATAACCTCCCTTGGGAGGACGTTATTAGGTGGGGCTCACCCGGGCTCCTTAACTCCTCTATCCCCCTTACACTTTTTTGAACCGCTAATTAAGTGAGGGAGTCTGTTCACCTTCCCCCTCCAATTATTGAGCCAACTCCACACATTTATCTAAGGGAAGTAACTTAATTAATTTGAATCATTTTGAATTCATTATGCCACCATTATAATATAATGTAGTATTTTATTATTGGGGGTTGGAATTATTTTTTGTTTGGAGGATTTAGGAGAGGAAAGAACTTGGCGGTTCCATTTCTCTCCAACAAAAAACCACCGAAGAACGAATAAATCTGTATTCTTTCTTCTTCAACCGGGGCAAGGAAGGGAAGCCCCGCCGCCAACGAAGAACGCCAAGGATTTCATCTCAACTCATCTTCTCTGAACTCTTCCTCCTCTGACGTCAAGGGAACGATTTCCGCCTTAATGTGACTCCGTCAACGGTCACCAAACATGAGGTAGGGGTTATTTTTTACGATTGACTATTACCTTTTGTACCCCGTCGTATGTTGCGTTCTTGGAAAACAGAATGATGTCACTGTAACGAGGAGGGTTCGGACCGCACGAACATGGCATAACCCTCCCCTTTTGTTGGTTATTGTTTGATGATGACAAAGGTGGTACATTTGGAAACCGAGAATGAGTCGACTATGACGAAACTCAGTGGCGCAAGGATGCCGGATCACCACAAGAGCGCGACACCACCATGTCGCGCCGTGGTGGAGAAACCAAGGCGGCTGGTTGAGCCGGCCACTGGTGTGCGCTACAGGTGGGACCCGAAGGGTCCCGTGGAGAAACAGAACTGGCGCCCAGTGCAGCTTAGGATCGGATATAGGGGTGTGGCACCCCCGTCCCACGTGTGGCCAGCCAGCCCACGCATGCCTGCCAGTTGGTCCACCATAGGCTGAGCCACCACCAGCTGGGCCGCCACGGGCCGGGCCACCGCGGGCTGGGCCGCCATGGGCTGGGCGGCCACGGTCTGAGCCGCCTCGTGCTGGGCTGCCTCGGGTCGGGCCATCCTCAGGCTGGGCCACCTCAAGTCGGGCCCTCCTCCGGTCGAGCCACCCCAGGCCAGGCCCTCCTCAGGCAGAGCCGCCTTTGGTGGGGTCATCCTCGGGTCAGGCCACCTCGGGCCAGGCCGCCACGGGCCTTTCCTCCACGGGTCGGGCCGCCTTGGGCCGGGCCGCCTCAGTTCGGGCTACCCATCAACCGGGCCTCCCCCTTGGACTGGTTCAGACCCTGGTCCGGACCGGATCTAGCCGGGTCGGTCCGACTAGGTTGGACCGGACCCGGACCCACTATGGCCCATTTACACCTTTTTTCCCGCATCTTGGACTACGGGTGTCCGATCGACGAAGTGTCTACGGCGACGGAAATCAGAGAGAAAGAAGGTTCCTTTGGCATACCCACTTGTGGTTTGGATATAGTTGGGGTACTCTCAGGTTGGTTTGAACCTAAAAACAACCAGGTCCCTAGAACGAAAATGAAATTACTTACAGACAGAGCATCCGATTGACGCGTCGTCTATTGCGTTGAGATCCCATTGATGAGACGAACCATTGTGATTATTCTACATGAGACTTAGAGATAGTTGGAGTTTTTCTTAGTAGCTTGGGGACTGGATCCTTCCAGTGATGAGTAGATAGAGTGTGGAGTCCTAGTAGCTAACATAACTGATGACTTCTTGACCGATTCGACTAGCCCAGTGGGTAGCGCCTGGTAGTTGGCAGTAGTCCCATGGCGGAGGAGCGCCTGGTAGTTGGAAGAAAACCTGCGATACTCGATAGGAAGAGTACCTCTCCAGGCTATTAGGGGGAGTGCATGGTAGTTGGTGGCAAACCCACAGCGGAGGAGCGCCTGATAGTTGGAAGCAGACCTCTATTACTCAACAAGAGGAGTAACTCTGCATTCCTCGATTGGTGAGAAGTGCCTTTGTGTCGCGACACGCCCACTTTTCTCGACAGAGGAGGAGTTCACCAACAACCATGTTTTTGATAATGAGAATCCTGGTTTGATCTGAGTCAATGACCTTTGTGTTTTCCTCATTATTGAAAAGGGTTACTAGATAACTTAGGTATATGTATGGGCATATATCAAAGTAATGATTATCTATTAATTCATACTTTTTGGTTTATCCTTGTTGGAATTTTTGAGACCATTTAGGTCATGAGGTCCCCACTAAGTATCATTATACTCACCCCTACACGGGTTATGCCTGCAGCTCGTTCTGTTGTATGTAGATGATAGACAGCACTGAACAAGGCGGAGTATATGAGGACTGGATGGTACCTGAAGGTGGACCTCGTGATGAGACGGTACCCTGAGGATATGGATGGACATGGAGCTAGGAGGATGCTATCTAATCCTACCCATCGAGTGGGATCTGTGGTGGATGAACTAGGAGCTTCTTGACACCACCCAGCTGTTAGTCTTTTAGTTGTACATATTTTATCTTTTCCTTGTACTTTAATGTTGGGCCTGTATTTCCGGCCCCCTTTCCATTCTATCACATATTTTGTATACAGTTTCTACATAGTGTTTTACTTCCATTTGTGCACTCTGATTCTATGTGATTACTTTTAAAAAGGTAATGCCTTCCCAGCTTAGGTATTTATGCCTTTGGTGCTAGTCTCCAGCCCCTGGCCTATGGATGGCGGGTTTGGGGTAGTCACGGCACGGGGCCTGAGGACGGTCCGTGGAAAATTATTATCAGAGGAGTCGGTTCTACCAAAAAACTTAGGACTCTATTATATCTTTTCTATGAAGTAATAGTTCTAAGGGTACCGAGTGTGGTTTTCAGTTCAGGGAGTCCCGTGTTAGTGCGGCGGCTGAGATATCCATACACCAGGAACCTGAATTCAGAATTCCAACAAAGTGCATGAAGGCACTGATTGCATGTGTGTTTCAAAGGTTTTCCATTAAGTCAGCTCAACCAGGTCAGCTCACCAGGTATAATCATTTGACCGTGTCACATCTGTTTCATTCAAGATGCCTCTCTGCGGATGACCGGTTAGTGCCCCAAGAGTTGTATGCACTGACAGCCCGCCGAGTGACGAGGCCTCAATGCAGGGCCCCGTTATTATTGACGCACCAGCGAAGGAACCAGTGGTACCACCACCGATTGAGCCACTAATTCCACCCGCCCCGGCAAGAGATGATGCACACCATTTGAGTGTGCTGCGCAAGTTCCAGTGCTAGAGGCCACCACGGTTCCAGGGAGAGATGGACCCATAGGTGGTTTATGATAGGCTGGAGGCTGTGGTGATAGTCTTCAGGCTAGTAGGGACACCAGCAGACTACATGGTGTTCCTTGATGCCAGCCTCCTTCCGGAAGTAGTAGGCAGATGGTCGAGCCTGATGCTTCAGGTCCACGCTGAGGTAGTACTACTCTAAACAAACTTCAGGATCCTGTTCCGGGTGGAGTTTGTTCCAACGACCCTATGAGCGGTGTAGATACATGAGCTACTTCATCTGCAACATGGCAACATGACAGCAGCGTGGTACTCAGTGAGGTTCAATGACCTCTCATGATACTCCACAAATATGGTACATGACTTATTCATCAGGGCATGGACAATCATGTAGGGTATCATGAGGAGATTAGAACCTTGATGATCTCCCTTAGCATTCTGACGCAGTCTGGAGTGTTGGAGAGAGCCCTCCTGGTAGAGAGTTTCCTTGCTGAGCAGTCACCAGCAGCGAGACATACTACTAGTCAACACTCATCAGAGTCTTCTACAGCTGGATGTAGACAGTTGTCGAAGAGGTCCAAGAGAACCAGACCTCTAGGTGGACAACCACATGATTCAGGATCGGTTGTGCGATGCACACGGAGTGTAGACAAAGCCAGTCATGCTAGGAGCGGGCAATGTTACTCATGCGGCGGACATTGTCACATGGGTCATGACTATCCGACACGCCATGCTGACGACCATCAAACAGTTGAGGAACCTCCCAGGCAGAGGCAGATATTCGATCATGGGGGTCTGTAGGGTGCAAGTGGACATGGCAGAGGAGCTGGTCGAGCAGCTAGCAGCGGTCGACGTTATAAGGTGCTACCACTACCACCACCAGGAGGACCACCCTGACCGTAGGGAGCTGGTGGACAGGGTAGATCTCATCTTCAGGAAGCTGAGGCATATGAACATGGAGCTCCGAAGATGATTCGAGGTACGATCTGTGTCTAATCCACCTTAGTTTTAGTTCTTATAGACACAGGTTCCATTCACTCTTTCATAGCCACTTCCCTCATTCGGATATCAGAGATTCTGATGGAGCCGTTGGCTTGTTCCTTATGGATAGAGACTCCTACAGGAGAAGATTCGATGATTATGCACTGGTTCCGGCAGTGTGGTCTTACTATAATAGGCGAGAGCTTCGTCTGGGATCTCTTTGTAGTGCCGTCGAGGCCTTATGACGTCATCTTGGGTATGGAATGGTTATATACCGGCCAAGTTTAGATCGACTATATTAGGGGAGATGTGTGGTGTGTCTGCACGGATGGGACCAGGTTCACCTTAACCGGCGAGAAGGGAGCCTTTACAACGCAAGAGAGACTCACTTGGAGGAGGGTATAGCCGATCACTCGCCAGTTGACTTACCTTACCCTCAGAGCTATTGATGTGGATAGTCCGACTAATCCTGTAGTGGTGGACCAGTATGCGTATGTTTTCCCTAACGATGTTCCAGGACTACCTCCTCAAAGAGAGGTGGATTTCTACATTGATATATATCCTGGGAGGGCTCCGATATCTACTCCAACATATCAGATAGCTCCCACTAAGATTCAAGAGGTGACGGTACAACTAGAGGACTTGCAGGGGAAGGGAGTCATCTGGCCCAGTGTTTCTCCCTGGGCAGCCCTTATTCTGTTCACGAAGACGGCAGATAGGAGCTTGAGGCTATGTGTCAACTACCGTCGCCAGAACTAGGTGGTCGTGAAGAACATGTACAGACTTCTGAGGATTGACGACCTCTTTGATCAGCTAAAGGGATCACTATGGTTCATGAAGATAGACCTCAGAGCAGGATATCACCAGCTCAGAGTTCGAGATGAGGATGTGCAGAAGATAGCCTTCAGGTGTCGGTGCGGCCATGATTAGTTCTTGGTTATTCACTTCGGAGTAACCAACGCTCTAGCAGTGTTCAAGAGTCTCATGAACAAGATCTTCCATCTTTACCATGATCATTTTGTCATAGTCTTAATCGAAGACATTCTGATTTACTCGACTACTGAGGTGGAGCATGCCTACCATTTTCAGGTAGTACTGGATACACTCTGAGAGAACCAGCTTTATGGTAAGCTCTCGAAGTGAACGTTTTAGATTCGAGAGGTTCGCTTTTTGAGACACATCATCTAAGAGGCTGGAGTTTTAGTGGATCCATAAATTATTGAGGTACTTCTTTCTTGGTAGCCACCCAAGAGTTTGACAGAGGTATGGAGTTTCCCAGGTTTTGATGGATACTATCAGATATTGTTTCCAGACATCTCCATAGTTGCAGCACCACTATCAGCATTGATGAAGAAGGAGAAACCCTTCGTGTGGTCGGAGAGATGCCAGCAGAGCTTTTAGGAGCTGAGGCTGAGTCTGACTAGTGCCCCCATTTTGAGGCTTCTAGAGGAAGGCGTAGGTTATGTAGTCTACTGTGATGCATCAGGGACCAGACACGGGTGTGACCTAATGCAGGAGCGAGATGTGATTGTGTATGGTTCTCGACAGTTGAGACAACATGAGATGAACTATGCTACCCATGACCTGGAGTTAGTAGTAGTGGTTTTCGCCTTGAATATTTGATAGCATTGTCTGATGGGTGAATGTTTTACCATGTACATTGATCACAAGAGTCTCAGACATATATTTTCTCCGAAGGACCTGAACCTGAGACATCGGTGTTGGCTTGAGTTCCTCCAGGACTATGACTTCTAGATAGTCTATACTCCTGGGAAAGGGAACGTTGTTGCGGATGCTCTCAGTAGGAGATCTGGCATTCAGCTGCAAGAAGATGTGACTGAGAAGCTAGCTGCATTACAGATATCCTTTGTGGATTGGGATGAAGTAGCCTATCTTCAGTTTATTATAGTCACATCTCTACAACATAAGCGAGTCAGGGAGGCAAAGCATGGAGAAACTGATTGTGAGACGCGACGTGCTTAGATATCCATATGAAAGGCAGCTGATAGATTTTTTGAAGGTGGGGAGCACGTCATCCTCTTTAGAAGACATACCCTGGTACCAGTTTCACTTCGGTATGATGTTTTGAGGGAGTTCCAAACTTCCCCTCTAGCGGTACATCCCGTATTGGTGAATATGTACCAGAACCTTTGACGTAAGCCTTTGTGGCTAGGTATGAAGAAGGTGATAGCAGCGTTTGTCTCACGATGCCTCACTTGTCAGCATGTGAGGGTAGAGCACCAGGTACTAGCAAGCTTGTTACAGATCTTAGAGGTCCCAGAATTGAAGTTGGATGGGATATACATTGACTTCGTTATGGGTCTTTTACGTACATCAATGAGTCACGACTTGATATGGATGATTGTTGACTGACTCACCAAGTCAGCATACTTCCTACCGATTAGAGAGAAGGTTTTAGTATAGATCATGGAATGCCTCTATGTGCAGGAGATAGTGCATTTCTATGGTGTAACTTCTTTTATAATCTAAGATTGTGATGCACAGTTTACTTCCCGGATATGGAAGGGGTTCCAGGAGGCTTTTGGGACGCAGCTACGTCTGGGCACCACCTTCCATCCTCAAACTAATTGTCAGACCGAGAAGACCATCCAGAACCTCAAGGACATTATTCGTGCTTGTTTCATTGACTTCGGTCGCAGTTTGGAGGACCACTTACCGTTGGTAGAGTTTTCCTACAACAACAGTTTTCACTCCACCATTAGTATGGAACCTTTTGGGACCTTGTATGGTCGGCCTTGCAGATCGCCACTGTGCTGGACAGACCCAGGGGAGTCAGCACTAGTGGGACTATATATGGTATGGGCTACCACAGAGAAGGTGTGGATCATCCAGGAGTGGATGAAGACTGCACAGAGTAGGAAGAAGTTGTATGCGGATAGGAGACGGAGACCTCTGGAGTTTGAGGGTGGCGACCATGTTTTTCAATGGGTCTCACCTCGACGAGGTTTGTGGAGATTTGGTGGAGTCAGAAAGTTATCTTCATGGTTTATAGGACCTTTCCTTTTCCTCAACAGAGTAGGTGACGTGGCTTAACACTTAGCTCTTCCACCTCAGCTGCACCGGGTGCATGACATCTTCCACGTATCTCAGCTGAGGAGATTCGTGCACGATCCTTCCCACAACATCGACCACGGAAAGCTAGGCATCGATGAAGGAGAGACATTCAAGGTGGTTCCACTAGAGATTGAGGATCGACAGGAGCAGGTCCTACATGGATGGTCGATACCTCTGGTTCGCGTTCATTGGTAGAATGGGAACCTCCAAGAGAGCACATGAGAGCGGGAGGCTCAGATACATTCTCAGTACCCCCTTTTGCTCCCTTAGTTCGAGTTGTAGCTTATGAGCACATAAATCCCTAGGGTGGGGATAATTTAATGACTCGGATTATCCATGGAATTTTTTTAAAATACATGGAATTTTAAGAGTCCATAGTTCCTAACGGCACCTGATTCCAAGGTCCGGTGTGTCCGGAATCAATTTCTAAAGTTTTGTTCAGGTATGTTCAGTAAACGTACATACTGGATTTTATAACTTTTGAACCAGTGGTCGGAACTGAAATCGGAGGTCACTGTTGAACTTGCAACATCGGTGATTTCTTAGTGAGACCTTCACCGCAGTTGCATTTTAATGATAGTGGAAGATAGTTTTTGGGGTTTTTAAATGAATTTAAATAAAAATTAGATATAAATTTTTTTTATTTTTTGGTGGTTAAAACGACCACGGTGAAGTTGGAGGTGTGGCCACCACACCCTAACCTCCCATGAGAGGTTTTGGTGGTGGGGCCCACCCGAGCGTAACCTCCCTTGGGAGGATGTTATTAGGCAGGGCCCACCCAAGATCCTTAACTCCACTAACTCCCTTAAACTCTTTGAAACCCCAAATTAAGTGGGGGAGCCTCTTCACCATCCCCCTCTAATTAATGAGACAAATCCACCCATTTAATTACATGAAGTAACTTTTTTAATTTGAATCACTTTGAATTCTTTATGCCACCATTATAATAAGATGTTATATTTTATTATATGGGGTTGGAATAATTTTTTTTGGACGAATAAGGAGACGAAAGAACTTGTTGGAGCCATTTCTCTCCAATGAAGAACCACCGAAGAATGAAGAACACCTTCAAATTCTTTATTCAACTGGGGAAAGGAAGGGAAGCATTGTCGCCCATGAAGAACACTAACGACATCGTCATGACTCATATTCTCCGAACTCTTCCTCCTCTCACATCAACAGAATTATGTCCACCTTACCATGACTATGTCAACGGTCACCAAACTCGAGGTAGGGGTTATTTTTTATGATTGAATATTACCCTCCATACCCTATCGTATGTTATGTGCTTTGAGAACCGAATGATGTCACCATAATGAGGAGGGTTCAGACCCCACCAACATGGAATGACCATCCCCTTTTGTTGGTTTTTGTTTGATGATGACAGAGGTGGTACACACAGTGACCGACAATGAGCCGACCGCGATGAAAGACGGTGGTGCAAGGCCAATGGGTCTCCACAAGAGTTTGGCACAACCATGCCATGCCGAGAACTGAGACGTGGCCAGGAAGGCCATGGAAATGCCGGAAGGGCGCGGTGTCGTCGCACCATGCCCTGAGGATGTGCCGCGGCGGTCGGATGAAGAGGGAGGCGCCTTCACGCTGCATGGAGGAGGGGGAGTCCGCGACTAGGCCGGGTCGAAGCACCGTCACGCCACGGTGGAGAAACCAGGGTGACCAGCTAAGCTGGATAATGGTGCACGCTACTAGCATGACCCAAAGGGTCCCGCGGAGAAACAGAATCGTCGCCCAATGCCGGTTCGGATCAGAAATAGGGACGCGACACCCCCTCCCACGTGTGGCCAGTCATGCCAAGCAGGTCCGTGAGTTGGGGAACCATGGTTCGGGCTACTTCCAGCCGGGCCGCCACGGGCCTGGCCGTCCTCGGGCTGGGTCGCCTCGGGCTGGGCCACCACATGTCGGGCTGCCACGGGCCAGGCCGCCACGGGCTGGGCCACGTCGGGCCAGGCCGACACGGGTTGGGCCGCCTCAGGCCGGGCCGCCACATGTCATGCCGCCACAGGCCAGGACGATATGGGTCGGACCCGCGGACTAGCTCAGACCCCGGTTTGGACCGGGTCGGGTCGGGTCGGGTCCGGCATGGTCAGACCGGACCCACACTCGCTATGGCCCATTTACACCTTTTAGACCGTATCTTGGGCTACGAGTGTCAGATCAACGAACCGTCTGCGGCGACGGAATGCTCAGAGCGAGACAGTTCCCTTCACATACCCCACTTTAGGTTTCTATATAGTTGGGGTCCAGTAAATTTGGTTTGAACCTAAAAATCAACTGGTCCCCTAGAACGGAAATGCCAATAACTTACAGACCGGGTGTCCGATTGACGCACCGTCTATTGCGTTGAGATCCCATTGACAATACAGGCCATAGTGATTCATCTATGTGAGACTTCGCGACAGTTTGAGTTTTACCCAGCAGCTCGGGGAGCAGATACTTCTATTAATGAGAAAAAAAAGTGCGGAGACCTAGTAGTTGAAAAACCTAACAACTTATTGACTGATTCAACTTGACTAATGGGGAGAGCCTAGTAGTTGGCGGTAGACCCATGGTGGAGGAGCGCCTATTAGTTGGTGGTATACCCATGGTACTCGACAGGAGGTGTACCTCTACAAGCTATTAGGGGGAGCTCCTGGTAGTTGGAGGCAGACCCACAACAGTGGAGTGCCTTGTAGTTGGAAGCAGACCCGCGATACTCGACAGGAGGAGTACCTTTGCAGTCCATGGTTAGTGAGAAGCGCCATGGTGTTACAACATTCCCATTATTCTCAAAAGAGGAGGAGTTCACCAGCCGTTGTGGTTTCGATAATGAAAATCCTGGTTTGAGCTGAGTTAATGACCTTTGTGTTTTCCTCATGATTGATATGGTTTACTAGATAACCTTGTTATATGTATGGGAATATACCTAAGTAATGGATATCTGTTGATTAATACATTGCAGTTTATCCTTGTTGGATTTTGTGATACATTGGGTGTCTTGGGGTCCCTACTGAGTATCATTATACTCATCATTGCATGGGCTATGCCCGCACCTCGTTGTGTTGGTTGTAGATGACAGACACTGCTGACTGAGGTGGAGTATATGAGGACTGTGTAGTACCTGGAGGTGGACCTCATGATGAAACGGTAGCTAGAGGAGACAAACATATGTGGAGCGCTGAGGAGTAAATCTATAACTACCTTCAGGTAGGATCCATGGTGGAAGAACCAGGAGCTGCTAGACACCATCCAGCTATTTGTCTTTTAGTTGTACATGTTTTGTATTTTACTTGTAATTTACTGTTGTGCACGTATTTCTGGCCCCCTTTACATTCTGTCACATCTTTTGCATACAGTTTCTACTTAGTGTTTTACTCCTAGTTGTGTACTCTGATTGTGTGTGATTACTTTTAAAAAGGAAATGCCTTCCCAGCTTTGGGATTTACACCTTTGGTGCTAGTCGCCAGCCCCTGGCCTATGGAAGGCTAGCTTGGGGTAGTCACGGAACGGGCGTAGAGGATGGTTCGTGACATCACAAATGACCTAAATATATAAACAAATTGACATCTTGGGTTAAACATGTGGTATCATTAACTGGAAAAAAAATTGATTTTTAAATAGTGTAAATTATTTTAACTAATAATGAATATTATTAGTTAAAAAAGGATTCGTATTTTACTTAATTGATACAAAAAGGATGAATAATGTTAACACTGTATATAATAGAAAATGCGGTGATTATTAGAAACCAAATGGGATAATGGCTCATGTGAACATTGTAGGAAATAATTTTAATCATATATTCTGATATATTAGTAATAACCAAAAACATAACCAAATCCTGAAGTCACTAAATTAGATAATGATGGATTTCACTAAGAGTAAGTATACTAGAGACCATAGTTTAATGATCACTCAATTTCCATTATGTCAGAAATATGGGAAAAGACACCCAACTGAATTTATCAAAAGAAAATAAAAATGATTTAAGTATGTAAAATAAGGGAATATAATAATGAATATCCAATGAAAAGATAAAAATTTACCATAGAGAGAAAAATTTGTTCCTATAGATCAATTTATTATTTTTTTTCTTAAATGAGTATGAAATAAAAATTATATAATCCCATTAACTCTTGTAAACTGTAACTCATTGGTCACTAAAGGATCGATGTTATCCAAAAAAATGCCTTCATAATATTAACGTATTTATGTATATGTATTCAAAAGTTTTACTGTAAAAGTATTTTTGTTAATGTAATTTTACTTATTTGAATCATGAAATGTATAATGAGTATGTTGAATTTTTGAAAAAAAATATTTATTCATGTAATGATAACATAAGAGTTATGTATGCCATATTTGGGTTATGATTTTATGATTGATCATACATTAAATATTATAGATACCCGTTTTAGGTTTCATTTGGTAATATTTTAATAATATTAATGGAATTTTAGTAGATGATTATTTTTTTAGGTATATGTACCTTATATTTTCATCATGAATTATTATATGAGGATGAAATATTATTTAATATGTTTAATGGTATATATGAACATCATGGTGAATATTATCTGTGATGATTAATTTTATTTTTTAAATGTTTATATATTTTTTTCAGGGGTTATAAGAATTATATATATATATTTTGATAAAAAATGGATAACAAAAAACATCATATAATAATTGGGGGCTTAAATCCAAAACCAAATGGTGACAAGGTTACAACACCTACCACTGGGATAAATGATTTATTTGTTAGGATGGTATTTAAATTTTCTAAAATGATTTTGAGGATTAATATAAAGATGATATTTGAACTATGTATTTTATGAAATATTAAACACTCATATTTAAAATTTATTTAGTGATTAGCTAATTCAATATTTTAAAATAAATGTGATTATGGTAAAAAAACAATGTGGAATTTTAATTGGGAACAAATTGATTTTATCTTCTATAATAATTTATGATTTTAATGGTTTTTAATGGTGATTAGGGTTATTTATGGAAATTATTAACTTGTATTGGAGATTATTTTATTTGGTAAATATATATTTTTTGGAAAAATATGATTTATTGATTTTATTTATAAATAATTTTTATATTTATATTAAAAGAATAAATGAATAAATCATTCTAATTTTTAGGATTCTATCATAGAAAAGATTATTTTTTGAGACATTAATGGTTACATATTATTTCAATGTATATAATTTGAAATTTCAGTCTAATTATTGTGGATTTGATAATTAATTTTTTATTGCTTCATGTGATGGTATTTTCATTTTGAGAATTATCATTTGGTAACATATTTGGTTTTCTTAAAGTTAAAATATTGGATGGTAATTCATTTAACCTTTTATCGATTATGGGATCCATTATATGTTGGATTTAGTTTTCTAGGAATGAAAAACCAATCTTCAATACTCAACATTTAGATAAAAGATGTGATTATTATTGAAATAGATTAAAGGATAACATTTTACTAATCATTTAATTATATTTCTATATGTTACTCGAATAGATTGTGAAGGGATTCCTCAACTCATGGAAAAGTATATTGAAAAAATATTTATCCTATTACATTAATTTCTATTAAATTGATGGTATTTATATTACCTCCTTAGGATATGGATGTGTTGCAAAAATTATTCTCTTGACTAGTCCTTTTTTGTGGTTAGTGATCTTTATATATATAAATTAATATTTAGAACAATAATTTTCTCTCTCTGTCTATATTATAATTTCTCACTATGGTTACCTTATTTGAAAAACTCGTAATGTCAGGACATTCATATTTTCTGTTCACTCTTTTCAAGATGATGGTTTTAGAAAATTTTTCGTTAAGGGATTTCAATTAACGTAGTTTCAGATCTCACACCCTTGTTTTTCAATACAGAGTTCAAATAGTTAAGATATAGTTTATTAAAATCATGGGGGATGTATCACCATGATATTTGTAAAAGATATTTGTTCTCGATAGCATATATGACACGCAACCCCGATCCAAAACAAACCATGAAATATGATTATTTAAAAATGGATCATATAAACTAAGAATTAAATTGGATTGAATTAATATAATTAACTGGTCCATTTAATATATAAACCTATGTAATGTAAAAATTGGATATCAATTTAATGATAATTTATTCAGTAAACATTCTCTCAATTATTTTTAAAATCATTTTTTTCTGCAAAAAAAAATGTTTTCTTTAAAAAAATATTTTATTTTTTAGGGAATATAATGATTAATTTCTTGAACATTTAGGAATAATATTTTATAAAAAAATTATAATATTTAAAATAATCATTCAAAACATATCATAGATAAAATACTGGGATTTTTTTGAAGGTGAAATTTTTTAATGAAAATTGGAAAATACTACTTATTGTGAGACTCTCCCAAGCTTCCAATAAATTATGTAATTTAGAAATCTCAATTTGAATTTATTTTTAATAAAAATTAATATATAGTTTTTCATGATTTTTAATATAGTTTATTAAATTGGAAGTATCTTTTAACAAGATATTTATATATATTAATTTTCTGTCTTGATATACCTTTTTTAATCCACATTAATAAAAACCATGCATTTAACAACACATAAATTTATTTGGGCTAGAAAAAAGGGTTGACATTATAAGATTCATGATTCTCATTAAGAATGATTTTTTATGTATTTTTGGACTCTTCTTTATGAATAGATAAGTGTTTCACCGCATTTCGGTAAAGCCTTGGGGGTGTTCTGTGGGTTTAGGGTATGAAAGAAGAAGAAAAGAGAGTTCAAGGGAATGTTGCACGATTTGCACATGATTAGTGCAGATCGTGTGGAGCATCCCAGGTAACCGGGTGGCCATGGACAGAAGCTTATGCATGGTTGGTGCTAGGTTTGGAAAAAATGCGGAATATCTTGGAAACTGTTTAAAGGGGGTGTTTATCAAGAAGTATATTCTACAAGGATTGTGTACCATTTCGAACACTATGTTGGTAAAGTGTGCAGCTAAGAAACATTGAGAAAATTTAAAAAATACCACTATGGGATTTTAAAACCCAAATCGGGTTTCACCACCATTTAACCCTAAGAACCCAAGTTATGAACTTGGATGACCCAAGATTCCAAGAGGTTGTTCTCTTATGAATCATGGCTGTAATGAGCATCGTTGGTTGCAGATTAATGATCCGGGTAAGTCAAACGCCCATCTTTCTTCTCTTTTTTGGATTAGGGATTGTGGGTATATCCATCTTCTTCTGAAACCCTAAAGCCCTCTTTTCCCAGAGGACACTATGTTGGGGATTCAAGGACTGCTTGAATCCATATCGAAGGACAATATTGAGAGTGCGTTCATCAATGGATTTGAGGCAGGTGGTCTACAAGTTATATCCCATAGTTTTTATGATGAATTGCACATATGAGTATGTATTCCTATTTTTTATTGTCGTTTTCTAGACTCCATTGGTTAGATTTTGGTAGAATGATCGTCCAACTAATGATTTGAAACCCTCATGATCCCTATGAGATGTATCGAGGAGGATTTGACCAACTTGGTGCCACCTAAGATGTGTGACAGACTTTCTGAACATAGAAATAGACAAGGTCACATGTTGAATTGATGTGTAATAACACAGATCCCATGTTGAACATGTTATTATGGTTAGTTGGATGGAATGTATAATATCCATGATTTTCCTCGATTTAATAATGTATTAAGGGGTTATTTGGCCTGGCTTAGTAAACAACTTAATCTGATTGAATGTTATTATGTCGAATGGTATATGAAATAAGTTTAAAATTAAAATAATACTAGTACATATGAACTTATAAACATGTTAAATTTTAAATGATCTGGGAATTGAGAACTTGGGATGTGTTAGCTGAAAGAATTTATTAATATAGAATTATTTAATACATTCTAAATGTACTTGAAATGATAAACGAGGCAAATTTTTTAATGTATGTCCGTTGATGAAAATTGACTAAAGCATTGGGGTTGTTCAACACACATAAAGGGTTAAGTCACTAGAATTGGAATTTGGCTATATAGATGTGAATTGTAATTGGTAATTTTTTTAATGGGTTATGGCATTATATTAATTCCCATGTTGCTTGTATTTCATTGTGAGTGATGATTTTTCATAGAATTAGTTACATTATGGTGTGTTAGGGTATTATTAAGGATTTATAAATAATCATGTGATCGTGGCTTGGTAGAGTTGGGTATTGAATTTAGGTTTTATGCACATGTGTCAAGTTATATTAAGTCTCTAAACTCCACCAAAAAATTCATGGGTTAGGGAAGGGGACAGAGGCATTATTCCTCTAACAGTTTCATTCCTCCCAGACTAGGGCATCAAGGTGGGGATAATGTGCTAATGTGATATGTGTATCCCTAGTGAGATATGGACTTCATTTATTTTACCTATGAATTGTTATTAGTTTCCTTATACACTTTTGTAGAGGATTGGTATTCCTAATCCATGGAACATGTGATCAAAATGTATTAAGTAATGTGGTTGGTATATGATTAAGAATTGGTTTAAATATTATTCCTGAATGAAATGAACTTTGTAAACTTATGGAACTCGAATTATCCCTTTTTTACATTAAATTTTTTTCTACATTCATGCACTATCCATTATATTGGATATTTTTAGACATGATTGGTGGTCACCTACTTAGTATTGTACTCACACCTTGCACGGGCCATTGTTCAGTACCCGAGAAGATTTCTTGGTTGATGGTCAGGACAAAGGAGAAGTCTTTAACGTGAGGTGTTTTCTTGGTCTCATGATGTACATCATGAAGTACCCAGAATTAGAGATGGGGCCCATTTGAGTTCTTGTCTAATGGTTTTATTTTGGTTTTCTTTCACTTTTCATTACTAGTACGTCATGGAATTGTTGTATTTGATTTGTGGTTGAACACTGTTTGGGAACCATTTTGTATTGAATGTTCATTGTTTGGCCATGTTGTTTCCACATTTTATATTGTTTTCGGCTAATTAATACTCTAGAAACAATGGTAAAATATCACCTCGTGGCTCATTAGACCTTCACAGCTAGTCAGCAACCTCTGGCATACAAAGAGGCACACTTGAGATCATGTGATGACCCATCTCAGAGCACTGGTTTAGTGTATTTTGGGTTGGGGATGTTAAAAAGTGGTATTAGTGGATTCATATCCTCTTTATTACTTTTTGGGGTAGGTATATAGGTGATTTTGTTGTGTCGGGCCTGGGTAATGAGCTAATTCATGGGATTAGAAAGACCATGCAAGAGGGAAAATCCATGTCACCCAGGGTGGGAATTTTTTTAATTTGCGTGTGTTGTCACAGTGGAATGATATTCCACATTTGGGGGAGGAATATTTTTTTTGATTTTATTGATTTATGATATTTATGTCATTTTAGTAATGGCATGGGGTTGTGCATTCATGCAACATTTTAGTGTCCTATAGATAAAAGTTTCGTGCATCATTATAGGCACACACACATGATGGGTGTGCGAGGCCTAGAGAGTAGAATGAATTTTCTTTCCATGATAAATTTGAAAAAAATAATTCCTAATAATGTTAATCGAAGTGGTTAAATGAAAAGATCACAAATTAATAGTTAAGAAATATTTTGTATAAAGAAATGTTGTGACTGGGTGAAAGTTTTGCGTAGTGATAAATAGTAATGGTTGTTCTAGTGTCTAAAAGATAAAAGGTTACATAATTATGGAAATATTTTTAATGAAGTTTTCCATATGAATGGAGTAAATGTGTTAAAATGAAGATATTAACGTGATGTGAAATGGGAAATTTTCTAAAGAAGAAAGTATCACATTGTAATAGAATAATTGTATTAAAGATTACTTGATTAATGACTTATGAGTACGTAAATTGGTTACACCAGGGTGACCATGATCCCTAGTAGGAATTGTATAGTGTAGTGATCTAAGTGTGATCACTACTGGAAATATGACTTTTACCAATGGTTTTGGCAAAACTGTTGGTATAGTTCATTAATTTGGACCTATACCAACGGTTTGTCCAAAACCGTTGGTATAGGTCACTTATATGGACCTATACCAACGGTTTTGCACAAACCGTTGGTATAGGGGGGACCTATAGGACCTATACCAACGGTTTTAGCCAAACCGTTGGTATAGGTCCATTATAGAGACCCTATACCAACGGTTTGGCCAAACTGTTGGTATATGTCCCCCCTATACCAACAGTTTGTCCAAAACTGTTGGTATCGGTCGTAAAATCAAAGGACATATACCAACGGTTCTCAAAACCGTTGGTATAGGTCCTTCTATTATTAATCGAATCTTCTTACCGAGAACATTATATAAATCAAAATTTAAAATTATTATAAAAATACATATATATATTTATGAAATTATGTTCACAAAAGTCATGTTAGGTTAGTGGTTAAGTCATTCAATTATAAACTAGTGGTCCTGGGATCAAATCCCACTGAATGTTTTTTTTAAATACCTATACCAATGGTTTTGAGAACTGTTGGTATAGGTTTTAATATTACTTATACCAACGGTTTTCCCAAAACTGTTGGTATAGACCAATTGTCACGGCTTACTTGCCAACGGTCCTCCAAACCGTTGGTATAGGCTATACCAACGGTTTGAGGGCCTATACTAACGGTTCCAAACCGTTGGTATAGGGTATTTTTCCAATAGTAGATAATGACTGTTGGGGTAGAATATGAATAATGGTTTGATTAAGCTTGATAGCGTGAGAAATTTTTCATCTTTGGTTGAATCTAGTTGGTCACTCTTCGAAGTGTCAGGTGAACAATAAGTTTAGAATGATAATGATGGTTTCAAAGGTGGGTTTCCATCTTATTTTTGGTTTCACCCATGTTTGTGTAGGTTGGGGAGGTGAGAGTGCCCTAGTTTGAGAGTTTGGGCTTGAATTGAGAGGCCTTTACAATTATGTAACAACCTAGGTGGTGGGTTTTTTGGAACCCTTGGTTGGGTTGTGTCTATTGGGTTGTGAGGAATTCTTAAATAATATAAATATGGAAACTCTCATGGTTCATGACCTTACAGAATACATTCATAACCCTATGTATGGTTCCTGGGTTTTAGTGTCCTTGGGATTAGAAACCTGGTTAGTTGTGTTTTGAATCACATAAATTTTTTTTGCTCATAGTACCGATGAATGGGCATACCATTGGTACAGAACGTAGATTAAATGATCAATTGGTGCCTTTGGAATTGTATTCATCGAAATTGGGGAGAGAGTGCCAAATTATGATCTTTTATTAGTTCCTATCTTGATATGTACGTATTGGAGAGACGAAAAATGTATTTTCCTACTTGGGACTCTATTATAGGGAGTTTGTATCATTTAACTTTCATGGTGACCTATGAGATTGGTCAGATAGAGTATCTAGTGACTTTTGGTGTCTCTTGCACATGGAGATGATTGAACATTTATGGTGGAACTCAGAGTGTTGTATGGTGCAGGTTTGGCCTCAAGGTATAATGGGAATGTTGATGGTGGTGGGTGCTGCTCGTGTCGTAGTTACACGAAGATGTTTCTGAAAAATCAAGGATAACTCATGGGAGGTCTGACCATCTGTGCATGTATCATGGAATATGAAGCATGAGATATGTTTCAGTGTTTGTGTCAATTCATGCTACGTTCAACCATGTTTTGGTAAATGGTATTTTCTTTCCTGGATCTTTCTTAACGGCACACTAGTGTGTATGATAAGGGTTAAGGATTGTTTCGTAGGGTTGTATAATGTGAATACCTGACACCGTAGTTTTTATAGAGATTTATGGTGGTATTGATGTTGTTTTTGAGAAGAAAAGACAAGGATTGTTGGAGTGTGGTTTTATGATTTCTCGATATGGTGACACTCGAGATGAGGGTGGTCACATGGATGGACTAGTTTGTATGAATGGTGTGGTTGTTGGGTGAGATGAAGAGGCCAACTCCATTCTGATGAGGCTGACTATCCATGATTCATGGTTATGTAAGTAGGAAGGTGACAAGCAACCCATAGGTAAAGGTTTATTTGTGAGAGACCGTTGGTTTTATTGGAGTGATAGTCCATTGTGATTTGGTTGTTTGTTGGCAGGGACGCATTAGAAGAACTCAACCAGTGTGGTGGAATTAGTTCCCCAAGAAATGTCGGGTTCATATATACTTGGTGATATGGTCTTGAAGCGATGGTTATACATGGATATAGATCACACGTGTGAGGTGGTGGTTATGTGTTGATAAGATGTGTCTGGTAGGTGATCATGAGAATCCTTCCCTAGTCATGGTGTCTGATAGTTCAAATTCCGATATGGATAAACTGGTGGTGGTGTTTTTTGATTGCTTCATTGCATGCCTCAACTAGTGAAGAGAAAGCCCAACATCATGACAGTGTCCCAGGTACATTGAGAAGCTTTGGCTCTTTCCAAGAGAAATGAAGGTATTTGGATGGATGAGTGACATTATGATGTTACGCTCTTGGAAACGGTATATTTGGTTCTTGATGGGGGGATGTACATAAAAAATGTCTTTGGGTGTGGTCTTCAGGATGGACCATATGTCGACAAAATAAATGGGTTACATTCATGGAAGCCGATAACGGGCATAAAGCGAAGTTTCTTTCTAGATTTTTTGAAAAAATATAGATCTTCATTTTTATGTTTTGGGGATCGGATTGTGATTGTGTGTACGGAATTATGGTTGCAATCACTCATTGAGTTAAATGCTAACAACACACCAAAGTAGGTGAGTGATAAGTCATCACTAGATGTGGAGAAGAGAACATCAAGTCGACATATTGGCATTTGGGTGCCAATGTGGAATCTGTGATGTGCATGTTAGGTTCCACGAAGAGGCATGTGGTCCTTGGACATGGTTTCTGATGATCCATGTGCTGGATTGAGCATAGGGTTATTCTATGTGAATCTTGTCATGTGTGTGCTGAGTCATAAGAGGGTGCGGTTGGATATGACAATAGGTTGTGGAAAGAGATGTTGGGGTCTTATAAATCCAAAAAATATTAGGTTTAGACATTGGATAATTCCACTGTGTGGTTTTGGAACGTCTTGAAGTTGAGTGAATGTTTTCTATGTGATGTGGTGTCATGATAAGAGTGAATCCTCGTGATGGTCTGAAGGCTAGTAATTCCATGATGAAGTAATTATACTAGGTTTTAGATAGGTACCTCTATTGGTTTGTGTGATGATAATGGTAGGATTCAAGTTAGTTAGCACCTTGGGAAGGACAGAAAGGGGTAGAATACCATAATTGGAATGTGGGTGTTCTGGGACAACCCATTCAGATGTGGTCTGGTCTTTCATGGTAAAATTAAATTGTTTTGGTGTGAGTGACCCACCTCATGGTATATGATGTATCAAAAAGATCACTTTTCTAAATGAGGTTGTACCTGATTGAGGTCATGTTGATCTTAATCCTTGAATGGATGGTGTAGGGATTTCTTCTCGAAGGGTTTCAACGGTGTCGCAAGATCCTAATACGGGGTCCTGCCTCTATAGAGGTTTGGAAAATGTGAGTGGGAAGATGTTTGAAGATGGGAAAGTATATTTGAGTTCTGGTAGTCCTTCATCAATGGGGGAGGTTCCATGTAACTGAATATAGTTGAGATAAGAAAACCATATAAATGTTTCGTTGATGACGTGATCATAGTTTTGGGATGGAAGGACTCGATTGGTTACCATTTAGGTGATTTGTCCAAGATGGAGAGCATTGGGATGAGTTTAGTTTGTTGAGTTACTGGGAGTGTTTGGTGGTGTTTGACTGTACAGTTATGGATTGAAATCTTTAGTAAATGTAGTTGGAAGGATAATATTTATCCCTTCGAGTGATACCAGGTGTAACAACCCAAACATTCATTAATGCGAACTCATTTTCATCTAATTAAATGTCTTATTATGGATATATATAATATAAACTTCTATGGTTTTATGTTTCTTGATTTTTATATACCGTTCTGAATTGTGATGGTTGCTAATATTGTCGTTGAGCAGTGATCACATGATTTCTATAAATATAAGGCTTTAACAAATCCAATTTACACAGAAAAAGGAATCGATGGCCTCATCCATTAGAATTTCTCCATAAAAAGCCCATTTGTTGGAGCTCGGATAAGAGGTGGAATCATTGGGCTTTTCTCTTGACCAAGCCCAAGATGATCTTGATCACATTAAAAATTGAGTGGAACCAACTATAGGAGAAGTGGAAGTTGATAGAGATTACCACCCGAGCAACATTATACGAGCCACCCCAAGAGTCTGTCACCATCGCACACCATACCCGTCCATCATATGCAGGTGTTATATGGGGTTATGTAGCAAGACCCTATCACTATTAATATGTACATTTTTTCTATAAAGAATGTGCATTCATTTTCATATTGTTACTTTGTAAATAGTTTTTAAAACACATATAATATTTTTAGTTTATATTCAATCAAGAAATATATTTTGACGAAATAATGGATTTATGAATTAAATAACATTTTAATAAAATCTTATTATTATCAAATTATTTTTATTAAATACAAATGATCTTATAATTTGACAAATGCAATTGTAATTTTTATTATGTTTTGAAAAAAAAATTGTCAAACCCCATGAATTTTCGGTAAATGTCGGTTATAATTTTAAAAGTAATAATTAAGATAATTATAATATTATTTAGATAAAATTAATATTATTTTTGGAATAATGACGTTGAAATTTATGAATGGGTAATTTTTCATAACTTTCTGAGACAATCGAATTTTTGGGTAAAAATTAAATATTGTTTAAATATATAATGTCTTTTATAAAATCATAATGACCCAATAGTGATGTAATAAAGTAATATAGACATTATTTTAGGCTAAAATATATTATACCATTAAAATAATGTGATTTTTGGTTTTTATTTGTTCATTTTAAAAGGCATTATAGAACCCTCCAAGACTTAAAGACATTTTGTATTTTTAATTTTTTTCTTTCAATGTGTGACTCACCTCCACATAAGAAACCATATTATTTTAAGAATTTCGGCCATTAGACATATAAAATATTATTTCCCACATCCCTTTGGAAAAAACCATGGGAAAAACCATAGGCTGGTTAGTGGTTTTGATTAGTTTAATGTGAGGTGTACCAAACCTAAATAATAAAGAATTCCCTCTCATTTCCTATAAAACCCATCCAAGCTCCCACTTCCTTTTCAATAAAATCCTTTTTAGTTCATCCAACCCCTGCTATACCTTCTCTATAATCCTCCCAAGGTGACCCAAGCTACTAATTAGCCTCTCTCAATCCTCTCCCAAGCCTTTGGGATCACACTTCCTAGTCAGGTATTTCTTTCTTTCTAATTTTTACCCAATTTTCTTTAGGTTTTTATACCCTTTTGTTTTCAATTAAAAATGTTGGGGTTTGATTTTTCACCTCTCCCAAACTTCCCTATTTATGTTTGGATGATGGGATACCTCTTTATCTCTCACTAATTCCTCTGATGTACACCAGTTACCATGCCAAAATTCCATGAGAGATTTATCTCTCCTCTTTTACATCCAAGTAATACTTTTGTTTTATGCATCTAAATTCCATTATGTTTATTGGTAAATGAATATATATGACCCCTTACTTCCCATTTCATGTATATATTGTGATACACCCATTTCTCTCTCATCAACTATTTCTTATGACTTCTTATTTCACACTGTTATGTGGCCGAAATTGCACTACGATTTTCTAAGCCAATGTCATTGTGTAGTAAATAACATGCCCATTTCTCTATCATGGGTATTCACCTTTATGATCTTTTACTTGTTGATTATAAAGATTCATTTATGTATTACACGTCCCTTTATCGTGGAATAAATTATGATGATTGAATTCATGTTATATGATCTATGTGACACACTTTTGCATGAAATGAAATGATTAAGAAGGGTACGCCCGGATAACACTTCAATGCAAATGGTAAAGAAGAGTATCATGATACATCATGTGCAATGGGTGTTGACTCAGGAAAATTCAAGTGCAATGATGTTATACTCATTCTTCATGTTCTATGAGGGTATACTCATGCTCTTTGTGCAATGATCCTTGGCTCATGCAAATTACATGTTAAATGTTGCTGCCACATTTCTATGTTATGATTATCATGATTTATCAAGCCTTTATTTCCATGTTTCTCTTGTGATCCATTTACATGCCTATTTTGTAACATGAATTGTATTCATCATGTTATTCCATTTTTATTCTCTTACTAGGCTTTATAGCTCACCCTTTTCTTATGCATGTCGTCAGGTAATCCCATGCAATGATAAGTACGAGGGAATGTAGTGGTCATGTAAAGGATGTTTTCAATAAAGATGTTCTATTTCATGTTTTAGGTTGTTATGTAATCATCCTAGGCCCCAAATACACTAGATATATCTATATTATATTTTGTAACAAGTGATGTTTACGTAATAAATCTTGTTTAAGTGTGTAATAAAGAACAAGTTTGTTATAGTTGGTGTTAGAGGATAGGTTTAGATATTTTTGCGATTAGGATTAGAAAACCCTACTGAATGACTTAGGGATAAGACTAAATATAATAAAAACATTCCAAATTTTTGGTGATTATTGGGTAATTGTTTTTTCTTGAAAACACATCCATGTCTGGATACTATCATGTAGAGGTGGCTCTGGCACAGATGTACCTTGGGGTGAAAACACCAACAATGAGTTTCAGGCTTGACCCGGGGTATCCAGGTATACGAAAACATGCCTTGCTGCACTATTTGTTATGAAACTCCCAAGGGATATGTATTGGTAAATTCATAAGCTTAGTATGAACCATTACTAAGGGAAATAACAAAAAAATTGTCATGAATATATGTTGTATTACATAGATTGAAGCCTATAGATTAATATGTTAATGAAATAAAATCTATTTATAAGTCTTCGGTTTCAATCCTTGGATTTATTTTTATGTGTTAATACATAAAGATACTCATCCCTTTGTATAAATCAGATAGATTAGAACTAGAATAAAAAATTGAATGGTAGGTTTATCTCCCATAGTTCTACGAATTCTTGTATATCACAAAAGTTTTGTAGAATAACTCCAACACCACCACAAATCATGGAAGTAAAGATGTTGTTGATTATGGAAAATGGGGAAATCATTGCATCCCATGAATATAGCTCATACACTTTCTTAATACTTTAATTGAATTTCCTAGTAAACCTCGTCATACTCTCTATGATGGAATTTCATGCAATTCTTGCAATGGATTTGCTTTCCTTATATAGAGCCAACATAAAGTGTCTTGAGAGGGAAATCACTCTCAATATGGAGAATTGACCCCTAATTCTATACATGTTCAAGGAGGAAGATGAATCTTCTTTAGCTCCATCATCTCAAGACTAGATATTAATTCCCTATGAGTACACAAATCTTGCTTAGATGATTGAGTCTAAGGATGCAACCATCATTGAAGACATGCCTATTGTGACAGAATTTTATGAAGTTTTTCCTAAGGAATTTCTTGATCTTCCTCCTATAAGAGATGTTGAATTCTCAATTGATCTTATACTTGGGGAATTACTAATATCCAGGCCTCTATATAGAATGTATGTTGTAGAGATTTAGGAGATGAAGAAATAACTACAGGAGAATCTGGATAAAGGGTTTATATGTCCATGTGCTCACCATGGGCAGTCCTCTTCATCAAGAATAAAGATGGGTCAATGCATATTTTCATCGATTATCCTGAGCTTAACTAAATAACGATAACGACAAGTATCCTCTCCCATGAATCGATGACTTGTTCGATCATCTCCATGGACACAATACTTTTCCAATGGTAGATTTGCAGTCGGGATATTATCAAGTATGGGTGAAGAAGGAAGATATCCTCAATACTTGGTTTTGTATAGGATACAGGAACTATGAATTCATAGTATTGCCTATATAACTCACTAATTCTCCAAAAATCTTCATGGACTTGATGAATAGAGTCTTTAGATATTACCTCAACAAATTTGTGGTAGTCTTTATTGATGATATTCTAATATACTCTAATACCAAGGGGGAATGAGGAGCATCTAAAAGATATACTAGATACCTTTAGAAACAATAATCTCAATGGAAATTACAACAAATGTGATTTCTAGTTGAAGGAGATCTAATTATTTGGCCATATCATCACAAACAATGAGATATCTTTGTATCCCTCCAAAACAGATGCAATTGAGGGATGACCGAGGACATTATTTGTAACTTATATCCTTAGCTTCTTGGGGTTATCTAGATATTATCGATGATTTGTGAGACATTTTTCATGATGGTCCAACCCTCTTACCGAGCTAACTCGTATGGGAGTAAAGTTTTCCTGGCGTGATGAATGTGAAGAAAGCATCAAGGTGTAAAAAAGGAGGCTTCTCAATTCGCTCGTGCTCACTTTACGCACTAGTGTAGAACTTTTTTTGGTATTCAGTGATGCTTCGAAGAAAGGCTTGGGATATGGGTTGATGCAAAATTAAAAATTCATTGCATATGCATCCAGGAAATTGAATGTTAATGAGAAGAATAATCAAACACATGATTTGGATTTGGCTGCAATGATATTCTCTTTAAAAATTTGGTGGCATTATCTCTTTGGGGAGATGTGTGAAATATATACGGACCAAAAATCCTCAAATATATATTCACACATAATGAGTTGAACATACGCCAACGAAGATGCTTAGAGATGATCAATGACTATGACTCCTCCATCCATTACCACCCTGGGAAAGAAAACAAGGTGGAGGATGGTCTAACTAAAAACGACCCAACAATTATATCATTGATTTGAATTGAGAAAAGTCCAATAATCTTAGACTTGATGAATATGGACATGGATATCATAAATAAGGGAACATCATAAATCATTTCACAAATGATTGTTAAACCATCTCTTTTAGAACAGCTAATGGATACTCAAAAGGATGATGTGGGAATTTAAAAGGAAGTGGAAGCTATCAGAAAAGGGTAATCCTTAGATTTCAATGTTAACGAAGAAGGAATTTTGATATTTGGGAAAAGACTACGTGTTCCATCAAATCTTGATCAAAAGAATGAACTTTAGGAAGATGCCCATAGTTCAAATTTCTCTATTCACCCAGGAAACAAAAATATTTATCGAGATCTCTTAGAGCATTATTTGTGGGATAAAATGAATAAAGAGATCACTGAGTATACATCAAAGTGACTGGTGTGTCACCAAGTGAAGGCAGAGAGGAATAAGTCTAAAAGGATAATGCACCCATTGCCTATACAAGCATGGAAATACATGAACATCACCATGTACATTGTCACCAGACCTCCTAAGACATCCAATTGAAACAATATAATATGGGTTGTTGTGGATCGTCTTACCAAATATGCACACTTCATTACAATTCAGGTGCATTTCTCATTGGATCAACTGGAATGTATATACATAAAGAAAGTGGTAAGGCTACATGAAGTACCACTACTTATTGTGTCCTGTTGAGATCCAAGATTCACCTATATGTTTTTGAAGAGTCTTCAACATGATATGGATATAGAATTGAACATCATTACAGCCTTTCATCCTCAAACTTATGGCCAATTTGAGCGGACCATCCACACGCTTGAAGGCTTGTTGAGAGCGTTCTCAATGGACTTCAAAGGAGGATGGGATTGACATCGTATTCTGGTTGAGTTCATTTATAATAATAGTTTCCACTCAAGAATTCGAATGACACCTTATGAAGCCCTATATTGGAAGAGGTGTAGAACACCAGCATGTTGAGTTGAAGTTGGTGAACATAAGCTTCTAGGACAAAAAATGGTCAAAGAAATTGTAGAGAAGTTGAAAAACATTCAGTAGCATAACAAGGAAGCACATAGTCGATAGAACAGTTATGTTGTTAACCGTCGACAAGACCTTGAGTTTAAAGTTGTAGACATGGTATTTCAACGCGTATCTCAATAGAAGAAGGTAATTATGTTTGGAAATAATGGGAGGTTAATCCCTAGGCACATCGACCCCTTCGATATTCTTGATCATGTTAGCGTTGTGGCCTATCGACAAGCACTTCCATCTACCATGGCCAATCTAAATGATGGCTTTCATGCATCCCTCTTAAGGAAGTACATACCAGACCATTCACATGTACTCTCTACAGAGGTAGTACAGCTAGAGGATGATAATTATTAGGAGGAGAAACCAGTGAAGATCATAGATCGTAGAGAAAAAGTTCTTCAAAATAACACAATTCTCCTAGTCAACGTGTTGTGGTGATACCACATGTTTAAAAATGTGACAGGGGAATTGGAGGATGTTATGAATTATATTTACTCAGATTTGTTTTAGTTTTGGAAAATAAAATTTCGAGAGAAAAATTTCTTAAGGGGGAATATTGTAATGACCCAAACCTTCATTAATGGAAATTCATCTTGATCTAATTGAATGTATTATTATGGTCATATATAATGTGAACTTCTTTGGTTTTAGGTTTCTAGATTTTAAAATAACATTATGAATTGTGATTGTTGCTAATATAGTCTTTGAACAATGATCACATGATTAGTATAAATATAGGGCTTTAACAAATCCAATTACTCAGTCAAAAGATGTGATGGCCTCATCTAGTAGACTTTCCCCATACAAACCCCATTTTTCAGAACTCATAAAGGAGGTTGCTTTATTGGGATTCACTCTAGGGTAATCCTATGCACGGCTTGAACATGTTAAGCTTGAGTTGAACCGGCTACAAGATAAATTTATGTTAATATACATTACCACCTGAGCGATGTTATCCAGGCCACCCCCAGAGTTTGTCACCATCGCACACCATAACCTTTTGTCATATGCAGGTGTTATAAGATGTTATGTAACAAGACCTTAGCACTGTGAGTATGTGTATAAATTTTTTATAATGAATGTGCATTAATTTTATTATTGTTACTTTTTAAATAGTTTTTAATGCATAAATAATATTTTTAGTTAATTTTCAAATAAGTAATCTATATAGATGAATTAATGGATTTTTTATTTTAATAATATTTTAATGAAATATAATTATTATTAAATTACTTTTTATTAAATATAAATGATCATATTATTTTATGAAAGCAATTGTAATTTTTAATAAGATTGAAAACAATTTTTGTCAAAACCCATGAATTTTTGGTAAATGTCATTTTCTATTTTGAAAGTAAACATTAAAATATATAAAAAATTATTTTGATAAAATGAATATTATTTTTGGAATTAGGGAATCGAAATTATCTAGCAGAAAAGTTTTCATAATTTTCTAAGAAAGTAGATTTTTTGGGTAAAAATTATATACTGTTTAAATATATAATGTGTTTTATAACATCATAATTACCCAATATTGATTTAATAAAATAATTTAAAAATAATGTTCGGCCAATATATATTTTATCATTAAAATAATGTGATTTTTTGGTTTTTTTGATTTATTTTACCAAGCTTTAGTGGACCCTCCAAGACATATAAAACATTTTTCCTTTTTAAATTGATTTCTCTAAAAGTATTACTCACCTCCACATATGAAACCGTTTTATTTTAAGAATTTAGGCCAATATCCTTATAAAATATTTTTTTCCAATCCTCTTTGGAAAAATCCATTTGCTGGTTTGTGGTTTTGATTAGTTTAATGAGAGGTGTCCCAAACCTAAATAATAATGAATTCACTCTCCTTTCCTATATAAACACACAAAATATCCCACATCCACATCACTCAATGCCTTTTTATTTCATCCAACCCCTTCCATCCTCTCTCTATAATCCTCCCAAGATTCCCCAAGCTCCCAATAGTCCTCTCTCATGCCTATCCCAATCCTTTGGGATCACACTTCGAAGTAAGGTATTTCATTCTTTCTCATTTTTGTCATATTTTTTTAAGTTGGTATGCCCTTATCTTTTCAATTAAAAATGTTGGGTTATGAATTATCACATCCCCCACACAACCCTATTTTTGTTTAGATGATGGGAGACATCTTTCTCTCCCATTAATGCCTCCCATGTACACCTGTTACGATGCTGAAATTCAGTGAGGGATTCATCCCTCCTCTTTTACATCCTTGTATTCCTTTTGTATTATGCATCTAAATTCCATTAAGTTTGTTTGTACATGTATCTATATGATCCCCTTACATCCGATTTAATTTTAATATGATGAGGCAACCATTTATATCTCATCAACCATTTTTTATGAGTTCTTATTTCATGTTGTTTTGCTGTAGAAATTGCACTATGATTTTCCAAGGCAATGTCATTGTGCAGTGAATACCATTCCAATTTCTGCATCTAGGGTATTCACCCTTATGGGAAATTACTTATTGGTTATAAAGCATCATGTTTTTATTTCATATCTCATTATCATGGATTTAATGATGATAATTGATTCCATGTTATATGATCCACGTGGCACACTAATGGATGAAATGAAATGATTAAGAAGTGTGTGCCTCGATAGCGCTCTAATGTATTGGGTAAAGTTTAGTATCACGATATGTCATGTGAAATGGGTGTTTACTTAAGATAATTCAAGTGAAATGAGTTTTTACTTGTGCTTCATGTGCAATGAGGATTTACTCATGATCCATGTGCTATGAGCTTTGGCTAATGCAAATTCTATGTTAAGTGTTACTGCCACATTTCTATGTTATGATTATCATTCTTTATCAAGACTTTAGGTTAATTTTTCTCTTGTGCGCCACTGATATTCCTATTATCTGACATGTATTTTATTCCACATGTTACTCCATGTTTATTCCATTACTATTCTTTATAGCTTTCCTTTTTCTTAGGAATGTCTGCATGTTATCCCATGCAATGCTATGCTCGAGGTAATGTTGTGGTCATGTAAAAGAATTTATCAATAGTAATGTTTTATTTCCTATTTTATGTTGTTAGGTATTGATCCTAAGACCCAAAGACACTACACCTCTCGATATTCTATGTTGAATCAATTCATGTTTCTGAAATAAATCATGTTTAAGTGTGTAATAAACAATGGGGTTGTTATACCATGTTTGGTCATCGTTAGAGTTGGGTGAACAGGAAATTGGTGCCATGTGATTTGTGTCATGAGTTGTATAGAAGATCATGCTGTTGAGGTTCTGATTGGTTCCTCCATGGTGATGTGATATTGTGTGTTACGTTTTTGTGTGTTACGTTTTTGTGTGTTGTGAGCTGGGTTTTGTCACATAATATTTCCCCATGATGTTATCATTGTGACAATAGTAGAAGTTGGTGAATCCTTGTGGAGTTTCAGCTCTTTATGTGGTCATAATGAGGAAGTATTGTGGGGCATTTTCATTTAGGATTGAAATAATGATACAGATGCCCAATTTTAAGAGGGGGTGGATTGTATGTTCAAAAAATTTCGTTTCTAACCTTAAGGAAAACAATTTTTAACAATGTTAAACAAGGTAAATTCACAAGACCTCATTTTTTTTACTAAACAGACTTTATAGATTCCGGAAATATGGTTTTGGAAATTAAACTTATGGAAATCATACATTGGTAAATATTCTACCATAAAGCGTATAGAATCATATTTATTGGAGTACATTAAAGTGATAGGAATGTATAAGAAGGTTATCATTTCTCCCTTTATCAAAATGTAGTTGAAATAAACTTGAAACAAAAGAAGTAACAAGTATGAAACCATTTAACCCAAAGAGTAGGGTATCCAACTACCTTGTAAAAACGTCCCTTGATTTATACTTTCAAGAAGTATGTCATACCCACACTATGGTAAGCACTTTATAAGAATATCATAATTTGTCTGGTTGTCCTCGCAAGGCCACAATATTTACGTTTTTCAGCACCTTTTTCTTCCTATCCCTAGAAGTCCTCAAACAGTATGGTAGTTGTCCCCTCTGAATACATATCCCCGGAAGCCCAAAATTGTTCACAACAACAATTGGTGTCACATGATGCAACCTGAACAAGATGTTCAGAGGCACACCAAGCATGAGAGTCTCTCTCTTTGGAAATCACAACAGTAAAATGTATTCTCTAGAGTCACGGAATATTTTTTAGCTCATTCAAATGAGGTCATATTTATAGGCACTTCTCTAACGGTCAGCTCCATCTTCCAACGATCATATTTTTTCTCAAATCATAGAGGGACCTATACACGTATCACTCAAACAATGGTTAGTTAGAAATAGATTCTACAACATCAGTTCATATCTATAACATGTGTATGAAACCTATGGTTTCTTAATAAAATATATTTTTCAGAGTCTAATGAAAAATAATTTCGAAGTCTAACCCAATAAAAATTCTAAATCTATAAGACATGGATATTTAGTTTCAATTTTGCAATGAATTTGGAATAAGAATTATATAGATTTTAGAGATTGAATTCTAATGAAGTCAGAATCTCTATTTTGGAAAAAAATTATTAATTATAAGGAATTCAGAGTCTTAATTCTGAGGAATTGGGAGTCTTAATTTTGATAAATTCGATGTCTGAATTTCTGGGAATTCAAAACCTGAATTCCAAAAATTTACAGTCCGAATTTTAGAGAATTCAAATCCATAATTCATAGAATTCGGAGTCTGAATTTTATAATGTTCATAATCTGAAAAGATAATACTCTATATCCAAGGATTTATAGGATTTTATGATTTTAGATATGAAGCCAACTTTTATCTATAGTAATAAAAATATGTAGTTTTAGAGATAGAATAAAATGAAAAATGAAAAATTATGTACGGATAAAAATTCCCATAGAGAAGAAAAATTTTCCTTATGATGATAATCCTTAGGGGAAAACTATTTTCCTTATGATAATGTGTTTTTTATTTTCAAAACATAGACAACTGTGCATTTCATAATGAATCCTTTTTTACTCCATAATATCCCTCTATTTTGAAAGCACAAACATCATTATGAAAAAGAATATAAGATCGTAGATTATGAAGATAAATAAAAACATCTCCCTATACTTATGGAACATGGTGAGTATGACTATCTCCCTTTTAGGTTTTGAAATCCCTAAGGATTATATTCTTGACATCCTTAAAGATATTTTACATTTTCTTTCATAAAGAAATCATCTTAGATAAAACTCTTCCCTAGATAGACTCCCCATAAATTATGGAATTTTATTATATATATAGTATTCTTTTAATCATTCCTTTCTCCACATTTGTGATTTTCAAAATTGAATAAATTTAATGTAAAAAATGTTACATGGAATATTAGTACTATAAAAATACTCATAAAGGGAAATAAAAAATATCATTACAAATGATATAATTTGTACATGGAAGAAAAAAAACAAAATACCAGAGTTAAGGAAAATATTATCCATATTTTTTATTTCATAATTATCTTCTTGAAGATGGTTTTCCGCTTCTTAAGCTCTTTGCGAACTTCTTTAATGTTCTTGAGGAACTGTTCCTAATCATCAATTTTCTTCTCCAAAACATTGATTTTTTTCATAAGCCTTAAGAATTTTTCCTAAGTCTTCAAAATGTTATGTTTCTTACTGAGCTTTTCTTTGAACTCAATTGTAATATTTATTTCTCTTTTCATATTCGAATCCACAGAATTATGCTTCCCATTTAGTTCTTTGACTTCCTTCTTCTGATATATATGTTCAGGAATTAGATTCTCAGAAAAACTTGAAGTAAGGTCATTAATCATGACATCTTTAGTATCAAAATAATACGTCCAATTTTCCTTAATGTCATAATAAATTATTACCTCTTCAATATTATACCTTGACTATATTGTAATTTCCTTGAAAGACCTCTTTTAAACTTCATACCCGATGAGGAAATATTTAAAAAAGGCATCATTCCTGACAAACTTATCAATAAGAATAGAAAAAGAATCCAATTTCTAATTAAATTAGTGTTGAAGCATCTACCACCTCATGTCTATACTCAAAATCAGATGAATGGTATCAACCAAATTCTTCAATTATTGGACCACAATATCATGTCCCATAGAAGATGATTCTGAATCAGATTCCCTAGTTGGTGAGGATTCTTTCTCTATCTCATCTACATTTATTTTTAATGAACCACAAATATATTTCTTCGCCAGGACATATTTCCTTTTTTTATCAACCAACACCTATTTTCCCTTATCATCTATCAGAATGAGATCTATTGATTTTGGATATTCATGTTCACTATCAGATAGATGAAATATTCTTTAATCCTTAACATTTTATTTCTCGCAATATTACACACTGTATTCTTGTTGATCCAATTAATGCTGTCTATTGTCTTCTTCAGTTGGTTTTTTTACATATTCATGACCCTATTTTACTTTTCATGGGGTAGAATGTTTTGAAGATTTGGATTGAGATTTCCAAAATTAAAATTTCTTAGAAGGACTCTCCTTTTTATGATAAATCTCTACATGCCCTATGACATCATTGGTCTCATCCTCTTCTTCCTCCTCAGCTTCGTATTCTTCTTCCACTTCCTCTTCTGGCATAATTTCATCATCTTATTCTAGTTCTAGAACCACAATTTATTCCATAGAGTCACTAATGGTACATGTTCATTTAGAAATGTTTTTGGTACCTGAAACGTCTTAAAATCATTCTTATTATCCTTGAGAAGATATTGAACAATCACAGCTTCATACAATTTCTTCTTTTTTATCTTCTCTTTTTCTTACTTCTCAAAATCCTCAGCAACCTTAATCATTAATGATTTTACCTCAGTATGATGTCATCAAAAACATGGCTTCCCTTCCCTAATTTTATTCTTAGCTTCTCTCCACTTGGAAGTCACTTCATCTGTAATGGTCTTTTGCTCCATTTTTTTTGAGGTATGGATTGGGTTTCTGGAACTGCAAGTGATTTTTATTTAAAATATGGTTTCTTCATCTTTATCTTCATCCCACATCTCATTGATGTCTCTACCACTTCTGGTTTCTTTGATAAAACTATTATTTACGATTCATATAAATCATAGAATTCTCCAGATTCACTATTGAAGCCACCCTTTATCCATCTTATGGTATTATCACTATGCAACATAACCTTGAAATTCTTTGTCTTAGAACTACATGGGATTTGGAACAGTTCCAGAAAATGGACTATGATAATGGAAAGAATACCCTGATACATAATATTACAATATTTTAGTGTCCCGTTCTTGATATTCAAAATTATAAAGAAGACATAATTCTCCAGATTAATCTTCCTATGGTTCACCAGATAATCCATAATATAAATATCACTCTTCATCAGGGTGTCTTTATCGCCTTTTCTCGGAATGATAAATCCACGAACCCATAACTGTTAGATTCGTAGGTTGGTATAAAGATGATTGATTTGCATTGTCTTCACTTTTGATAAAACAAGGAACTATATGGCCTTATCCTTATCATAAATTCCAAAAACATCTGGTAGCTAGTGGGTGCAGATTTATGCTTCTCCCTCATAAAGAATTCTAATGATATTAGCTGCCATAATGAACAAAAGGGAAATTTTTCCCCATAACTCTTAAATGAAATCATGTATTTTCAATCTAAAAAAACACATAGTCTCAAAAACAATTATGAGCTACTATGAATACACCAGATCTTGTCCATTTGGTTTTGATACACAAAACATCTCCCATCGATTAATCTTGATGTTCTTTGAAATTAGAGAATCATATTTGGGAAAGAACTTAGGATCTATTAAGAATTCCGTGTAGATCTCTCATTCACAAATTACCTTTATAGGTGAAATTTTCTACAATAGGGATGCTTCCAATGACATTCGGATCTGAGGAAACCAAAAATATTCGTAAGGACCCTTAACTAAAGAAGCAGAGATTCAGCACGCCAACGCTTGATAACCGATGTGGGATAACCACCTGGGGGACTATATATAGGCGTTTGAGGTGATGGTTCATATTCCCAAAAATATCCAATGGTTGAAATAGGCTATATCTGATCCGACAGTTGAGATGAAAACCGAAGAATGAACGTGGTAGGTTCTGGTCTTTTGAGTTTTTAAGATAAAAATTTGTATTTAATGAATTTGGACAGAAATATATACCGAAAACTATAGGAAAATACATACAGGTGGAATTTTATTATGAAAGTTTATATAAGTAAATATATCTTGCATATTTCTGAGAACATTTTTGGTAATAAGGAAATTTATTCTTAAGGAACATTATATTCTAAATAATTTTAAAGAAGACAAATTTTGGATTCAGGAAATTTTAAAAGGGAAAAAATATAATTCCGGATATTAGATTCCAGATATTTCAGAGGAAAAACAAGTTTGATTAGAAATAAATTTGGTTATGAAAAATTTGATTAAGAAAAATAATTGATAATGAAAATATTGACTAAGGAAAATTTTGACTAAGAAAAAGTTTGACTACAAAAAAAATTGGACTAGGTAAATACTTTTTATTGGGAAAAATGATACTAGAAAGACAATATACTACCCCTATAAAAAATAGTTTCCTGTTGTAAAGATATGGGTTTCAACAAAAAGATAATATGGAAGATTACCTTATGGTTATCGTTCCTTACTTTTGTCTAATGTATTCAAATATTTCGGATGGTAATGATTTTGTGAAAATATTGTCATATTGATCTTCTGTTCTGGTAAATTGAAGAATGATATATCATTTTAGTGTGTGATCCCAAATAAAGGATTCTTAATAAAAAAATTCATGGGATTGATGTGCTTGGTTATTTCTTAGGTAAATTTCACTAGTTTTATAACACAATATATATGTTTTATTAAAACTCATGTCATAGTCTGTTAGAGTGTGTTGCATCCGCAACACTTGGGCACAACAACTTTCAGTTGCTACATATTCATCTTCAGTAGTAGAATGTTCTACTGAGTGTTTCTTTTGGCATGACAATGAGACTAAGGAATATCCAATGAAATGACATGTTCTGTATGTTCTTTTCTTTTCTATTCTACATCGTCCAAAATCACCATTCGAAAAACATTTTAAAAAAATTTCAAGAAGTATAAAAGAGTCCTAAATCCACGGATTCCTTTAAATAGAGAAAAATTTATTTCACTTCATTTAAATTATATTCCTTATGATTGTATTGATAACTTTCACCTATGAATACTAAAAACATTATGTCTAGATGACTAGCTGTCAATTGTAGTAAACTTCTTATCATACCTCTAAATGATGTTTGATCTACTAGTTTCCCAGCTTCATCAAGATCAAGAGAATTTGAGGTACCAATGGGAGTACATATATTATTAGTGTTATCATATCCGTACATTTAATGAATGTATTTAATATACTTATGTGGAGATATATTATATACTTCTATTTTTTTAGAGATTTTAAATCCCTGGAAAAATGTTAACTCACCCATCATACTTCTTTCAAACTCATGTTTCATTTTATTTGAAAATTATTCATTTAAAGTCTTCTAATTTGAACCAAAAATAATGTCATCAACATAAATTATAATAATTGAAACATATTTCTAAACATTCTTTATAAAAATGGTTGGTTTAGCCATTCCAATAACAAAATTGTTTTGTAACAAAAATCAAGAAAATATATCATACTAGGCTTTAGGGGATAGTTTAAGACCATATAAATAATGGGTATGTTTGAAAACAATTTTATGATGTTTTGTGTCTTTAAAACCTAGAGGTTGTTCAAAAAAATATTGCCTTGAACATATCTGTTAAGGAAACCACATTTATATACATTTGAAAAAATATGAAATTACGGAATGCTGCAATGGAAATTAAAATCTGAATAGATTCAAGTCTTTCTACTGGAGAATCAGTTTTTCATCATTGTCAATTCCATCTTGTTGATTATAGAATTGAGAAATTAATCTATCATAATTTTATACATTGATTCCATTTCATCACATTTATTTCTAAGGACCCATTATACTCCAATTATAGATATTTCATTAGGTCATTCAACCATGGTCCAGACATAGTTCCTTTAGAATTCATTAAGCTCATACTGTATGAATTTTATCCTATCATTATCACCTAAAGATTCATCAGTGATTTTTTTGTTCTAACAGGGAAAGTAATGCTAGATGTAGGACTTCATTTTTAAGGAAATTCTTGTCCTTAGAGGTTGATTTAAAACACCAATGATACTATAACGAAGATGATTCTTCAGAAACAACTGATTTCGATTTTTTAATACATGTTCATCAATATATGGTAAGAAATATTCTAGGGTAAATTAATCAGAAATATATTCTTGAACATTTTCCTTATTAGAAGGATCATCTATCAATGTTTGATGATCATTTTTTGAAAACACATCCGAGGATGTGGATTGCTATTGTTTAAAAATTAATGGATTAGTTTCATCAAATTTAACATGCAATGTTTCTCCAACAATACATGTATATTTATTAAAAACTCAATAAGCATTAGAAGTTTTGGAGTAGACTAGAAAAATTCCTTAATCAATTTGGTAGGTTTTCTACTATTCCACAATTAATAAAGTGTTTTGTATAGAAAAGGTCTAAATAAAAATTGATTAATTGTATAGAAATAAGTACATACATATTCTTTGTAGATGTGTTATGATATATAACATTCAATAAACATGCTTCTATTTGTCTATTGAAGAAGTCAATTTCTTCTTTCAACAACACCATTCTGTTGAGGTGTTCTTGGTGTTGAGATGTTGTGAGTAAAGCCTTTTTTACTATAAAAAGCTTCAAAATCATAAATTTTAAATTCTACTCCATGGTCACTACGAATAATTATCAATTAAAGTTTCTTATCATCTTTAACATGGCCTCTAAAAAGTTTTAAATAAAATAAAAAGAATCATACATTATTGCTAGAAAATAAACCTGTGTAAATCTAATGTAGTCATCAACTATGTCAAATACATAATATTTTCCACCAATTCATCTAGTTTGTGTTGGACCAAAAATATCAATATGAACTAACTATAATTTATTATAAGATGAGACTTAAAAAATTCATTTAAATCATGATTTAGGTTGGTTTCCAAATTGATAAGGATTACAAACCATTGAATAAATAAATCTAAGCATTGGGAGATCTTTAACTTGTATTTTCTTTAAGAGTTTATATATGTTCCTTAGGTTATAGTGTCTTAACCTTCTATGCCATGACCATGATTGATAATTCATTTCACTACAACAAGGATGCTCTTAGATCCTATGGTATTCTATGTTTAGTGTGTGTACATTCTCTTGCCTATGGGAAAAATGAATAAATTCTTCCTTGGAATTGTGTACTAAGCATTTATCATTCGTAAAATTTAAAATGTAACCTTCATCACATAATTGACTTATGATAATGAGGTTTTTCTTAATGACCTTAACAAATAAAATATTTTAAATTAATTTTATTCCAAGAATAACTATGTTACCTGTACCAATAACTTCTCCTTGAGCATTATCTCTGAAAGTTACTTAGCTTCCTTTCGTTTCGATAATCTTTTCAAAGAGGTTTTTATAACCAGTCATATGCTAGAAACATTCACTATCCATGTACCACGTTTTTTTGTTGTTGATTCATTTGTTTTACTGAAAATAAAAGATTTATACTTTCAAATCCCAAAAATTCTTAGAACTATAAATTTTAGAAAGAAGGATTTTAGGTATCCACATTTTCATTGAAAGAAAATGATTTATGAAAACCTAATGACTGGGTTTTATTTTAAGAACTGTTTTTTTTAGTATCCATCTCACTAACATTTAGTGAATAATAGAGAACTTTGATGAACAAAATAGATATTAGTTAAATGTTTTTTAGAATGGGTGTAACCAAATCTAGAAGGATTTCTCACAGTTCGAATTTGGTAATACATCTTCTTAATGTTTTCCTTTCTAGAGGTAAAGTTGTCCAAACACTTCCATGAGGAATATATTTCTGACTTTAGTTTTATAACCAAGTTTTATTATTAAAAAACATTTTTTTAGAACTATAGATAGTCTCTAAAATATTTTTTCATTGAAATTAAATTTTTAAAATTCTTAGAATGTTTACCCTTCTCAGAATTAAATTCCACAAGATTTTTCATAATACTTTTAAAATAAAATGATTCCTTATCATGATCTTTTGAATGATCTGATACATATATTTTTAAAATAGATACTCTAGAATTTTACTTATCAATATATTTATTTTGTTTAAAAATTTCACTTTCAAGATGTTTAGAAATCCTATAAACTTCTTCATAAGAATTTAACATATTATCTTTTGATGAGGATGATTCACCATCTGAAGATTTATAGTATTTATGAACAATATATTTTTCATTCAAGGATAAATTAGTGATAGATTTGGCATTGTATACCTAGGACATTAGACAATGATTTTCAATGGGTAGTTTGGCTAGTAGATGAAGATTAATCTGATCAGAAGATTCATACTCTGGGGATTCATATGAAGAGTCCCCTCCACTGGCACTCTAGGTGTCACTGGCTGTGAAAATTTTATTATCTTTAGTCTTGTAATAATTCTTCATATTCCTCTCAAAATTATTTTCCTTTTTATCATTTTTCTTAAGCATAGGACAATCTGGCCTCATATTCCCTTCTCTTTTGCATTCATAACAAGTGACTACCATGTCTTTATTGTCTTTTCTTTCATTATTATTATATCAATAATGAAATTATTTCATTCCAACTAATTTTTTCATCCTTTTTGCAAGATTAGCTAGAACATTATCAAAATGTTCACATTCTCTAGATTCATATAAAACATTGTCTTTCATGGTCTTGGATATTGTAACCCTTTCAAGATTCATGGATTTAGTTGTAGTAAAGGCTGTAGTTCTATTATCATTCATATTCTTATTCATATAAGTATCTCTTTTAATACCAATATTTTATAGAAGAAAATTTAAAACATGCTAATCAAGTGTAATTTATGATACTTTTCTATTCTCATCAATAATTGATCAATTGGATTCCAACTAATTAGTTATAATGTATATAATCATGCTCACAAGAGCTTCTTCATCAATACTTTTTCTCCCATTGAATTTAATTAGATAACAATTTTCATAAACCTTTGTTGTACCATGCATAAATGTTCTCCATAAGGAAATCGAAATCCATGATATTATGCTCTAATCATAGCACTTCTAGTTTCTATTACTTCGGATGTACCAAAATCAGTATCATCCAATTTCATCCAGATAAAATTTGTGGCACAATAAGTAGAAATCTGAGTATATATATTCCCAATCATGGAACACAAAAAAGTGTTACGTTCCTTGTATTTTAGTTGATAATCTAACTTTTCTAGATTTTTAATGTTTTTTACTTCCTTGTTAGGAATTATGTAATCTTCATTAGGAATGAAAATGATTTCCAATCCAATATTATTAACAAATTTATTCATATGATCTATCAAATACTCATAATCATTTTGATCATAAATAGTTTTTCTAGTAGGATTTATATTGTAAATAAAACTGAAATTCATTCCTTCTATTTTAAAAACAATATATTTCCACAAAAACATGTTAATTGTAAAATTTTGTAAACAAATATAAAAATACTCAAGTAAGGAAAAAATTAAGATGATGAAAACCTGATCAATACCACAAATATGTGAATATATGTATTTTAGAGACCTTCTCTGAAGAAAATTATAGGATATAAATAATGATGTAGATGCTCAATTACAAGAGGGGGTGAATTTTATGTTTGAAAACATTTTTTTAACCCTAATGAAAACTATGTTTAAAAATGTTAAATAAGTTAAATTTACAAGAACTATTTTTATCCAACTAAACTAACATTATATATTCCTAAAATATGGTTCCGGAAATGAAACTGAAGGAAAGTTTGCTTTGGTAATTATTCTCCTACAAATTGTATAGAATATTATTTATTAGAGTTCATAAAAGTGATACGAAAGTATTAGAAAGTTATATTTTCTTCTTATATGAAAATGTAGCTGAAATAAACATGAAACAAAACAAGAAACATGTATTAAATATTTTATCCAAAAGAGTAGGGTATCTAACAACCTTGGAGAATGGTCCCTTGATTTATAATTTCAATAAAGTTTGTCTTACCTTCCCCAGGGTAAGCCCTCAAAAGGAATATCAGAATCTATATTGTTGTCCTCACAAGCCCTTGATCTTTATGGTAGTCAGCACTTCTATTTTCCTATATATGGAAGTCCTCGAACATTAAGTTAGTCGACACCCATGTATTTCTATCCTTGGAAGCCCTTGATTTTACACAGCAATAATCAGAGTCACATGAAGAAATCAAAAAAAAAAATCTCGAATCGCACAAAGCATGATAGTCTCTATCTATAGGTTTCACATTAGCCGCATGTAATCTTTTGACTAAAGGAAATGTTGTGAGCTCATCCAAATGAGCTCCTATTAATAGTCACATATCCAATAGTTAGCTCCCTCCTCCAACGGTCATATTTTTCCTTGAATCTAGAAGGGTCCTATACTCATGTCACTCACACAATAGTTTATTAGAAACATAATATATAATATAGTTTCACAACTAAAACAAGTGCATGAAAAATAATGTTTTGTAACCAAATATATTTTTCAGATTCTAAAGAAAAATAATTATTGAAGTATAACCAGATATAAATTCATAATATGTAAGACATGGATATATAGATATTTTTTTTAAAATAATCCCAAATCTGAATTCTATAGATTTTTGGACTCTGAATTTGAATGAACTCGGAATCTTAATTTTGGAGAATTCTTATTCCAAATTCCAAGGAATTCCAAGTCATAATTCACATGAATTGGGAGTCTTAATTATGAGGAATTCGAAGTTTAAATTTCGTAGAATTCGGAGTCCAAATTTCAGAGAATACATAACCAATATTCTATGAATTTGGAGTCTGAATTTTAGAGTATTCCGAAAATGAATTTAGATAATTTGCAGTTTGAATTTCATAGATTTCTAAATCTGAAAACAGAATTCTTTTTTATCCATATATTTTTAGGATTTTGAGATTTTAGATATGGAACTAAATTTTTCCTTATTAATATAAAGAGTTAGTCTATAGAGACTATAAAATGAACAATGAAAACCATTGTAAGAATAATATATTTCAAAAAGAAGGAATATTTTTCTTTTTGAAGACAATCCTTAGGAAAAAACTACTTGCCTTATGATAATTTTTTTGTGATTTTCAAAACAAAGAGGAATGGAAAAGTCATAAAAAAACTTTACTAACTCAATAATTCATTCCCTTGATCCTTGTTCGGTGGTAATTATGACGTGAAACCCGAAACATAGAGGATGGGAATGGATACACAGGCATAGTGGAATGGTATCTAGTTGTGGAAGCTTAGTGAGTCTTGGAAGTGTGTCTCATATGTGACCCATTACAAGATCCGGGTGGTTGTAAGATCCCTGATTCTCTTAAGGTGTTAATTTTTTATTGTTTTGTTTTGGGCACTTCTTTTTTTCTTGATAAGCGTTTCTTCATGATTAGGTGAAGTATCAAGGGTGTTTCGGGGGTTCCGGACCCGAATGAGAAAGAAAATGGAGTTCCTGGGAATGTTGCATTGTTTGCAAATAGTTACTGAAAACCAAGTGGATCATCCTAGGTAACCGTGCAAACACGAATAGAAGCATATGCATGATTGGCACATAGTTTGTCAAACAATGTAGAATTCCTAGGAAAACATGCTATATGGTTATTTTCAAGAAGTATCTTTTGCATGTTTTGCGAACGGTTAGGAAAACCATGTGGGAAACAGTGTGGCCCAAGAACATTGAGAAAATTAAAAAATGACACCTCAAGATTTTAAAACCCAACTCGGGTTTCTCCTCCATTTACCCATACAACCATACTAAAGAACTTGGAAAATCCAAGCTTCCAGTAGAGGGTTCTCCTTTGATTCTAGGTCATTTGGAGCGATCTTGGTTATAGATCAAATCCCCAAGTAAGTATAATTCTCCACTTTCTCCTCTTTTTCAGATAAAGGCTTCTGGTTTCATCCATCTAATTCTCAACCCCTAAAACCCAATTTTTCTGGTAGAATCATGTTTGGGGATTAAAGGGGTGCTTTAATATAGATCAAAGGCCATGATTGAGAGTGTGTTCATCAAAGGATTCATGGTACATTGTATACTAGTTAAATATAAAAAATTTTATGTAGATTTGTGCATATGAATATGTGTTCTTGATTCCTCTTGTCGGGATCCTAATGCCTTTTGTATGATTTGTGTAGTTTTATCATCTAAATAATGATTTGAAACACCCCTAATCCTCATGGGATGCATTGAGAATGATTTGACCAACATGGGGTCGCCCATGGGGTGTCCCAACCTTTACGATTTGAGAAACTAACATGATCATGTGTGGAATTGATGTGCAAAATCATAGAGCCCATGTTGAACATGTCAGTAAGGTTACCTGGGTTTAATGTGGAATGTCCATGTTTTGTCTTGGATTGATAATGTCTTAACGGGTTGTTTGGTATGACTTATTAAATGGGTTATTTGGGTAAAATGGGAGTGTGTTGAATGATATATCATTTAGGTTGAAATAATAAATAGGACAATTGCATATGATATTTTATGAATGTAAAATTCGAAATGACATGGGAATTGAAAACTTGTAAATTGTTTCACGAGGAAATAGATAAATATAGAATGATTTAATACCTGATAAATGTACTTGAAATGATAAATTGGATAAATGGGTTAAAGTATGGGCATTGATGAATATTGGATATAGTAAAGGGGTTGTTGAACAAACAAAAAAGGTTTAGTCAAAAGATTTGAAATTTGGATAAATGTATATGAATTGTAATTAGTAGATGTTTTAATGGGTTATGGAATTATATTAATTATCATCTTATTAGTTATGAATGGAGAGTGATGATTTTCAATTACATTGTTTATGATTCATTGTGTTAGGGTATGGTTGTGGATTAATAAATAAGATTTTGAACATGCCTTGGTAGAGTGAGGTATTGACTTGAGGTTATACACCCATGGGTCAAGTTTGACTGTGGCTCTAAATTCAACCCCAAAATGCATGGGTAAGGGAAGGGGATGAATGCTCTATTCTCCTAATAGTTGCATTCCACCAGGACCATGGATTTGAAGTGAGGATAGTGTGTTGATGTGATATGTGTATCCCTATTGAGATAAGGACGTGATTTATTTTACCTATGAATTGTGATTCATTCCCTTATACTCATGTGTAGATGATAATTATGCTTAACCAATGGAACATGAGTTCAAATTGAATTATGTAATGAAGATTGTATAAGAATGTGAATTGGAATAAATGTTATTCATAAATTAAATGATCATTGTTATCATATGGAACCTGAACTATCCATTCTTTAAATACGATTTATTTTTTTTACTTACATGAACTATATATTAGACTGAAATTTTGTAGACATTATTGTTTGTGGCCTACAGAGTATTGTACTCATACCCTACTCAGGATGTCATTGGGTACCCAAGAAGATATTTTTGTTTCATGGAATGACAAGGGAGAAGTCCCTACTATAAGTTATTGTGTTGGGATCGATATGTTCATGAAGAAGGACATGGAGAAAGAGTCGGTACCCATTAGAGTTTTTGGCCATTTTTTCGGTTTCTTTCACATTACACTACTACTACGACATGACATTGTTGTATTTGATTTGTGGTCATACACCATTTGGGAAATGCATGGTTTAAATTGTTCATTGATATTTTGTATTTTTTCTAATTTTTATATCGTGTTCTATTGTGGCTTACTTCGGTAAGGAATATATAGTCTCCCCAGATGACTCATTCGACCCTCACCGCTAGTCGGCAATCTCTGGCATACTGGGAGGCACACTTGAGGTTATGTGATGACCTAGCTCAGAACACCAGTATACTGGCATCCAGGTAGGGACGTTATAGTCATATTCTAATATTTATTAGTGTTTTTTGCATTGATAATTGATAATCATTATTAGTTCTTTTTAGCAGTAAAAAATATGGTCCCTTATCAATGCTTTATTGTTAGCACTGATAAGGGTCCCAATCACCTGGAAAATCTCACATCAGAATACCACACGAAAAGAAAAACCTTTATATATCATTCTTCTATATCCATGACTCTGAATTTATCATTGGGAATAAGCTCATGTATTTACCGCATACACCAATATGGTCCGACGATGGAGCCAAATGTCCTTTAGCCCACCTCATACTGACCTCGACCCTGTGCCCGCATTAATATTTGTGTCGTAAAGGACCTATATTGATCCATAACCTATTCATTATTAAAACATATATAAAATACTAGTATTAAAATAAATAAAAATTTAAATAATTAAACAAATTAAATATAAAAATTATTTTTATTAAAAAAACATTAGTTTATAAAAATAAATAATTATTCGTATTATAAATATTATTATATGAATATATATTATAAATATTAATAAATAATATACACTAAATATAGTGTTATATAAAGAATAAAATGAAATAATTTGACAAATTAAAATTAAAATTAAAAAAATATAAAAATGGAAATATCATTATTAATTAGATAATAAATATATAAATAAAGTTAATATACATATATATATTATAAATATTAAGAAGTAGCTAATTTTAAATTGAGATATACAACACTAATAAAATTCAAATATTAACCAAAAAAATCCAATGAGTAAATTATGAAAATTATTAAACAAATTATTACTTAAGTAATTTTTTAAAAAAATGAAAAAATTTAATATAAAAATATGTGGAATATAAATAATAATAAATTGAATATATTTACTATATATTAAAAAATTATTAAACAAACAATTAAAAATGTATAAATTTATGTAATTAAAATAAAAAATTTGAAATTATTAAATTATAAAATTATTAAAATAAATTATTATTGGAAAAAATATTAATGAAAATTAATAATTCTAATATATATTAATTATAAATAGTATTAAAAAATATATAACAAATATTAATATAGGAAATAAATAATTTTAAATAATGATAAGCATTTGAATGTATTCAATATTTTTAATTGTTTTTATACATAAATATTCATTAGTAAATTTATTTTAGAGATATATTCATATATGAATATAAATATATAAAATATTTCCTAAAATATGATTTATATGAAATAAAATATTTATTCTTATAATAAATAAGTCATATATTTGGTAAATAATTGTTGGTATTAAAAAATTATATTACTTAATAATATCGACTAATTTCATAGAGTAAGGGATAATAATTGAATGACATTTGACTATTCAATATAACAAATTTATAATTTTAGTTACATTAATTTTAAAGATATATATATATATTTAATTAATGAATTTTAATATACTATGCACACACATAAATATATATTTAATATATGAAATCTTATATAGAAACACATTTAAATGTAATAGATATGAAATTTATTCCAAATTCAATTTTCATTTTTCAATTTCAATTAGTAACCAAATATAATAAATATATTATGTTTTTAACGAGTAAATTTATATTATTTTTTAGTAATATTATTATAGTTAGGTTTTTTTAATTTATTTTTAATTTTTATTTGATTTTAACAGTTTTGAAATAATTTTATTCATTTTCTATGTTTTAAAATAATAATTCGTTATTCAAATTTATTTAAATATATTTAACTATATTTTAAATAAGGTTTATTAATTTAATAAAAAACATCCATTTTTTAATATTTATAATTTGTAATCCTTCTTAATTATTCAATTTGAGTCATTTATAGAATCCATGCATTTGAAATTATATATCCATTAATAATGTTAATTATATATTTGAAAAATAATATTAATATTTTATTATTTTATATATATATATTTAATATATTTATAATTATATTCATATATATATAAATAATCAATTATTATATTTGTAAACGTTATTTATTGAATTAAAAATAAATTATTAAAATATATTTATATATATTAAATAATTGTAATGGTATAATAAATTTATTACAATAATTATTATATGTAAAATATTTATATTTATATTTGTATTTATATTTATATTTATATTTATATTTATATCTATATATATATAATACATATAGTATATAAATATATATACTGAAATAGATATATTTATATTTTTTCAAAAAAAGTAATTATTTTATAATAAATAAATAATAATATATTTAAATAATAAACATTTTAACTTTATTTCGATTTATATTTCCTTTATATTTTATTAAATATATAAATAATTATATAAATATTTACATGTATATTTATTTATAAATATAGTTTTAAATGTATAATAAAAATATTTATAAAATAACATATTTTTAATTTTATATAAACATTTATATTTTTTTTAAAAAGTATAAATATAATTATATATAAATGAATTCATATTTAAATAATTATAAAATTATATAAAATACATTTCAATAATTAATATATATAATATATATAATTATTTTATTATTTAATTATTTAATTACATTTTTGATCATATAGAGATATTTATTAATATATATATATATTTCTAATTATAATTATAATTACAAATCTGTTATCAGTGCTAATGGTTATACGCTGATGAGGATTCATTTTATTAGCTCTTCATTAGCACTATTAAAGGTATACCAATCATTAGTGTCACACCAAACCACATATACTCCTTTATTTTATTCTTTTCTCGATTTTGCATCTTTTGGTTGAGGATCGGGTTGAGTGACAGACAAAATGTCCTTGTGTTTTTTTTTGGATTTCCTTTTATACATATGATTTTATATTGTTGATGGGATTGAGATAAATTTGCATGTTGGGGAGGTTGTGACACCCAAAATTTCACTACCTTATGTTTAAAACATTATAGGATCATTGGGTGGACTTCCCAAGTGCTTGGGGATTAATTTTGGGGGGGTTTGGAAAATTTTTAGGGTCATGGGGATTCACCATGGTTTCCCCAAACCGTACAACTTAACATTGCAATTTTCCAGAATTTTTCTTCTATCCCTCGCATGGTTTGCAAGAAGTTTACAAAACCCTGAATCAAAATTGTGCTTCCATATACATGCTTAATAACTTTTATCTCAAAATTCTATTTTGTGTGATTTCTCCTCTCAACTGACTCCATAGGTGTTGGATATCGAACAGAAGGCTATCACCGTTCTTCCTACTACTATTTGGGGTTATTTTTGGGATATTTTTGCGAGAAAGGTTGGAGATTCTTCATTTTACCCTCACCCAATCATATCTCCTTCTCTTTCCCTCATTGTTCTAGGGGTTTCTTTGGGCGTTTCTTCTATGCACGAACCCTATTGTATAAGGTTTATGTTGGATTGCTTTTATTTGGTTCTAGGGAGTGAAAAATTTCTGTGGGGCCTAGATCTATCCTTTTGTAATGTTTAATCTCAATCGCACAATGTTGAGGTAGGTGTTTCCATGTATTTCCTTTCCAATTAAATTCTTTGGTGCTTCAATGTGTAAATTTAATTTTTTAAATGATATTCGCATCATTATAATTCTCATGGATAGTTTATTTTGTAGTTTCGTAATAGATTTAATATTGAAAAAATGGATTTCTAATAGTTTATTTAGTTATGCCTATGAATTTATGACATGTGATGTTTGATAGACAATTATTTTTTTCAAAACATGAAATTGAATATGTTTAGTTTTGTTTGGATTGTGTTTTATATACTATCTTGTTCAAAACATTAAATGGGTGATGAAATGCGATTTAGGTGCATATTTATTCTTAGTGAATTTCGGTCAAATGTTTCAGAAAGGTTCCATGAGTTTTATAATGATTATTATTGTTGTTAAAATTGTGATAGTTTTAAAGGGATGTATTATTTCAAAAAAAATGTTTTTGGGTACTCTTATTGATATTAAAAGTGTTTCATTGGATGTTGGCCCATATATGGATGCACTAAGTTGACACTATTGGAGCTGGTGGCCTCGAACCAACTACATTGTACTTTATTCATTAATAAAAGCCGTATCACATCATGATTGTTCTTCTGCATGACAATGCATGTGATAATATCCTAAGGATAGCTGTTGAAATAAAGTCTCATAGCGGATACCTACTATGAGGAGAACCTGGAAGTGCCATAACACTATTTCTGAATATATGTTCTATGGACCGATGATGTTATTTCAGGGACACAAATAATATAAGCATTAGGGGTGAGAACTCATAAAATGTTTTGGCACCTTATCATGGTGTGCGCCCTTTGTAATATCTAGGAAGATATTATGAGAACGAGACCCGCCGGTAGAGAATCCACATTTCATAGTGTCATTGGATGTTTCTATCTGAAAACGAGTGTATTGGTCTTTGGACTTTAAGATTTTTATTAATGGGATTACAACTCACACACTTAGATGTATTGATGAAAACTATGACGACACACTATTCACAGTGAGGTAAGGTACGTTGGGTGTGTCACGAGTAATACTGCATTAATAGATAATGCAAGAAAGGATTTTTCCCTTCTATTCCATAATAGAAAGTGGTATCTCATGCACCTTGATGGACTTGATATAGGCTAAAGAAATCCATGGACATGGTAAGGTATGGGCGAGTTCAATTCTAGGTAGTCAATGAAAGAATAATAGAGCACATGGGTTGATGGAACTAGCATGAAACCCGCTTGATTAGATATATCAATACAAATGGATTACATTACACAATAAGCATTCGTAAGATGTGATATGGATGCGATCAATCCAGTCAGCACTACCTGAGATCGTGATGAACCAATAACCACCCCTAGATGGATTAATCCTATAAATGGTTATCTTCAATATGGGACTCTCCAAATAGATTGTGCTATAAGGGAAAATATTTGGTGCCAAGTAGAAAACCTCACACTATAGGATAGTCCAACTGAGAAAAAAGTTCTCTATAGACAAGGATTCAACAAAATTATATTCATGTGAATAAAGGATTAAGATGTTCTCTCTGTCATGGAGGATGTCCATATAGGATACTATGGTGCCCATCAATCTGGCACCAGGCTCCCTCACTAGGTCTAGAGGTTGTGGTATTACTAGAAAACATTGATATAAGACTACATGGAATTCAAAATGAAGTATCATAAAATCTAAATCTAGGAAATATTCAGCGATCATCCCATGGAATTGTTGCATAAAGCTAAATATTCTTGGACATTTTATGTTTGGGGGATGGATGTTGTGGGTTCATATCACCTAACCACATCCACGAACTTCAAGTATATCATTATTGTAGTCAAAATGATTTCAAAATGGGACAAGGAAATACTTCTCAATGATGTAAGAAAGAAAAATATCATCTACTTTGTGATGTCCCATATCATCACCTTGTTTGGAGTCCCACACACAATACTAACAAACAATGACACTAAATTTTTTTCCACATATTTGAATAAAAATTAATAGGAGTACAACATCACGTCAAATCACTAATCATCCTATCAAGAATTTGAAAATTGACAGACAAAGTCCTTTAATAAGTCTCTATTGAAAAAACTCTAGAATATTGTTAACTAGGATAACAAGTATTAGCTAGATAAACTCCACTATGTTTTAGGGGTACATCATACAACCACACGTACTACTACAATGGAATGACCATATTCACTGGTGTATGAGACTAAGGTATTGTTACCCATAGATGTCTAGTTTTACTCACTCTAGATATCAATTTTCAGATAGTTGTCAGATGATGAAAAATCAGAAAATTGGTTGAATGAGTTGGAATGATCAGAAGATAAATGATTGTGCTCACAACAAATTATGGAGATTCATCATAATCAAATAGTAAAATTCTTCAATAAAAACGATTTCCTCTAATCATTCCATCTAGGAGTGATGATGCAATCTCTCAGAACCCCAATAATACCAAGAATGAAACCCCTAAATTCAGATATATTTGGGGAATAACCCTATGTAATACATAAGGGGTATTATAGTTGATCCAGTTCACTATCCACCGTGGATGGGGATCATGTCACACCACCCACCAATGTGATTTTTCATAAGAAATACATTTCATATCAATAAGAAAATTGGAATCCACGCCTCCATAATCCCCCTCGAGTGTCCAAACTATATGACATTAGCAATTACATGATCTTACAAACTACAAGATGTTAAACTATATAGAATCATCCATACCAAATGAAATTAAATTGTACTGAGTTCCGTCCATGTATAATGATATTAAACTACACAGAAACTTTCATACATACCACATTAAATAAAACTGACTAGATCAACTATTTCCCCTCACATTAGATATTACATTGACGTTAAACTTCGCCATTCTTCTAGAATTTAATACAACTTGATTCCCATACTCAAGAGACATGTACGGATCCATGAATCCTATATATTGGTCCAATCAAAAAATGATGTAATATACCCTTATTGTACCAAATTATTATCTCTACATTATAGGGAAACCCATGTCATTCATTGTATCTCAGACCAAGAAACCATGTTTAGGATTAAGAATCGCTATTGGGAATCATCTTCATAATAAATGTGGAGAGGTACACAAAAAGTGTATCATCGTCTTGAATTAATGAAATTAAAATTCATTCCATAAGTCCTCTACAAGAGAAGTTAAAATGCATGGTCAATTTTCTTTATCACATGACATAAAACTTCATGTGCCTATAATACCCATATCCATTAATGACAAGTCTTCAAAATCCATTACATAAGATGATAAACCACATTTATTGTCTAGAAATATGTATGGATTGATTGTCGTTTCCAATTAGATACATGGGGACACATCAATCCTATATCTCATTCAATATAATGCAGGATGCATGATACCAATGTCATGTATGGGGACCTTTCCATTCCTTTTTTCTAACAACGAGAATGGACTGCATGAGCTTAAGTATAACAATGCAGGCATCCCCATAATAACAAGGTGTATCAACCAAGGTTGAATGTCAACTATACTGCTTGATATTATACTACATGTTTTTCTTAGAACTATTTGTGGTTTGATTATCATCCTCATGGGATACAAGTTTTTTCTAAGGCATCCATACTTGGGCTCAACCATTATGTTCCCACCAATTCATGTCAGTCCACCTCCTAATGCACTACATGACATTAAATTTTTTGAAACTATAAGAACTACAAGTAGCATGAATCATCAAATACCAGGATATGTAGTAATGCTTGGATCTATAATTCTGGGCCCATCTAAAATGTTCAATTGAAATAATTACCAGCTCTATATATGGGGATGACCTACATAGAATATTTCCACTCATAGAACTACACGTGACTTGATTATCATCCTCATGATATATGTAGTGATGCTTGTGTAACCAATCCTAATACAGTAAAAAAATATAAAAATTTCATTCTTGCATATGGTCTAGACATGAATAGTATATTTCATCTCGAACCATGTGTGGATTGTTTTTAATTCTCTTGAGACAAATTGTGAGACCCATTTCCTGATATTTTCTCTAGCCACAACAACCTCTCATATTCATGTCAGTTCTCCCTTGTTCTAACCTCATGATGAAAAACTCCATGAAACCACATCCTTACTGCATGATGTTAAAATACCTAAAATAACATCATTAACTCATGAAATTAAACTATATGAAAGCACATCTATACCATATGATGTTAAAGTTTAGGGAATGTCATCCTTACTACAACACTTTAACCCCTCTAGACTAAATCCAATGCATTAATTGTTATATTAGCATGGTTATAAGGAATTAAAATCCAAAAGGATTGATCATATTAGTAGTCTTGAGAAAACTAGATACATAGATGTAACTCAAATTACATTGGAAACGGATACAAAATACAAAACATAATAAAAACTAAAAACTGCATCCATTAGAACTAAATAAATGATCTCCTCGTCATGACCTGTTGAAAGTAAATAATGAAATTAGTGATCTCAAACACTCAGTAAGGGTTAAAAATAGCAGAATAATAAATTCAATAAAAATATAATCATAAACAATTGGACATAATAAATATGGCATGGTGAATAAATGAAAAATGCAAGCCATTAATAAATATATAATGAAACTGCATCCATAGATTTTGTCATAGTGAAAACCTCATGGACAGTAATAGTTGATAATGAATTAAGAGAATTCATATTAATTGGATGTTATTTATCTAGAACATGATACCATAATACTATAATTAGGTTTAGTTCTGTAGGTATAAACCTCTCTCATTTTTTGGAAACAAACTCGAAGGGTTTGTCGCCAACTGATTTGTCTCATTAGACCGACAGATGCCATGAGGGGCTCTAGTGGGACCCACCCAGAACTTCCTAACCAATTAATTCTTTATTCATAGTTTCAACACAAGTGAAATATTCCATTAAATTATCCTTATAGAATATAGGATATGGATTCAACAATATTTCCATAGTCAAAACAACATTCAAAATAAATACCACATGTCAAATGATATACGACATAGAAAAATATCCATGATATAATAATTTGGATATTTAATAGGAATATGTTAGAGTTAAAATTGAGCTCATATGGGAGTAGGTACACCACATATGAATAATTAGGTGCACAATACTAAGAAAGTCACAATGATGTGAAAATTGAGGCAAAGCTCATTACCACATTGTAATCAATTGAGTCGTATGACCCAAAGTTAATAACAAAAAATGGATCACAGAATACAATGAATATAAATAGAGTAATGGTAATATAATTAAAATGGAAGTACACCTATACCACATATAAAAAATAAGAGGTGACAAATCGAAATCCCATAAAATTGAAAGTTAGATGAGAAAACCCCTTACAAACATTTCTGCTTGGTAACAAGTGTTCTTTCAAGGGAATAATTAGATGTAAAGTGGTATCACATTAATTATATATAATAATGGAAGTATAAAAGAGTTTTGAAAATAGACCACATCTTTAGGTAATAAAAATAAAAGAGCACATCATATGGGGGGATTCATGAACAAAAGTGAGAGAGGGGATCCCTTACATTATGCTTGAAGGTGTGCATGTTTGTTCTTAAAGACATGAATAATGAAATTTAACTTCATTAATTAATATGTCCAAAACCACATAATTCTGTAATTGATAGGTTATAACCTTATTAGGTTCATTAGTGTCCGTTTTTATGGGTTTAAGCGATTCAATTTTATTGTTTTGTTAGCATTTTCATCTTTCTTTTTCATGATCTGTTTACTTGTATTCGTGAATGGATGGTTGTTTGAAATGTGGTTAAAAATACAGAAATGATAATATAAATTATTTGTGACATTAGAGAGATATAAATGATCTTATAATGATACTGGTTATATACCATGGGTATGACTTATTCGATGAGTTAAAAATAAACGCTTTAATGTGGCTTAGCGGTTTTGTGCACAATAAAAGTGTTTTGTATTATTATTCCAAATTATTGACGTGTATGTATTCAAATACATAACACAAGAAAAGATGCATATATTGTGATCTATTTCAACCATTGAAACTGTTTAATGATCAGTATTAATGATATTAATGCAAATTGAAAATCTGTCTTCCTTTAGTGTGATAAATTAACCCATCGCGAACGGTGATTTCATTTATTGTATAAAAGGAGGAGAAAAGAAGATATTATGATGAAATAAAACATTAGAATAATTAAAATCCAGTACATGGAAGTTACTGGAATTATTGTGGCATTTTGATGAGGTGAGGTGAGAAGAGAGAAACAAAATAACGAGAATTGTAAAATAATTTGAAAGAAAAGAGAAGAGAGGTTCACCTCTTGAGTACTCCTCCTTGAGAAACTATTTAAGGCCTTAATTTGTTGCTTTTTGGTGTGAACTTCTGGTCTTGGATGTGGGGAGATGGATTGGGAAGAGTATTTGGCAGAATTTAGTCACGGATTGAGGCTTCAGTAGTGTTGGAGGAAGAGGGGGAGAGAGGTGGTTCATATAGTGGATGAGAGATGTAATTTCTCTATATTATATTCATTAATTTATTATTTATCCATAATACAAGGAATAGTGAGTCTTCCATGACTAAGAATAGTAATATATTCATGTGAGTTCATGATTTGGGTTCTTACATCACTCATGATTCTAAGAATAGTTAATTTGAATTATAATGTATTTATAAAGTAAATTAATGTATTTTATTATTGACAAAAAATCAAATATTTCAGAAAAATACCAAAATTCACCCTAACCATTTTTCGATGTGTAGAATACAAAAATGAGGCCTATTTTTCAAAAATAATTTTCTAAATATGAATAATTAAATATTAAATTGAAATCATTATTTAATCAAAAAATATAAACATGTAAAATATTCATCATTATTTTAATGATGCCTAAATTTATGTATACATTCATGGGAATGGATACAATTCATAAGAGTCACATTACTATTCATAAGTCTATGTTACTATTCATAATGGTAGGATACTATTTATAAGGGTAGGTTACTATTCACTAAAAAAATAAGATAATTCTATCAGACAATAAATATTATCCTGAACACAACCGTGTATGTCAGATTTATAGAATTCAAAACACAGAGCTGAAAAATTTATGTTTATTGGCTTGGATAAGGATATCTCTTATATGTATCCATGTTTTGTTCTGAAAAGGATCAGTGATTCATGTAATTCATTCTATCTAATGAATATAGTGTATTTAATAGAAACATATAATAAATGTTTGGGGTTATACCTTACTCCCTCCTTCGGAAATCTAATCCTCGAAATTTTATGTATAAAGCCCACCAAAAATATGTGGATGGTTATTCTTCATAACATCTTGTAGTTACCAAGTTTATTCCTCCATATTCTAGTTTCTCCATAGAACCTTTACTAGATGAGTTGTCCGATTTCTCAATACCTACTCCCTTGAGTCCAGAATTCGGATTGGCATGTCACAGTATGAAGAATCAGGTTCCAGTAATATTTCATCAATGGTGAGTACATGCGTTAGGTCGGCCATTTATTTCTTCAAAAATTACACATGGAACACATCATGAACATTGGAAAGACATGGAGGCAATGAAAAATGGTAAGCTGCATCTCTCATTCATTCTAGAATTTCAAATGATCAAATGTACTTGGGGCTTAGTTTCCCATTCTTACTGAACCATAAGTCACCCTTCCATAGAGATACTTTCAGAAATACAAGATCTCCAACCTATAATTCCAAATCATTTCTCTAGTTTTCATCATAACTCTTCTCCAAACGTTGGGATTCTTTAATATGGGATTTAATTGTCTTTACCTTTTTCATGGTCCCTTCAATAAGTTCTTGGCTTGTATGTTTTCTCTCACCAACATCATCCCAACATGATTGAGTTAGACATATCTTTCCATATAATACCTCATATATAGCCTTTTGAATATAATAATGGAAACTATGATTGTAGGAAAATTCCACCAGAGGAATGTGTTGGTCCCACATTCCTTGGAAGTCCAGAGAGAATGATCTCAGCCAGTCTTTCAAAGTTTAGATAGTCCTTTCAGAATTTCTATCTGTTTTGCATGATAATAAGTACTCATATGATGCTTGGTATTCAAATCCTTCTACACACATTCCATAATTTTGATGTTAATTAGGGATCTCAATCAGACATAATAGATAGAGGTTCACCATGTGTCTTAAAACTTTATAAATAAAAAGTTTCGTCAGGCACTCAAGTGGGAAATCCTTCCTTATAGTAAGGAAATGTGCTGATTTTGTGATATTATCAATAATTACCCATATTTCATCATTCCTTATAGGTGTCCTCGGTAGTCTGGTGAAAAAATCCATCATAATGTTATCCCACTTCAACATAAGAATAGGTAGATGTTGCATCACTCCTCTAAGATGTTGTCTCTCTTCATTCAATTATGGACAATCTAGACACCTTGACATGTAGTCTGCAATTTCCCACATTATATTATCCCACAAAAAATTTTCCTTCATATCTCAATACATATTTTTTCTATCGGGGTGTGTAGAGAAATATGAGTTATAAGAATCATCTAAACGTTCTCTTTTTAGCTCAGGTAATGATTGGACTCATAACCTCTTCCCAAAATTCATAACTCCTTCCCCATACACGATGTCTTCCAATCTCCCATCCATGATAGCAATAAATATCTTATGCAGATTCTCCTTAACTGATTGAGTACTTATTATCTATTCTAAAAAATTGGTTTAGAAACTATTTGTAAGAGGACTGTTGATTCCCCTTCCTTAACAATTTTCAAATCCATCTACAATAGATCCATGAATGGAGGATCTCATTCAATCCACATTTGGGTCAGGAGTCCGCGATCTTTCATGCTTAATGCATTTGACACCTTATTTTCATTTCCTGGGTGGTAGTGTATTGAATAATCATAATATTTGAGTAACTCAAGCCACCTCCTTTTCCTCATGGTGAGTTCTTTTTCTGGGAAAATTTATTTTATACTTTTGTGGTCTGTATAAATCTGACATCTTTATCCGTAGAGATATTCATCACCTTATTTTTAGTGCAAAGATTACGAATACTTACTCAATATCATGAGTTGCGTAATTTTTATTATGAGTCTTCAACTGTCTTGATGAATATGCAATAACATTGTCGTTTTTCATAAAGATGCAACCTATTCTATTTTTTGATGCATCACTGTATATTAGAAATCCCTCACTTCTTGATGGATGTGTCAAAATTGGAGCACTGACCAATATTATTTTCAAATCATCGAAGCATTATGTAAATTATTTTTTCCACATAAACATAACTCCTTTACATATGATCTTGGTCAGCAGTTTAGCTAGTCTGGAAAAATTCTAAAAAAACGTCGATAATAAACTTCTAATCCTATAAAACGTCTTACCTTGGTTATGTTTTTTTGGCGTGGGACATTTTGGATTTCCTCTATCTATACAAGATCAAAAATATTCCCTCCTTCGAGAAAATTTTTCCATGAAAAGAAACTGATTGAATCCAGAATTCGCACTTGCTAAACTTCTCATATAATTCATTTCTTCTAAGTGTTTTCACACTAACCCATAATATCATGGTCATCATTGATTTTTTAGTTAACCAAGATATAATTGATTAATAACACAAAAAAGTTATCAATATATTCATATAAAACTCTATTCACTATGTCCACGAAAATAGTGGGTCCAATAGTCAGTCCAAAAGGCATCACTATAAATTCGTGATGCCCATACCAAGTTTGAAATGTTGTCTTAGGAATATGTTCCTTCCTCACACGTAGTTGGTGATATCCAGATCGATGCTAAATGTTCGAAAAGTATTGAGCTCCATTAAGCTGATTAAATAAATCTTCAATTTTAGGTAGAGGATACTTATTATTTAATTTAATAGCATTGATTTACATGTAATCAATGCCTAGCCTCATGGAACAATCTTTCTTCTTGACTAACTGGACTGGGGCTCCCCATAGAGAAACACTAGTTCGTATAAATCATTTTTCACTAAAATCCCATAGTTGTTAATTTATCTCATCTTACTCCATAGTGTCCATTCTATATGGGGTCTTTGGTATAGGTCTTGCACCAAAAATTAAGTGAATGGAAAACACAATTTCAAACTCTGGAGGATATCTAAGTAAATCCTCTGTAAATACATCAATGTATTCATTCAATATATGTACATATTCAATTTAAGGATTTATTTCCGCACAGATAGATTTTGGGTTCTCTTCCTCTCTAAGAATTGCATTCCATAGAGCTATTGGGGGTGGGTCTAGATATGAATCAGATGGTGAGGTCACTACTCTAAAGACAAGATATTCTCCCACCATTTTCAAAAAATGTAACTTCCTTTTTCTTGTAATAAATATTTGTATCATAGTTCAACATCCAATTCATATTGAGAATTATATCAAAGTCAGTCATTGGTATGCAGATAAGATTCGAATCTATAGTGCGTTTATGTGTCATGTGAGGGACTAATCGACAAGCCTTTGTTGCAATGATACATCCCCTAGGAATTATGACTGAAAAATACTTTATTAAAAGAAATTTCACATGTATAATTTTCTTGGAAAATTGGTAATATATAAATGAATGTGATGATCCAAAATCAAATAATGTGACGGCTATGTTTGAAAAAATAAATTAAAGTACCATCCACCTCATCATTATGAACATCAACCTCTCCAGTTGTAATAAAAAAAGAACTCCCTTTATCTCTTGACCTTTTCTGAGGAAAGTTTCCATGGCACTTAAGACACTCATTTGTATAATGACCCATCTCTCTATAGTGGTAGAATTGAACATCAACAAATTTATTCTTCCCCTTTCAATCATTTGATAGATTCCCCTTTTATCTACAATTATAACAGACTCCCATGCCTTTCAAGCATTTCTCGAGATGATTCCTTCCACAGTTCTCACATAACAAGAATTTATTTATTCCCTTGTTCTTCATAGGAATTTCACATTTCCCTAGGTTATCAATGTACCACTTTTTAACGTGGTTTCCCTTAAAAAAATTGATCTAGAAAATTCCTTCTCTTTTTTTAAGGAACTTGATACAATCTCTTCATATGTTGAAAATGTTTTAGAAGACAGTTCCCTTCATAGAAATGGCTTAATATATTCAGAGGAATGACAAATATTGTCTGTCAAGTCCCATATGTAATCTTTGGAATACCTAGATAGAATTGTTAAGGTAGCCTCAAACTCTGCAACACTGTATTCTTCACTTTTCTTTAAGTTGGGGAATTTCATCTACATTTTTGTGCATTTCTCATGAGGGAAGTATTTTTTGAAGAATATTTCCATAAATTTATTCTATTCCATATCTTATATTTCTTCTTCCTCCATGCTATTCTGAATCAAGGACAACCAATGATAAGTGTCTCCTTTGACACAATATACTTTCAGTACTACCTTTTCATTTTCATTGCATCTTAATTCCATGAATATATTATAAAGGGACTTTATCCTTTTCTCAGAAACCACTGGATTAGTTATCCCGCTGAATGATGGGGGATTATGCTGTATGAAACGATCCAAAACAGGTGTGGAATGGTTATTCGTCACAACCTGAGTATGTTTTCCCAATATAGTCATGATATGATCTGCTCCAACATTGTCTATGTTGACTTTCTCTTTGGGGAGATCCATAAATAGCCCATGACTGGTGATTCCCCTTCTTCCAATAGATTCAATTTCTAAATAATTGAACACACTAGATTAGGGTATGGATCATAATGTATGACCTTAACTAAAAAAATAAATAGCATAAATTTAAATCCTACACATGGATAATCCTATAATTGGAAAAATGGGTTCTTTGATAAATAATTTACATTTCAATCCTTCATAATGTCTTGTAATGAAAATATAAATTATCCAGAGAATATACCTTGTGAGTTTCCTAACCAAGAGTGCTACAAGGCCCATTATTGTGATCAATGATACCCCAGGTCTAGCTTGAAACTCCTTTTAGGATCTTTCACTCGTAGGTACATCCGTGCTAGAGCCACATCTACCTGCTTGTATCCAGACATGGATATATTGCTTGAAAGATCCACATAATAATTTTCTTACCAAAATACTAGGATGTTCCTATAATTAATCCTCAAATAATAACTGATTTCATTGTTCCCTAATCAATGTTTTCTAATATAGTTTCCATGTTTTATACTAAACTTCATCTGATACCAACTGTAACACCCCAACCCCTCTAGACATGATCTGCTGCATTACATGTTATATTTTCATGGTTAGAAGGAATTAATATTGTGATGGAATTATAATTTTAGTAGTCTGGATGAAACTATATACAAATATGTAACTCAAATTACATTTAAAAAGGATTCAAAATACAATACGTATTAAAAACTAAAAATTGCATCCCTAGGAACTCAATAAATGATCTCCACTTCATCACCTGTTGAAGGTAAAAAATTAAAGAAGTGAGATAAAAAGATAATTAAGGATTAAAAATAGAAGACGAATTAAATCTATAAGAAGTTAATCATAAACAATTTGACATAATCAATATGGCATGGTGAATAAATGAAAAAATCACGACATTAATAAACTGAGAATGAATATGCATCCATAGATTTGGTCATAGTGAAAACCTCATGGATAGTAATAATTGATAATGAATAAAGATAATTCTTATTAATTGGACGTCATGTATCTTTCGCATTATTCCATAATACTGTAAAACGGTTTAATTCTGTGGTTAGAAATCAGTGTGATTTTTTGATACAAACTCAAAAGGTTTGCCATTAACTAATTTGTCTCATGAGACCTACCAATGCCTTGAGAAGCTATAGAGGTCCCCACCTAATTCTCCATGTCCAAATCATTATTTATACATAGATTCAATATTATATTAAAATTCATTTACATTATCCGTATAGAATATAGGATATGGATTCATCAATATTTCCATAGTCAAAAAAGCATTAAAAATAAATACCGTATGTAAAATGGTATACGGCTTAGGAAATAATCATATCCATGATATGAGAATATGGATATATAATATCAATATAATTTCAATTAAAAAGTGATCTAAAATGGGAGAAGTTACACCACATAAAAATTATTTGCTACAAAATACTAAGCAAGTCACAATGAAGTGAAAAATGAGACAAAGCTCATTACCACGTTGTTATCAATCGAGTCATATGACCAAAATATGTTAACCAAAAAATGGATCACATAATAAAATGAATATAAATATAATCATGATAATATATTGAAATAACAGTAAACTAATACCACATATAAAATATTATAGGCGAACCATGGAAATGCCACAAAATTTAAAGTGATATGAGAAAACCCCTTACAAACATTTCGGCATGGTAACGAGTGTTCTTGCAAGGGATTAATTAGAGATAAGGTGTATCCCTTTATTTATATATCATAATGTAAGTATAGGGGATGAAATAACATACCCCATAATTAGGTATTAAAAATAAAAGAGCACAATATAGGGGAAATTCTTGAACAAAAGTGAGAGAAAGGATCCCTTACCTTGTGCTTGAACGTGTTCCTGATTATTCTTAACAACCTGAATAATAAAATTTAGATTCATTAATTAATAATTCCAGAACTTCATACACATTTAATTGATATTTTAAACCTTATTAGGTTCATTAATGTCCTTTTTTATGGGTTTAGGTGATTCAATTTTATTTTTTTGGTAGCATTTTCTTCTTTGGTTTTCATTATCTGTTTACTTGTATTCATGAATGGATATTTGTTCGAAATGTGGTTAAACATCCAGAATTTTTATTAAAAATTATTATTGAAATTAACATGATATAAATTATCTTATAATGATTCTGTTTATATACCATGAGGATGACTCATTCGATGAGTTTAAAATAAATGCTTGGATTTGGCTTGGCGGTTTTGTACACAATAAGCATGTTCTGTATTATTATTCCATATTATGAATATGGAAGGATTCTAGAAAATTATAAAATATAGAACACATATATTATGACCTGTTGCAACCATTAAAAATGTTTTAGGACCATTATTTAAGATATTAATGGAAATAGAGAAACCATCTTCCTTAAGTGTTATAAATTAATACATCTCGGACGGTGTTTGCATTTATTTTATAAAAGTTGGGGAAAATAAAGATTATGATGAAATATCACATTAAAATAATGAAGATCCAATATATGTAAGGTAATATAACTATCATGTAATTTATATGAGGTGAGGTGAGAAGAGAGAAACAAAATAATAAAACTTGTACAAGAATTAGAAAAAAAGAATAGAAGAGAGGTTCACCTCTTGACTACTCCTCCTTTAAAAACTCTTTAAGACCATTGTTTTTGGAGTTTTGGTGAGACCAGAAGGTATTGGACATGGGGAGAGGTCTTTAGAAGATTATTAGGAATAATTTAGGCAATTATGGAAGCCTGAGTGGTGGGCGAGGAGGAGGGGTGAGGGTGGTTTATATAGTGGAGGAGAGATGATTTTTCTCTATATTATATTCATTAATTTATTGTTTTTCCACAGGACAAGGAATAATGGATCTTCTATGAAAAAGAATAGTAAAATATGCATGTGTGTTTTATATTTGGGTTTTTACATCAATCATGATTCATGGGATGGTTAATTTGAATTATAATGAATTTATACAGTAAATTAATGTATTTTACAATTCACCAAAAATTCATGTATTTCAGAAAAATCCCAGAAATTCACCCTAACCTTTTTTTGATATATGGAATATCTAAATTTACTCCATTATTCAGAAATTATTTTCTAAATATGATTAATTAAATATTTAATTAAAATAAATATTTAATCGAAAAATATAAACACTTAAAATATTCATCTTAATTTTAGAGGTGCCTAAATTTATTTATACATTCATGGGTATGGATACCATTCATATGAGTCATATTATTATTCATAAGGGTATGTTACAATTCATAAGTGTCAGTTACTATTCATAAGTCTTGGTTAGTATTCAATGAAAATTATGTTAATTCTATTAGACTCTAAATATACTCATGAACACAACCGTGTATGTCAGATTTTTAAAATTCAGATATCAGATTTAAGTTAAATGGCTAGGTTTTGGATATCTAATATAAGTAACCTAGTTTTGTTCCATATAGGAGAAGTGATTCATTAAATATATAAAATCTATTGAATACAATGTATTAAATAGAAACATACCATAAAATATTTAGGGTGCAACACTTACTACATAATGTTAAACGACATGGAAGAATGTTCTTACCATGTGAAGTTTAACTACACGAATGTATGTCCAAACAACATGAAATTAAACTCCATAAAAGTACATCCCTACCACATGATGTTAAACTAAAATGAAGTACATCATATACACATGAAGTGAAATTTAATAAAGGGTCATCCCCATATCATGAAAATAAGCTGGGGAAACCATCAATCATCGTACCTAGTTACCGAAGGTCCACAAGGGAATTACCCAGTCAACTAGAGAATGGAGTGATTCCACCATATTATAAGGAACTACTAATACAGAATCCACAGTTAGTGAATAGGTTTTCGTAGATCTCTAAAAGCATACATGGCATTCTGAAATGATAACTTGCATTAATGACCCTTTGCATCAATATGTTTGAATTCATATGAATATTTCATATATGCCTATTTCCATCAACCGAATGCGCCACTCTGAATAAAAAACATTCTGATTCTCATAATACCTTCCATCATCCTAGTATTACTCAACACATCAGTGTGTCTAATCCACCGCTAGTATTTGTTCGTAAGGTCGTGGAACAACTTTTAGTTTAATTGAACCCACCTTAGATTTTACTCTCTCCCCATATCAAACTTTCTGATTTGAAGTGTCTAAAATCATCATAAACTTCTATTGATGTTGGTAAAGATATCTAGATTCAAGTAATCGTTGCTTGAATATGCATGCATGCCTATGGTTCTTGCATATGTGCCTTTGATCTTCAACCAAATGGGCCACTCTGAAAATGACATTCTGATTCTTATGAGGCCTTATTCCATCAAAATAGAACTCAAAACCCTGGAATGTATGATCTACTCCCTATCACTATCCAATATCATCCACCTGAATAGATCACTTTGGGTCCTAATTTACAATCCATGTACTAATTGTACCAGCTAATTAGATATCCTTGACATTATGAAACCATTTTTTACCTTTCCAAATTCACAGAATGTGGAACTCCATCCTCAAACATTTGGAATCCCACACATAGTGATTCTAAACCACAAGGAGTAGGGCTCGAGATTTATGATGTAAGAGATAATTTCTAAAGATCAAGAACCCTTCCTAGATAGCCTTTTTCCCATACCCAACATCACCATTTGGACGTCTAAATATTCAAAAATCATCCATAGCCCTCTTAAATTAGAGGTTATCATATTTTGATTAGGATGCTACTGATTCATAAGGTACTTCCCCCGCTAAGCAAAGGTAACCAATCCTTTACCGAATAGACATGTAATCCTTGTAATAATTAGATACACCACAGTGAAACCTGGTATCTTAGAATGTCAAGGGACATACCAGAAGTGTATACACCATCTCATATTCATGGACTCAAGCTTTCAGGTTATTATTTAAGTTATTCATATTCCAAATATACAAGTGAACCTAATATCCCAATTACCTTTTCTCGACCAATAATACTTCCATAAATCATCTAGAGACCATTTAGTGGATCCACAGCTTCAAGAAACCCTATTATATATTACTCTTGCATGCCTAAGGATCCTACCTATGAACCTATGTCTGTCAACTTAATGTGTCACTCTGAAATTTGGAATTTGGATCCCTTTGATCCCCATCCACCTCATGGTAGAACCCATCACCTCATTGTGTTTTAGGTCACTCCTAGAATTTATGCATTATAACATATGATTAAATATAAGGTCTAATTTAAAAGACCATAAACTAATGTAATAAAATAGAATGTCCAAGCTAAAAGAGACAAAACTAAAACTACCAATGGGCAAAGGAAAAACACCATTAACAAACGTGTTAGAAGGTATGAGAAAAAAGATCATAAACTAGTGAGGAAAATTCTCCATACTAAAAGGCATTAAAATAAACTAAATCAATAGAAGTTATAAGCTAAAATACCCTAAACTAAACCAATATCATCTCAAAGCTAAAATTCCCTAGACTAATGTGATAGATAGTCCATGATTAAAGACATTCAACTAAGATAAAGCATTAATAGTACTAAGATAAAAGATCCTAAACTAAATAAATATTAGGTTCGAGATAAGAAAACCAAAACTGAAACACGATGGTTGTCCAATTGATGAAATATTGTAAGGGTATCCATATGGAATTATGGAAATCAAGCAATTCCCACAACACAAATCGACTTCAGAAATGATAATGCACTCTCCCTCCTAGGAATATAGTATACACATTTGCCCTATTTATGTATTGTGATCCCTAGAAAGCTGGAACATAATACCAATGATGTGTCTTCTGTGGGCGGGTGTTCAGGAGTATCTCTAAAAGGGGATCTATTAGAGTTTGAGCATTCAATTCCAGGATATCATGTTCATTCAATATAAATCAAGGGATGGCTGGAGTTGTTGATTCAAATAATATTGGGCATACAATATGAAACCGTCTGATGTTATGTAATGTTTGGAAAACCTATTCAATGATACCATATAAATGAAGGGATCTCCACATTATGAAGCCTCTGGTATAAATGTATAAGCCAAAAAGGTTTTGTGAAATTCTTCAATCTTCATAGAATATACATAGATAAGTATTTATGATTAGAATTAATTCATTATATTCAGTCCATAGTTTGAATTATTTGATTGATGGTTTCAGTATCCAACTCCATAGAACACTATAGCTCCATCACTTTGGAAATACATCAAATTCGTAATTCTCTTCTGTGTCTATGAGTCCTTATTGCACCAAAATTATCTTCCCTAGCACCTAGGATTCATACTGAAACCATGATTTTTATTTCTAAAGATGGTTAATTTCTGTTTTAAGACAATTAATTTCATACTGGAGATGATCAATTCAATCCTTCCTAGCAATAATAACATCATGTTGAGATGTATCCTTCATCACACATTTGGTAGCTTCATTAAAAGCATCACTAATATTACGTTTTATCAGAAGTGGTTTCCTCAAAAACATCTACCATCGACTCCAGTGCCCCCTTCTATTATCATAAATAGATTACATTATTTACATGATAATTAATGGTGTATTTAAAAAAAATGTATTCGATGGAGGGGAACATGCGTCGAAGAAGACTTAATCGATCATTCACCTCGTCTAATAAATTTTATGACACTAAATTCTGTATCTCCCACCACATCTATCACTAAATTGTTTGATAGATAGTTGTAAACCCCAGGTCAGTATCTATATTTATATTTGTTATGGGAACAACTCGAGAATAGGATCACTCAGAGATAGGGTTGTACATGTAGTAATTGACGATGAAGGAGATCCATCCTTAGCATTTTAGTCCAAGTTGCTGGAAAACCCAAATTAGAAGGCCCTAAAGTATCTAGATTCCATTAAAAAGATGCTATAGTAATAGTTATATGAGTATGTCATTCATTGGATTAGTCATGTGGTATTTCCAAATGTCAGTAGGTGTTAATATGGTTAGATACATGACATTTCGTTCGTATCACCGGAATTATCTACTATCTCAACTCCATCTGCATGATAAGATTCAAATCCTCCTTATGATGAGTCATTTCACGATACCTATGGTTCCTTATCTACAAAAGTAATCACATCACCTCCATTAAGGATTGGTGAAATATAATATGATATTAGAAGGTATAAAAACAGTAAATTAATTCTCCATCTTGGAAAAATAATATACCTTCATTAAAACCTGACTACATGCTAGAATATATAGTGGAAGAGCACCTTCCTATATGAAAAACATCCAAAATGATTCAATCTACATCAGGTCATATATAAGAATCACTAGAATGACAATAATAGGAAAAAAACTAGATTAAATTTCCACCTCAGGGATATATTTCTCTTGATTGATTGGGTCCAGTAGTGGCAGATCTGCTAGATCCAATAAACTCATGTCCATGTCCACTGATACATATATGTGTTCCATTAAATGAGAGTTTATGGGACCTAAATGATCTCAATAAAATATTGAATACGATGTTTGAATAATCATGGATATATAGTGTAATTTATTACCCTTCTAACTTAGGGGTCCAGAAGAAGAACGATCAGAATATTCAGATGGTTTCATTTCATTTTCTTCATCCATTATGGAGTGGGGCCTGTTGAGGGTGTTAATGATTGAGTCATCACCTCAAAAGTATAAATATACTCCCTCATCTAAGCATGTTGATCTGGGGAACCTTCGTCATTAGCCCCCAGGACACTACAAAATTCCTCCCCCACAACCATTCCATGGGGTGTATATTTAGGGGAAGATAGGGTTGAATGATCATTAGCAGCCATCACCTATGACCATATATAAAAAAGATATCAATACAATTGTAGAGGTATTATGGAACATCAAGAGCCATAGTAGGCCTGAACACCCTACTTATTTTGTAATAAGGTAACCCTATTCATCCACAACAATATTAAGCTTTCCTGGAATGTGTATTTCTTGAACTCATGTAGAATAAAAAATATGACTTCATGGAATCACATAAACCACATCAATGCTTATGAGAAGGGACAAAACATCCATTGAGTCTTCTTCAAATGTTATGCTTTACATCACTGTTATATAAGAAAACAGACCCAAAATCACCTTTAAGAATTTATGTACTCCCCAGACAACAGCTTTAGAATGCTTCACCTTCTAGATCACCCATTTTTGAGATGTGATAGGAATCATCCGGTCACACACAACCCTTGATGTTGTGTTTGTAGATTCCTCTCTGAGAAATGGAAAAAAATTGACTTCCTTGCATGGGGATACTAGAGAATCAATCCATTTTGAAGGATATTACTTCTCAAGCCTCATATTTTATTTAGTAATTGGGGGTCTGAAGGCCTCACTTACCAAATAGGATAATTAACCACTAGGATATGTGTTAATCCAAACATCCAAATAGCCTTGGGATAAGCTTATCACTACATCATTAGGAGGAATTCATATATTTGAACCAATTTATTCTCTTTCAAACATCATCCCAAATTGGAGAGCAACCATTGGGTTTCCCTCATCCCAATCATGAATAGAGCTAGGATACCATGATTACATATAGAATAATTGGTTGCTGAACTGACATGGTGCAGACCAATAACAAATGAGGTCATAATCAATACGGGTAGAAAGGACTCCATCAATATGTTACATTATATAAGAACATTCTTCATGTTTAGACACACCATTGTCCACAAATCTCATGTTGTCACTTGTCCATATGTACTGAAGGAGAAACATTCATGAAATTACATTAAATCCCTGATTAACCAATCCTTCAATATGGATTGTCTCACCCTTTTAAGGAATTGTAGCTCAGGTTTAAAAAGAGTATCAGAGATTTCCTGAATGTTTATATACTCATAATCTCCCAAGTGAGCCCCCATCAAAACCCATAGCACATGGAAAATTCCCTAGATTCTATATGGGGATATTATGTTATATGCATGGTACAGGAGGCTGTATAGATTTACTAAGATATGGATCGTCAATCCGATGTGACCCCCTCATACATTACAGTTTCCATCGTACCATTGGAGACGCTGACTCTCAACATCATATTCATTGAAAGTAAGTACCCACATAGGGAAATTAAAATGAAACTAGCCAGATGGACTAATCGATAAACACCAGGGATAACCTCCAATCCGCAATATCTAATCTTACTGCATTCAATAGTGGGATAATATTCACTTGGTGGACTACAGGTATCCTTCATGAGTCAACCATCATATTTTGGAGCTATGGATCAATGATGGTCTTCATAATGAATTTCTCTTACCTGGTTTTGGAAGGAATGTAATCACCAAGAAGAAACCACTTTGAATGTGTTTTTTCCCTATTTTATTCATCTCTCAGTTTAATTGAGGAGTATTGTTAACATCATTCTAAGAATAATGGAGAGGACAAATCCATTATACATTCTACTGATTATAGGTACACTTCAATACTGTTCTATGTCCTATAGATTGATTCCAACCTTTTCAAATGTAAGATGTAAGGATTTCTTTTCTAGGAACCAATGACTATGAAACTTCCAATCAAATTTTTATTACAATAGTTCGATGTATAAAATAACCAAACAAACTTATATATAGTGATATTATTTACCTCTATAGGGAATTCAAAAAAAAATACATCAAACCCATAATTTCAACTCCTAGTATATTCCATAGCTTTACTCAAATTAGATTATCTAGCTATAAGTCCTTTCATATGATTGATCAGATGTCGACTACCATATTATTAAGAAATATGTATGGATTTTCTTGTCAGATACACTACCTTCACCATAACATTATGTCATCATAAATTGCATTATATGAACATCCTATTAGTACCCTTTATATATAAATTTTCCCCCTAGAGAAATGTTTTCTTATTGAAGGTTATCAATCCTCTAAATCCATGAAGTGGGTATGAACAATGATTTCGGAAGAGGGATAAAAACATCGTTGGTGAGACCAAACCCATAATGGGGAATGAATTTTGAACGAGGATATTTTGAGAATTTTTATTCCATAAATAACAATAAAATTTGTTGATATGACCCAATTAGATGATGGAAAGATGGATCCATGAATACCATTATAGCCTTTCTACAGTAAATTTCTTCTATTGCATCCTTTATTGAAACCTAGTTAGTGGGATAGTGGGTATTGTAATCCATCCTATAATAATTAAGAGGAACATGTAATACAAAGTAAAAATAAAATATTTTCTACAAAAAAAATTAATAATGATATCGGTAAGAATAGAGAATAGTGTGTGGTTCACCAAAAAAGTAAATAGATTGTGGATAAACTATTTTCTAGAAGAAGTTTATGGTGCATAAATCCCAAAAGTCACCATGAAAACCTCATGACTACCCTCCATATGGAATCACGATCGTGGGACCTGAACACAGTCATGTGAATAAAAAATAGAATTATTAGTATAAAAGTTCTCATAATTTCTTCAAGACAACAATATCCCTCATACTTGAAGTATGAAAGGATACCAAAATCAGGTTCACAGTTGAGGCAGACGAGCACCTGAACAGAATGAATATTCACGCAAGAGCACTATATGAATGGTTTTTTTGAGAATGCTTGTAGACAGGGTTCCTGATTAGGGTTAATAGAATGTTCTTGTGATGAGATAAAATATAAGTGTGATTACAAGAGTAGGAATCTGGTGGAATGAATCATATTATACCCCTCCCTATATATATATATGTCATTATACAGAATACCAAACATTACCGGGTCGACCAAACATCACAAAATGCACGGTTTCGCGACACCGTCATGGATTGTGGGAGGAATTTTATTTTATTAGAATTGAGTCCTTATCCCCACGAAAGTCGATAGTGAGGGGTGTTGGGAACTAGTTTACTCCAACAAAATAAGTAAACAAAATATTAAAATGTAAATGTGGAAGAATATGGATATTATTTTCCACATGGACCAAATAGAAGAAGGAGATGGTTGTAGATTCATAAATTGCATGGCCTCTAAAGGACTCACAATCCAGTGACCATTTCAAGGTCTCACTATGTCTCCATAAATAGTGCATAACCTATTGCATGTCCTACAGATCCCCCAGATATGAGCCCTTCCACCCCTGGAATGGACCCTCAGAAAACCAATGGCATCATGATGATATTGGAATGAGTTCCTGTAAGCCTCATGGGTTGTCATCAGCACATTCCTAAATGACCATCTGGAATCCATCTATAATAATGATAATGACATTCCAAGATTGAGACCCCTAGTAGTCAAAAATATCATTCTCCAAATCATCATTGGGATGAATAAAATCCACTAGTGATATATAGGAAGACAAGTATGTCCATGAAAAATTTTGGGAATAAATCAAGGGAGATAATGGGAAGGAGGCGAATGGTGGGTGTTGTCGTTGTTGTATAGGCGTCGTACCCTAAATGACACTGCGAGTCTTCAGGGACTCACCTGATTCACCTGATGAGATCCCTTTCGCACGTCATTGTTTCCACATAAAATTCCTCGGGAATGTAATGATATCCCATTTAGTTCTTAGAGGACAGAGAGATAGACCTATCCTCTACATTATAACACACACCTTGTAGGACCTATATTGGTCAGGTGAGATATCATGGGAATGTCATGTAACAATCCTAAACATTGCTCATGAAAACACACAAGACCTCCCAAACCATTTTCACATAAAATGGATGTCATAAAAGGGATGATGCGAGAAGGGTTTGTGGTCCCTGGATAAAATTAAACATGCCCACAATAATCCACAAGACACCACAAGACCTTGTCAACTTGTCTCCCTAGCCTCTCAAAAGTCCCATGGCTTATCAGCCTCACCGCATGAGAGTCCTCAAGCTTATACAAAAAAGTATACAACACCAAATGGAAAAATGAATATATTTTCAATGAAATAATCACTTATCACCATGAAACCATCATTGTTCACGTGTCACAACATCAGAAAAAAGAATAAATATTGTCAATAACACTCATGGAATACTGTATGAATCACAACCTTTGTGACATAAAATAAATAATTTACAATGGTAGGAGGCATGAGGTCCTCCCAGTTTTCGAATAGTATTCGAAACACCCAGTTCACCCAAATTACAGTCCATATAAGACCCCAAAATAGACTATAATTCACTCACAAGACTCAGATAATTGTCATCGAGCATCTCACGGATGCCTCCCAACAGTAACCCGAATCATAAGATGATTATTCTTCATGTCAACCTAAATACGTGGAAATACTTATATAGAACAAAAGGATCAAAAAGTCATAAATAATCATAAGTAAATCAATAATGTAAGATAATATCATTGATTAGAAATTTAGCGATGTGGTTAAAGTGGTTCCCAATGAGGACTCATGAAATCGCATGGTGTCAGGCCCCTTCAACAAATCTAGCCTGAAATGACACAAGATATGCCTTACAAAATAGAGAGTATCGAGGGAGTTGAGGCCTATAAATCCCCCACCCTAGTTCAAAAAATTAACAGCCTACTAAATGAATGAAACTCTCAAGAAGGAATGTTTCATGCATCGAAGTGAATTTCTCAGAGCAACAAATCTTGTGAATGGAAAACCTTCTTTCATGTAATACACTGTTGAACATCCAGATTAGTCATGAACTAGGCATAAATAACATCATGTGATCATTCATATATCACTTGATGGATCTCTAGTACGTTAAGTGACGAACATCCTGAAAGCCTATTTGATCACTTGAGACTCATGAAAAACTAACACTAAACAAAACTAAGGCATTCACAATACAAGGGTTTGAAACAAGATCAAATTAAGATAGCTTATTTGAAGGAAATTCAAACTGACCATCATGTGTTTCATGTGTTTCCTTAAAAAGACACATGACGGCGCCAGGACACATCACCCTAAACTCATGACACTACTTCAAAATGATATATATATATCACTTGAAATACTCTAGACATATTAGAAAAAGAATCAAAGTTCCCCCATAGAATCTAGTTTGTTCTGATGAACCCCATGGTTCCACCAATAAATAGATCGGACAAACTATAGATACATCACAAAAATAATATAATAGAGTTTTCTTATGTGACATGACTCTCATGAATGCCTTTGGGAATGAGGAAACGGATCACGTAGCACCCTTTGGGTAAGCCACCTAAGACACAAGACACCCTCCAGCCATGTTGGCATGTCCTCATAATGTCTCTTTGAATTGTCATTCAAGATATTTCAAGTCATTTGGATTGTGCTGCATCGTCTCTTTTCACACCCTACAGATGTGTCTGCATGATCCTATGATGGATCCAAGGACATCCCAAATGTGTCCTGTGACACCCTCTATGTGTGTCAGGTCAGGTCACATGATGGCTCCCATGACATGCCAGCTCATTCATGCGACACCCTCCAAATTTGTGGCCCATGGAACAAGTTAGCCTTAGTGTGTAAATCCTTACATAAATATAAATATGAAGACTTTGATTAATGTCATATTAGGACACATGGGACACCATTAACAATGGTTAGAGAACCATATTGATCATTCAGGGAAGGATCAACATATGATTCAATTTTTAAAATCATTGAAATTGATTACTTTATCTCTCTTGTTTATCAAAAATGAACAAGGCTCATGTGGGCATAGGAGTTCCAATGATCATATCATCTGCACTATAAACCCTCACACTAGTATATGAAAGACTCAGTGTGTAATAACCTACATAATGGGGACTATGACGACCCAAATTCTTTGCATATTTCGGATACATAAATCACCTCTCCCTATAGTCTTAGCTGCATATTGTTCATCCATAGATAGACCAACGTATTAGTCCCTTGTTTAAAGCAATAACATGGATCAATCAATATACCTTTTTTCTCATAACGAGAAACACTATGGTGGGATTTAAAAATTTATTGGGTCATGTCATTTTCACGATACATCACAGGACTACGAGGGACACCATATTATTATGAGACCAAACAATCCTAAAACCCCAAAGACAACCATAAGACCTTCGAATAAGATCATCCACCTTAGAATATTAGGAAGTAATGGGATAATCAAACAATGATGAATCTGATTCTGACCATACTTTGTATATGTAGGATTCATTATAAAGGTTCATGATTCATTCCTAACACCCCGAGGACTATCCCAGTACTCAAGTCACATACATGTACATCATAAGGATAATCATATATTCCCCCTGATTCTCAAACTAAACATAGCTCATTTGGGTATAGGGAGAAGTTATTGAACAACTCATTAGGAACTATGAAAAATGACCATATATAAGGGAATATACATTAGGGAAAATCCCACGTTTATCAACAAACTAAATGGGTTTTGATTCCTATAATATTTTAGGACATGTAGGAAAGTAGAAATGGCTCAATCACCTCCCCAGTATATTAATTGCCTCCTCGTATAGTGGTGAATTCCACGGTATTTGGTCATATGACTTCGACACATAAATCATTTATCTAGAAATCCTAAAACGGATGAATAACCTGGGATACATACATATGGTTATGTTAATGAGACTTACATTCATCTTCTAAAAATGGAACGAATAGAGAAAACTATTTTTTAGGTCAGTTGATCCCATATTCGGACTACGAAATAGTCCATGTACATATCTTAAATTTTATATAGAGTCATAGAGTATGAAATAATTCCCCCCAAAGGGTGTGGTGAGCCTAACCACCCTTTCTCTTGACCAATGTGAGTACCCATGTGTCACTGGGCTGAATAACCTAGATTCCCTCCATCCTTTTCAAGGTAGGTCTGTACCCAACTATAGATGGCGGAACCATTGAGAGATTCCTAGAAAATGAGATAATGGTCTTCCAATGAGGATAACCTTTCATTCCACATAATCATAACACAATAATAATATAACCAATAAATCTATACAATGTTTATTAATAAATGATTTAAAATTTTGTTATCTATATGTCATAAAAATCATTTATCAAAAATTCAATTCTATATTTAATGTTATTATTTTATATTTTAAGATACAGTAGGAAAGAAATTAACAAATAATTCTCGCAGGTATAGACAACTAGTCTTAAAAAATTTATAATTTATTATGAATCATCATGTAAAAATTTAAATAATGATCAATTTGGTGTAAATTTATTAAAAAAAATAGACTTTAATGTGAATATTTAAAAATATATAGTTTGTTTGTCAGTGATATGATTTATAATATCATTAATACATAAAATTTATTTGATATATTTTAATGAAAATTCATTATGTGAAATGTATTTAATGAGTAATATAATTTTTTAAAAATAGTTATAATAATTAAAAATACAATAAGTAAATTTCCAAATAATAATTCATATTTTAATATATTTAAAACAATTTTTGATTCATTAGTATAAATAAAATAGTTAAAAATGAGTAAATATAGAAACTGTAAAGGTTATATGTTCTATATCAAATCAGTGAGCTTGAGGTCCCTTCAAAAAAATTAATAAACATCATTAATAGTTAAATAGTTTCACATGAATATGGGGGTAACCTCCTAGTGATATTTTATTAACAGATATAGTTGTATGATGCTCATGGGTGTATAATGATTTATCAATATATGGTGTTCGACGGACCATTAGATAAGGGAAGTAGAATTATGTCATATAAACTCTCCACATGTTGTTGATTTAAATTTATATTGATGAATCACTAATGATTGGGGGAAGTTGGTGAATGTTGGATTTTAAAGAAAACCCTCTTGATGTAAATTCAGAAATTAGAGCTATGATTTTATATATTGAATACATAGTTAAAATGGAATTTTTTATACATTGAGTGTTTGAAAACTCTTATAACTACCATTTTAAATTTTGATGTAGTTAGTCAGTGAAAATCATATCAGATACTTATAATTCCTATTTTTATTATATAATAATTTCATGTTTTCTACAAGTATTTTTGAGATTTATTTATCAAATAAATTACCATTAACGAGTTATAGGATCATTGGAGTTGAGTGATGGAGAAAACCTAAAAAAATTATGATTTAATGCTTGTCTATGTACCGTGGTTGTTGTAACATATTATGGATGTGTAAATGATGACATTTGAAAATATAATAATGGACCCCATTTTTTGGGAATGTTGTTTTTTCTTTGATGTAATAATGTATAATATTAGGCACACCATATGAAATCATATTTCATAATTATTATTTTTTATAAAGAGTTTTATAGATTGGTTATATTGTAACAATGTGGATGTGAGTTTTTGTTGTGTTTATAATTTCTAAATAAAAATTTTCACAACAAAATTCCATTATAACACCCTGAAACCTATCATGTCGCAAAATAGGTTAAAATGTTAAAACAAATTATGTAATTTATTATTTTTGATGTTTAGGATATTTTTGGGGGAAAGACACATTTTCTACTAGGAGTAAGAATAAAGTATTGGATGTGGAATATTTAATAGGGTTATTGAAACACTATGATATATGAGTGTCATTCAATGATGTGTGATTATAATATGAAAACTAGGAAAAATAACTGTGATAATTTGACCACAAAATGATCATGCATTATATTATATACATGTCTCACTAAGATAAGAAAAAGCATAGATATTGGGTTTTGATATAGAGGTTTCATTTTATTTTACTACTAATGTTAGTCTATGACCACACTATATCCATGTGATTTTTTGTCATTGTGAGAATTTGGATATGAATTAATTTTTCATCTGTATGATTGATTTTATAATCATCTTTGAGGATCAGGATATGGTGTTATAAAAAACTCATTTATTGGTTTTTTATTATTAAGATACATATGATTTACTCAGTACCTATGTGAGATCATGTGTTATAGCCATATAATATTAGTAACAATATAAGGGAAAGATTGGCCTTTTCATACCTCAATGGAATGCACTATGAAGTAAATCTAGGATGGAAATTTTTAACATGAAGTTGAGTTCCACATATTGATGTCCTAGAGTGTGTGATATTTGGTTATGCAAGGATTTTTGTCCCACTTCAAGACCAAAAAACCATTCCAATGTTTGTTGGGGATGATGGGTTTTACGAAATGACCATGGTGGTCCCTAAATCTAGATGAAGAAGTGTTCTTAGTTAATTAATTAAATCAAATTTCATTTTTAAAAAATTATAAATGTTATCCTATAAATTTATCAATTCTTGATCTTCCAAATCTATTCATTATTTATTTTCACTTCTTAGAGAGAAATCCTATGTTCTATAATGGAATTGGATTTTTTTGTTCCATTTGTCACATAATGTGGATTATACAAATATTCTTGTGTCTTCCATCATTTTTATCATCAATTTATACACTTATACCAATTATGGATGCTTAAACGAATTTTAAGGGACATTGTCTATTGTCTTGCTTGCATCTATTTTGGATGAATTGGAAAATAAATATTGATGTGAGACATCCACTGAGATTAATTTTTTCTTTCTACCACTAATAACTATATCATTTTCTATGTGTGTGACATGTGAATCCAAGATGACATAACATATAGTTGACATAAAAAATAAATTTTATTTTTATTTATTTTACTCTTGTGGGAATAATTTTTTTGAGTCATGAGTTGTTTTCTAAAAACCATTGAGCCTAAATTTTTTTCCAATAGTGTGTCAAAACATAAATTATTGAAATAGAGAATTTTTGATTTATCCCATGGGTTCCCATAAAATAAAATTATATTTAGTAAGATGATCATATAATCCTCGAGATGATTTCAAGGATTATATTATGTTGAATGTGTTAAATGTCATGGAGGTAACCCAATGAGAACAAGGGATTGGATCATGGATGAATGTGTGACAAATTTATTAAGACCCCCATTTGATTTTTTACAGAGATTGATAACCACGTGAAAACCCAGAAAATGTTATGAATGGAAATCATTGGGAACTGGCTTGTAAAAAATATGATATGTATATTGTGTGGTTAATTCATAAATTATAAACTATATACGAAATGGTTGACGGGTTGTGTGTTTTCCAAAGCATGTGGTGATGTTCTAGAATGGGTTGTATAGTGAGGCATTATCAATCCCATGGTGTATATTTTTATGAAATGGTTTTTGGGTGGGGTATTATTCACTCAGGGTGGAAATATATATGAAATGGTTATAGGGAAAGATAATTACACTCCATTGGGTGGTGATATATCCTCTTTATATTCATTGTCAACTCCCTAGAGTTGGTTTGGTAGATCAATGGGGTCATTGTGGATTGTTTTCAGTGATTATCTATTTGGAATACTAACACAGATGTGCTAAGATTATTTTTATCTGGGTGCAATATTCTCTATAAAAAATGTATAATTTCATGATAACATTTGGGATATGATATAATAACTATTGAATGGGAAATATTATTTTGAGGTTGAATCATCTTCTTAATGATCATATTTCCTATATATAGATTTTCTAAAAAAATTATTACATACTCATGAATCCCAATATGAATTTCATATTTATGGCCATCAATTAATTAGATCACCTACTACCTTATAATGGTGAGAAAAATTATCCTAGATTAGTTGATTTTTATTTTTGATTTAGCCTTGAGTTGTTTTTCTTAATCATTAATCTATTTTCTTATGTGGGATTCTTATGATCATCAAATAATTGGGTGAAGAATATTTATTTAAATCCAGAAAAAAGTAAATTTTATCTTCTATATTAAATTCCATGATGGAATCTTATATTTATCACATAATGCATCATCTGATCCACACATATGAAATCTTATTTTCGTCCCATTAGTGATATTATTTAAATAACATGTGCTATATTATTATTATCACAAAATTAATCCAATTGTTGTAAAATAAAGAATCATACTCCCAAAAAATGGGTAGTATTTTTCTCATCACATAATGAATCATATTCTCATAGTATAGGGAATTATATTCTTATCACATAAGTCATAATATTCTCATCACATATATAATCCTATGAAATCCCAATTTTATTATAATCCATAATTCAAGATTTATTAAACAACGATAACAACATTACAATCCTAGAATATCATGAGTATTGGAGTCTGAGAAATATTCTACATTGTATATTGTCCTAATATATGAGTACAACAACATTTTTATAAACATGAAGACATTGATTTAATATCCATCAATCTCTTTATACTACATGTGGTAACCAGAGGTGGTATAAAAGAAAAGGATGAGCAGTAAATCCCAGTATATGACTTATCGAAGAATAACATGATGAATGTAATAAATTTTATTAATAATAATTGTCATGGTCGTATAAAATTGTATAGATTCATAAACATGATCGTCAAACTGAGATATATGATGACAATATCATGGAAACATACAAATATTTCATCAATATAAAACATGAAATAATCAACATAAGTGCAGGATAAACACCAATAAAACATAATATTTTTTTCATAGAATAACCTTACATGTACCATACATGGAATATCATGATATTAAAAGATTACCCAAAGCATTGGAGGGGTATAATATTTTCGTCCCACCCATCACATTAATATCATGCACATGAATTTGTGTTTTGTATAGATCACACAAAATTAGAATTCATTTCATTAATTTTGACCCCATGATTATTGATTGCATGATACACAAATGGGAGTCCCCAATGTATTATGGTTACAACTCAATAAATATCCATGAGATTAAATAGAGAATAGTATTCACTACACAAATTTTTGGAATGGAAAATCATACAATAATTTTGGCTGCATAACTGGCATACATATAATTTGTGTGGGGGATGAATAAGAGTTAGTGGTGGAATCTCATTATGTGATATTCATAATAATTGTAACAATATTTGTAAAAATAATCAATTCTAGATATTAGAAATCAACAGGGCTTAGTACAATGAACATACATGAGATAAAAATATGTGAAAGTCCCATACCTTGAGTGTGTTCTTCTAAAATATTGCGAGGAGAATCAAAAAATCTATTAAAAACATTGTAGGTATATATATATATATTAGTAGAGTAAATTCATTAATAGTGTTTTATTAGTGATGATTAGTTGGAGTATGGGGTATTTATATAAAAATAAGGGGAATTCTTTATTAATCAAAAAACAGGGTTTTTGGACTCTATATGATTTAATAATAAAAAACAACCCTAATGATTATCTTTACCAATAGTTTATTCCATATAGTAGTTGTTTTCAATATCTTATATGCCCATGAAACCGAATCCCTAATATTGTACCATTTTTTATGTTGAAGGGATTTATGCTTATAAAAAATAGATATAAAAATGTAAAACATCATATATACTTTCTAGGATTTATTAAGGAATAACATAAATAATCAAATGAAAAAAATATATTTTAAATTTTTAAAAATTGTTTTTATGGATTGATTTTATGTAATTAATTTTTTAATTTTTTTTCCATTACGATGTCATGATACAAAAAATACCTTTCAGAATTTTATTTCAACCAAATAATTTGACCATATTAGAAAAATTTGAGGAAATTATAATTGAAAAATGTCAATGTTCTGATATGAGAAATAAAATTATTCTATAAAAACAATTAAATAAATTTTTAAAAATTAACTTTTTAAAAAATATATATATATTTACTAAAAAATATTTGTTATAAGATACTATCAACTTTCTGAACAATATAAAATTAACCTTGTTTATCATATAAATATATAAGCCTTTATATTTTAAAAATTATTATATAATGAGAATATTTTAATAAAATATATTATAAATAAAATAATATTTTGTTTTTCAAAATTTTACCATAATTTGAAACTAAATATATCCCATAAATACAATTTTTATTTCTCTAAGTTAAAATATAACTTTTATTAAAATCATATCACAAACAATGAAAAATTAATAACAATAAGGGTGTTATATAATAATTATTTCATTTAAACTAAGATATATTAATTCATAATTCCACAGTATAGATATATAACCACATATTACAAATTTCTATTCCCTATGTGTAAGATGTGCTATGGGGGTTCTTTCTTGGGTTTGTTCAGAGAACATGGTTTAGGTCATTATCTCAAAAAACATTATTTGTTCTCATATATGGTTTCGTTCATTTCATAGATGTTGAATTTATTCTTGGTTTTGGTGGATGGAAAATATTAGTTATACCTTATTCATTATAATCTCTGATTAATGTGATTTATTGGGTATGATCACGTGGTTTGAGGCCATCGCTCCTTCCGTCTTGAAAAATAATGCATTATAATAACCCATGTTATATATTAATTATTATTGTCAATGTAAAAAAGACAATATTATCAATATTTACACTTGTTATAGGAATATTAATTCTGATATTCTAAATTTATAATTATTCAAAAATATTAAATTTAGGTCATTGGTCTTCCAATACTATAGGGAATTTAATCAATAAAAAAGGTAATTTCATTTATAAGAGTTCAGTTAGTTACACATCATATTCTCATAGAATAAGAACGGATGGGTATTATAAACGCATCTCATAGGTATTCCTCATGTATTTACAATATGGAATCTATTGATTTCAATCTAAGGATGGCCAATTACAATTCCCAAATATAAACATACATATTTAAATGTTAGGTGGGTATGGTCATGGATTATTGTATAGTTGGGACCCCCAAGGTTTAATTTCAATTTGGTAGTCATCTAGGAATGTCATAAAGATTCAGAGATACATCCTATAAAGGTGGACATGGGTTGATTTTTGAGGTGTTATTGATTCATTAAAAAATAAATCTTGTTGATCCAACTGACTACAAGAAAATTATAATGACAAATAAATTTAATGGAAGGAATTGCTGTTAAAATCCAAAAAATTGACAAAAAAATAAACTCAATAGTTGATTGAAATATATAGTGAATGTTAAAATAGAAAATATAAAACAGCTATATGAATATAAAATATAAAATTTATGAAAAAGGGATTAGATTTTAACATGTGATGATTGTTGGATTACTTGGGTAATCTGAATTGAGGAAATGATTTCTCTTATACGTTTAATGTCAATTATAGTTGTTAAAATCTAAGAATAATGGGATTTTCATTTCATAGTTTTCTCTTATATATCATTTTTTCAATTAAATACCATAATAATTGATTTTCCAATACAATCAGGGAATGGATGGTTCCTTATTAGAGAATAATATCGTTCAAATATTTCTAATATTATTAAATTGGTTAGTTCATCTAACAAAACTTATATATTTCTCATCACATATCGAAACATGGGGTAGTTGTGAAATTTATTTTGTAGATGAATATAAAATTACTACATATAATAGGAAAATATCACTACTTCCACTCAAGTAATTCCCACCTCAATATGTCAATATATAAGTGATTTTAGAATAATTCTCTCACTGAGGAATATTTATATTCTCTAACATAAATATATATATTTTTTATTACAGAATACTAAAACAATATGTTGTAGAGAATACCAATTATAGAAAATATATAACCTAAAATATATGAGCCCAATTGTAATACTTTTTTTATTATTTTATATGTAATCCCCTAAAAAAATTATCAATACACATTCATAATAGTAGAAAAATAAAATCCTAGAAAATTTTAATTATTAACATAAAAATCCAAAAAATATCAAAAAAAATTGAAAATATATTTATCATTAAGATGTCACAATAATAATCACATGTTTTAAATAGTTAAATATATAAAAATTAAATAAAATATCGTTTACTTAATTTAGCATAAAAAATACAACATTTTATTTAAAAATATCAATTACCCCATTTCTATTCAAATTTTTTGATATTTAAATATTTTATAAAATTAAATAACATTATAAGATAAAAAACCAAGATTTAATTAAAACAATTTGGAGAAATTGTATCAAAATAAACCCAAATCAAATTTTCCCACTCTTAATGAATTAATTATCCTCAACAAATCAATTAAACAAATTCAATGAGTGAAAAGTAATATCATTGATGAATGAATTTTAATTCCAACAAACTATTGATTTTTATAAGTGATATACAACATAATCAATTTCTAATAAAAATGGATTATTTTTCACTAAAAAAGTAAAGGTTTTATAAATAATATTATTTATTATTTTAATAAAACAAATTGAATTTAAAAATACAAAAAATATTTTAGGCATTTTAATTTTACTTTAATTTGATCTAGTGAAGTTTTGATTTTCTACTAAGTGAACAGTCAAAGTCCCAACTTTTATTTTAAATAAAAAACTAATGGATGAGTTTTTTTAATAAAAAATTGAAATCATACTATACTCATCCAGTATATTCAAATAATTCTATCTCAACTAGTATTATAAGTTCATTTTTAGTTCATTTGAATTCATAGTTTATTAATATAAATATAATCGAGATGTTCAAATTCAATCAAAAAATTAAAAAATACTTATTAATTTTTTATAAAACAATGAGATATGAAAATATGTTACCCATTTAAGTAAATTTTGTATTATAATTGATTAAAAATATCAAGGAAGAGAAAAAAAATGTTTTTGTAAAAAAGAAATCATCCATGTAATAAAATGTATATGAAAATGTTTAATTTGTATGAATTTTAAGTTTACATTTATTTATACATTGAAAGCAATATTCTGTACAATACAATTCCACTTACCCATATATAATATCAATCCTTGAAAATACTATTGAACTTTAATGTGGGATAATGATTAATAAATTTTGAATTATATTTTATAAAATAAACTATGAAAAAAAATGATGATGGCCATTTCCGTGTTTAAAACACCTTGTATTCCTTTTGTTAAAACACCACTAAAAAATAAATTAGAATATAGATGAATTTTATTTTTGAAAAAATAAATGAATTTTCAATTATTCTTATAAAAATTTATTGTTTCACTTTTTTTCTAGCAAGAATCTTCACATTCAGTCCCAGGAAAATTTCATGTCCCAAATAAAGTAATTTATTTAAAATTGAGAATTATATACAAAAAAATTATTTATATAAAATAATTAAATAATGTTTTTTACCAATTTTCATAATTATTGTAATTTTTAGAAAAAAAATACACATTTTTAGATTCAATATATGAAAACAAAAAATATAACTGTCTACCAAAATTATAATAAACTGTAACTATAAGACTAATCTCTTCAAAAATTAAATTATTTAAAATAATGATGATTATAATTAGTTTGAAAACCTAACTAAATTTTTTGGCTGTAATTTTTTTCAACACCAATACATCATTGACCATCTCCATGCCAAGATAACACATGACCTCATTTACTCCTCCAATTACATGAAGTTAACATCATGCAATGATGAATAAAGGGAATCAGTGGAAGACTATTCCATTGATACAAGGAGACATGAAATTATAACATTTTAATTTATAAATAATAAATTTACCAATAACTATTGACTTAATAATTATCATATTATTATAAACATATATAATAAATATCATCGCATGTAGTAAAAAAAGTAATTTCAAATATATAAATCAATATATTGACTAATGGAAAACTATATATGTCATCTCGTTTCAGTTACATCATTTAATTTGATAATGTTACTTATATAATTCACAACCATCCATTATATGACCATTTTAATTTCACAATCCATGTATAACAAATCCACAAGAACACAAAAAATATATAAGTTCGGTGTGACTATGAAACTCAATTATGCACCACTAAAAACCATTAAAATTAGTGAATATGATATAATGGTGCATTCCATTAAAGTAATAAAATTAAAAATAAGGAAAATATATAATTAAAGAAAAATATATAATTCAATTCCTCAAATACATTCCGTATGTCATTCATCTCCATAATAAATGGAATATAAATCAACCACCTGACATATCCCCCTTGATGGGAGAGTATGAAAACATATCTCACACATCTTTCATAAAAACATATGATACTTCCCATCATCCAAATGTATCAAAAATCACTCTTGTGGGAGAGTCTATATGTTTTTACTGTTCATCTAAACTATATATGATAGAAAAATTGTATATATGATACAAGATAAAAATGATGAATAAAAAAGACATCCAATAAAAAAAGTACTACAATATTCATAAACCATAAACAAGAAAAAAATGATCTTAAGGATAAAAAATCATCCCCCTTGTGATTAATCATCAATCATATGTATCATTAGGCTACACACATTACAACAATATTGAAATGGTTTTATATATGACATGTGACAAATACAAGGTTTGTCAACCTAATGTGTGACAATGACTCAATTTTAAGGGTCACATGCAGAGATTAAAATAACAATCATATCCTATAACCATTATAAACATGAAATTATTTTGAATTATAGGATTGTGTTTTAATAAAATCGTCACTCAAGAGTATATGTAAAAATAACTATTAGCCGATATGATCCACTCCTGATAACAATTTATGTTTCCTCTTTTCGTACATGGTAATTCCCGGAATCGGGGTGTTGATTTAAATAATGATAAATAAATAATTCATTAAACCCTGTCAAATCCCAAAAGTCCAATAAATATATAAATGCTATAATTATGTTTTTCTATGGATTAGATAATAGAATTGTTTTAGATTAAGATAAAACTTACCAGATTTGTAACACGGTCAGGAACCATTGTTTGGGTGTCCAACAAAGGAGTCTAAAGGGAAGGAGAACAATCCCAAACACCGAGAGAGGGATACTAGGTATTTGGGATCGAATAGGTCATGATAAAATGATATTTTATTAGTTTAACACAAGAAATTAAAACGTATCTATAATATCACCATGAATACAGGGCATCAAATATTGACATCGGTGCACTGGTGGATTCATGGAAGGATAGATTCTTCTTATGGCACCACTGACAGGCTGGTGACCTCCACCATCTAGTCAGTGGTCACATGGTAGAACATGTTCTATAGAGATACAACACCAATTGGTCTCATGAGATAATTTATCTACTTTAAGTTTTACAATACCCCCAACCAATCCCTTTTCCTATTCAGGATTCCTAAACACCTCTAACCGGTCCTGAAAAAAATCAAAAATCAAAATTATTTTCTCAATATTAAATGATGAATATATTATATATAGGGTGTCACAATTATTCCCATATTATTTATTATTTTCTTAGATATGTATCTCCATGTTTTTTTGAAAAAAAATAGACCACTATGTCAGAATTCCAATCTATTACTATCACCTATCGTCCTAAATTTATATGATATACCATATAACTAGAAAAAACTAGATTAGACATCCCTTTCCTAACATTATAAATTGGCTTCACAATTTTAATGGGATTATCCACAAATTATAAATCATAATCCAACTCAATATATTTTTTTTCGGGAACATGCACTTGAACGAGTACACACTCCCAATGTTGAGACACATGAAACACATTGTGAAAACCTTGATACCATGGAGGAAACTCCAAATGATATGACACATTTCAGATGCATTAAATGATATCAAATGGAAAAAAATTACATTGTTATATTGTCATTTTCCTCATCATATAATTATACGTGAATATAGTAGAAACCCACATGTAGGTCTTACTGTCTACAGTGAACTTCAAAGGTCATGTGAAAATGTTGATATAAGACCACAATATGTCCTGATATATAAAATGACATTTACAACTCAAATGAATCCTCCCCAAGGTCACTAACACAAAAGTTGTTCCAAAAACTGAACATTAACCTTCACAATGACATCATAGTGGTTAGAAAACATTCATCCATAAAATTCCTTAAATAAAGCCATAAGAATCATATAATGGTAGTTCTTATAGGTTAATATCACTAGATCCAAGTGATTCACTAATGATCCTTTCAAATCACGAATATAAACTAAAATCCAATCTTCTATTCTTCAAATCACTCTCTTGGACTACACGTGGGTCTGGGCATGGAATGTTGTAGCCAGTCTAAACTATGCCTCTATCACCATTTGTAAACCCAAGGAAAAATATGATGGGAACTATGAACCTATTTAAAATACTATACATTAAGGCACTCGAGGTGATGAATGGTTGCAGAAAAATTGATCTTGAATATGTCATCCATTGAGTAAGTCTTCTAGATTTTAAATAACTGGGTACATTGATCAAATGATACACTTCAACCCAAATGGTGTACCAAACCCTTAGAGTACTTCGAATCCCTCTCATAATATCCATATTTACCCCATACCACTTCCACATAAGAACTATAAATTAATGTATTACTCTCTATGTCATTTATGATAAAAAATGATCCTATAAAATTTATGAAAATGTGAGAAAAATCCATTGACATGTCTTTTATGTCACACCACCAAATCTATCATTTTTATATTGTGATACTCTTTTTTTGAACATGGGTGAATAACCCACAATAAATAATGTGTGTCTCTCATCCGCTAATCTCTCATAAAATATGAAACTATGATTGTTCCATAGTTTATAAGTACCCCATGCTCTTGAAAATACCGGCATATGATGAAAATATTTTATTCCATACTATAATTCATTTTGACCCACATTTAATGAAGATCATAACCAAAATTCATTCCACCATTGAAGACATATCAATATATTTTCAAAATCTACTACCCTCAATCATTATTTATAAAAAATATGTATTATATGAAGAAATACATGGTCTTCCACCCTGCTTATAACATTAACTCTTAAAATTACCATGTTTTAGTTCTCATTGCATCATTAGAAACATTTCCATTCCCCCGAGCATAATACTTCTCAATGTTGGACATCTGTAATTATTTTATCAAAGGCATATATGATGACTCATATCACATTGGGTGAATAATATTACATAGACTCCTCCATTTCATAAATATGATTAATAACATAACTAAAAGTTAGTGTTTCTAACATTATTATGCATGAACAATAAACCCTAACACTATGTTTTGAGTTCGGTAGTTTCACTCAAGGGATAGTAACTGACATGAAAGACAAGTAACTACCTTACCATGCTGCATCAAAACAGATCCATAGATAATTCCATATGAATAAAAATATAGTATAAAACCATTTAAATTCCCTATAAGATTCAATATCTATGTTGAATTCAAAATTATCATTTTCTCCACGAATTACTCTTCACACTGATTAACATATTCTGTCTTGACTCCTTTTTTGGTGAGAGTGGTCATAAACATAGCTAGTAGATAAATGTATTAAATTAACCCTGGGTGGTACCCAAAACATTTGATAATATTTTCAATATAAAATATTTTTGAGGCCATAACAAGGACCTAAATATATCTACCCATTATATAACAACTAATATTACAACATACTAAATAATGTTCCCCTTAAATTCTCCACATGAATCCAAAAATGTCACACTGAATACATTTCTTAAAGATCATTTCCTAAAAAATACTCAATATAATCTAAATGTATGTAGGATGTGATTCCAAATCATGGGAATATAGAAATACGGTATTAACAATCAAAATGACAAAGGAGTCCATGTATTTGTGAAATATCATGTGAATGAGATACATAGACACTATTGGATTTCTTGTTAGTCCAACAGGCATAAAAAGTAGACAATAATAACTAAGCCTACTACTAAAAAGTATCATTTGTATGTATTGTTATTTTAAATGAACCAGATGGTATCAATAATAATAAAAAATCCATGTGAATCATTAGGATACAATCAAATTATTATAAACTCCTTAATTTTTTTAAAAAAAATTGATGCACCCCACCTAGGAGCAACTAAACTGGTGCTTGGTGTGGGGGGACACAAAACCCTAGGAACATATCCACTTATAACAAAAGGTGGTTGACTACTATCAAGGCTATTGTTTGGTGGTGTGTAAGAGTTTATACACTCTAGTGATAATAATTATATAGTGCATAATAACCTAACTATGGAATAACTTAATGAAACAGAACTAACAATTACATGAAATAGAATTTATAATTATTAAATTAAAACCTTCTATAAATATTTGATAATATGACAATATTATGAAAGTCATAAAAATGGGACATGAAAGGTCACCCAAGGTAGATGATATCAGTATGTAATCAAAATCCAAAAGATAACTTTATATCACCATAGATAAACTTCATGGTTCACTGAAATACATCCCTTTAACATTTTATATATCCACGATCAATAATATCTTTCCTGAAAGCTTGATACCTTACCTCATCACATAGACATAATTTATGTATGAATCATAAGGTTTTTTGTACTTCCTTTGAATATGATCTCTGTAGGCCACCACCAACATGTATCAATTTTATATCCATATTAATATAAGAGTGTAGATAAAAAAAATAAGTTGCATAAACCCACATATGAACTACAAAAAAAACCTTCCATATGATCAATACACTCATGGAATTGTTTAACATCTTCAATCAATGATAGAGTGGAGTGATGTATATTTTTTCATTAATATTGAAGGAACATCAGTCTGACATCCTTATAAATGTCTCCTGGAATATCTCACCTACCACTAACACTTTTAAATCATTGCATATAAAACAGTAATCCCAACATCACACCCTAATATCATATCACTAGACCCTCAGACATATACATAAAAAATAATAATACTATTATTATCATATTGTCTAAAGAGGCTAAAATATATATACTTCCATAATCATGTCACAACTAACTAAATATCACTAGAAGTGTCACCTTCATCCCATTGTATCACACCATCGACTGCGTATTTCTATGATGATCTCATCCAATATAATAGTTGAACATTGCCCTCGACATTCTACAAATTCATTGAACTCCTCCACCCCCATAGCGTGGAAATAACTACTTCCATGAATAATAATTCTATATAAAAAAATGCTTCAGTTCAATCATCCATCAAATGCAAGTGGAAATTTCCCACATTCTTATGACACACCATCTGGTGAAATTTTTTCTCCATATGTGAACCCCATTGTGGAAAAAATGTCAAGTTTCATCAATAAATACATCGACCTAACTAAACTCATCAACATAATCTTATAGATCAACTTCACCCCATGTAACTTCCACCAAAACCATCACATTTTCATTAAATTCAGTTATCACATGACAATTAAAATAATTTAATCAATTGATACATCTTTAGATACAGATTTGGAATTCCAGTTTGACACATATCCTATCATTCTAGTCTCAGTATACATGATAAACATTGAATCGGCCATTGAATTATTCCAATAATAACAATCAAATTAAATAATAAATAAAAATGATAATAGAGAGACCACCCCCTCATTAATATTTTCAAATGCCTCCCATCGAATTCGTATAAACATGATATTATTAGGGATATATAAATTTATGCATGCATAAGTTCTATCAACGAATGTCCAATAACTAATTCATGATTTTACAAGAAAAAATAAATACACATTTAGAAAAAATAATTTTTTTTAACATAATCATATATGGAAGTATAATTCCAAAAATTGTGAGATAGTAATAATTGATGTAAGAAGACTAGTTTTCTTATCACTATCTATCTAACACACCTTATGGAACTCGAATCATATTTCGAATGGAGGATATCCATAAAAAAAAATTTTGTGGAAGAAGGGAGAACCCAGAAAAATTATTCAAGAAGAGGATATAAAAAATGTGGGGTTGGTTAAAAGAGATAGGGATTATATCATAATATCAACCCTTATAATTATGTGCATTGATTTCCCTCATAGTTATGAAAAATTGGGATCCAACCATGAACACTCAATTCCTAAATGGATCTATATGAATGGGATCAGGGAATAGCATGAAAAATATTGAACATCCCATGTGGATTATCTATGAAATTTATGGATGTTTCCTCACATGGAGATTAACCCTAGAGTGTATGGTTCCTCAATCTAGGTGAGACACCTTATATGGAAATACTGTTGAATATCACGGTTTGGAATAACAATTTTCTAACAAAGTGCCTCCCCATATTCATTGAAAAACTGGCGTTTTAAGGCTCAAAACACTCAAAACCAAAAAAAAACATCCATGACACTTACTAGGTATAATTTCATATGCATAAAAATATATTAATATGTTATAATATTTATAATTATTTTAGATACCATAAATGAATGGACACCCATCCTCCATCCAAATTTTTTCCCTCAGAATATTGACCTATTCGAAAACCTAGGATTTTAAAACATCGCCACATTCTGATATCTCATACCAGATATACATGGACATTCCTTGAAATGTGATGAATATTTTCCATCCCAGTTACATTACCACATACTACCCCAGTCAAATACTCCTGGATAATTAATTTTGTGTCACTCATATCTATTGGAATTACCTACTTGTTCAATTCCTATCCAAAAAATAAATAATTTCTATGTCCCCACCATCTATACACTATATATACATGTCGAAAATGAAATAACCTCATTATTTCACCATATATTATTCTTAACCATAACACCATCATAGATTAAACCCACAAGGGACAACATCAAAACTAATTCCCAAATGATACCACCTATGATCATATTTCCAATTGAGACACGAAATAATATATATATGTGTGTGTAAATCAAGCTATATATCATGAATCATATGCATCTAATATAAACCACGAAAAATTATTATTGACCAAATATTAACCAACTCCATTTTTAAATAATCTATCCCACATGCACCTCATGCACTCATATCTATTATGAAAATAATAAACTTTCCACAATAATAGTGTACTTCAATCTATTTTCATAACCCGGAAATTCAATGATCCTTATAGATCAATTTATTGAAACATTCAGGAATATCGGCAAAATTAAATGTTTCCTCCATATGAAGCTTCACCTACTATCATCCATTGACCCTATAGTTGGGTTTCTATCTCTCGCATATGGCCTATTCACACAATATTGTCTGGAAAATCAATTTTGTAATTACTCCCATGCCTAACATAGACCATTAAAAATATCACCTAACCTGACTATCAATTATATAATACATCTTATGGAATAAACTCATAAAATTTCTCATTTTTTCGTGAAAGAACTCCATTTGAGGAATCTCGCACAGAGTTCGAACCTTCCCCAACTTTTAATACTAGAAGCACAATGTCAATGACCAAGTCCTTATGGAATTCCCAATATATTAGAGGGATTCTTTGATTAGACTTTTCATGACCTCTCTTCTATACCCATAGACTATCGATTCCCAACTCAATTGACTCATCACCTTCCTAGAGTAATTCATGTCCATCAGAATACACATAGATATCGACGAAATATTAAATATATTTGAGAATGAGGTAAACCAAAAAATAATTTCATGGACACTAATTTCATTCCACAAGACATATTAGAATATTATCACCATGAGATTGATATCACATTCCATATAAAGTGGAAATTTTTTACTAGTCTATGGTCATCCAAGATTAATGCTTGAAAGATGTAACAAGATACTACAAAATTAATGAACTCTAGAAAATGATCATCCAACAAAGTCTCAGGGAAGATGTAAATGAGAAACCCGGACATGGAATCCTTCCACATGGCCACATAATTTTTACCATCTACCACCATTATATGATATCATCACCTTTCTGATTCCCATAGAATATATATATCTAACATCATCCAAATCCCATGGTGTGGCTTGATCTAATCAAATGTGGTCTTCAAAAATTCGGCCATGTTTTTTATTTCAAACACTCCACATTCACCCTTAAATAATGGTTGATTCTCCCACTATACTCACATGTCAAATACAACATGTATATCTTATGTACTATGTATCCCCAGTCAATACTCTAAAACACCCATACAAAGCTCACCTTGATATGATTATGTGGACATTTCCAAAACACATCCATGGGAAATGGCTACACTACATACCTCAGAGCCTCTACCCATGCATCATGATCATCGCGGAACTCATGGGCCTCATTATATTCATGATCTTGAGATATCACATCTCTACCCTCCTGATGATACATCATAATTAATCTATGTGGAATCACACTAATGACCAAAATCCATTGTTAATAATTATTATTATTATCATCTATATACTGAAAATAGTGAAATTTATAACAACCATCACATCCCTCTACCCGTACAATTTCCTGTAGTACCCATATCACATATCATCAAGATTCATGGACTATTTTATTATAATATTAGATATAGGAATCATGTACCAAGCCTATTGTAAACCACTATCCTATGATGGATGATTAGACTTCCATAAATAAGTTTAGTATGAAATTTTGGTTTATCATGTCATTGACACATTAAACATACTATCCCATTTTTTATTATAATATACCCATATCTGAGTCATGCCCATATACAAAAACTACACATTGGATCATATTTCAATGTCAAAAATATCCACATATGTTTCCTGAATAAGTTTAATTCCACCAATAAATAATTCAAGAAAACATTGTTTAGAATATATCAGTTACATTAATGAACTCATCACCATTTCACATTTTTTATGTTCATAAATGATAATATTGAGAAAATACATATATAATGTGAATGTATCTTCCAATCTAGATGCATGAATTCTCCTCCCTTTACATACATGTCTAATGGTCCTAACCTCATAAGTAAATGAAATCACACCCATGTGCACCATCTGATGTGGGAAATCAATCAAATGTAAAATCATAAAAACAAGAAACAATTATTTTTAACCCCTAAAAACTTACTCCATACTTTGTTTTTGGGGATGTAGACACCCAAACATGATCTTTTTACCCTGTTTTGACCATATCATAGTATCTTGTCTACTAGAGACAAAATAACATACAATCATTGAACTTGTTCATTAATACAACATTGAAACCTACTGGATTCTTTTTTAACTTTGGTTTAAACCAATATAATATAATTTATAGAACAATGAACCATGCATTAATAAATAGTGGAATTAGAATAGAGATCCGTAAGGCTTTAGAAACTCATCCACACTCATGAAAGGATCTTAAAGGGATGGAATTGACTAATTAGGTGATGTTTGAGATAAACATTACCTCTAGTGATAATAATAACAATTATGGTAATAATAAATACACTATGAATTCACTCCATAGAATTAAGAAGAATATTATTTGGACCCATGGAAATTACAATCCAATTGTAATATATCTATAGATATTAGAAAATATCATGATGTCATGATAGTAATGAAAATGTGACAAAGATACATCACATGTCCCTGGTCATATAAGAACATACTCAAAATCACAAAAAGATAACAATCCATTTATGGATGAACAATAATTTCCACTCCCATAAACACCATAAACCCACTACAGATCCTATATTACTATGTTCTATCCCCTGAGTTTTGTTACTTACCATATCTCAAATCAATAATGTAGGCACGTTCCTCGTGGGTCCCATGGACATATGAGATTAAACTCATTAGGCCCCTCCCAACATGATCATATATTAGTTCAACATTTATACTAGTGTACACAACTGTAAATAAATACCTAAAATTCAGAAATAAACTACATAAACTACTTTATATGTGCTTATTAGGTATATAGAAGTGTCTACCTACGTTGACCAATTCAATAATTCAATTGTGTTTCCGTTAAAATTTAGACCATAAAACCCATGGTCTAACATCTACATGTATATCGACCTACACAGATTTCATGACGATAAAACTTGTATAACATGCCATGTATGAAAATCATCCTAATGGAATTTAATGAATTCGAATCACCAGTCCCGTAGACTTCCGCTTTAACAAATGTCATTGCATCATTAGCCAAATGTCACATGGTACATTGATATCTATCCTTCTATCATCCCATCCCATTTTCCTTGATATCCTGAAGATCCCCAGCCCCCATATGATAATCTCACACCATTAATCAAATATATATTCAATAAGACCTTTCACCATTAAAAATGGTCATCATAATCCTCTATGATGGAAATTAGAAGAGGAATCCACTCAGACTATGTTTCCCCAACAAATTCACTAATTCAATATCCAATGTGAACCAGAATTTAATGGAACTATTATCCATCAACAATGACTGTCATCCACAAAACATCCAAGGCTACACCCTTTATTAAACCTCCCTCATCATATGAAACCCCCATATCCAAAATGCGTCATGGGAGCTCCCTGTATATGTAATCATTAACAATCCTCATCACCTTAACATAGGTGTTCCAAATAACCCCATATAACTAATCCCATTTCCAAAACATTTGTTTGGGACTTACATATCAAATCATAATTAAATTTATTTAATAAATTGGAACATCCTACACAACCAATTTGAAAACACTATATTAGATATATCCTACCACACCCAGCTCGACATACATAAAATACATGAAATTTACCATTTACCTCATCAATTAATGATCATGTAATTAAGTATAATTTTAAAAGGAAAAACTTATACCACCATAGTAATGCATATAAATGTGGATAAATCTAGGCACCACTGTTTCATAGTTCTTTGAAATATGTGTTCTAGTTTAAAGAATCACTACTTCCAGGCAGTTTCCATTGGATTTATTCATGGAACCGAAAACTTCCAATAGTTCTTTATCCAATGGGGACATAATTTCCAAAGGCTGGTGTTTGTTAAGTTTGAACATTATTATACTTAAGAACTTTCATTGTTCGAGAGGATGGGATGTAGGACTCATCAACCCTTTTGGGGGAAATTATTGTCTACTCTGGAAATCTCCTTGTAAATTTATGATATTTTCAAGAATCCTTATTTATTAACCAAGTATATCAAATGTATCCCTGAGAATTTACAATCACTTATTAACATGTGTAAAATTTAGATACATCAGTATGCATTCAAGGTTCTTCATTAATGGAAACTTTCATGTATTTTAGGGTTTCCTTCAATGGGATACTCTAAGACAATGAATAGAGATTCTTTTAATCATCGTTGTGATGATACTAATTTTTAAGCCACTCAGTGGGGACCTATGGAATTTTTTTTCATCTAGGGAGACGAAGGATTGTTTTGATCTTAAGAACATGCCTTTCAAATGGGCTACTTGCATATCTTTGTGAAAATAATTAAAACCCTCTTAGTTCGGTGATACATAATAGGACACATCATAGAGTTTAAGGTAATGTGACAAGGAACTATAAGCAAAATATCACTGGCCAATACTTAATGCCAGACTTATACTAATGAATCCCAAGGAACATGGAAAGGTTATGGGTTTCCTTGTAGGATCAAACCCTATAGGGAATATGGACCAATGATAACAGGGTTGACTCGAAGTGTTGGGTTTGAACCTCGAGGAGGCTTCCTACATATCCCATATTAATGGGAATCAAAGCCCACGTAGTTCAATAAATCATATAGTAGAGTATGGTCTTCTGAGAAAGATGAGTTTGGGATTTCTCCCTAAAAATGATGCCTTGATTATTTGAAGATTGAATTTGGGGATTATTTCCTATAGAGGATGCCCAGTGAGCTCGAACCTTGAGACAGTTTCCTACGCATCATCATTTGAACAGGAATATGAGTCCTCATAGTTCCTTCAATGAGTGTTTGTGCACATTTTATAACCATTACATATCATTAAGACCATGTGAGTCATGCTATGTGTGGGAAAGAATATTATATGAAATATTCAACATTGAAACATCTCACTTTTCCTCCTCTACTGATGGAAGAAGGAACGTCGACCATGGAAGAGGGATAGGTGATGAAATTTCCCTCTGTTCTATTCACATTGTACAATGGTCAAAATAGAATGAAGAAGTGGTGAAGGTGAGGGGATTAAACTAGGATGGTTGCCTTTAAATTGATCCTGGTAGGAAAGTAGAAAAGTAAGTTTGATCTATACCAACCCTACCAGGGATCTAAGGTTCTCGGTCACCTCTTTGATAAATGAGAGGCTAGGACCTAACCCTTCTCAAAACCTGGCACATCCTAGCACTTTTCAGGGAGAAAGGTCCATGTGACAGTGGATATACAAACCCATAGACATTCCATGACTCCTAACCCCCTTGTGAAACAAATGAGGGAAATATATGACTGTGGAAATGAAATCAGAAATAGGAGACATGCTGATGTTCCTTTCCCAAAGGATTGATATGTATAGAGGTTTAGCTTGAGGTCTCAACAGTATCCCTTTCAGGAATGGGAACCATTGAAGAATAATACATTCCATAAATGGCTGAGGAAGGCATGATAGCTTGTAAACTGAAGTGATTAAATAGAATAAGTGAATCAATGTGGGGATCCCATGTAGAGAAGGGCATGAATGCTTGGTAACACAAGTACACTTGGGCGACCTGATGTTCACTTAAGTGAAAACAACCTGTATGGTAATACTTGATCATGTTCGTTCTCAATCCATTAAAAGTATTTACATGTGATCCAACTAGTGGGCGCTCATGTTCTTATGAGAGGAATGGGAGGTGCACAAGTATTTCTGACTTAGGGATGTTAGGCACTTTTGTCACGCAAGTGTTATGGTTTTCAATCACTGAAAGGAATTAAGTCCAATGATCCTCCCTTAAATCCTCCGCTCAAGGTGTTGAAGAACTACCAAAAAAAATTTCAGATGTCTGGGGGAAGTACAAGGGCGACCTGAGTAGCAATAGGGATTCAGATATAGTTTTCCATACAAATGGGGGGCCCAAGGCTTTATTTATAGGAAAATATGCGACCTTGGGAGAAATGAGTTTGGTGTGAAAGTGACTTGAATGCCAAATAGGAGTGCACAAGTAGGATGCGCAAACATTTTTGGGGGTGCAAGTAGGCTATGCACCTCCAGTGTTTCGGCGAGACTAAGGAGATTCAAAATTCATTCCACTGCTAATCATGATTTTTTTTCATGTATTATCCCATTTTCTTCCTAAGGGGATCCCCGTTTTCATTTTTTAGACCCTTTTATGGAATGAGGTGCCACCAAAATCCCCCCCTCATAATAGGATCTGTAATGAAAAGAGGATCGTATACTGAGGTAAAATAATAAAAAAGAAAGACAAGGGAAATGGGGCGCAAAATCAATCGGTTCTCAAGTAGACTTGGGCGCATAAGTGTGCAACGCGTAAGATTTTTGGCGCGATGGGTGATATTCATGCTCATATATAAGGGATTCACTTCCTTGGAATGTTTCACAACATCCCCCTATTTATATTCTTCTATTTCTCAGTGATTTATCTACAAGTTCTTTTGTTGCACGCCACGAGTGGGGAACCATATTTGCGCGCCGACTTACACTTTTGCACCATGTTTAAAAAAATCTCACCATAATGCATTTTCCATTCTATTGTAAAAACGAAAAAAATGAACATACATTAAAAAAAGATCTCTATATTTTTTTAGGTTCAAGGTCTCTCAAAAGAATTGGAACTACTGATGAGATTTCCAGGAAAAAGTTTGATGAAATGATAATTTTCATTGGTCATAATTACTTCTATGCTTGCAAGACTAGTCTTACAGACTTACTAAAAAAATTTAAGAAGTATAACTTCAATTTTCCTCTGAGCACCTATCTTCCATTGAATAGTTAGGGCCATTTGTTGGATACTAACATTCCAGATCCAAAGAACTATGTCCTGCATTCTCGGTTTCAGAATTATATCAACTTCTCATCGGCCAATGTTTCTGTTGGGGGCTCATTTTCCAGTGTTGGGATAGTAGAGAAACCTCATTTTATTCATCATAGCATGTTTTCTCCATATTTGATGGCACACACACCCGATATGAAACCACACTATTATTCATCAATATTTAAAGATTCTCAGACATATCAGTCCAAGGGTTGGAAGAAAAGTTGGAATTTATGCCCAAGAGGAGGTGTAAAACCCGCATGGATATGGGCATACTATGAGCAAAAGACATGTGCAGAATTTGCAGATGATTTGAGAATATTATGGATTTATGAAGCTATCTTTCTTGGGCAAAACTATGTGTATAGGAATGATGATTTTTTCCATATTTATTAAGTTGGTGGATCCCAGATACAAATTCCTTCCATTTAACACATGGAGAGGTAGGTATCAGTTTATGGGATGTTAGAAAAAATTTCGGAACTCCAATCCTTGGAGGAATGTACGATGAGTTTATTCCACCCAAGGTGAAAAGAAATGACTCAGAAAGACCCCATATTTGTTTCATGATTTGATGAATTTTTTTAAAAAACTCATGAATTAAATCACCACAAAAACTCACACCAGGAGGGACATTCATCTGGAGGAATGGATCAACATATTTTTAATAAAGAACAATGAAAAGGGGCTCACTATCACTCATCCGACTAGCTATCCAAGGGCAGAGAAGAGAGACACTCTTGACAACTTTTGGAAAACATTGGAGAAATGAAAATTTTATATATGGGGATATGATATCAACCAAATAATTCCTACAAAGACACGTCTAGTAGGTTTCTTATCCATGTGGATCATCATATATTTATTACCAGTCTGAGACTCTAAAGGAGGTGTAAGGATTAGAACCTTTGTTATTGCAGTGAAGCTGGCAGAGAAAAAGATTGTAGTGTAACGACCCGGACCACAACAGCCACCCGAACAGTGCTTAACGGGTCAGGTGTTAATACCATAGGTGAACCTCCTCAAACACCAAAGGTTTCTGACTAGAAGTGAGGGTCTTATAGGTATATTGGGGAGCCTATACCCTCTCTGAGGATAATAATAGTACTGTTCCAAGTATAATAATAATTATACACCTGAACAAAAGACTCACCAGACACAAACCAGACCCACAGAGCGGAAGCACATTCAATATCGATAAACAACAGAAGCAATAAAAATAATCAATAGTAGCAGAATGCAAACACAACAGCACGTTGATCACTTGTAACTACCACTGAACAACAAACAAGCATCCAAAATAGGAAATACATTTATTTATATATAGAAAAAGGTGCAAATGGATAACCAACTGTAGCTACATAAAAATTAAGAATGCTAATATAGGAAAGGAAACAAAACAAGATAAACTCTAGCTAGGCAAGACCTCAAGGTCCATTCCATCTCGATGCAATAGCTATTTCAACCCAACTCTTGAAGCTGGCCTCTTTCCTGCACATAAATCCATAAAATCTGCACTTGTCTTGAAGGGCCCGTGCAGGGTGTGAGAAAAATCTCATTAGGCTACCACCTAATGGTACGTACATAATATAAGTGTTTAAGTAGGCATGCAGTTATAAGGAAAATATTAAATAGTACGATGCACAAATAAACACTAACTCCACTGGTGCTCAGTGGCCACCATGGTGTGTCACCAGCTTTGGCCAATACTAGATCCTCTATGGTGTAACCAAACACCATGTGCCCACTGACAGTACATGTCTCTTTTACCGACGTCCCGAAGGCACGCTCAAGAATGGTAACCCGGAACTTTGTGCCCCCAGACACCTTGTGCCTCAAGTATCGATGTCCCGAAGGCACGCCCAAGAAGTACCCTGGAGGAACAGCGATGCCCATCCTCAAATAAATAATGGAGGGACAGCGATGTCTGCCCCAAAATAAATAGTCGGAGGGACAGTGATACCTGCCCTCAAATCATGTAAATGGAGGGACATCAATACCTGCAATAGAATCATGGCGAGCCTCAGCCCCCAACCCGATAGCCTCCACTCATTCCCTCGGAGGCTCCTCACCTCCCAATGTGGCTTCCTAAGGCAAGCACTCCCAAAGAAAGTACCTAAACCACATCTACGGGGGCCTCTACTAACACGAGTTGTCAAAAAAACCTCATCACAGAGTATCTCTGTGTGCACACTACTCAAATTTTTGGGTGAGTAGTAATAACCAAAATATTACCTAAGCCAACACACATCTGACACCACGTGTCCCTACCACCATGCCGCTCAAATCTGATGTACTCTCCATCCAAGTAACCCGGGACAACCCCAACATGACAGTTATATAACCTCAAGTTGACATCTTTAACTCCCAATCCCATGGTCAAAACCACCCAATGAAACCCGGGTCATGCCCATCCTGTGATCAGCATCACCCAACAATATTTAGGCCACGCCCATCAAAACCTGAAGGTTCCAGCATATGAAAATTCAACATTTACATATAAAACACATTTAAACAGAACACATAACAGGAAAAACCATCTAAACAGATGAATTTTACTAATATACTGATGTCCCATACCAGTCCTGATGTTTTTAAGGACTCCAAAAATTCATATAAGTTTCAAATAACCCTACTGAGCTGTTTAAACAATACAAACAATTAATACAATTTTTGTGCCCCTGGCCAAAATGCCCCAATGAGCATCAGCCACCCGCCCTGCCCCACTCAAGAAAACATGTAATAGGTCATAACCAAAGGCATCCCATAGGTGAGATAATAATTAAACATGCATTAATATGCAATACAAGGTCATGCTCAAAATACCTGAAACTCACCAAAGGCAGCGCTACCCAAATGACCCCAAAAAGAAAATATATAGATATGCACCACCTACCTTTATGGATTGGAGAAAGACACCCTTCACCAAAAAGCACTCCATACATGTGAACGCCTCCTCGAAACCGCCTAAAAAATACTTCCCTAACATCCACAAGATCAACCATTAACACATAAAGGCAACACAACCCCATATCTACATGAAACCCTTGTAGATCTAACAAAATAAGCGAGGGAAAAGAAGACCAAGAGAAAACCAAAGAGGATCCAAGAGAAGAGACTTACCCGAAATGAACTACCTTTATTCCACTAAAAACCCCTTAGATTGGACTCCAAAACGAGCCAAAGAGCTCCCCCAACCTCAAAAAATGGAACCCCTACATGAGCCATGAGTGGGAGGAAGAATTTTGGAGGAATGGAAAATCCTAAGTGCCCCAGGAATTAAAATCCTAACTTTAAGTTTTCCCATGGTTACCCAACACAGTTTGGAAAACCGTGCACCAACCATTGGGTTGCCATTTTCTCTCCTAGGGACTTCTCAGAGCTTTCCCGCACGGTTTGACAAACCGTGCACCGCCCGTGAGGAGCCCACTGTCAAGGGTGCACGATTTCCTGGGCTGGCTGCATGGTTTTTTCAGACCATGCGCCAACTGTGCACCCCTGTACGACTTCCCAAACATTAAATGTTTTTCCTAGATTCTCCCAATTTTATCAGAACAAGAAAATATTCGCTAAGGTATTTCTGAACACAAGGTCCTCTCATGACGCATCGTCACCCCAGCACCTCATTGGAAACCCCATGTAATTTTCGACACCCAAACGTATCCTAAACTACATCAGGGTCCGCCTCCACAAGGTCCTTCATCCCATGGATGCTCAAAAAGAACCTGGTACCAAGCACCTCAAGTAACCCACATCCTCAATGCTCTGATGCCCATGGAACCTCATGTAACCCGCATCCTCGAAACCCCGATGCCCATGGAACCTCATGTAACCCGCATCCTCGATTCCCTAATGCCCATGGAACCTCATATATATATATATATATATATATATCACACACTTGAGATGGGGACAATCCCATTGACCAGCATCTTGTCAGTCCACATAAATCGTGTGCACCTCGTGCACTCAAAACAAACAAGCCTCTACAGGTCATGCCAGAGAGAACAAGGAAATAATGGCCATAGCTATGGTGTACCTCTAACTGTTGTTGGCTCACCAGCCTACTCATAACGGTGTGCACCTAGCCTAAAACAAGGCTTCCTAATTCCTAACCCCCCTACAGGGCTGCTCCAGTTACCGGCCACTGACCCCCCTACAGGGCTGCTCCAGTTACCGGCCATTGACCCCTAGCTGATTCCATGGATTGATGTCCCTACAAGAACTCATCTTTTCCTCGCTTTCTAATGTCCGTACCACCACCAAAAGCTTCCTACTAGACAACCTGCAGTCTATGCCACTGATATCCCTCCGCTATGAGTTCCTGATTCACTGCATCTGAAAAATAACCTTGCAGGAAGATATTTACCTGGATCCAAAAAGCGTATCATAAGTCATCCTCGAAGAGCCTCACCCTTTCCACGTCATTGCTTACCATACCAGGTGGAAAGTGAGACAAGTCAGAGAAAGTGGTTGCATAGCCCATGACATAAATGTCTCCCTGTTGAAGACCCATGAACTCCCGATCTCTCTCTGCCCTCAGTGTCTTCTAGTAAAAGTGATCGAAGAACCTATCCTCAAAGTCATTCCATGCCAGTCTCTTGTGCCTACGAGCCCGAACATGCACATCCCACCAGTGATTTTCCAGTCCTTGCAACATGTACGTTTCCAGCTAGAACCTCCACCCTGGAGGCATCTCTAGTTGCTCGAAGATCATCTGCATGCTCTCTATCCAGTTCTAAGTTGCTTGTCGGCCACCCTCCCCCTGAAAAAGCAATGGGTGCTGTTACTGGAACTCCCACGTTAGGTATTACATAGATGGATCTACACCTAGTGCACCTCGGTCGATCCCCTGCAAGACACGCACTGGGCTAGCAAGAAGCTGCTCGTCGAGCCATGGCCCGAATGTTGAAAAACCCACCTTTTGTCCTGCATGCACTGGATCCTAGACCTGATCCTGTCCCTAAGCATGTACCCGCGGCTCCTGCTCTACCTGCACCGGATCCCGAACCAGATCCTGCACCTGCACCACTATACCATCTCACATCTGATGCTTTATCTGAGTCACCCAAAAAGTAACCTCCTTGGGCCATGCCCGTCCTGAAAACCAACATCACCCCAAACCAATGACCGAGTCTCCCAATCCTGGTGATCAAGATCACCTCAACCGATAGTAACTTCCAGCTCTCATAAGACCCATACCCAAATATACTGCCACATGAAATTCTACATATATACAAAGCATGGTATACACATTGCAATAAACCAACAATTATATCATGAATTTCACAAATTCACATTTCAAATAATACAATGTATGCCAATTTTATATTATTCACATGGCATTATCACTTCACAAGCTTTTCCATACTGGGCCAAGGTCCAATTGTCCCTTACCGCACTAGGTCAAGGGTCAGATACCACGATCAATAACACCAAACACACCAAGTGATCCCCTAAGTTGGAAAACATATAAACTGTAATCTGAGAAAAAAGAAAACAACAATTCCCACCCATGGTAACATGGTCCATTCCTCATACCTGGGGCTGCAAGCCCCCAACCACAATCTAGAAACCCAGTTCCATTAACAACCTATCTCCAGTCTACTATATCCCTAATAGGAAAACCAGAAGAAATAAAGATGAAGTTTCAATCTCATTAGTAGCCACTAAAACACTACTTCTAAATCCCTATCAAGAACTACTCTGATACAACTTTGTAATGACCTGGACCTAAGCAGCCACCCGAACAGTGATAAACAGGTCAGGTGTTACTACATTAATCACACATCCCCGAACGCCAAGGGATGCCGACTAGCAGGAAGGTTCTTATAGGTATAGTAGGGTGTCCATACCCTCTCGGGGGATAATAATAGTATTGGTCTGAGTATAATAATAATGATGCAGTGGAACAAAAGACTTATCAGTCTCGAACTAGACCCGTAGAGCAGACGAACAGTCAATATCAATAAAAATGGAAGAAATAAATATAAACAACAGTAGCAGAAAATAAACACAACATCACGTTGATCACTTGTAACTACCACTAAACAACAAAAACGCGTCCAAAACAGGTCATACATGTATTTATATATTTAAAAAGGTTCCAATGGATAACCAACTATAGCTACATAAAAATTAAGCATTCTAATAAAGGAAATAAAACAATATAAGATAGAATCCATATAGGAAAGACCTCAAGGTCCATACCATCTCTATGCAAAAGCTAATGCAGCCTAGCTCCTGATGTTTGCCTCTTTCCTGTATGTAAATCCATAAAGTCTACACCCATCCCAAAGGGACCATGCAGGGTGTGAGACAAATCTTAGTAGGATACCACCCAATGGTGCCTACCTAATATATGTTTTTAAGCAGGCAAGCATTTATAAGGAAAACACTAAACATCACGATGCAAAAATAAACACCAACTCCACTGGTGCTCAGCGACCACCATGGATTGTCACATGCTTTAGCCAACATCAGAACCTCTATCGTGTAACCCGGAACCATGTACCCCCTGACACCATGTTTCTCATGTACCGATGTCCCAAAGGCATGCCCAAGAACAGTATCCTGACACCTTGTGCCTCTTGACACCTTTTTCATCTAGTAATGACGTCCCGAAGGCACGCCCAATAAGTAACCTAGAGGAACAGTGATACATGTCCTCAAATAAATAACCATAGGGACAACGATTCCTGCACTCAAATAAATAGCCGGAGGGACAGTGATACCTTCCCTCAAATCAAGTAACCGGAGGGACAACAATACATACCCTGAAATCCCAACGAGAATCAGCCCCCATCCTGATCGCCTTAAAGATTTCTCCTGGAGGCTCCTCACCTCCCACATGGATTCCTACGACAAGAACCCCCAACCAAAGTACCTAAACCGCAGCTTCAGGGGCCTCTACCCACATGAGTGGTAAAAACCATACAATCATAGAGCATCTATGTGTGCACACTACTCAATGTTCTAGGTGAGTGGTAATCACCAAAATAGCACCTAAGCAACCACAAATCTGACACCTCGTATCCCTGCAACCATGCTGCTCATGTCTGATGGCCTCGCCATCCTAGTCACCTGGGCCAATCCCAATCTGACATTCGTACATCCTCAAGACGATGTCCATGATGCCCTATCCTGTGGTCAAAACCTCCCAACGTAACCCGAGCAATGCCCATCCTGTGATCTGCGTCACTAAAAAATATCCCGGCCACACTAATCAAACCTGAAGGTTCCATCATATGTAAATTCAACATTTACATATAAAACACTATTAAACAGAACACATAACAGTCATAACCATATAAATAGATGAATATCACTAAGCAAGTGATCTCCCATACCAGCACTAAAGTTTCTACGGTCCCCAACAATTCATATCAGGTTAAATAAACCATACTCATTGGTTTAAACAATATAGACAATTAATAACATTTTGGCACCCCGGCCAAAATGCCCCAATGAGAATTGGCCACCCGCCTGGTGCCGCTCAAGAAAACAAGTAATATGGATTACCCAAAGGAATCCCATAGGTCATTTATTAATTAAACAGGCAGTAACAGGAAATACAAGGTCATTCTCAAAATATAGAAAATACACCGAAGGTCGTACTACCCAAATGAACAAGAAAACACAAAAAAAAAAAGATATGCACCACCTAACTTTAGAGTTTTTTGAGAAATGAACCCTTTTCCCAATCGCACTCCAAACCGGTGAATTCTTCCACAAAAATAATTCAATAACCCTTCCCTAACATCAACAAGCTCAAACTTTAAAACACAATGGCAACACAACCCTAGATCTACATGAAACCCTTGTAGATCTAAGAAACTAAGGGAGAGGGAAAAGAAGTCCTAGAGAAATCCAAAGAGGAACCAAGAGAAGAGACTTACCCGAGAATAACTGACTTCGATCCACCTAGAAACCCCATTGATTTGCCTCCAAAATGATCTAAATAGATCCCCCATCGTCAGAAAAATGGTACTCCCGTGTGAGCCATGTGTGGGAGGAAAACTGATGGAGGAAGGAAAATCATGAGTGGCCCGGGACTTAAAACCCCTAACGTTAAGTGGTCACATGGTTACCCCACACGGTTTGGAAAACCGTGTGGTTGCCACTGTCTTTCGCAGGGACTTCACACGGCTTGCCCGCACAGTTTGACAAACAATGCACAACTTGTGGAGATCCCACTATCAAGGGTGCACAGTTTCTTGGGCAGGCTGCATGGTTTATTCAGATCGTTCGCCAACTGTACGCCCCTATACGACCTCCAAAACATTAATAGTTTTTCCTAAATTCTCCCGGTTTTTTTAGAACAAACCAAAATTCAAACATGGAAGGATTTTGACCCGTTCTAAAAACCATGGTTCTAATACGTAGGGTTGGATACTCCTATTTTATCCAAGATTCATAAATTTATTCTGCATATTTACAATGTAAAATATTCTTTTATAATATCGGGGCCAATCCAAGTGTTGTGGGTATGGATTTCTACTCACATTAGAAATTATATTGTACAATGTGGAGTACAAAATTTTTGATGTTCTTTCTGACTGATTGTTCAAGACTTTTCTGGTATTTCACCCTGGTCATTGAATGATTATCAAAATAAGGATTTGTTGAGAATTCATAAAGAAAATCATTTCTTTTTCTATGGGAATCTTCCTACCCGGTGATTTTTTGATGATGGTACTGCATGTTTGGAACATAGAGCATATTTTATAGCTTGTAGAGATGACATGTTGGACACTAAAATTGACGATGAAATCATATGTGAGGACTATGCTACTTATATATTTTCATGTCAATTCAAATGTCTACAATAGAATATTGTTTCCCCACATGTTCGTGTTAGACTAGAGCAACTCCCATCGGTTTCCCGACAACTATGGATGTTGACATCTACAGAGAATACCGGGGAAGTTTTTAATTTACTTGTTACGGATGGAGTAAGAAGATAAACCGTCTTATTTTCTAAAAACTGGGTTCCATCATACCCTAAAGGGGTATTAAATCATCTCTTCTTTTGAGTAGTGATAATGAGAAATAATAGGAAGGGAGCCCTTCTCTTGGAATATAATTCTTCACTATTATGGGTTGATTTCCAAGAATCAAAGAGTGGAGGTGATGATGCTCCAAATTCACCAAAGTGACCATGCGCTAGGTATAATCCTCCAAATAGGTTAAAGAGAGACACTCCATCAAAACCTACTAATGTTGTATTAATGAGATCTAGACACCATCCTTGTGAAGAGTGGTGAGTTCCATTTTCCAATCCTTCATCAGTGACAACTGGCACTGGGAAAAAACTCAAGTCCATGGTTATAAGTTCCTCATCAAAAACCTCATACATACATTCTAAATATATAAGATGGGAGTTTGATTGAACATTTCAGATTATATACTCTAATGCTGAGACCATGTGGATGGATTCGTGCGAGGGACTACATATTTCGGGAGTAGGTGATTTGCAGGCTTCTTCTAAAATTATTTTTTAGGACATTCCAAATGTGGAAAGGGCCTATATTCAAGTGCTGGAAATGCTCATATATTCCACTGATGAATCAAATCCTACCAAAAAGTGGGTAAGTGAAATGATAGTTTATGGTACCAATAAATGGATTAATCATTCATTAGACGAAGAATGACGTGATTTTGTAGATCATGAGGATGTAATTTCCCATTATTTTGTATCTTTATCTATTTTTCAACTAAAATTTTAATCAAAACATTTCTAATTAAGAGAAATTTTGTCTTAACATATAGTTGGGTAATGTAAAGACAACTGAAATTACTTCACCAAAACATAGTCCTGCAGAAACTACTCTTGGAGATACCAGATCACCTCATGAATTGGAAGAAATATCTCTAGCCAACAGGCCATGGAGGAGGAAATAAAGAGGGTACTGGGTTCCCCAATACCCATTTATGTAGGTGAAAATACAAGAAATCCTAAAAAGACGAAGAAATAAAATCATGAAATAATGAAAAACATGGTTAGGTGCTTTCTTAGTAGTCGTAAGTCTCGCTGATACTAATTAATTTTAGTTTATTTCATGAAAAAGTGTTTAAACGTTTTATGATTACAGGGGATTCTTCTATTTCTTCTTTGAAAGAAACAATTGATAAGACTCAAGGATATTTAAAAGGTGCTACTAAGAAAACAAAAATTCCTATAGATATAGATGTTCTTTAAGAGGCATTAAAGTCAAAGGAATCAACATCTCTCCCCTGCACTGCTCTGATTTTTACTATCCGAGGAGAGTAGGATTTTGGTAACTCAATAATATTTCATAAAGCATCCAATGAAACAATAGATGACTTCCATTATGTGACACTTTTAGGTTCATCACATGCACCAGAAAATCTAGAAATAACTTATGTTTACCACATAATTGTTCCTGAAGAATCTACTTAGGGTCACAGGTTGCCGGAGGAAGGTTGGGTAGTAAACACGCCAAGTGTTCCCACTGGTGTGACTAACCTAGGAGATGAGATATCAATAGATGAAATGATGAACCATGGGTTTTCTTTTAAATAACTATTAGAACATGTTAAAATATCATATGCTTTAGATTATTTTGGTGTTCCTTATATAGAATAAAATGGACGTGTGTTCTCATTATTCATCATGTTAATAATCTTATTATTATCTTTCTAACCATGGTTGATTCGAAATGTACAGTTCAATATGAAGAAACTAAGTCCACAATAGATCCTGAATGATGTTTTGATATTAATGTCAACCATACCATTATGAATACATTGGCTCAAGTGAATCTTGAGGTAGTAGTTCTTCCTGAGTTTCACTTTGAAAATCCTGAGCATATTAAATATATAACTCCTCAATTAGAGATATCAAATAAAATTTATAAAACTCAGAACATTGGGGTGGATTCTTCTCTTGATGATGACTTATTTCTAGGTAAAAGATGTTGATACTGTGATTACATTCACTTTTATTATATCTTAAATATAACCATGATTCTTGATTTAACATATATGGATATAAACTTCAATGGCTAGGTCTGGAGGTGTTGCCTCTACATCTGCCCAAACAACATTTGAAGGTGGAGAAACAATTTTCAATGAAGAAATAAAGCAGGTCACATTTTTAAGTGCATTAGTCCCAGAATATACCTCTCCTTATGACAGTGATTCTAAATCAGACCCAAAACTACAGAAGGATCTTCGTCTTTCTCATTAGAAAGAATGGAAACATATATGGAAGATAATATCTGAGATTTCCCTTGAAGAACTACCTTCAATATTTCTATGACATTCATCTAAGTTTATCACTCTAGAATTTAGTGGCTTTGAATACCTTGAAATTCATACTGTGGTGGAAGATATTATCCGGAAGGAGGATCAAGATAAAAAGATTCAAAAAGACTTGATAAAAGCCAAACCGTCTATCAAAAATGAATAGTTCCAAGAATCATTGTCCCGAGTTATGGCTAATCATAATGAAAAGTTGATGGGACTGACATAAAAAATAAAAGAAACGACTTTTCATAAAAAACTCCTTCAACAGGAGTTTGATGTCATTGCATGGGTGCTTGACTAGCATCAATGCTCATTATAATAAGACTAGAAGGAAGTTGAAAACAATATCGCAGATGCTATAGAAGTACTTCATCATGTAGTAGAGAGTGAGGTGGTTCAGATTTTCAAACCCCAACGTGCAATTGATCGGGCTCATGAAGTTGTTAACCAAATGAGGAAATACGTAGAAAGCCTTTTGTAAAAAAATTTATTTAATAGAGAGATTCCAATTTGTGGATTCTTCTTCGTAATAAAAAATAATTTTTAAAATGAAAATTATTTTATCATTAATTATTACTTTTTTCAGTATCATTAATTACTTTTGTCTTACCTAGGCCATTGGGACTAGTAATCATAATGGCCTAATATTTAGTGTCGAAATAGCTTTGACCATAAACAGTGAAATTATATCTCAAAAAAAACTTTGTGGCTATGAATTGCTTTAATGTTATTTAAATACATCCAAAAGGAGTCTTGATTCATGATTTTTATGGTCACAAAATCTAAAACCTGTATCAACATAATGGGATTTCCTTCCATGAACGATGTTTCCATTACTTGAAAAAACCATTATGGGGGTTGTCTTATATAGGGGTAATTGGGTCATATGATGCCTAGACAAATTCTAGAATCATTGGACTGACATGCCTGTTATGTAGGGAACATATGCAATGCCGCCTAAGGGCATGTTCTTCATAGTCCTACAAAAGATCTCTTAGAAATTTAACACATTACTATTGATAGATATGGGAAAATAAAATTTGTTTGACTCTAGACCACAGTGTGTGGTTTTCCCAAAGAAAGAAATTTTAAGAATGAAAATGGGCTATTTTAGACCAACATAAGTCATAAAAAGGAAAACCTTTTCTATAAAATTTTATTGTATGAGTAATGGTTTAAATTTATCTGAAAGGAAAATTTCTGACATTATACTATGTAGTTTTAGGTCATGCAGTGAGGTCATTGGTTGGCATTAATTTAAGTTCATTAGCTCTGACCAACGGTATGTGGAAACACAACCAATTTCAGGAAAAAATTGTTTTGAAACATACTAACATATTCGGGTATGGAAGGGATAAATGTAAATTGTTATTTAGGAATTTATGAAACCGAGGAATGATATGGGAAAAAGGGTAAAAATCAATAGAGTAAGTATTTTCCAAGAACGAAGTTACCTTTATTCAAAAAATCTATTATGGAGGCTGTCTTATGCGGGGAAAAATGATACATATGATGCACAACCAAATAGTGGCATCTTTTGACTGACATGCCTGTTATGTAAGAAGATTATGCAAGACCGCCTAAGGGAACGTGATGCATATTCAGGAAAAATAGATCTTATAAATTTAATACTCAATTGCCAAAGGTTTTAGTATGTTTATAAAGATTTGGATTTTCCAAAGCATAGAGTTTGGTTTAGGGTTAATGGTATCTGAATATGGAAAGGGTATTTCCAAACAATATGTACAAAGAATCGGATGAATGTGACTATTTATGAATGTGTAACCCAAACGTAAGAGATATGGTGTTTGTAGTTTTATGTCATACAACAAGGACCAGAAATGGAAAAAATATATAATTTGTGTCCAGCTGATTTAACGGTTTTTAATATTGTATTGATCACATGGTGAGGGAAATGTGTAATCCATGGTCTTGATGACTTTCATATTGTGATGAAGATACTGGTACAATTATACATGAATGACTATTTTAAAATAAAAATTCGGGTATATTGTCATCAAGGATTAAAGTGGACAAAGAAACTATAACCATGAACTAAGTTACCATTACTTGAAAAACCTGTTGTGGGGGCTTCATTATGCAAGGACAAATAGGGTATATGCCGCATAGTTAAATAGTGTAATCTTTTGACTGGCATGCCTGTTAGGTGGCCAACTTATGCAAGGCCACCTAGGGTCACGTGCTTCATAGTCAAGCAAAAGAGCTCTCAGATATTAAAATCCTTTTTACAAGAAACCGTAAGAATTATTTTCAAGATCTAAATATATTCATGATTAAGAGTATGAAATATGGAATGGTTTAATGTTCAATGCAAATAAAAAAAATTGAACTAGTATTGGAAATGAGTTTGACATCCTTTACACAGATCTGACTCATAAGTAAAATGGATACATTCTTGATTTCCTCGCAATTAATATGATGATGTGCAGTTTAATGTCATGCAATGAGGAAATATGCACGCCCATAAAGAATTAAAAAACCTTACATATTTTAAGAATCACCTTATCCAATTCCTAAGCTCACATTATCCATGCTCGGTGTGAGAAACAATGAGTAGTAGGGATTTTTTTTCTATAATACAATTGTGAAATTAATAATGAATAACGGTATCATATTTCGATAAAATTTAATGTCATGCAGTAAGGACGAAAATGAAATGATATAAAAGGAAAAAAATATTGTAACTGGATTAGGGGATAAAACCCAAGTGTCATTATATGTCTTGATGGTGAAAGAATACAGTCATACATAGTTCTTAAAACATACTCTATGCAGATATGACATTTAAAAAAGAAATAAAGGGGGATTTTTTATCACGGCTGGGCACAAGATTGGAGATCTAGGCATCATTATGAATCTCAAAATAGATGAAAATCCAGCCATATGTCATTCTTTAAAAAATCATTCCTCATGCTAATGGAGTTTGACATGAATAATGAGGGATTTTTTTAAACATTCTGAGAGAATAGTAAATATTACAACATAAAATGTTATAAGGACAAAATCATATATCTTAAGAAAACACTCTATATAGATCTGATTCATATAAAGGGGGAGAAAAGAAAATAAGAAGATTGTGTTATTGTGGTCGGGCACAAAATTGGGGATTTAGGCATCTTTACATATCTCATTGGAAATGGGAATCAAGCCATACACAGTTCATTAAACATTGTCTCTATTCAAATATGACTCAGACATAATAAAGGGAGGGACTCATGTACTACATAGGAGTAGTGATGATATCATTGATTTTTTCTTATGGAAGATTCTAACATCAAATAGATAAAACATTAGTTGTACACATGATGTTATGCAGTTCAACAACAAGCCACCAGGACGAAGATGCTATGCATTTTAACGTCATGCATCATGGATGATGAGAGTTGTTATACAGTATAATGTCTTTTAATTAGCACATGGGGGCTGTGTAGTTTTAAGTCATACATCAAGGACATGGTACAATGCAGTTTAAAGTATTGTAGTGAGGAATTTTGTCTATAATTGCAAAAAGTATTTCTTCTACAATCTCACATTGGTCGGAGTTGTAATGAGCTCTCTATCCATTGAAATTATGGCATAGGACCCATTTGAATAGACCTTATGTATGGAATAAGGCTCTTCCCATTTTGGTCCATGTTTTGGAGGTTTATTTCCTGGTATCATTGGAGTTTTAAAGACCAATACCAATTATCCTTGAAGGAATAAACGAAGGAGAACATTATTATTAAAAGATAGTGTTATTCTATTATGATAGACTTATAAATGATGGAAAGTATGTCGTCATTTCTCATATAATGTTTCAAACACATAGAATCATTACAGAGATCTTTTATCTGTAGACAACTAATCACAGATTGAAACTCTAAGTGAATGAAATTGTATTTCAATTAGAAAAAGTGATTTAGTTCCATATACCAATGAATGAGGAGTTTCGTGGGTAGCAGTAAGTGTAGTTTTCCGATAAGACCATAAACCATTAAAAAGTTTATTAGTCCATGATTTCTTGTCTTTTTACACTATCTTTTAGAGTATATTTGACATAGTCTTATTGAAGGTCTCTATCTGTCCATTGGCCATTTCATGATAGCGAGATGATTGGTTGGACTTGATATTATGTTCCTGATACAACTTTTTTACTTCAACAGAAAAAATATTGGTGCCATTGTTTATTGAAATAGTATAAGGGACGCCAAATCTGGTGATGATATTAGTTTTTACAAAAATAACAATGCTTTTGGCTCTGAATTCCATGATAGGTATTGCCTCATCCCCATTAGAGAAGAAGTCAGTAGTAGTGAAAATAAAATTGAATTTCTTAACTGTCGATAGAGTATAAGGCCCTACTACATCCATTCCCCATGGGGGAAATTGCCAAGAGTATTTGGCATTATGATGAAAATCTGGTGGTTGATTAATGAAGTTGGAATGAACATGATTGGGATGACATTTTTATGTGAAATCTGTACAATCCTATGTCATTGATGGAAAAAGTTTCCAAGCCATCGGATCTGAACAGAGAGTTTGTGCCCAGATTGGCAGGCAACACAAGCTCTTGAATGTACTTATTTCATGACAACTGCAGTCTCTTCTCCATCAATACATATGAAGAGAAATATATCAAAGTCTCACTTTTAAAGTATCTTTTGGTGGTTTGGACTATCCTATTGAGTAAAATTGGCCACTGGTCACTGGATTTGTTCCTTCTCAGCCCTATTTGATGGAAGTACCCCATTTTGAAGATATTCCATGATGAATGTTCTCATTCCCATGGTATAACCATGTGGTTAAAAAAATGGAAATTTCATTAATTTCCTCTATTCTTGTTTGAACAAAAGGTGAGACCACACGATGATGGGTTATGTAGATAACTGTCTCAACCTGATTTGGATCTACCAAGGTTGTAGCTACATTAGCCAGTGAATCTTCTGAAGCATTTTGTGATCGTGGGACATTAGACAATGCCCGATATGAGGGAAATTTATCCATTAACCATATTACGTGATCATACAAAGTAATTAATTCATCTTTTCTGATAGAATATTCACCTTTAATTTTTTTATTACGAATTATGAATCACATATTGCCTTTAAATGTTCCAATTTCACCTGAAGGTCCAATTCAAATCCTGCGATGAGAGCTTGATATTCAAAATCATTGTAGGTACCACCCTACAATAATAGGATATAATAAGGCAATACTGGATTTTCTTGATAAATAAGGACAATTCGTAATCCAACCTTGTTGAGTTTTTTGTTTTCCATTGTCTTTCCTATTAGACTCTGAGAAGCACCATCAAAATATATTTCCCATGTTTGGAAATTATCTTCAATAGAGTATACCTATTCATCAGGAATCTTAGTATTAAATGATGTATCTTTCATAGATGGATGTTCAATAAGGATGTCATCGAGAGCATCGCCTTTAATTTCCTTTTTAGGTACAAACTGAATATCAAATTGTTACAAAATAACTGCCCACCATGCCCAACGTCTTGTAAGCATAGGACAACTGAGGATAACGTTGAGTTGACGATTACGAGACACCAATTTGACCTCATGATTTTGCAGGAAGTGTCATAATTTCTGAACAGCTAAAATTAATGCCAGACAACACTTCTCAAAACATGAATACTGCGTTTCGCATCCAGCATAGTTCGACTACATTAATAAATGATTTTTCAATTCACATCATCATTATTTTGGGTGAGGAAGGTACCTAGTGATCGCTTTTAATCTCTCACATAGTGAATAAGTGGTTTTCCATCAACAGGTGGCATTAATACTGGTGGACTCAATAGATATTTCTTGAGGGTATTAAATGCTTGTTGGCGATCTTCATTCCATTGGAAAGTGACTGTCTTCTTCATTAATCAGGTGAAGGGTAAACACATTCCTTCCAAATTGGAGATAAAGAGCCGAATATAGGCCCTGTTTCTATCAATTCCTCTTAATTAATTTAAATTTAGAAGAGGTGACATGACAAGGATTGATTTTGTTTCCACATGATCAACATTGACACAATGATGGGGTACAACAAAGACAAATAATTTTCCGAGGATTATCCTGAAAGCACATTTCAAGGGGTTCATCTTCAAACTGTGTTGCCAATGTTTATTGAATATGGTTTCCAAATCAGCCAAGTGATTGGAACGTTGTCTGAATTTGACCACAAAATAATCCACATAACATTCAACAAATTTCCATAAGAATGGTTTCATGATATGGTGCATGGCACATTAGTATGTAAACCCCCCATTCATTAATCCAGAGAGCATTACCCGATAGGAAAACACACCTTGAGGGGGTCTGAAGTCTGTAGATTCTCCATCTTCTGGGGCCATATTGATTTTATTATACCCAAAATATTCATCCATGATGGAAAGCGCTTCATGTCCAACTATTGAATCAATTAGAAGTGCTGTAATTGTGACTAGAAAATTATATTTTTGTACAATGTCGGTTAATATCTCTGAAATCAATGCAGAATCTAATTTTCGCATTCTTATTTTTCACTAGGACAGCATTGGCTAGCCATTGCGGTTTCTGAACTTCCCTGACAATGTTACCCTTTATAATCTTACCAACTTCAGCTTCAATTCAGGGGTATGAGTTGGGTGCGTTCTCCTTGCTACTGGTGTAAATCCACAATGTTCTTGTGGAAAACCCAAATGATGGTTGGATACATCGAGATTAAGACCTGACATTTCTATATAATTCCAAGAAAATATATCTTGATGTTTCTTTAAAAAAAGAAGTTTATAGATCTTGGTCTTCAGAGGTCATGGCCGCACAAATTAGAGTGGGGCATGGATCTTCTTATATACCAAGAATTTTTTGAGTTCATACAGGGTGGTAGAGACACCTTCTTCAAATGATGGAGGAGCATATCCAAGATCTTCCTCTTCTTCTTCATTATGTATTACCTCTTCTTTTTCCGCTTTAATCGTATATGATGAAGTAGAACTTCCAGTGTTAGGAAAGAAATCAATATTTTAACATTGTGAAGAAAAGGCCACTATATCTGACCCTACTCCTGTGGTAATAAAGAGGGATTGATGGATTGAGAATCAACTTCTTTGTATTCCTATATCATTACCACTACTTCTCTTATTCTATTTGATGAAGTAAAGGCTTGATATAGTTTAGTTGACGAGATGAAAACATCTCCATTCAGGATTTCATCATTTTTTGTGTGTCTATAATTTCTCTCATGTTATCGAGCTCAGTTTCCGCAATTGACATTATGGAAGTAACTAGACATGTCTTTAGATTTTTTTTACCCATTCAATTTGATTTATGGGTAACACATAATCTATATTCAAATGTATCAATGGATTCGGTGGGATCTTATCCAGTCTTTTTGGTGCATTAAATATAGTAATATCCTTTGTCATGGGCTTCATTCTTTTTTTGTGATAAGTATTTTCCTCAATGTATTGAGATTCACAAGTTTTGAACGGATCCCTATCACTATATAATGTTCCTATTTGTCCATTTAAACAATATTTCAAACATTGGTGGTGTGATGAGGTTATGGCTGCAGGTTGATGCAACCCAAACATTACATGGAAAATATTTAAGGGTGCGTCCTAAAGAATGACCATGAAATCTTAATTAGACACAACTTCTCCAAACTGAGTTCTACGTGTAATTTCAAAAAGAGGTTCTTGTTCAATCTTGTATAATCAATGCAACATTAATATCGAAGGAGATAAGTCAGATTCTATCAAGCTCAATTGACAAGGTGTATGAACGGGAATGAGGTTGACCCCAGAGCCATTATCAATGAATGCTCATCAGATATCTATGTCATTGACCATTCTAGAAAAATATAACGGCCTGATGTGCAGTAAAACTCAGTAGAAGCAACATCAGTTTCAAATTCTTGAGGACTTAACATGGCATCAATGAGTGAATCTCGAAGATATTTTGATATATTCAAAGCATCCCAAATTGAAAACTTGTCCGGTAATTGGTCCAATTGTTTCAAAACATCATACTTTTGATCCCAAGGTCTGTGTTTCCCAACATGGAGATATAGTTTTTTATTTTCTTTGGATATTTAGGGTTCTATTGTAAATGTACATTGTGTTGGAGAAGAATCTTGAAATACTGCTGACTTTGGTAAATTAGACTAACTATGTCTATTCATTTTCTAAGAAGAAGATGGTGTGACTTCTAATCAGTCTTCAAAAATAATTGTGTTAGAGATGAGCATTTCATTCATGGATGAAACTCTTTGTTCCCGTTGAGCCCGTTGAAGGGCTCTTCTATTCGTTTCTACCACATATATGGTTTGGGCAGGGGTAGAATTAAAATGGTGGTTTCTGGAATTCCCACGTCTTCTCATATATCCTTGACCTTGGCTGCTTCGTCTTGATCCCCAATAATGTACAAGGAAATATTGCTAATTATAATAAAAATAACCATTGGCATAAGGATCCATTAAATGGATAACATTAACTGAACCAAAGATAAATTCTTCACATGACAAAGATTATTCTTGATCAGTTAGTTCTAGTTGTGCTGTTTAGCAGGGTAGTTCACATGCTTTTGAAAAATATGGACTAAAATATGATTGAGTCAAGGTCAACTTTGTCCTTGACATGAGCTCGTCTTTTTCGGATTTCTCTTTGTCTTTATCATCACTTTTCTTCTTTGAGAAATGGACTTTTGATGAAGCTGGTTTTGTTGTGGCAAGAGTGATAGAAGATACAATTGGTTGTTTCAACTGTGTTCATAAAATAACATGAGTCTAGTTGATCGTTTTCATGATCATCCAATCATTGTATTTTTGAAACTTTTAACATTTAACCTCTTTTAATTATTCCACTTCCTCTGGATTGATAGTAGTAACATATGCTACTTGAGTTGACAAACTTTACATTTTCACATGTCCAGAGTCTACGGTCTTTTGAAGGAGGTATTTGAAAATAAATCACTCTTGAATTGGGTGTCCCAACATCTAATGAAAGGGATAATAATTCAGATGTTCCTCATCTCTATCTTTATTTGGATTCTTCGGCCTTGGGAACAGAACTAAATTGTTATCTTAGGCTGAGATGAATTAGCTACGAACATCCTCATTCCTAAGAGAATATAATTTATTATTTAAATCCTCAATCTATTTCCACCTTTGATATTTTGGATCATCTTGATGAGGCAGTCATTACTATTGATGCTCAGGAAGCGGAGCCCATCAGTATGATGAATGTCTTGAAGTACAAGCAGGTTCAGGTGCCTGTTTTGGCGTGACTATAGCAGCTTCTGCATTTCCAATCCACTCTCTCGTAGCTGATGGATTTACAAAAGTTTTATCCTTAGTTTCTATAATAGAATATTCAATTTTATTAGTGATCGAATTATGGTCTTGAAACCCTCATATTTATTTCACAGGGATAAATAGTGTGCATAATTCATCACGCAGATTTGCCACACTGATTTGCAGCAATTCTTCTTGAGGGAGTGATAGACTCAAAGAATATGCCAATAATTTCCATCGTTCAATGAAATCTCAAACTCTATCATTTTCCATTTGTTTACAATTTTTAAGATAAAAAACTGTCGCCTTTGGTAGCATTGAGCTAAATTGGAGAAGAAATTTTTGACAGAAATCATACCAACTAGTAATTGATCGAGATAGCTAACTTGTGTACCAAAAAAATAGGGTCCTTGTATTGACTGCACAAAACACATAAGATTAACTACTTCTTGTTTTTAGGAAGTTCCCATCATGGGATCACAACAAGAAAAAAAATGTGTTAAGTGTTGTTCTAGATCTCCGGAAGCATTAATGATTGGGAATGTGGTATTCAAAATATTTGGTGGGGGGGAATGCGTCCTCCCATTCAGGGTAAGCTCTCATTTTTTGATGAACTGGTGCACGTCATTCCTCCATAGCATCCAATCGAGCCTTTAATGCCAAAATTGTGTTCATAAGCATTTGGGGAACTTCCTAATGAGAAGGAACCTGTAGTGGAATAGCAACTATATCTTGATTAGAAGTAATGATATGTAAACCACTAATGGTGGTGTTGATACCTGCCTTTGATAACCCACGATAATAGGTCTATCAAGATGTATATGGTTCTACCTTGATTGGGTACCCAATGGAGGGAATTCATTATCAGCATTATTAGTTACTACAAATACCATTCTCTAAGGAGATCCTATAGGATTTGAAAGTCGTGGACTTTCATAGGGAGTATGTCTAGTAGAAATGCAATTTTGATGTAACTAAATACTGAGTCTTTTCAACTCCTTCATTTCCACTTCTTGATATGTAAATCTATCTCTAGGTGAAAGAGATTGACCTTCTCTAGTGGAAATTTGATATGCAATCTCACTTTTTCCCCTTCCCCTTGTAAGATGCCTTTCAGAGAGGGGGGAGCTGGTAATTTGAAGGAATACCTAGATTTTGGGTAATCCATTGATTTCAGGTACACACAACTCATTATTTTCCTCGATGTGTACCATATTAGGTACATGAACTTCATCTTTGGATTCCCCTAAACTAGACTTATTTTTTGGAGGATCTTCTGCACTAGTGTTAATGAAATTTACAGATTCATAATGCATCGATGGAATTCTGTCCGTGTTTCTGCTAGATCGTCTCCCTTTGTGTCTTTCATGAGACTACATTCTATTATATGAAGAATTCCCTATAATTTTTTGGTAAATAGTAACATGAAGGAAATCATCGGATTGTTCAGTTGTATGCTTTCCTTCTGGCTTCTTCCACAATCGAGAGAAAACTAACTTCTGTTGAGGTGGGGATTGCAGATGTGAAAAATCCCCCAACCCTGTAGGCTAGAGTTATTCCTACTGTTCTTCTTAAAATCGTTGAACATTGTTCAATGAATTTGAGCGTTGAATTAAATTAGCCCCCAACCTAGGAAGAGGGGGTGATTCTTGAACAGCTATAGATGAAACTCAGGCAACTGCTCTACTAATTTTGTAGATTTTGGTTTAGACATTGGCTTAGTGCATCATACAGAAATCACTTAAATCACCTATCTCAGAAGATCATTGTTCTATTTAAGAAATTTTCAACCTCTGACATCTGACATCCTCTAAGCTAGATTCATGTTCTATATTCTCATATTCTAAATGTAAAAGTAGTTCAACAATTTTTTTTGGCCTGATTCTGATGAGAACTGGTTGAGTCATGTTCATGAGCATGCATTTGATTACATAAAAAACCTATTGATTGTGGCCGACCATGGGAAATAATGTTGCATGAAACCACTTTTGGGGTACATTACTGATTTTGGTGTGCAGTGAACCACAATGCTCTATATGCACCCCATCCTCATATACTAACACTAGATGGGGAATAAGAAATTAACTGGCATAGTCTTTTAGAGCACTGAGACATGCACACTAAAGGGTTCTCTACTATTTTTCAACCTTTGGATGATGGGAAACTGAGAGAGATTCCAAATCAATTTGGCACGGTAACCCTAGTATTACCTTTACATGACTTTGATATTCATCATATGGTATGACTTTTGTTTTCAAATGATGAAGAGTTTTCCATATGTTGAGATGAATGTCATGAATGCCATATTCTGTTTTCATTTCTAGAATTATATACTGAGAATTTCTAAAAGGCCAGAACATGACTGAGATATTTCCATTAGCTAATTGTTTCCTCCTGTTTAACACATCTTCATCATCTTTCACAAGAGTTTTCTCTACATAATCATACTAGAGTGGATGCTTTCTATTAGAAGATAAATGACCTAAAGGAGGTTTGGGGAATTACCATTCCCTTAAGACACCTTCTAGTTGATAAAGTGTTTCACCCATCATTGATAAGGAATCCGACATGACGGGCCTTTTGTTTTCAGGTGCCTCAAGATAGGAGGGATTTATCATCGCTACATTGTCAATTATGGAATAGTCTTGACAATGTCAGATAATACTATGGAGAGGAATTTCACAATGAATTCCATCATTGGGAGGAACACCATGATGGATTACGGCAAGGGATAAATCATCTTGCTCCTTGGTCTTCTGGCCCCACGGACGGTTTTTGTGGATCTCATCTGATGATAGGGACTCTAGATTGACCAAATTTTCATGAAGCAAGCCTTCATGATGAAGTGTCTGATGAGGTGCTTCATAATTACAACTACCACTCCCATAATTGGGTAATGATAGGATATGATCTTGAGAAGAAATAGATAAATGTATATGTTCTTCAAGAACTCCATCATTAAGAGGATCCACATAACAACATAGCCATTTATTTTAAAACAATGCTTGGTGAGACATCTTCATGGATGTTCTATTATACATATTTGGGGCCACATGATGGGGAATGTGGTTATAATTGGTAGGTATATATGCCTGCCTCAGAGTGGATATTGGAATGAACCGATTACCTCAAATTGGAAAGGGTGTATGTTCCCATTCTTTTGTCTATATGATATGGCGGAGTATGACCCATGACCCTCCTGGAATGGAAAAAATGTATGTATCTACTTCTGGATGGAATGATGATATCCCATCCTATGTGTGGGGAGATATTTAGGTGTCTGTTCCCCTGATAATGTTGATTTATTTGTTAAAATATCATAGCATGCTTCCAGAATATGGGCAAGGATATGTGCTTTCCCTTTCACCATTGAAAAGATGTTTCTGGTGACATCAGCGGCCGAAACCGTAATATACATCCATTTCATATCTGGATTAGGTGTATATGCATGCTCATTTCCTCCATTTGTTATCAATGGATATTGACATTACTCACACATGGGGGTAGAGAGTTGGGTCTTCCCCAAATTTGTTGTTGGAGCTTTCTGACTGATCTCTGCTGGTGATACCAAAGGATACTGTTGTAAGGATTGATGAACATTGGTAGGTGTGTTTTCTTGTTGGCTATTTTCTGTCATATATTTTTGATTGACATCCTTCAAAACGAGAAGACAATATTGTTCACATAATTGGTGATTGTAAACAGGTGTATGTTCATGTTTGTCAGTTTCCACCACATTAGATAGGTGGGCCTCATTAAATGTAGTTAGAAGAACATACTGACTGGTTGAAAACTTGTAAACAGGTGTATATGCATGTTCACAATACTCCAATGGGTTTATCTGGTGGGATTGGTGGGTAACTGTCAGATGAGTCTGGTGAGAATAATAATTAGGATGGACGGGGGTGTGTGCCCTCTCATTGTTTTCTATCAAGTAAAATTGATGGACTTCTCCGGAGTTGGTGGATGTGAGAACCTGCTCTCTATTGACAGGAATTTTTCCTTTGTGGTTCATCTTGTGTTCCATGGTATGAGATACTTTTTACAAACATCTAGAGGAAACACATCCATCATGTTGGGGGTACAATACCGGATGATTCTGTCAGCAATTTCTGGTGAGTGTCCTCAGGAAGGACTCCTTCATTCTTGAATTGAGGCCATGAGTGACCTCTTGATCCATATCTTTATAGTATGGGAGTGATTGATTGTTGAATAATGGGGATAAAGACTTTAAACAGTTGAATATGGTGGTTGGCACCATTTTCTTATTGATCATTGGTAGTCATTGGCCAGATGATTGAGAATTGTTGTTGACCTGGAGGGCCTATCGAGCAGCCTCCAAAGTCTGAATTATACCATGCTTTTGATACTTTGTCACCATAAAATTAGATACCCATCACTGATGATGCTGTTTTGGTGATGACCTCCTTCCTATGGATGAAGATCCAGCTTGGGCAACGGTCGGGAAGTTCACATATTCTGTCATTTAGAAAGCCATTCTTTGGATTGAAGAAAATTCTATAAAAAAAGTTGATACAACAATAAGAATTATTAAAGAAACAAATTTTTAGATTTATACATTCGTGATTAATTCCTTTCTCTGGATTTCCTTTTTCAATTGATCAGGGCCTAATAGGTGGGTTATATTTTTAACGGGTATAAGGATTCATGTCGGGTTCACCATTTTTGTTTCGTAGTTCCTAGAAATATTTGTTCGAGTTTTAAGAATGACTATTTTCATGTAGTTTCCATTGGATTTATTCATGGAACCAGAAACATCAAACATTTATTTATAAAAATGGGACCTACATTCCAAAGGCAGGCGTTCGATAAGTTTGAACTTTATGATACATAAGAATGAGCATTGGTCAAGAGGATTAGAGGTCGGACTCATCACTCCCTTTTGGGGGGAATTATTGACTACTCCGAGACTCTCTTTTTAAATTTATGATATTTCTATGAATCCTTATTAATTCACCAAGTATATCATAATAATCCCTTGGAATTTACCATAAAAAATTTACATGTGTAAAATTTAGAATCATCAGTATGCATTCAAGGTTCTTCATTAATGGAAACATTCATGTATTTGATGTTTTCCATCAATGGGATCCTCTAATATTCTGATTAGATATTCTTTTAATCATTGTTGTTATGATACTGATTTTTAAGCCACTCAGTGGGGCACTCTAAAATATATTATCATCTAAGGAGACGAAGGTTTGTATTTAACCTGTGATCGTGCCTGTCAAATGGGATACCTACGAATCCTTATTAAAGGTATCATAACCCTAATAGTTCTATGCCAATTAATAGGACACATCATACCTTTTATGGTCATGTGATAAGGACCTATAAGAGAAATATTCTTGGTCAAAACATAATGTGGGACTTATACTAATGTAGCTCGAGGAACATGGAATGGATATGAGTTTCCACGTCAGATGAGTCACTATTGGGAATATGGCCAAAGATGAACAAGGTTTATTTGAATTGTTTGTTTTGAACCTCAAGGAGGCATCCTACGTATCCCATATTAATGGGAATCATTGTTTATATAGTTCAATAAATCTCACAGGAGTGTATGGTCCTATGAGAAAGATGATTTTGTGCTAACTTCTTAAAAAGGATTCCATTATTATATGATGATTGATTTTGGGGATTATTTTTTAAGGAGGATGCCCAGTGAGCTCGGTCCCTCAGACAACTTCCTACGTATCCTAGTTTGAACATGAATCAATTTTCTCATAGTTACATTAATTAGTGTTTGTGTACATGTTATAACAATCAGACCTCTCTAAGACCATGTGATCCATGCTCTACATGAGAAAAAATAGGATATGAAAGATTCAACAATGACACTTCACACTTTTCCTCTAATGCTGATGGAAGAGTGCACGTCAATCATGGAAGAGTGTGATGTGATGAGATTTACCTCTATTCTCTTCACATTGGAAAAGGCTCCAAATGGAAGGAAGAAGGGGTGAAGGTAATGGGGCTTATACCAGGATGGCTACCCTTAAATTGATCATGGTAGGAAAGAGGAAAAGTAAGTTTGAACATTACCTTCATAGAAAAGAACTAAGGTTCCGAGTCAAATCTTTGTTAAAGGAGATGTCAGGACCTAACCCTTCTCCAAACAGGGAACATCCTATCATTGTTTCATAGAGAATGGTCCATGTGACTACGGATATACAGACCCATAGACATTCCATGAATCCTAACTCCATTTTGAAACAAATGTGGAAATCCTATGACTATGGAAATACAATCCCAAATAAAAGAAAAGCTGATGTGCCTTTCCCAAAGGGTTGATAAGTCATGAGGTATTGGTGGAGGTATTAATAGAATCCCTTTCAGACAAAGGATCCAATGATGTAGAATCCTTTCCATGAATAGCTGAATAAGGCTTAGTGACATGTATACTGAAGAGAGTGAAGAGAATAAGTGAATCAAAGAGGAGCACCCAAGTTGAGAAGGTCATTCATGTATGGTTGTGCAAGTGCACTTGGGTGACCTGACGTTCACTTAAGAGACGAACAACTTTTATGGTAATACTTACTTGGCGAGACCTTGCTCAAGTCTTCAATAGTATTCACTGGTGATCCACGAATCGGGCTGTTCAAGTTCCTATGAGAGGAATGGCAGGCGCACAAATATTTCTGACTTAGGGAGGTCAGCCACATTAGGTGCACAACTGTTCTGGTTTTCAAACACTAAAAGAACTTAGGTCCAATGATCCTACCTTAAATCCTCCGCAGAAGGTGTTGATGAACATCCTTGAATGTTTTGGAAGACTGTGGAAATGTACTAGGGTGACTAGTGCAGCAATTGGGCTTCCAGGAAATTTTTCCATACAAATGGGGGCCCCAAGGGTCAATTTATAGGAAAATAAGAGTCATATGGAGAAATGAGTTCGGTGTGCAAGTTTTTTGCGTGCCACAGATGGTTTGACTTGACTAAGGTGATTCAAAATTCATGCCTTTGAAAATATTGATTTTTTCAGGTATTTTCCCATTTTCATTCTAAGGGGATCCCTTTCATAATTTTTTAGACCCTTTGACAGAATGAGTGGTCAACAACCACCTACCTATTTTCCTTATAAATTCAGTCACCAAAGAATAACATCTAATGTGAGGAGAAACTGGATAATAAAAGATTCATAAAAATTCCATGTGAATAGTTAAACTAACATGGGATAGAAATAAAACTCTTGACTGAGATAAAATATGAATAGAAATGAGATAAAATGTTTCATTACTCCAATATATCCCACATAACTGATGACACATGTATTAAATCCCAAATGAAGTAGTTACCTGAAAATATACAATGACTAATGAAGGGATAGACCCAAGGTTTTTTCAGTCATGAAAAGGATAATAAATAAGATGAAAAAATGTTAATGGTGGGAGGGGATGTATTAAATTTTATCACTTTTTAATGAGGCACGTAATTAGGCTAGATGGTCTAGACAAAACATGAAGTAAATGTGCCCACTCACAGCCTATGTAACATCCCATGTAAGTAAATAATATGATATTTTTATATTTATTAGTATTTTTGAATTAAATAATAATTTTAATATAAAGGGGATTAAATGTTTAATGACGTGCCCGACACAGAGCAATTAGTTTCTCGGAAATCTTATGTTGCACACAAGGTTGAGTCATACTAGGAAAAATAAGAATAATATAATATTATTATTTTAAATAGTAGTTAACGCCTAGACATTGTATTAACATGAATGAATAAAATTAACCATATTATGACTAAAATGTTTGTTAATGTTTTTACATTTATCCAATAATATTTATAGGAATAAAATTAGAATGAATTCAATTTTAAGCATAAATACTCTAATATTTTTAAAAGGTAGTTTTACCACCTTTTGATGGTGAACCTTTTTTTGAATATAGTCATTGTCAATTTAATAAGTTATATTTGAAAAAATAAAATTTTTATTTAGAATAGGGACATCAAAATATACTTTGGTTAAATGTTTGGTATTTTTCTGATAAAGATCATTTTTAATTAAAACTGAAAAATCCGGCATTTTATGTCAAAACTGCATTTTCATATAATTTATTTATATGATTCGATTTTTCTTTTATGTTTTTTAAAGTGTCATTAGATAATATTTTTGTCAATTAATACAATGTCTGTCATTATATGTAATTTTACATAGTATTTGGAAAAAAACAAATGTCAATTTTTTGGTAGTTTTAACATCTCAAAAACACAGTTTTTGGTTATGACAAAGGGTATTAATTTTAATTTAATATATGAAAATTATGTTTTTTGAACTGGAATATTATATTCCATATTTTGAATTCGAAGGTCCATATTATGTAAATATTAACATTTTATTGTTAGTCTTCTTGAATAATATATTTTGTAATTAATTTATTTACCATGGTTAAAGGGTAAATATGGTAAATAAGGGTAAACAATAAAATTAAAACAATATGCTAATAACATTATAATAAAATTAAATTACACTAACCCTTGTTATAACCATATATTATGAGATATTTCTAAACACGGGCTTCCTTGTGTCGATTTTAGGACCCGATGGATCCAATTTTGTGGGAAAATGACAATTAATTATGTTTAATTTAATGACAAGGAAAATATAATCTAAACATATATATTTTACTAAAACAATTTTTATATGGGGTTATATAAAAGATATTTTCGACAATAAATAGTAATTAAAAAACATGAAATATTTTATACATCATGGAATTATATTTATAATTTTTATAGATTAAATAAATAAATTTATTTATGACCCAATGTTGACGTAATGATTACCTTTTTATTGAATGATTTAAATAAATGAGATTATAAATATTAAAATAAATTTATTTTGAAACTTTTTATGTCATCCATGAATTTTATTGATGATTTTTACTTTTTATTATTGAAATTGTTATATTTTTTTGAATTAATCAAGTTGTTATAGATTTTTAAAAATACATTATATGAATAGTAAAACAATTGATATAAAAAAGATTTTAAATGAATAAATATTTTATTAAATGATATAATAATACTAAAAATCTTGGACTCTGCCAAATGAAATATATTATCATAATAATGTCATTAATGATCCATTTTTGGGTCTATTTCCATTTTATAATAACTATGATAGGCATATATTATTAATACACAAGAATATAAGGAAAAAGTTATATAAGTTTAATAAGGGTCAGTGCTGAAAGATAAGGTTACATTTGTGACATAAACAATTCTAAACCACTTTGGATGAGAGTATTTAGACCCATACTCATTTGATCTTCTAATTATATCAGTTTGGTTTTATTATAATTCGAATGTAAATTAATAATAAAATAATACTTTCAAACTTTTTTAAAGTCCCCCTCCTTCCTTCTTAAAATATGACACCACCTCTAACCCATTAATCAAAACTATAAATTCCCTTGGATTGGAAAAACTCTACTCTAATAAGATCCAAAAATCACCATATTCCATCAATAATACTTCTACTATGAAAAAGAAAATTCAATAAATCTCTTTGCCTCAAATCAGAATAACTTACCTGATTTGTGGTAATGTCTTCTCTCAAGTTATTTTCCATTATATTTCCTTAACTAATCCCTATGATCTTATTATTATTTGTTTATGTAACAAAAACATTATCCATAATATAGTAGGCAGATTTTATGATATGTATTGGAACTAAGCTTACACATACCTTTGTCTAATAGGTATAGAACATACTATTTCTGTGGATAGTGAACTACTGCCTCACGAAACAATGATTGTTCAATCTTCTAATACCACCTCTTATAGAGGCCATTATGATGGAACTATAATTATATATTATATTTACGATAATTATTTTATCTATATACTTTTTTAATTTTCATTTATTAAATAAAATTATGCTTTTCATGTTGTATAAATACAATAATTTCATTTGAGGAAGTGCGGACTACAACCCCCTTAAATAGAAATGACTCGTTCATCCTATACATGGAATGTATAAAGGATAGAATAAATGAACTATTGTAACATTTATAACATATATATTATACATGAATTATAATATACCTATGTATCATTTATTTTTCATTCCTTGAAATATAAAAAATGAATGAATGTAGCGTTCATGCGTACGTACAGCTTACCATCTCCATGAACGGTGCATTTCATTTATTATATTCAATTGCTATATTATATTATAAAATACATATATACAGAATATATATAATATATATGATATCTAAATCAGGATTGTAATTCCAGAGATAATGTACTTTTGACCACGTGGACAATTTATAATAATAACAAGTTCATTGTTTGACTGAAGTTCAGTACATCGACAAAATGTCCGATATGAAAACAAAAAATTATCTAATTGTTATATAAATGTAATAAGTGATATAAAATGAATAATATACCTGAAAAAATGTTCTAAATAAATTATAAATTACCTCATGTTTATTAATCAAGAAATTAAAGAATGAATGAGTCAAGTCAGACACGAGGTAACAGAATTTGTCTCAATCTATTTTCTATGATATATATTTTGATTTATACATGACTAGATTTTATTTGTATTATAATAATTTTTGACTTTTAATTTAATTAAAAGTGAATATTTTTTTTATGTTTCACTTTACGAAATGACAAATGTAATGTTTTTTTAACGTATGTGGTGATAACAACCTTTTTTTCACCGTTAGCATTATTTGATATTTAGATTCCTTAAAAATTCATGATGTTTTTAAATAGAAAATAAATACCATATAACATTTTTAAATATTTCAGTCTTGAAAATGGTGTTGAATGTGGATTTACTATTTCAATATCTTTTCATTATTTCTTGTGATTTAAAATGAATTTTTTATCATTGAAATGATGAATTTTTCAATCTTTTATGTGTGATCATTGTAGAATATTACTTGGACATTTGATGGGTTATTACGTGATAAACAAAATGATGGGCCATTCCATGATAAAACATGGATAGGTTGTTACATTAAAACCTCCAATACATTTGGTATGGAAGTTGGATGAATGGTTTTCCATTTTTATGAATGATTTTTTGAATTCGACCATATTTTTATTGAATTTAAATAATAGTATGTCCCAATTTTAACTTTTATATGTTATGTGCTCTTTATAAGGGTCTTATGGTAATATTTTGGCTATAAAAGTGTAAGAAAGAAGATTTTATTTAGTGATGAGTATTTATTACTTCATAAAGGTGAAAGTATTACTTACGATAGAGATTTCTTGTCTTCCACGTTGTTTTGTAAAAATAACTGTTTTTCTTCATTGTGTATCACTTACTGAGCTTCTTATGTTCATCCAATGTTTTTGAAATGTTTTACACATGACATAAAGTGGGATAGGGTCAAGGATGGGAACATAGAAATGTCTAACTATTTAAAACATGGAACTGAACATGTTTTTTTTTTCTTTTAAGTGTTTTTATTTTATCAAAAAAATATATATAATGAGTAAAAGTGTATATATGTAATATTAAATTTTTATGTATATGTTATGAACTAATTCCATAAATCCTTAAACTTGAAAATATCATCATTGTGAATTATTTACTTAATTCCAGATTATGAGATGTTTAAGGATAGGGCCTTATAGTTGGTATCAGAGGTCAGTTTATATGACATTAGGAGTTAGAATTTTGTTAATAGAATATACATAAATGATTTTTAAATTATTGTCAAATTTAAATGATATTGAATTTGAATTTTACCATATTTCTTCAACTAATACATGTTTGCTCATAATGGTTTTCCACATAGGAAACATGTCATTAGTGCTGGAAATGCATTCAAAAGAGAATAACCTTCCAATTCATAATGCCGAGATGGTTGGAATCAGAACTAAAAATATTGTTAGAGTAATGGCGTAGTTGACTCAGGATATAAATGGTGTTGTTATACATTCAGAATATCAACCAGATCAACCCTAGAGGTACATGTCTATAGTGGATCATTTTAATGAGGCAACATCCCCCATAATTTAGATTATCATCTAACTCAGTTAAATGTGTATGGTGGATCAATGAATTAGAAATTATTTTATTTGTCATGGGTTTTATAGAAAATCAAAATTATAGACTTGATGTTTATCATTTCGAAGAATAATCATATATGTGGTGGTGAATGGTTTAGAATATCATAGAAAGTGAGGAGATTGAATCTCAATGTTTGGATGAATTCAAATGTATGTTTCATGTGAAATACATTCTTATAGAGTTTCGACACAAGATGGAAAACAATTCATGGAATTGAGGTAGAAGGATGACTCGGTTACTACTTCTGATTAGTTGTTCACTCAACTGGAAAGGTATTCTCTAAATTTCATCTGAGATCTTTATAGTAAGTAAAATCGATTTTACTCAGGACTAAATCCTCGATATCAAAGAGAATTAGCCTCTCATGAATTCAAACGTTATTTGAAAATTGTCATATTTTTCGAGTAGGTAGAAATAATGTTTTTTATGATTAGGGGTTGAAAGAGTGAAATAAAAAGAAGAGGTCCAGTTGGCAGACAAAAGAAAATAATTCATCAATGAAGCACATAGGTATGAAAATTAAATTTCTATCTTGTGATAATTGTGGTAAAAGGCATCCTGGAGAATGTTTATCAATGTCTGGAAAGTACTTTCGGTGTGGTAATAATGGTCATATTTCTCGTAACTATAAATAAAATGGTCATGATGGAAATGAAAACCCTGCTTTAAGATGTTATAGTTGCAATAATTTTGGGAATTATGGTAATGTGTGTCCCACATTTATTACATAGGGTAGAAACCAGACATATCAAAAGTATAAGGGTGGGGAAAAATATTTTTCTACTCTTACGGTAGAAGTGGGAATATAAAATAAAGTGGAATCAGGTAATTTGTTTTTCTAGATTATGCCACTGTATTGTTTGATTCCGGGTTTTCACATTCTTTCATTTCTAAGAAATAATCGGGTAAATTTGGAATTACGACTAAAAAATTAAATCTAGGACATTTAGAAAAAACACCTAGGTGGAAATATTGATGCATAATAAAATTAAAATAATCTTCTTATACTCATTTGTGGAAATAATTTACCTGAAAACCAAGTTGTTCGGCCTCTAGATTAGATTGATGTTATTTTTTGAATGGATTTCCTTTCAGTTTACCATGCAAAGATTCACTGTTGAGCTAAAGAGTTTTATTTTCAAAAGGACTTACATTTTGTTTATATAAACGGAATCTTATATCTAATTACATATAAGGATATTGAGAAACAAATTAATGGTGGAAATGAATGTTATCATGCACATATTTCTGAAGAAAAAAAAATATTGTTTATATTAAAGATGTGCTAGTTGTAAATGTGTATCTTGATGTTTTTCCTGATGAGTTTCCCAGAATTATACATGATCAGGAAGTTGAATTTATTGATTACATAGTTCATGATGATATTCCAATTTCAAACCCCCTTTATTGAATGGATGAAATTGATCTTTTAGAGTTAAAGAAAGAATTGAAGGAGTTGTTAGATAAAGGGTTCATTCGACCTATTACATCACCATGGGGTAATCCCATCATGTTTTTATAAATAAAGATGATTCAATGAGACTTTTCATTGATTATAGAGACTAGAATAACATTACAATTAAGAACTAGTATCATTTGCCTCATATCGATGATTTTTATGATCAACTCTATGGGGCTCAGTATTTATCAATGATTGACTTGAGATCAGTGTACCATCAGTTGAATGTAATGGTAGAAGACATTATGGAAAACATGATTCTTACTAGTTATGGTCATTATGAATTTTTAGTTATACCTTTTCGGTTAACCAATGCACCTAATATATTAATGGATATTATTAACAGAATATTATGTGAGTTCTTGGCTTAGTTTGTGGTTGGGTTTATTTATGATAGTTTTTAATATTAAAAAAATAAAGCAGAACATGAATTTCATTTAATAGTTGTCTTGAAAACCTTAAAAAGAAGTAATTGTGTGGTAAATTCAGAAAGTGTGAGTTTTGGTTACAATAATGCCATTCCATGGTCACATTTTTTAGAAAATGGAATAATTGTTGATCCTACTATGAAAAAAGATGTTGAATAATGGTCAAGACCCAAAAATAAAACTCGGATTCATTGTTTTCTGGGATTGGAAGGCTATTTCCAATGGTTTGTTTAAAATTTTTCACGGTTATCTAACACACTAACTATGTTTACTAGATAAGGTGTTAAGTTAATGTGAAGAAAATAATGTAATTTTTGTTTTTAGAAATTGAAAAGAATATTAGTGAATGTTCTAGTTTTGGAATTACCATCGAGAGATGGTGAATTTGTTATCTATAATGATGCTTCGTTGAAAGGATATGGTTGTGTCTTAGTAAAGAATGGTTAGGTAATTGATTACGCTTTACGTCCGTTGAAAACTCATCAGATAAATTACCCTACATATGATTTGGAATTAGATGCTCTTGTTTTTTCTTTAAAAAATTGGAGGGGTCATTTGTATGGAGGAAATTGTGAAATATATATTGAACACAAAAGATTGAAGTATATATTCACTCAGAAATAATTGGACATGCGAAAGAGGAGATGGATGAAATTAATCAAAGATGATGAATTTGTGATTCATTACCATCCAAGAAATGTAAATAAAGTGGATGATTATTTTAATAGAAAAATTAATTCTATATTAACCATGTTACATTTGGAACAAGACCCATTGATTAGTGATTTGATTAACTATATAATATATGTTTTTAGTGCAAGAAATTCCAATTTTTTGTATCAGGTGTTAGTGATATAATCTCTCTAATACAGAATTATGAAAGCATAGAAAGAAGACAATGATTTGTCGAAAAATGTATATTTGGTTCAGAAGGGTACGTTTCTTGATTTTAACATTGAAAATGGCTGTATTTTGAGATTTGGGAAGAGATTATGTGTGCCTTGTGATTCATACAAAAAGAAAGTGTTTTTATATGAAGCCCATAGTTTTCCATTTTCAGTCCATCTGAATGTAATGTGATATACATTGATAATTTGGAGTATTATTAGTGGGATGGAATTATATTAGATATTTTTGACCTTACTGTATAGTTTTTGACTTTTGAACAGTTTAAAGCAGAGTAGTAGTTACTGAAAGGGATGATTCAGCACTTATTGGTGACAGAGTGGAAATGCGAAAATATATCCAAGGGCTTTATCTTGGGGTTATCAAAGACATCATGAGGAAATAATTAAATCAAGGTTATTGTTGACCCAATTACTAAATCTTGTCATTTTCTTCTGATTCGAGATACTATGTATGCAGATCAACTTGCGTGGTTGTATGTTAAATATATATCTTGTTTTCTTAGAGTTAACATTTCTATAGTATCTGATTAGGATCCTAGGTTTACTTATATCCTTTTGAGGGGCCTTCCGAGGTCATTGGGTACTAAATTAAATTTTTGTACTACTTTTCATCCTTAAATATATGTGTTGTCAGAATGAACAATTCAGACATTCAAAGATATGCTACCTACATTCTCATTAGATTACTGTAGATGTTGGGACCAACATCTTTCAATGGTTGAGATTTCGTATAATAATAGTTTTCATTCCAGTATAATGATGGATTCATATGGGACATTATATGGGAAGTGGTTTCGAACTTCAGTTTTTTGTGGTGAAGTAGGTGAACGGAAACTGATGGAACTAGAATTGGTAGAAGAGATGGCCGAAAAATTGCAGTTGATACAGAAACACATAAGGATATATAAGAGTATGTAGAAATTTTATGTGGATAACCAAATTATATATCATTCATTATAGGTATGTGATCATACATTTCTAAAAGATTCTCTAAAGAAAAGTGTGATGTGCTTTGGTTATAAGGGGAAGCTTCATCCGAGGATCATTGGACCCTATAAAATCCATAAAAACATTAGATCAGTTTTCCATATAGTCGCTTTACCTCCATGCTTATCCTAGGTAAAAATTATTTTTCTGTTTCATGTTGTGAAATTATATTTCGGATCAATAACATGTTTTGCTTCCATAGATAGTTCAGTTGGAAGATAAAATTTCTAATGAAGAACAACCAGTCTAGATTCAAGACTAAGTTGAGAAAATGTTGTGAAATATGGGAATTAATCTGATAAAGGTTTTTTCGAAGGAAACCTATGGTTTAAGGAGAAACATGGGAATCCGATAATTCTATGGGGGATAAGTACCCCAACTTATTTGAAATATGAAAAAAATTGTGAGGACCCAATTTCCCAAAGGGGGGGAAGGATGTAACATCCCAAGTAATTAAAGAATATGACATTTCAAAATATATTCATATATTTGAATCAAATATCAATTTTAATTTAATGGGTATGGAATTATAGATGACATACCAAACACACAACAAAGGGTTTCTCTGAAATCATCATTTTCACACAAAGCTGAATCATACTATGAAAAATAATAATAATATAATATTAATATTTTAAATGGAAGTTAATGCCTAGTCACTATATTGGCAGGAATGAATAGAAAAAACCATATTATGATTATAAGTATTTGATAAATGTTATTACATTTTCAAATAAAATTTAAAGGCTTAAAATGAGAATGAATCAAATTTTAGGCATAAATACTCTCATATTTTTAAAAGGTATTTTTTCTTCCTTTTAATGGGGAACCGTTTTTAAATATAGTTTTAGTTAAATTTATTTATTACATTCGAAAAAATAAACATTTTCTTGATAAAAGGGATATCAAAATTTATGATGGGTAAATTCTTAGTATTTTTATGATAATGTTGATTTTTTAATTAAATAGTGTATATACTGCCTTTAAAGTCAAAAGAATATTCTTATCTAACTTATTTTTGTTATTATATTCTACTTTTTATTGGTTTTAAAGATCCATTAGTATAGATTTTTATCATTTAATCCAATTTTGGTCATTGAAATTATTTTCACTTTGAAATTTGACATAAACACAAGTAAATCTTTTGGTAGTTTTTATTTCATAAAATCAAACTCTTTTGTTATTAACAACGACAATTAATTTAAAATTAATTTTTGAAATAATTAGTTTTGAATTTAAAAAATGGATTCCTTATTTTTAATCAGGAGTACCAAATTGTGTAAATATGTACCTTTTAGTTTTAGATATTATAATTAGTAACTTGACTAGTTATTTTTTTTACCATGGTTAAAAGGTAAATCTGGTAAATAAGGGTAAACAGTAATATTATAATAATATTAAATAACCCTAGCCCATGTCCTAACCCTATTTGATGAGATATTTCTGACCATGGGCATCCTTAGGTGGATTTTAGGACCCCATCGAGCCACTTGTTTTTGAAATTGGAATTCAATTACTTTTAATTTAATGTTTTGGAAAATATAACATAAACATAAATATATTAATAAAACAATTTTTATATGGGGTTATATAAGTGATAACTTCTACTATAAATTGTAATTATAATTTCTAAAATCTTTTCTACATCATCATATTTTATTTATAATTTTTAGAGATTAAATAAATAAATTTATTTATGAAACAATGGTGATGTAGCGATTACTTTATTAATGAATGATTTAAATAATTGAGATTATTTATATTAAAATAAATTTATTTTGAAACTTTTTATGACATAAAATAATTTTATGGATGATTATTAATTATTATATTATAATTAATGATGTTTTTTCCAATGAATCATGCTGTTATATATTTTAAAAAAGTCATGATATGAATAGTATTAACATTAACATAAATGAGTATTTAAATAATTAATTAATTTATTAAATGATATAATAGTCCTAAAAATATATTATTCTACCAATGGACATATATGATGTTACATTTGTCATTAATAATACATTTTTTTTGTCTCTCATCATTTTATAGTAACTTTGGTAACCATATGTTATGAATATACCATAAGACATGGAAAAAGATAAATTAGATTACTAAGGGTTAATGAAAAAAAGATAAGGTTACTTTTGTGACCTAAATATTTATAAAACTCATTATATGAGATGATTTAGACCCATAATGATCACATATTCTAAATATATCACTTATCTATTATTATAATTCTAAATTAAATTAATAATAGAATAATACATTCAAACATTAGTAAAGTGCCCCTCCTCCCTCTTGTTAAAGGACACCAGCTCTAACTCATTACTCAATCCTCTCAAGACCCATGGATCATCCTTAATATAATCTAATAAGCTAAAAAAATCCCCTTATTCTTAATATAAGCCTTCCTATAGGTATAATACATTTCAAGAGTTACCTTTGGCTCATATCATAAAAAGTTACCCAATTTGAGGTGATGATTTCTCTCACGTTCTTTTCCTTTATTTTTCATTATACACTATGTATTAACTTTTTATACTATTTTTACATAAAAAAATAGTATACTAAATCTACTAGGTTTTTCTATGAGATTTATTATAAATAAACTTACACACACTCTTGTCTAATTGGTATAGAACATACTGTTTCTGTGGATGACAGATTACTTCTTCACGAAACGATGATTGCTCAATATTCTCCTATAACCTATTATCATGTCTATTTTGATGGAACTATAATTATATATTACAATTATGGTAATTATTTTATCTCTTTTTTATGTAAATATCATTTAGAAAATATCATTACACTTTTCATGTTGTATAAATACGATAATTTCATTTGAGGATGTGCGGACTACCGCCTCATCAAAGTAATATGACTCGTTCATGCTATAAATGGAATATATAAAGGATAAAATTAATGAAATTATGTAACATATATAACATAAATATTTTAATTATATTATAATATACCTATTTATAAATAATTTTACATTCATTTTAACATGAAAAAGAAATGACTGTAGCGTTCATTCGTACATACGACTTACAATCTCTATGAATTGTTCATTTCATTTCTTATATCCAAATTATATAGACTATTATAAAATACATATATACTGAATATATATGATATAAATGATATCTAAATCATGAATAATATGTTAGATATAATGTAATTTTGACCACATGGACAATTTATAATTATAACAAGTTCATTTTTGACTCAAGTTCCAAACACCAAAAAAACGACGGATATGAACTAAAAAATTAACTAATTGTTATAACAAGGTTATAAGTAATATAAAAGGAATAATGAACTTTAAAAAGTTTCTTAATAAAGTATAAATTAAAATATGTTTATTATTCAGGAAATTATAGAACGAACGATTCAAGTCGGTCACATTGTAAGGGACTTCGTCTCAATCTTCTTTCATTGAGGCATACATTGATTTATACACGACTTTATTTTATATAGTGTATAAACACCTTTGACTTTTAATTTAATTCAAAGGGAATCGTTTTCAATGTTGATCTTTACTAAATGAAAAATGGAATGTTTTTTAACACATGCGGTGACAATAACCTTTTTCCGCTAAGAGCGTTATTTGATATTTGGCTTCCTAAACAAGTCTTAATGTTTTTAAAACGAAAATAAACACCATATACCCTTTTTAGATATTTCGATTTTGAAAATGGTTTTGATTGTGTATTTACTATTTCAAACTATTAAATTAATTTTTTTGATTGAAAATGAAATTTTGATGATTGAAATGATGATAATTATTATCTTTTATGTGTGATGATTATATAATGGTAATTGGACATTTGACGAGTGGTTATGTGATAAACCAAATAACCGGTGGATCCATTAATAATAATATATTTGTGTTTACTTCATAACCTCTAATGCATTGGGTATGGATATAGGTCGTTTGGATATTCAATTTGTAAGCATGATTTTTGGAATTCGACCATATGGTTATTCCATTTAAGTATGATTATGTCCCAAGTTTACCATTTATATTTTATGTGTGATTTTTATAGGTTTTATGGTAATACTTTATTTACAAAAGGTTATGAAATGAGGTTTTATTTAGTGAATAGTTTTTAATTCATCATAAATGTTAATGCTTTATGTATAATAATATATTGATGGTTTACATGTTGTTTTGAAAAACTAATAGTTTTCCGTCTTTGTGTATCTATTAATGATCTTCATATGTTCATCCCATGTTTTTAAAATGATTTCCAATGGAGTTAAAGTTGAATAGGGTCAAGGATAGGAACCTGGATAATAAATTTTTTTTAAAACATGCAACTAAACTGGTTTATTTTCTATTATGAGTTTTTATTTTAGGGAAAAAATGGATATTGAGTTTAATTATGTCAATTTAAAATTTAAGTTATTATGTATAAGTTATGACCTAATTCTATAAATACCTAAAACTGAAAATATCTTCAATGTCAATTATTAATAAAATTAAATAATATGTAGTTTTTAAGGCACATGCATCATAGACTATGTGGAATTAAGTGAGAAAGATATGAACATGGTTTGGAAAAAAATTGGTCAGTCGTGATCACTAATTGTTTTTACTTCTAGTTCTTAACATATATATGCCCTCCTTGATATATGGTTCCTTATACCATGTGGCCACCTTATGGTTCCTCAATTTTATTATTTATTATTAACATTGACCATAAAAAAACTATCTAACTGTACATTTTATTCTAAAAATGGATCTTTATGTCTCAAATCACCCAATAGAAAACCAAACATCACAAAAACATGGAAAGAATAAACCCTAATATAAAAAATAATATTTTATAGATCTTGGAATATAATTATTATTTTTAAAGTAATTGTTGAACATTCCACCAAACAAAAATATTAATTCCGTTGAAATTTCCTTACCATTCAAAAAATAAGTAAAATATTGTACCTATTATTAACATTGATTTAATTAAATTTATTGTATTCTAAAAAATGCTAAATAATTACATATGCCTTATTGGGTCACAACACCAAGATCACCAAATGGGGGATTTCTCAGTCCAATGTCACCATTAGATTTGATATAATCAATCGTCACTTGAGGTTGTTTCCACATATCCATTTTAATATGATATAGTTTTATCAATATTTTATATTCAATGGGTACTATATTGAAATTGAATTTAACTCTCCTTTATGGAGGTAATCCTGATATGTCCTATAAAAATTCAGCTCAATAATGGTCTACCAAATGAATTAATTTGTTAGTATATTAATCTTAGTCCACTACAAGGATCATTCCAACCATATATATTGAATAAAATTATCTTTGGAATATATTTGGTCACACTCTACATACCCAAATTTTCCATTCTATGGTCTATATGGAATCCACCCATTTAGATGAAGTAATCATTACTCTTCTCTAATAAATATTGATGTGTTCATAGTATCAAGTGAAAAAATCCATGACACAGTTCAAATCCAATAATAAAAAATCTTTAATTCCAAAAAACCACACAAGATCAAATCTAAAATACACTATAAAAATTTGTGGATAATTTTTGATAAACTACACTTTTTATTCAAGGGGATTATTGATAATAAATACACTATGGAGTATGTATCTGAAATGTCCTAACCTGCAACAGCATGAGTTGATAATCTATATTGTTTGATGACATTATCAAACAATGAAATAGATAGTTTAGAAGGATTTGGGACCATAACCTGAAATATTAATGTTCCCAATCCAACATCATCTAGGGTTTGATAAAATTAATAATCCATTCTAGTGACCACATCAAGATGCCTGGAGTCTCATGAGTCACCAGATGAACTTACCCGTATGTGTCCTACACATGCTGTTATGGTAATGTATCCATCAAATAGCCTTAAATTTCAATTTTTGTTAATGAATCCATAGAAAAAACCATTTTATCAGAATGACCTTTCCTCATCATTGACATGTCATAAGTGAAACAGGGATTTCCTTGACAATGTGTCCCCTACATCAACAGATGTAGCACATAGAAAAGAAATCTACCATAGTTGGTGTTAAGATACCACTTATGTATTTTAAAATAAATCCCCTCGCCCGAATCTATCCTATGACTTCCACTTTTTATTACTAGAATGAAAAGATAATTATACATTAGAGAAAGCATTAGTGTATCCAGTCTCCAATAGAAGATTAAAATAATTTCATCCCCTAGGCCCTTATTGATATTTGATGTGTTACAAAGAACAACAGTATATGTCATCATAATGTGTATCATAACCTATTTTATCATTAGATGAATATGATCTCAATAATTCTCTCATTCCCTTCCTTTCCCCCATTTGCACCATGAAATTTTAAGCATAGTTAAAAGTCAATGAATCAAGGTTAAAACCCACAAATAAGAGGTATTTGAAGGAAACCAATTTTATACCATCATATCTGATGGAATAATTCAGAACATTTCACATTCTCTTAGACATACCATTAATATTTATGGTTGAAAGAATCACTTTCTAATCTTACTGGGTATCTACCATGTCAAAAATCCTCTCAATGGATAAAATTTATTCATTCAAATCAATTGTTTCTATTATGACTTAAAATGATAATGGTTTTTTGGGGATACTAGTCCCATTTATAATATAACATCATTTTCATTCCATTGTGGCCACCAACTATCAAAACAAGTTTCAATCAAAAGATTCCCAGTTAGACTAGTGTTACAGGATGATCCACTAGAGGAAACAAATAATATTTCTCAATTTAATCCTTATAAAAAAATAGGTGGTTAACCTATATAGTTAATTCATTTATAACATATTATTTCTATAAATTATAGATCAATTATTTTAGAAAGACAATATCTAAAATTAGATGAAAATTAATACCTAAAAGTCACACATAATGGATTATAACACGGTTCATCCTACGAGACTACATGTAAGAACAATTCATAACCGAATTTAAAAAACCCCATAAACATGAGATTCATTTGGTTCCTACACATTAATCACAATTATATATATACATTGACTCATATAATACTCATGCCCCACTAAAAGAATCCAAAAAATCATGCAGCCAAAATATATGTCATAATTTCAATAGGGATGTAATTATTTGAGTTTTATTTAATTCATGTAAGAATAATTTGGATTGAGATCCTATGTTCATAAACATAGAATATTAAAACAAAAAATATCAAATAAAAGTTGACAGACATTATGTACACCACCAAAGAATAATTTACCCAATAGTAACACTGAAAAAAGCATAAATCCCCATTTTATGACAACTAAGAGGTCCAATTCACTTTGAAAACATGGAATTAACACATTTCCCCTTCTTCTCACCTAACTATCCAACCTCCTATATAATATTTTTTAAATCATGGAAAAGAGAAGGTATTTTTAGTTATCATGGTTCAATGTTACTATTTTTCAATAATAAATCTCAACCCACTATGTCAATGTCATGCTTCCATGTAACATATTACTGGAACCTCACCAAAAATAAGATGTTGATGACAAGGGATGAGGCGAAAATGCCATAATGGGAAGATTATACACTCATTATTAGGTAGTGAAAAAAATAATATAATGGGAGAGAATAAAAATAAATCAATAAAAAATACATAGATATATAATCATCAGTGCAATATATGTATACATGATATGTACAAACACCTGAAGTTACCATACGGAATGTCAAATCCTTAAACCAGAACTATAAGAAAATGATCCCCATGTGTAGTGGATCACAGTGCGAGGTAATGAATCAAGAAAAAACAAAAAAACTATATAGCCAAAGGTATATTGTGAATCTACCACATCATCTTTCTAAGATCCATGAGTCTCCACCTTTATCCTCATTCCATTCTCAAAATTGTTGACTATATTTTCTATATTCACACTTTAATTACAATATTGGGTTTGAGTATGAAACTATGTATGGCACCAAAAACGATCACTAAAATAAGAAAATAATATATACATGTAAATTCCATGAATATATATAGAGTTAAAATAAGAGAAAAATATAATCTACAAGAATAATATATATGTATTATCCTAATTTACCATCCTCACATACTTTAACTATATGTCACAAGGAACATCACATATCCTCTTGATATATCCCCTTAAAAATAATTGTGAAAAAATGTTTGATGCAACTACATTGATGGGATATCCAAATTCATGCAAACCTACTTTCCAAACCATCTCCCATTGAGTGAATTCAATAAGGATCATCCATCATGCTCATCTATATTATAAATAATAACAAAAAAATACAATAAATGATAAAAATGAGAGGCCCACATTATTTTAAATATAAAAAAACTATAATATCAATAATTTAAATTAAATAAACACAAAGAAATTTCATATATATACTGACAAAAAACAACATTAGATCTAGAATCAAAGACTTCTATCCAAGGGTTACACATGAATTCCATTAATCAAGTCAATATCCCATATAAAAAATGATCTAAATTCAATGGATTCATACATTAAATGAAACAAATATTCAATGGATAATGTCATATTTCGAGTTCAAATGCCCCATAAAATCCTAGATCCATTCATTATTTTGAATGATGTCTAAATCAAGGATTATGTTAAGGAAGTAAATAGATCCAAAATGGTAGAAAATTATATCTCTTAAAAAAATATTATTTTCAGAATTATCTTGGTTAAAACATTGCACATATTGAAATTCCTGGTAAACATGTTTTAATTAAAAAATGATTAATGAATTCCTTGTCAGAGCCTTTCAAAATTCACTACATATTATCGATACAACATTTATATATTGGATCATTATATTGTAATATATAATATTAATCTTATAAGTCAATATAGTACCTACAAGATTTGAATCATGGGATTTAAAAAATTATATGGTATCTAATGAAGGATAATTAAGTGAATGAGTACTCCAAAAGACTGTTTGAATGTTCATATTTTAGTGGAGATCATGGAAGGCCTTATGTAATGTGATAATGTGAAAATAAAAAATGTTGTTTAAAAAACTTCAATAAATTAAGTGTAACACCCCAAGCTTCCATGGTACGCTCCTCTTTGAATAATAGAGCAGCGTGTGTTGTACGCAACCTCGAGTTCTAACACACCGCGACCAATAAAAGTAGTAGTTATGAATAGTAATACCCACTTTTTGAAATTATATAAATTTTATATTTAAAAATGGACTTCATTTTTGGATTCTTAATATCGAAATTAGCTTATGTTGAATTTTAGGTATTTTTCTGAGGACGTCCAAATTTCGATGAATAGTGAAAAATACTTAAAACAACTTTTTTAATCAAAATAATTTATAGTGATAAATTATAATATTTAGTGGTTTTAAAGTTTAATTAGAATATATATTTACCATTTTATCCAATGGTGGTCATTAGAATTAATTTCATTTTGAAATTATACATAAACAATTGTCAATCTTTTGATATATATTGTTTCTTAAAAACACGCTATTTGTTGTAACAGTGTGAATTAATTATAAAATTAATTAATGAAACTTATATGTTTTGAATTTTTTAAAATAGACATCATTTTTTTATTTTTAATATCAAATATAGCTTAGGGTGAATTTTTTTTATTTTCTTGAAAAACAACAATTTTTGATGAATTGTGAAACCGCTAAGTGGTAGTTTAAAAACAAATTTTTCGTGTAAATGAAACATTACCACTTCTGTGTATTGAATTTAAAAAATACGACATACATGGTTGTCATTAGGAAGTAAAATGTGGTTCAATGGGATTAAAATATTCTTTGGTGAATAGTAACTTTTATGTTCTATTAATCGCAATTAAAGGTAATTAGTGAAATTTAATGAAAAAATGATATTATAAAAAATATGAAAATATCATGACACTTGGCCAACCCTCATTGGATGAGTCATGTACGAACAATACAATACATGGGTCAACTTGGGGACCCCATTGATCCACTTGGGTAAGAAAATGACATTAACAACTTTTTATTTAAAGTAAAAAATAAAATTGTCACAAACATGTGTTGTTTTACTAAAACAATTATTACATTAGGTAATATAAGTTAACTTTTTGACTATAAATATTCATTGGAACGATAAAAATATTTCCTACATCATGATATTTTTTTATAAATTTTAGACATTAAATAAATTAAATATTTTATGACACCATGATGATGTAGTGATTACCTCATTAATTAACGATTTAAATAAAATTAAAAGATAATGTAAAATATAAGACTTACACTTGTCAAAATCCTATTGTATTGGTATATTTCAAACCCTTATCACCTTATCCTCTAAATATATAATTCTGGGACCTTTGAAATCTGAAAAACACTTCATAATAATGTAACATTTCATTACATTCCACGAGTGCCCCTCCTCTACTTTTATAATAGGCCCCCACCACTACCACCTTATTCACACAATCAAGCCATTTGGATCTGCCAAACTCTGCCCAAATACTTTCTCAACTTCTCTATATTACTCCTAGAAGCCTCACTTTGGGCAGAGTTCTTCTCAATAAGCCTTTGGCTCAAATCAAAAAAGAGTTACCCGATTTTAAGGTAATGTTTTCTCTTAGGTTATTTAGTTTTATTTTGCTTCTCCATCCCCTTAAACTCTTTTTATTCCTTCCTTTTGTAACAACACCAGTATATTCAATATACTAGGATTTTTTTATGATATTTATTTGATTTAAACTTACACACACCTTCGTTTAATGGTTAAAGAACATACTGTTTATGTGGTTGGGAAACTTTTGCCTCGCGAAACGATGATTGTTCAATATTCTTTTAACACCTATAATGGTGGCCATTAAGATGTCACTATATTTATATATGATATATATTATGTTTATTTTTTCCTTATTCTTCTCTATTTCTGATTTATTTCATAACTTTGTGATTTCCATTATGGGTAAACGCGATAATTTCATTTTAGGAAGTGCGGACTACCACCCCCTCAATGTGATTTGAATCGTTAATGCCATATGTGGGATATATAAAAGATAGTGTAAATGATATTATATATGATATTATACTTTAATTATAATATAAATTTATATAATTTTTTTTTCATTCCATTAAATATGAAATAGAAATGAAAGTAGTGTTCATGCGTACGTACGGCTTACCATCTCCATTAACGGTGCATTTCATTTCTTACCTCTAAATGTTATCTAATATTATAAATGAATGAATATAATGGATATATATGATATATATGATATATACATCATTAATATAATTCTGGATATAATGGATATTTTACCACATGAACAACTTGTAATTATAAGAAGTTTATTTTTAACTCAAGTACCAAAGATCGACAAAACAACCGTTATGAACTTAAACAAATACATAATGTTCATAACATGGTAATAAGTGATATAAAATTAATAATGAACTTAAAAAAGGTTCTTAATCAAGTATAAATTAACTCTATTTTATTATTCAGGAGTTTAAAGAACGATCGAGTCAAGTCGGACACGAGGTAAGGGAACTTCTTAACCCAATTTCCATTCTTTGGGTTAATCTCCTACTTTCGAATTATGTCGTGATATTATTATGTCCTATCTTAAATTTGTACTTTATTTATGACTAATTATAGTGAATACACATAATAGATCTATTTTATTATGAAATTGTTCTTTGTAAGGAACTTCTTCTCAATCTCCTTTCATTTAGGCATATTTTATTTTATACACAACGTTCTTTTATATGGTGTATAAAAAGATTTGACTTTTACGTTTATTCAAATGGAATATTTTTATATGAAGCATTTTACTAAATGAAAAAATGGAATGTTTTTTTGTCATACGTATGCGGCGACAATGACTTCTCCACCGACGTGACCATTATTTGGGTTCTGGCTTCCTCTACAATCCATAAAAAAATTTTAAATGAAAAATAAATACAAAGTTTTAATTTTCTTTTATTTTGGTATTGAAAATGTTTTTGAAAGTGTTTTTTATATATCAATATATTGTATTGATATCTTGTGATTGAAATGTGGAATTTTTATGTTTCCTTTATGCATGTTTTATGTGATACAATTATGTTATGGTTTGTGATATGTTGAAACCTGTTCATATGAGGAATGCATTGGACTTAATAACTGACTGGTGGAGCCCGTTATAGCTCCTCGATGCATCGGTAGGTCACATGAGACAAATTAGTGTCTTGGAACGATGCCTTGACAAAATCTTATATATAGTATTGGCACGAGGCCTTGGCTACGTGGTTATGATAGTCTGGCATTATGCATTCCATCATTATGAAAGTGGTTATTTATATTGCATGTGATTATTCGACCAGTAGAATAACCATGTGAATAACTAAATGAAATTATTTCATTTTAATTTTTCTATATTATGCTGAAGTTCATGTTTAAATGGAGTTTGTTTAGTTATACATCCCCTTAAATGTTTATTTTTATTTACGAAAGCTTCCGCTATATTGTTATCCTTACTGAGCATCTGAGCTCACCCATTTCAATGTTTTAATTTTTCCAGGATGTGATGAAGTATTTTATTAATGACCTGAAGGGATAACATGAGGGGATATTAACACAAGATGTTGCTGAAGTTTTGTATTACTTTATGATGTAATGTAAAACTTATGAATGTATCAAGTGTTTCAAGGCTACTAAACTAATCTGTCTTTCAAGACTTGATCTTTGTGATCATGCCAATGTTTCGCAATAATGCATTGACTCTAGGTAACTGGGGTCAGGGCGTTACAGTTGGTATTAGAGATATTTTAGTACTAACCTTGGAATCTAGATTTAGATAAACTCTGATTAGAGAACGTAGACCTAAGATAAAATTTTAGGATTAGTATAGATTAACTTCCTAGAATTTTGGTATTATAGAGATTTTGTGAGTTTTTCGAGCAATACATCCTTGTCTGGATGCGAGCAGGTAGAGGTGGCTCTGATCCAGATGTACCTAGGGGTAAAATCCGAAAACACCGCTTTGAGCTAGACTCGAACGGGAATTGGGGCATGAAAACGGGCCTTGCTGCACTCTTGGTTACGACACTCCCGGAAAATATGATTAGGTTAAATCTCATTTCCTTTTCAAACCACTATGAATTTTTATGAGTATATACATCCTAAAAGAAAACATCTTTATGATTATGGATTACATCCATAAACTGTTCAATTTATGTTATGTATTTTACAAGTTTGGAATTATTCAATGAAATTCATAAACTAACCTAGTTTATGCCATTGTATCGAAATGGTGCCCAGTAGAAGGAATGTGAACCCCAGCAATACATATGATCCAAAGTGTATGAAGGGTCGTATCTTTCACGGTATTAAGCCAACATTTAGAAGGGAAATAGTTCCCCATGTGTTCTCAACATATGAAGAAATATTATCATGTGTTAATAAGATAAGTAAATAATTCTCTGAGTCCTATGGCTTTGAAGCGAAGCAAAAGAAGAAAAGGATAGAAGAAATAATGATGGATAAAGGGACGAGGGGAAAGAAGAATTTTCCAATATGTGATAACTGTGGGAAGAAACACCTTGGAACTTGACTAAAGGTAATGTGAGTTTGTTATAAGTGTGGAGAAAAAGGACACCAAGTGAATAACTTCAAGGGTAAGAAGAAGGTTTCAAATGTACAATGCTTTATCTGCAAGGAGTGGGGACACTACTCAAACCAATGTCCAAATCATCAGAGTATGCCCCAAATGATGTTATTGGATAATAATAAAGTTATGATACTACCACAGAAGAGGAGGAATGATTAGAGTTCTTATGTTTTAATTAAACAATTATGTCATTTGAGTTTTGTATCAATGATGTACTGGTTATAATAATTATGGAGTATATAAGGATTGTACTGCAGTACTATTTCATCAAGGACTTAAGATTGTGTGGAACCAAGAAAAGTGACTCAATAGATGGTCAAATTTTTGGAAAATATATGGTTGAGAGAATGATAAACTGTAACATACCAAGTAAGTAATGAGTAATATTTATTTTTATCTATGTCTATTAATAAATTAGATAGTGTTTTAGAGGTTTAAAATGAAAATAAATCCAATCTTAAGCATGGAATACACTAATATTTTTAAAAGATTGTTTTACTGCCTTTTGATGGAAAAACATTTTTAAATATATCTTTTGACAATTTTATAAGCTATGTTTGTCAAAATAAACTTATTCTTTATGATTGGGACATCATAATTTACTTTGTGTGAATTTTTGGTATTTTTCAGACAATGTTCATTTTTTAATGAATAGTGAAAAATACTGCATTTTACATCAAAACTTCTTTTTAACCTAATTTACTTATATGATTAGATTATCTCTTGAATTGGTTTTGAAGTAAAATTAGAATATATTTTTACCATTTAATCCAATGGTGGTCATTCGAATCAATTTCACTTTGAAATTGGACTTAAACTGGTGTCAATCTTTTGATAGTTATTGTTTCATAAAGACATGCTATTTGTCATGACAGCGGGAATTAATTATTAAATTAATTAATGTGACTTATATGTTTTGAATTTTGTAAAATAGACTTCATTTTTGAATTCAGAATATCAAATATAGCTTAGGGAAAATTTTTGGTATTTTTCTGAAAAACTTCAATTTTTGATGAATAGTGAAACCACTAAGTGGTACTTATAAAAACAGATTTTTCATTTAAATGAAAATTTTCCACTTCTGTGATTTGATTTTCAAAAATCCGACATACATGGTTGTCATTAAGAAGTAAAATGTTGTTCAATGAGATTAAAATAATTTTTTGGTGAATAGTAACTTATTAAGTTTTTAATCGCAATTAGTGGTAATTAGTGTAGTTTAAGGTAAAAATAATGCTTTAATAAAATTAGATGAGCTTGACACATGTCCTACCCTCATTGGATGTGTCATGGATGACCAATACAATCCATGGGTCAACTTGGGGACCCCATGGAGCCACTTTGGTTGGGAAATGACATAAATAACTTTTTATTTAATGTAAAAGTAAAAATGACACAAACATGAGATGTTTTACTAAAACAATTTTTACATGGGGTTATAAATATCATTTTTTTGATTATAAATAGTCATTGGAAAGCTAAACCCGTTTTCTACATCATAGAATTTTTTCAATAATTTTTAGACTTTAAATAAATTAAATTATTGATGACATCATGATGATGCAGTGATGACCTCATTATTTAACGATTTAAATAAAATTTAATGATAATGTAAAATATAAGACATACACATGGCCAAAACCTATTGGATGGGTGGATTTCGAACCCTTATAACCTTATCCTCGAAACAAATTAATGTGGGACCTCTTAAATCCGAATACCATTTTAAAATAAAGTGACTTTTCTTTACCTTCCAAGAGTGCCCCTCCTCTCCTCTTATAAAAGGCCCCCACCTCTACCTCCTTACCCACACTCCCAAAGCCTTTGTCTCGGCAACCCCTGCCCATTTTGGCCCTCCACATCCCTCTATTACTCCTTCAAGCCTCACTTTGGGTAGAAGTCTTCCCAAGGAAGCCTTTGAGCTCAAATCTAAGAGAGTTACCCGATTTTAAGGTAATGTCTTCTTTTGAGTCCTTTTGTTTGATTTTGCATTTCCAACCCCCTAAACTTTTTTATTATATTATTTTGTAAAAACTCCAGTATCCTAAATATACTAGGATGTTGTTATAATAAGTATTCTATCTACACTTACACACACCAACATCAAATGGTTAAAGGACATATTGTTTCCGTGGATGGTGAATTTATGCCTCCCGAAACGATGATTGTTCAACATTCTTTTAACACCTTCAAAGGTGGCCATTAATATGTCACTATATTTATATATGATATATAATATGTTTATTTTTTCCTTAAGCTTCTGTATTTTTTATTTTGGGCATACCTTTATGGTTTCCATTATGGGTAATCGCGATATCTTCATTTAAAGAAGTGCGGACTACTGCCTCCTCAAAGTGATTTGATTCGTTAAATACCATATGTGGGATGTATAAAGGATGGAACTATGATATTATATATGATATTATACTGGAATTATAATATACCTTTATATCATTATGATTCCATTCTATAAAATACGAAATAGAAATGAAAGTAGCGTTCATGCATTCGTACGGCTTACCGTCTCCATGAACGGTGCATTTCATTTATTACCTCTAAATGATTATGTAATATTATAAATGCATGTATATATTATATATATATGATATATACATCATGATTATTATTCTGGATATAATGGATACATGAAAAACTTGTAATTATAAAGGGTTTATTTTTTATTCAAGTACCAATGATCGTTAAAACGACCGTTATTAACTTAAAATATTACATAGTGTTCATGACATGGAAATAAGTGATATAAAAGGAATAATGAACTTGAAAAAGGTTCTTAAGAAAGTATAAATTAACTCAATTTTATTATTCAAGAGATTAAAGAACGCTCGAGTCAAGTCGGACCTGAGGTATGGGACTTCGTCTCAATCTCCTTTCATTGAGGCATATTTTGTTTTATACAAAACCTTCTTTTATATGGTGTATAAACCCCTTTGACTTTTACATTTATTCAAACGGGACCTTTTTTGTAAGAAGCATTTATTAAATGACAAAAGGAAATGTTTTTGTCGTACGTATGTGGTGACAACGACTTCTCCACCGCCGTGACCATTATTTGAGTTTCGGCTTCCTCTACAAGCCATACCTTTTTTTTAAAGAAAAATAAATACCATGTTTTACTTTTCTTTTCTTTTGGTATTGAAAATGGTTTTCATAATGTTTTTATATCAACGTTTTGTATTGATATCTTGTGATTGAAAGGTGGAAATGTTATGTTTCCTTTATGCATGTCTTATGTGATACGATTATGTTGAGGTTCTTGGGCATTATTATGAAGACGGGTGGTTCCGTGATAAACTAAGGGCGGGTGAGCCCGATATAGCTCTCCAATGCATTGGGTAACGTGAAGGAGTGTAACGTTAAGGTTTCTCTGAAGAGATTTAGGGAATATAATTTTATGGGTATTCCAAACATAGCCAAGAGGGTTACTCCCTACTTAAGAATGTTATGAATGCCTCAAGTTACCTTTATGTCTTTTGATTTATATGATTTATTCATGATTTTATGAGGTATGTTAAAGTGCTTATGTTTTATAGGTAATGTATGATTTCATTCTTATGTATATATGTACCCATGTTTCCTTTCCATATTTTTATATCCCTTATTGAGCTTTTTATGCTCATCCCAAGTTTTTTGAAATGTTTTTCACAAGTCAAGGGAAAGGTACATGATATGATGATAGTGTCAAGGAAGTGTCAAGAAAGAATCCATATTTTATTTTAAATATGTTTCCAGTGATGGGAAAGAAGAATTCTATCTTTATGTAACCACTTTGTTTATATGTGGAATGTAATGCAAGTTTTATGAACTAATTCTCTAAAACTCTAAACCCGAAAAGATCCTCAATGTGTAATCTTGTAATAACGCAAGATTAAGTAAGGTTTAAGGCTGGGGCCTTATAGTTGGTATCAGAGGTCTGTTTAGATAACTTTATGAGTTATAATTCTATTAAATGATTATCCAAAAATATTTTTTTATGGTAAAATTGAAGTGATATTGTATTTGAAGATTACCATGTTTCTTCCTCTAAGACATGTTTGTTCAGAATGGATTTCCGCAGAGGAAACCGGGAAGCAGTGCTAGGAAGGCATGCAGAAGGAAATAACCTTCTGAATCAGCATCCTGAGATGGTCGAAATTGGAACTGAACAGATTGTTGCAGTAATGGTGCAGTTGACTCAAGCGATAAATTGTGGTGGTATCCATACACGAGATCATCCAGATCAACCGCAGAGGAACATGTCAGTGGTGGAACATTTCATGAGGCAACATCCCCCATCATTTAGAGGATCATCTGACCCTGTGCTAGCTGATGGGTGGATTAAAGCACTGGAGAAATTTTTCGATGTCATGGGGTGTTCAGACAATCAAAAGGTTAGTCTTTTTATTTACCGTTGAAAGGGTGAAGCCGATCAGTGGCGGTCGATGGTTAAAAATATCAGGGACGCCGATGAGATTGATGCTCTTGACTGGGATGATTTCAAAGGTATGTTTCTGGAGAAGTATTTTCTTAAGTTTGTTCAACTTAGGATGGAAAATCAATTCTTGGAATTGAGGCTAGAGGAAGACTCACTGGCTACCTATGAAGAAAGGTTCACTCGATTGGCAAGGTATGCTCAAAATTTCATCTGAGACCTTGATAGTAAAATCAATCGTTTTTACTCAGAATTAAAGCCAAAATATCGAAGGGCATTAGCTTCTCATTAGTTTAAATGTTATGAAAAGCTTTTTCGATGGGCTGAGAAGGTGGAAATGGAGTTTTCCGATGATCAAGTGTTCTATAACAACTAACAGAAGAAGAGACCGAGGTGGCAGGGGAAAGGTAAGAATTCTTCAAAACATTCTGATGGTAAGAAAACTATGTTTCCAGTTTGTGATAAATGTAGCAAAAGGAATGCTGGGGAATGTCTTCTGAATTCTGGAAAGTGCTACCGATGTGGTAAGATGGGACATAAGGCTCGTGATTGCACTGAAAAAAGATCAGGGAGATGGTAAGACCAAATTTTATTTACAGTTAGTGAAATGTTATAAGTGCAATGAGATGGGTCACTATGCAAATGATTGTCCGACAAAGAGCTTGGGTTATGGGAAGCAGTTAGACTACAAGCAGAAAGGGGTGGTGAAATCCTTTGCAACTACTTCAGCAGATTTCGGGCCATCAAATGAAGTTGTATCAGGTACTTTGTTTGTTTATTCAGATTATGCCAATTTTTTGTTTGATTCGGGGTCTACACATTCTTTCATCTCTGAAACCTTTTCTAGTAAAATGGGAATACCATCTCAAGAAATGACTCCTGAACTTTTGGAAAAAACACCTGGGGGAAATGTTGAGACAAAAAGAATTTATAAGAATCTTCCTATCCCTTTCTGTGGAAAGAACCTACTTGCAAACCTTATTGTTCTACCTCTAGTAGAGTTTGATGTTATCCTGGGTATGGATTGGCTCTCTATTTATCATGCTAAGATTGACTATAGAGCTAAAAAAGTTTCTTTTCAGAAATACTTTCAGTTTGTGTACAATAATGAACCCTTACTATTGATAACTTATCAAGAGGCCAAGAAACTTGTAAAAGATGAAAAAGAATGTTACCTTGCACACATCGGTGAAAATAAGGAACTGTTCAGATTAATGATGTGCTAGTGGTAAATGAGTATCCTGATATTTTTCCTGATGAGTTTCCTAGAATAATACTAGATCAGGAAGTTGAGTTTAGTGTTGACTTAGTTCCTGATGCTAAGCCAATTTCAAAACCCCCTTATCGAATGGCTCAAATTGAACTTTTAGAGTTGAAGGACAAATTGCAAGATTTATTAGAGAAAGGTTTCATTCGACTAGAGAATCACCATGGGGTGGTCCTGTTTTATTTTTTAAAAAGAAAGATGGTTCAATGAGACTTTGCATTGATTATAGAGCCTTGAATAACATCACTGTTAAGAACAAATATCCTTTGCCTCATATCGATGATTTGTTTGATCAGCTCCAGGGAGATCAGTATTTTTCAAAGATTGACTAGAGATCGGGGTACCAACAGCTGAAGGTAAAGGAAGAATATGTTCTGATGACCACGTTCTGTACAAGATATGGCCATTATGAATTTTTAGTAATGCCTTTTGGGCTAACCAATGCACTGGCTGTATTCATGGACGTAATGAATAGAATTTTCCATGAGTTCTTGGATATGTTTGTGGTGGTTTTCATTGATGATATTTTTGTGTTTTATAAAAGTAAAGAGGAGCATGAAAGACATTTAAGGGTTATCTTGTAGACCTTAAAATAAAAGAAACAGTATGGAAAATTCAGCAAGTGTGAGTTTTGGTTGCAACAAATTTATTTCCTTGGTCATATTGTTTCTAAAGATGGGATAACTATTGATCCTGCAAAAACAAAGGTTGTTGAAGAATGGCCAAGACCCACAAATGTAACTGAGATTCGTAGCATCCTTGGTTTGGCAGGCTATTATCGAAGGTTTGTTAGAAATTTATCACGGTTATCTAGTCCAATGACTAAGCTAACTCAGAAGGGTGTTAAGTTTATCTGGACAAAAGAATGTTATTATTGTTTTCCGGAATTAAAAAGAAGATTGGTGAATGCTCCAGTTTTGGCACTACCTTCCAGGAATGGTGAGTTTGTTATATATAGTGATGCTTCATTGAATGGACTTGGATTCTTCCTAATGCAGAATGATCAGGTAATTGCTTATGCTTCACGACAGTTGAAAACTCATAAGGTAAATTACCCTACACAAGATTTGGAATTAGCTTCTGTTATTTTTGCTTTAAAAATTTGGAGGCATCATTTGTATGGAGTAAAGTGTGAAATATATACTGATCACAAAAGTTAAAAGTATATATTCACTCATAAAGAGTTAAACACGATACAGAGGAGATGTCTAGAATTAATCAAGGATTATGATTGTACAATTCATTACCATCCGGGAAAAGAAAATAAAGTGGCTGATGCTTTGAGTCGAATAGTAATGTTTCATTATCAATGTTGCATTTGGAACGTGATCCTTTGGTTAAGGATTTGATGAACTTTGGCATAGAAGTTGTTGGTGCAGGAAGTTCTTCTTTTTTGTTTCAGGTATCAGTGAGATCATCTCTATCAGATAGAATCATGCAAGCACAGAAGCAAGATAGTGAGTTGCAGAAAATGGTAGAGCTAGTTCAAAAAGGTAAGTTGCCTGAATTCAACATTGAGAATTATTGCGTTTTGAGATTTGAGAAGAGATTGTGTGTGCCTTGTGATTCACAGTTGAAGATAGAGTTGTTATGTGAAGCTCATAGTTCTCCGTTTTCAGTTCATCCTGGCAGTACTAAGATGTACAGAGATCTGTGGGAGTATTACTGGTGGGATGGAATGAAAAGAGATATTGCTGATTTTACTGTGAATTGTTTGACATGTCAATAGTTTAAAGGAGAGCGGCAGTTACTGAAAGGGATGCTTCAGCCTTTACCAGTTCCAGAGTGGAAATGGGAGAATATATCCATGGACTTTGTTGTGGGATTTCCGAAGACATCTCGAGGTAATAATGCAATCTGGGTTATTTTTTATCGCTTGACTAAATCTTCTCATTTCCTTGCTATATGAGATACTTTTTCCCTAGATCAAATTTCCCGTTTTTATCTTAAAGAGATAGTCAGGTTACATGGTGTTCCCCTCTCCATTGTATCTGATCATGATCCCAGGTTCACTTCTAACTTTTGGAAAGGCCTTCAGAAGTCGTTGGGTACTGAATTAAATTTTAGTACAGCTTTTCATCAGCAATCAGATGGGCAGTCAGAACGAAAAATTCAGACATTGGAAGATATGCTACGTTCTTGCTCTATGGATTATCAGGGAAGATGGGACCAAAATCTTTCTTTGGTTGAATTTTCATATAATAACAGTTTTCATTCCAGTATACAGATGGCACCATTTCAGGCATTATATGGGAAGCGGTGTTGAACTCCATCTTTCTAGGATGAAGTGGGTGAAAGGAAGTTGATGGGGCCAGAATTGGTAGAAGAGATGACAGAAAAAGTTCAGCTGATTCAGAAGCACATGAGAACAGCTCAGAGTAGGCAGAAGAGTTATGCGGATAACCGGAGGAAGGATCTATCTTTCGAGGTAGGTGATCATGTTTTTCTCAAGGTTTCTCCTTGGAAAAGTGTGATGAGATTTGGTAAGAAAGGAAATCTGAGTCCAAGGTTTATTGGACCATATGAAATTATGGAGAGAGTTAGATCAGTTGCATACTGGGTGGCTTTACCTCCGAGTTTATCTCAGGTACATAATGTTTTTCACGTTTCGATGTTGAAAAAGTATATGCCAGATCCATCTCATGTTTTGAGTCCAGAGGTAGTTCAACTAGATGAGAACCTATCTTATAAGGAACAACCGGTCCGGATTCTTGACCATAGGGAGCAAGTGTTATGGAATAAGGTGATTAATCAGGTAAAGGTTTTGTCAAAAAACCACATGATGGAAGAGGCAACACGGAAATCTGAAAATGCAATGAAGGATAAGTACCCCCATTTATTCGATAAGTAAATAAATTGCGGGGACGCAATTTTCTAAAGGGGGGAAGGATGTAACATCCCAAGTAAGTAATGAGTAATAGATATTTTTATCTATGTCTATTAATGAATTAGATAGTGTTTTAGAGGCTTAAAATGAAAATAAATCCAATCTTAAGCATGGAATACACTAATATTTTTAAAGATTGTTTTACTGCCTTTTGATGGAAAACCATTTTTAAACCTATCTTTTGACAATTTTATAATCTATTTTTGTCAAAATAAACTTATTCATTATGATTGGGACATCAAAATTTACTTTGTGTGAATTTTTGGTATTTTTCAGACAATATTCATTTTTTTAATGAATAGTGAAAAATACTGCATTTTACATCAAAACTACTTTTAAATATAATTTATTTATATGATTATATTATCTATTGAATTTGTTTTGAAGTAAAATTAGAATATATTTTTACCATTTAATCCAATGGTGGTCATTGGAATCAATTTCACTTTGAAATTGGACTTAAACCGGTGCTAATCTTTTGATACTTATTATTTCATAAAGACACGCTATTTGTCATGACAGCGGAAATTAATTATTAAATTAATTAATGTGACTTATATGTTTTGAATTTTGTAAAATAGACTTCATTTTTTGAATTTGAAATATCAAATATAGCTTAGGGTGAATTTTTGGTATTTTTCTAAAAAACTTCAATTTTTGATGAATAGTGAAACCACTAAGTGGTACTTATAAAAACTGATTTTGCGTTTAAATTAAATTTTTCCACTTCTGTGATTTGATTTTCAAAAATCCGACAAACATGGTTGTAATTAAGATGTAAAATGTGGTTCAATGAGATTAAAATAATTTTTTGGTGAATAGTAACTTATTAAGTTTTTAATCGCGATTAGAGGTAATTAGTGTAGTTTAAGGTAAAAATAATGCTTTAATAAAATGAGATGAGCTTGACACATGTCCTACCCTAATTGGATGTGTCATGGACGACCAGGAAAATCCATGGGTCAACTTGGGGACCCCATGGAGCCACATTGGTTGGGAAATGACATAAATAACTTTTTATTTAATGTAAAAGTAAAAATGACACAAACATGAGATGTTTTACTAAAACAATTTTTACATGGGGATATAAAGATCAGATTTTTGATTATAAATATTCATTGGAAAGATAACAATATTTTATACATCATAGTATTTTTTTATAATTTTTAGACTTTAAATAAATTGAATTATTGATGACATCATGATGATGCAGCAATGACCTCATTATTTAACGATTTAAATAAAATGGAATGATAATGTAAAATCTAAGACCTACACATGGCCAAAACCTATTGGATGGGTGGATTTAGAACCCTTATCACCATATACTCGAAAAAAATCAATTTGGGACCTCTTAAATCCGAATACCATTTTAAAATAAAGTGACTTTTCTTTACCTTCCAAGAGTGCCCCTCCTCTCCTCTTATAAAAGGCCCCCACCTCTACCTCCTTACCCACACTCACAAAGCCATTTGTTCAGCAAACCCCTGCCCATTTTGGCTCTCCACATCCCTCTTTTACTCCTTGAATCCTCAATTTGTGCAGAAGTCTTCCCAAGGAAGCCTTTGAGATCAAATCTAAGAGAGTTACCCGATTTTAAGTTAATGTCTTCTTTTGAGTCCTTTTGTTTGATTTTGCTTCTCCAACCCCCTAAACTCTTTTTATTCTTTTCTTTTGTAAAAACTCCAGTATCCTAAATATACTAGTATGTTGTTATAAGAAGTATTCTAGCTACACTTACACACACCTAAATGTAATGGTTAAAGGACATACTGTTTCCGTGGATGATGAATTTATGCCTCCTGAAACGATGATTGTTCAACATTATTTTAACACCTTAAAAGGTGGCCATTAAGATGTCACTATATATATATATGATATATAATATGTTTATGTTTTCTTTAAGCTTCTGTATTTTTCATTTTGGGCATACCTTTATGGTTTCCATTATGGGTAAACACGATATCTTCATTTAAGGATGTGCGGACTACCGCCCCCTCAAAGTGATTTGATTCGTTAAATACCATATGTGGGATGTATAAAGGATGGAACTATGATATTATATATGATATTATACTATAATTATAATATACCTTTATATCATTATGATTCCATTCTATAAAATACGAAATAGAAATGAAAGTAGCGTTCATGCGTACGTACGGCTTACCTTCTCCATGAACGGTGCATTTCATTTCTTACCTATAAATGATTATGTAATATTATAAATTCATGTATATTCTGGATATATATGATATATACATCATTATTATAATTCTGGATATAATGGATACATGAACAACTTTTAATTATAAAGGGTTTATTTTTTATTCAAGTACCAATGATCGTTAAAACGACCATTATTAACTTAAATAAATACATAGTTTTCATGACATGGAAATAAGTGATATAAAAGGAATAATGAACTTGAAAAAGGTTCTTAAGCAAGTATAAATTAACTCAATTTTATTATTCAGGAGATTAAAGAACGATCGAGTCAAGTCGGACCTGAGGTATGGGACTTCGTCTCAATCTCTTTTCATTGAGGCATATTTTGTTTTATACACAACCTTCTTTTATATGGTGTATAAACCCCATTGACTTTTACGTTTATTCCAAAGGAATCTTTTTTGTACGAAGAGTTTACTAAACGAAAAAAGGGAATGTTTTTGTCGTACGTATGTGGCGACAACAACTTCTCCGCCGGCGTGACCATTATTTGAGTTTTGACTTCCTCTACAAGCCATACCTTTTTTTAAAAGAAAAATAAATACCATGTTTTACTTTTCTTTAATTTTGGTATTGAAAATGGTTTTCATAATGTTTTTATATCAATGTGTTGTATTGATATCTTGTGATTGAAAGGTGGAAATGTTATGTTTCCTTTATGTATGTATTATGTGATACGATTATGTTGAGGTTCTTGGGCATTATTATGAAGACGGGTGGTTCTGTGATAAACTAAGGGCGGGTGAGCCCGATATAGCTCTCCAATGCATTGGGTAACACGAAGGAGTGTAACATTAATGTTTCTACGAATAGATTTAGGGAATATACTGTGATGGGTATTCCAACCATAACCAAGAGGGTTACTCCCTATGTAAGAATGTGTGAATGCCTCAAGTTTCCTTTATGTCTTATGATTTCTATGATTTATTCATGATTTGATGAGGTATGTTAAAGTGCTTATGTTTTATGGGTAAAGTATGATTTCATTCTTATGTATATATATACCCATGTTTCATTTCCATATTTTTATATCACTTACTGAGCTTTTTATGCTCATCCCATGTTTTTAAAATGTTTTTCACAGGTCAAGGGAAAGGTACATGATATGATGACAGTGTCAAGGAAGTGTCAAGAAAGAATCCATGTTTTGTTTTAAATATTTTTCCATTCATGGGAAAGAAGAATACTATCTTTCTATAACCACTTTGTTTATATGTGGAATGTAATGCAAGTTTTATGATCTAATTCTCTAAAACTCTAATCCCGAAAAGATCCTCAATGTGTAATCTTGTAAAAACACAAGATTAAGTAAGGTTTAAGGCTGGGGCCTTATATAAACCATAATATGGTTCTGATACCGAGATAGAGATTTTGGAATAATACAAGATTAATTTGGATAAATTATATTGGATATTATTGACTTCGTTGAAACCGATTAATGATTTGCATACATTTTTGGATAAAAGGATTATATATAGTATTCTATAAGGAATAAGGGATCATGAATGTAATAAAAAGGGATTTATGGTAATTCCGGATGTTGTAGTGTTTTAAACGAATACATGATGAAGGTTTTCACATGTTATTACGCAAAAAAAGATCTTCATTGTGTTTACATTCATTATAAAACTTGGACTGTGAGTTTGGACAGAAGTATTTTGGATAACTATAAAGGTTGGAATGGATTAAGTTGAACTTTGGATAGTATTATTTAAGGTTAAAACATTTATGAAGATTATTTTTGGAATATTATAATACTATAGTTTTAGGAAAAGGACAACCTGCAGGTTGGGGGATAACCCACCGCATCTGACAAAGCTATAGGAATCAAACCCACAACCATAGTGTGACATGCCTTTATTACCTACCACTAGACTACAGGAAGTCCCTGGTTATTACAAAAACGTTTTCCTAATCTAAATGGTATGTGTTAATATTTGGAACCATATACAATTATGATAAATAGAATATTTTTGAGTTCTATTACCTTTTGGAGTGAAAGATGGGTTTGTGGTAAAAATTTATTAAAGAATGAAAGACTACATGACAAGTAAGTATATTTCCTTACATTCTTAGTAAATCTCCTAAATAAATTCCTCAACTTTTTGAAAGGTAACTTAAAACAAAAATTTTGTCGATTAACTTTTCTAATTGGTGAATCAATGATCGTTTAACCAATCACAAGTTTGTGATTTTCTTGTACTTAACATTCTCCTAATCATGTTTTATACAACTCTCCATCAGACCTTGATGGTTTTTTTCCTCCATATCCATATTTTCATAGAATCCTGGTATGGGCTATCTCAGGTGACCTTTTTATTTCTCTTTCATTCTTTTAAAGTTATATTTTTATTAACCTTATTTCTGATGTGGGTTTTCCACAAAGGTATTTTCTATTTTCAACCTTTTATTTTCAAAGAAAAATTTTAAATTGCAAGGATGCAATTTATTTAAGGAGGGTAGAATGTAACACCCCAATCTTCCATGGTACGCTTCTCTTTGAATAATAGAGCAGTGTGTGTTGTACGCAACCTTGAGTTTTAACACATCGTGACCAATAAAATTAGTAGTTATGAATAGTAATACACACATTTTGAAATTATATAAATTTTATATTTCAAAATGGACTTCATTTTTGGATTCGTAATATCGAAATTAGCTTATGTTGAATTTTTGGTATTTTTGAGAGAACATTCAATTTTCTATGAATAGTGAAAAATACTTAAAAAAAAATTAAAATAAAAAACATTTATAGTGATATATTATACTATTGAGTGTTTTTAAAGTATAATTAGAATATATTTTTATCATTTTATACAATGGTGGTCAATAGAATTAATTTCACTTTGAAATTGGACATAAACATTTGTCAATATTTTGATATATATTGTTTCTTAAAAACACGCTATTTGTTGTGACAGTAGGACATAATTATAAAATTAATCAATGAAACTTATATGTTTTTAATTTTTTTAAATAGATTCCAATTTTGAAATCAGAATATCAAATATATCTTAGGGGAAATTTTTGGTATTTTTCTGAAAAACTTCAATTTTGGATGAATAGTTAAACCACTAAGTGGTAGTTTAAAAACTAATTTTTTGTGTAAATGAAAAATTACCACTTATGTGTATTGAATTTAAAAAATTCAACATACATGGTTTTCATTAGGAAGTAAAATGTGGTTCAATGGGATTATAATAATATTTGGTGAATAGTAACTTTGAAGTTCTATTAATCGCAATTAAAGGTAATTACTGAAATTTAAGGTAAAAATGATATTATAAAAATATGAAAATATCTTGAAACATGTCCTAACATCATTGGATGAGTCGTGGCTGACCAAGACAATCCATGGGTCAACTAGGGGACCTCATGGAGCCACTTGGGTAAGAAAATGACATTAATAACTTTTTATTTTAAGTAAAAATAAAATTGTCACAAACATGTGTTGTTTTACTAAAACAATTATTAAATGGGGTTATATAAGTTAAAATTTCAACTATAAATATTCATTGTAAAGATAAAATTATTTCCTAAATCATGATATTTTTTTTTAAAATTTTATACATTAAATAAATTAAATATTTTATGACACCATGATGATGTAGTGATTACCTCATTAATTAACGATTTAAATAAAATGAAAAGATAATATAAAATTTAAGACTTAAACTTGTCAAAAACCTATTGTATGGGTAGATTTAGAACACTTATCACCTTATCCTCGAAATATATAATTGTGGGACCTTTGAAATCTGAAAATCACTTCATAATAATGTAACATTTCATTACTTTCCAAGAGTGCCCCTCCTCTCTTCTTATAAAAGGCCCCCACTACTACCACCTTTTTCACACCTTCAAGAAATTTAGCTCAGCCAAGATCTGCCCAAATACTTTATCCAATTCCCTATATTACTCCTAGAATCCACACTTTGAGCATAATTCTTCCCAAGGAAGCCTTTGGCTCAAATCAAAAAAGAGTTTCCAGATTTTAAGTTAATGTATTCTCTTATGTTATTTTGTTTTATTTTGCTTCTCCAACCCCTTAAAATATTTTTATTACTTACTTTTGTAACAAAAAAAGTATATTTAATATACTAGGATTTTCTTAGAATAAGTATTTTATTTACACTTACACACTCCTTCGTCTAAAGGTTAAAGAACATATTGTTTCTGTGGTTGGCGAATTTCTGCCTCACGAAACGAGGATTGTTCAATATTCTTTTAACACCTCTCATGGTGGCCATTAAGATGTCACTATATTTATATATGATATATATGATATTTATTTTTTCCTTATGATTCTATATTTCTCATTTATTCCATACCTTTATGATTTCCACTATGGGTAAACGTGATAATTTCATTTTAGGAAGTGCGGACTACCGACCCCTCAAAGTGATTTGAATCGTTAATGCCATATGTGGGATGTATAAAGGATGGAGTAAATGATATTATATATGATATTATAATTTAATTATAATATAACATTATATCATTATGATTTCATTCCAGTAAATATGAAATAGATATGAAAGTAGCGTTCATGCGTACGTACAGCTTACCGTCTCCATGAACAGTGCATTTCATTGCTTACCTCTAAATGTTATGTAATATTATAAATGCATGTATATAATGGCTATATATGATATATATGATATCTAAATCATTAATATAATTCTGGATATAATGTATATTTTACCACATGAACAACTTGTAATTATAAGAAGTTTATTTTTAATTCAAGTACCAAAGATCGACAAAACGACCGTTATTAACTTAAACAAATACAAAATGTTCATAACATGGTAATAATTGATATAAAAAGAATAATGAACTTTAAAATGGTTCTTAAGAAAGTATAAATTAACTCTATTTTTTTATTCATCATTTTAAATAACGATCGAGTCAAGTCGGACATGAGGTAAGTGAACTTCTTAACCCAATTTCCATTCTTTGGGTTAATCTCCAACATTCAAATTATGTCATGATATTATTATGTCATGTCTTGTATTTTTACTTTCATTATGTGTACTTATAGTGAATACACATAATAGATCTATTTTATAAAAGAAATTCTTTGTAAGAAACTTCGTCTCAATCTCCTTTCATTGAGGCATATTTTATATTATACACAACTTTCTTTTATATAGTGTATAAACACCTTTGACTTTTACATTTATACAAAAGGAAAATTTTTATATGAAGTGTTTTAATAAACGTCAAAATGGAATGTTTTTTTGTCGTACGTATGCGGCGACAACGACTTCTCCTCCAACGTGACCATTATTTGTGTTTCGGCTTCCTCTACAAGACATAACATATTTTAAATGAAAAATAAATACAATGTTTTAATTTTCTTTTATTTTGGTATTGGAAATGGTTTTGAAAGTGTTTTTTATATATCAATATATTGTATTGATATACTGTGATTGAAATGTGGAAATTTTATGTTTCCTTTATGCTTGTTTTATGTGATACGATTGTGTTATGGTTTATGATATGCTGAAACCTGTTCTTATGAGGAATGCATTGGACTTAATAAGTGACGGGTGGAGCCCGCTATAGCTCATCGATGCATCGGTAGGTCTCATGAGAAAATTAGTGTCTTGGCATGAGGCATTGGCTATGTGGTTATGATAGTCTGACATTATGCATTCCATCATTTTGAAAGTGGTTATTGATATTGCATGTGATTATTCGACCAGTAGAATAACCATGTGAATAAGTAAATGGCATTATTTCATTTTTCTTTTTCCATATTATGCTGAAGTTCATGTTTAAAAGGCCTTTTTAGTTATACATTGCCTTAAATGTTTATGTTTATTTATGAAAGATTCCGCTATATTGTTATCCATATTGAGCATCTGAGCTCACCCCTTTCAATGTTTTAATTCTTCCAGGATGTGAAGAAGTATTTTATGAATGACCTTAAGGGATAACATGAGGGGATATGAAGACAATATGTTGTTGTAGTTTTGTATTACTTTATGATGTAATGTAAAACTTATTAATGTATCTAGTGTTTCAAGGATACTAAACTAATCGGTATTTCGAGACTTGATCTTTGTGATCATGCTAATGTTACGCAATAATGCACCGACTCTGGGTAACTGGGGTCGGGGTGTTACATTAAGCATGTCCAAAGGACTCTAGACGATTTCACTATTTGGTCAGTGGTTTCCTTATATTAACAATTCATACTATAGAACAACCTGATGGTTGATAAATTTCACAGGTAGGTTGATGTACACTGGCTAGAATGGGTTCTACCAACATACTCTACTATCTGTCAATGGGATCTATAATCATGTTTTATGACATAGAAACTCTACTGAATGGTTGGTGAAATCCAATGGCTGCCCAATGGACTAATTACAGTTTAATTAAGACATATCATGATCCCAAAATCTAGTAGTACTAATTTTTTTTTACACTATATTACCTTAAAATATTATCCAAATAGCTTAAAACATATAAAAATGCTATGTACCAGATGAAATGTGTAATAACATAATTATTGGTTTTCACATTTATGCATAGTAACTGGAAACTCTCATACAATACACATAAATCCCACATTGTATATCACATTTAGTAACAACATGTGTAGAATATCACATATATTATATTAAACAATTGGAGATCAAAAACATGAATCTGTGGGAAAAGAGAATATTTTTTAGTAATGATACTACATGAAAATTAATATGTGATTTTTATAATTCCCAAATTAATGATGTTGTTCATTCATCAAACATATAAGGCATGATATTGAGTCTTAAATATTTTAAATGTATGAGATTAAGTAATAAATGGTGGATAGATTCTAATATCAATGAATAAAAAAATTAATTTAAATAACATTTGGTTTTGACAAATGTATCACTATTTTTAATATTATTATCAATTATTTCACCCAAAAATCTTGTTATTAATACTAGGTATGGGTTTCCGTTCATTTCATGGACTGATATGCTTATCATGGAAAGAAAAAAAATTTAATTTCTATATTCATTCCCAAAATAATATTAAGAAAAAAAAATCTAGATATTTTTTACAGGAACAAAACATTTAGTACAAAATATCTAAATTTCAATGGAGAACCCCAATGATTAGATTTTTATTGACATAATGCTCATATGAATGATATTAAATAATTTGGAAGTGGTTTTTCTCATAAATTATTTATAAAAATTTAAGATATGGTTTTGATGAAGTGGTACAACAAATCTAAATTTATACTTTTGGTATTATTTTATTTGAGATGTATTAAACAAGTTTAATGTAGATAAGAAGGTAGAATAATTTTGGAGAATTTAAACCATAGTTATAATAGAGGTGTTTTTGATCAATACATAATTAGGGGTGCTTTATATGTTCCATGTATTTGAAACTAGATAAAAAGAGTTTGAAAATAACATCCTAATTAATATCAAAGAGTATAGAAATTCTCCTTAGGTGAAAAAAAATAATCGCATATCTACCAACATAGATGGTGGCTTGAAGAAAATAATATTATGATGAAAAAATAATGACAAAAGCTCCCAATTCCCCAAATATTGACTCCAAAAGAATTTATTTTTATTCCAAGATGTTCTATGAGACATAATGAAACCAATTTCTTCTCTAGTGATATAATCCTAAGAGTCATCAAATAACACAAATGTAGTGATCTTCTCAAATAGAGGTTGGAAATAATTATGCATAGAATCAATCATTGTTTTTGAGAAGTCATAAATAGAGATGAAATAATCTATAATAATATTATTTAATATAGAATTATCTTTTATCTTTTAATATTTACATGAACTCTCTCTTACATGAAAACCACTCATTTTCATACCAACTAAAGCTAGTATGAATGGTTTTTAATGATTAATCCATGTTTTTTATCATGAATGGATATTATAAACAAAAACTATTTATTTTTTTTACAAAATCTATAGAGAAATATCAACAAATAATCTGGTTTCATGTTTAACAAATAATGATTTTTGGAAATGATCAACCTAATTATTCTCTTAATAATATATTACAATATAGTTAGTTTATTAGATTTATATTCAAGAAATTTGTAATTAATATTATCATTGACTATGAATTATGTTAATTATAAAAAATAGTCACATGTATCCTTCAAATTATTATCAATATATACATCGTTTTCCATATAAATCATCCAACCAATCTCTTATACTTTGGATTTCATAAAAACATTTTATATTCATAATCTTCACTACCATGTAATAATAGTTATCCAATTTATTCTAATATTATTGGTGTACCATTCATAATAAATAGAGTTCCATGGATTAATGGGACCTTGTTATCGAATTTTTTTAAAACTACGAATTAATATGTAATGTGAGCTAACACAAACTGACTAATTGTTTGTCAACCCATAAAATTGGTTCTTTAAGGGATGTATCTTCCATATATAAATAAAACAAAAATTCATTTTAGCTTCCCATGAACTATTATCATAAAATATGAGAAATGAATAAAGAAAAAATTCAGTCCTTCGGAAAAATAGTCTATTTCCTTAAAATCCATTATTTTATAAGGAATAAAAATTCTCTTAGGTTATTTTATTTTTTATAGTAATTATCTTTTCAATATAGAACTAAAATCCTTAATAAATTTTATGGTTAAAATTTACTCTTTTTTCCCTCTTATTATAAAAACAAATCTTTTTTGAAATTTCACATATGATACGATTTTTTTTAATTCCATAATAATGGTAATGTTTCTGTAATGTCTTTTGAATACCTCAATGAATCTTAAATAACAAAATTAATAAATTTTCCCTTTAAATTTCTGGGAAATAAAATGGATGGAGTATATGTATGAAAAACCATGTGATTATGTATCCTCCCTCAATATCACTGTTTTCATTCTTTCCTTTTTAAACTCTCATTTCATCATCCTTTTGTGCTTTCATTATATCAAGTGTAAAATTACAATTTATCTCATTTTGGACTTTTTATACATTTTATTTGAATTTTTTGTCTTCCAAATTATCAAGTAAATATTATCTTATGATCGATGTCTCATATTCCATATTCCTTTTCTTAAAATATAAATTCATTCCTAGAAAACTTCATATGTTGAAAAAATTAAAAATTGTCCTATGATTTATATCTATTTTACCATGATTCATTAAATCTTCTATCCTACAAATCACTATGTCCATTTTTTTCATTTTTTACTCAGTGTTGTGAATCATAATGATTTCTTGATTTTCTTATGAATTAAGATAACACTTTTGTGAGTAAAAAGTACTTATCAGCTATTAAATCATATATATTTATGTCCATTTATAATTATAGGACTCATATCTATATCTATTTTGATATTGGGGTCTTGACTATTGGTAGATTCTATGTTTAATATTAGAATTAATAATATCTAACACATATCAGGAAATGTTAAAGTTGTTCCTATTACTATGAATATAGTTATTTTTAGAATGGTTTATTTTACCATGTTTTCAACCCCTAAATTCCAAAAAATGGGAAATTTCCACCATATAAATGGGTAATTCAATGTCATGAAAATAATTAAATGTATTTCCAAATAATAAAAACTGATTACATTATTTACTGTGAAAAATCCCACATGAATCAAATAATGTTCTAATATCCCTAGAATTTCTCTCTCTCTTATAGATATGTTTTCTTCTAAAACATTTATGTTGTTGGTTTTTAAAGGGTTTATTATCATTTTTTAAATTTCATGGCTATCAGATCATAGAAATCATGACAACATGATTTACCTCCTAGGTAGTGGTTGTACGAAGAGTGATTACTATAAAATGTGTCTTTTGGGAGGTCAGGGGATTATGATTATTACGTCCTTTCATAATATGGGGTCTAAATTTTTCTGATGATTTATGGAAATTTCATCCTTCAACATTGATAAACCTAATAATTTTTGCATAAATTTTGAATTTATATTCCTAGGATTAAATTTAATTTTAAGAATATTAATCATCTTCTATGAAGTATAAAATATATCATCATCTATATTTTTTCTGTATCTTCTTGCCTAACCATACAAGAAAAATGGGAAAATAATCAACGTCAACTCTTCCTCACTAAACCCATCTATCGATAACATCAAAAAAATTATTATATAAAATATGTATTTAATAGTGTACATATATTATATTCTATTTTTTTAAGGATGCCTAAATAAATATGACATATTAGGTTTTCAATTCATAGACCTATAATTAACTAGATACATTAAACACTAAATAAATTTGTAGGAAGTTATAAATCATTATGCTTAGGTATCTTAATGATGTAATACATAGTTTATGGTGGAAACAAATTTCATCATGTTTATCAGTTATCCCAATATATAAATTATTCATATTTTTATTCACCTTCTTATTTAGGAAACTAATATTTTCTTATCTTACTAAATTATGGATTTTAATTTAGAATTGCTAGTACTTTTCTTATTAAATATAAAAATAATAGATAAGATAAATTAAATCCCATAACAAAAATAATAATAATAATATTTCATAATAATTTTGACATGGTTTTTAAATAATTTTTCTTTTTTAAAACACATCACATTCATTATAAACTATTTTAATTTTTGATGATGTTTCACAAAAACTGACAAAAATAAAAAATTTTAAACATAAAAATAACAAGAAAGAACAATGAAGGGATAATTGAAAGGTAAGGATATATATTTTTCAATTTAATAAAACACAAAAAAATCATCACTTCATTGAATCATAGAGTAAATATAGAAATAGAAAATTGAATGAAATTGCTGAACATTGAGGGAAAAGTGTTTGAAAAGAGACAAGTGTTAAATAATTGATGAAATTAGAAGGATAAGAATAATCAAAATTGATAAAAATATTTTAATCTATATTAAATGTAAAATAAAATTTTTAAAATATATTAATAATGTAATTCCATTCTAACAGTTTTCTATTTAAAATCAACTATGTTCATATTCTCATAATAAGATTTATTTATTCAATCAAAAATATTGGATTTAATAACAATTTCGTATATAAGAAAATAACAAATCTATTATAGTTTCATTAAATCTATTAGAGATTTAATATCAAATGATCCACTACTATTTTTATATAACTAATTATAATCTTTAGGAAAACAGTGACAAAGAATAATATTGAATGAGAGTAGATAAAAAATAAAAAAACACTTCAGTCCGACCAGTAAAACCTAAGTCAATATGTCAATCTATTGGTATAATACGAATAAATTTATCATTGCACATAATTTATATTTTCTATCTTCTATCATTTTAATTTTAATCATATAATAGGAAAAATAAAATGATATAGATAATTAAGGATTGAAAATAGAGAACATTTATTAAATGATCTAAAATAGTAATATCAATAAAATATTTTTTATCAAATACTTTAAAAATATATTTCAATATATGAACATACAATCTAAAATAGAAAAAAAACATAGCATGAGGATCATAGTCAATGGGTTATATAAAATTTGAAAACATAATTTATTTTTTGAATGAATTGGTTCATGAAAATCAACCATCCTATAAATTATCACCATAAAGAAATGTACCCACACATAATTTAATTCACCTACAACCTCGAATAAATATCCTTCATTATATACTTATCACATGATAACACACATAATAAATTTGATAATCCTATCTGTGTAATTAACTTATTTCTCCACACACTATCTCTCCATGTGGATGATCTTAAAAATTAATTTCACTAATCTAGTGACGTTATAAGAATACCCACTTAATATTATCTCAACCATGCGATTTTTATTGTTTTTTTATAGATTTATAAATATTATTATAATAGTTTCCCCAAACTCAACTATATTATCTAGAATTATTTTTCAATAATTATTATTTGTCAGAATTTTTTGGGAAATATGTTCTCCTAATAATATTTATTTTATTCTCAAACATGGACCCCCCATTAAGAATGAAAATGGATTTTTATATTACATTTCAGTCAAAAATATATGATTATTATACACATAATATGAACTGTGGAAAATTATTTTACGTATAGATATTTATGAAATATCTTAATATCAATTATATTATGTTTTACACTCTTCTTAGAAATTATATTAAAAACAAAAAATAGTAGAGGAAATTTATATTATGTGTCTCATGAATCCTAATTTTAATTTTTTGAAAATAATATTAATTAAACTCTTTGTACAAAAATAACTTATTCTTGACCTTCTTCAACTAATTTCAAAAATTGAAATATGATACTTATTATCTCTAAAAAAATACCATATGTATTAACATCTTCCAAAAATAAATTACATGTTAACGTCTATGAATTATTCAAAAGGAAAAATTATATTTATAAACAATCAATTTTGGAATATGTTTTTTAGAAACATAATTTTTAAAAATAGGTTTCATATATACACTATTAACAAAATAATATTTATTCACTTATCATTAACAAATATAAAATATAAGATATTTTTCTCAAAATATATTATTTCTTATTAATCCAATGGGGAGGATTATAATAGGTATCAAAACCCTTTTTACTTTTTTCTAATTTTCAAAACAATATTTTTCATATTATCGTATAAGAAAATAGAACATAACAAAATAATTCCAAGAATAAAAAGATGAAAGGAAAATAGTTTTGATTAATTATATTATAAATATAATTTTAGAACCTTTAAATATTAAATTAAAAATAAAAAACCATTAAAAAATAATATCATTATATCATTTCCATCAATATATCAAAAAAATCAACAAATTTTATTGTTAATTAAATATATTAAAATTAATGAAAATATCATTTAATCATTTTGGCATTAAAGAAATGTTTATATTACTTCTTGAATTGATGTAAATAAATTCTTTTTTTAGACTAATCATAATATAAAATACTAATTATCAAATAACATTTAATCATTAAGAAATATCTAAATTTCATCAAGACCATAGGAGGAAATTTTATCAAAATAATGTAACATAGATAACAATGGAATTTAAATTTAATATTAGGGTATCATCCCTTGTATCGTGCTGCAAGAGAGACAAAAAACTCATATAGTTTTATTATTATAATTTATGGCCATGTGGAAGTAATTTCCTCTAAACATTATCATTATGTATTAAAGATGTTTTTTTTGAAAATGTTAAATAATAATACGTCATGTAAGGATTTTACATTAGGTGTTCCACACTATTCATAGAATATATATATATATATATATATATATATATTGTTTGGACTTTAACATGTTCCACCAAACCCTAAAATGATATAGAGAACATAAAGGTAAAAATACATAATAATAATTGTGAAAATGATGTTTTTAATATTTATTATACAATAGAATGATATTGGAACCAATATCCATGAACTATTTTGGATTGATTTTATATGTACATAGTATCATATTAAATTTATTTGTAAAATAATGCATAAATATGGTGTTTTTTTAGTCATTGAATTTCAAAAGTCAATTTGTTTTATTCAACTATTGTTATTAACTAAGAGTTAGTTACAAAAAATAATCTTATGAATTTTACAACACATTAGAGTGCTTATTGGATGTAATTATTATAATTTTTCATACTTAAAAATCAATGGGTGTAAATTGATTTGGATTTCATGTGTTTTGGAGCCTAGTAGTGAAAAGTGATATGATTTTACATCCTCCAATTATCCAAAATATAGTAAGAAGCTATAATTTATATAAATGGGGTTTATTTATAAGCCCCATGCTCATCAAATAGGTTATATCATGGAATATTTTTTTATTCTCTAAACTGTAGACATACGTTCCACAAAAAGTAATATACTCACCAAAGATGGCAATTAATGAAATTATTTTATATATAAAATATAATAAAACATTATTATGCATCATGTTATATATTGACACAAATGGGGATGTGTGAGAGTTATTATTACTCCTTGTATTAAAAATATATATTATATTCTTCCTCCATGATCATTCATGGACAATTATTTCTAAATGATTAAATTTCACCACTAGAAATGGTTCAGAAGAGGTTTAGTTGAATTGAACTATACTGAAGAAACTATTGTTGGAAAACACCAACCATCTCTCTTAGGTTACTCATATAAACCCATTTCCAAAAAAATAGTGGTCCATATCTTATAAGAGTTCACCTATCATTAATCCAAATTCAATTATCTCATAGTTTTCATCAAATTAAATACTCATGTGAGAGTTATTAAAAGATATTAATTATTATTTTAGATCATGAAATATATAAATTAGACATTATTTAGTTGTTATCTTTCATTTTGGATAAAAAAAATTATGAATTATATTTACAGTTATTTTTAGTGAACCAAACATCATCTAGTAAGAGCCTTTAATAAATCTAAAATTAAACTTCCACGATTGTTTTATTTTATGAAAAATGGAAGATAGTTATTCCAATAAATCTCAATGTTGCAACTCAAATACATTGTTTATAGTAAAAAAAATTAGTTTTACTAACTAAATAAGTTCTACTATACTATGTGAATCTAGAAAAATATTTATCCCAATAAGAGTTAAATAACTCTTATTCTATATGATACTCTTTTATGGTTTTAACTTGTTGGATAAAATTACCATCCCGGGAAATGAATTTGATTCCCAAGATCCACTATATTAGATGCTCAAAAAAATCATCCACTGGAACAACATAGTTACTTATTGTGGTGTTATAGGCCAGAACCATGATTTATAATATATTATGGAAATCTATATCCAAATAATAAATAGTTATGTTTTAGATGATTACAAATAATTTCATAGTAAACTATAATGTACAAATAAATTCAAAAAAATATGTAGAGAATGACCGAGGGTTTTGACATGTACAAATGATAGAAATTTATGGATTAGTGTGTTGGGGAAAATGGTCTTAAATAATATTTAGTAGTTTGTATAACAGAAATGTGGAACTGGGTAGTACGTTCTAGTATGGAAATATCAATAATGTGACTACTAATTTATTAACATCATGTCAAACTATTTTGTAGTGGTCATTGTACATGAATAGAGTTCAATATAATTATGGTCAATTTGGTGTCTTCAAAAGATGCCACTATAATATTAGATACATACTAGGACTTAGACGGACCTATAAGAAATTAATACCAATGGTGAAAGATTGTATGGATGAACAGTTGACTCTTCTGCTTGTACAAGCACTCTTATAGACACTAAAGACAAATAATTAATAAAAAAACTCACATGCACATTGATATCACATTCTAGATGTGGTTCATGATGTTTCTATAAATGGTTGATAATTTAATGGTTGGTAATTTGAAGTAGTGTATGGATCCTTATGATAGTGTAATTACCATGTCATATATGTTCATTATATAGTAGGGTGAGTACTACGAATTCGGTTTAACATGAATTTGTGGGTAATACCATAATGGTGGAAAGAATGTTTCTTGGGGGTTTTCAAATGGATAGCATTAAATAGTTTAGGAAGATCACATGGGTGCATAGTTAGCAACCCTAACCATGATGATATGAACTGTGAGAAAATATCTATAAAACTTATCATCATAGTGTTTAAAAATATGTTTTATATGTTAGCGAATTTTATCAAGAGGTAAATAAACAAGTGTCTTTGTCGATAATAATGTTTTTTCAATGGGTGGGTCTTTATGAATTTCAAAGGGATTAAATTTTCAATCCTTCTAATCCCTATGGATCCCATCCTATTTCCCAAAAAAATTTATATTGTTGGGGTGAAACCTATAAAAAACTTTTCGATGGGTATTTCATCAATGAATCAATCTTATTAGTTTTAATTTGTTCAATATATAGTACAATATCTAGAGTGATCATGGGAAATAGAAATCGTTTCACCAAGAAAACAATACAAATGATTTCATAAAACAATGGGTTATTGTTCCCACACTATTAGGGATATATCATTTTCATAAAAAATACACCATACCTATTTAATTATTAATCCATTTGTGAAAAATGAGATTCACCATGAGTTTCAAATGTTGATCATACATCAAATCTATTGGATGTGAATTCATGGTGGAACCATATTCAATATATCAAAATAAATGGCTTTCAAAAGGATTAGACTACTCTAGGAATATATACAAATATCAAGGATAGTGTATCATGGTGAAATATAAATAGAGCTGCTGATTTGGACAAATCCAATAGTTTAATCCTAGGGACAATTGGGTAAAGGAAACACCCATACCAAGAATGTTTTCCAAACAAGGATAAAATATTATTCTGAGGATATATTGTATTAGATATTTCCCATAAAGGCCTCATTTTTAAATTTTTCATCTAATAAAGGGTTTTATTGGAAGTGAGTCCAGTAGTTCGAAAAAATATTGGAACTCAATGGTTTCTCCAAGTATATATCCTTTAATGAACTTATATAGAATTAGATGTCCACAAGATCAAGCATAATTCATTAAGGCCTTAAACATTCTAGATATGAAATGGTTCATATTAAAAGAGAGTCAAGTGTGACGTAATATCACGAGAAGAAGAATATTCTTTACTAGAGTCTTGATATCTAGGAATACTTCCATTACTCCGCGAATAGTGATCAAATACACCATCATTGAGTTATAGGTTCTTGTATACTCCATAATATATGAGGAAGCCTACACAAATAATTTAATGGTGTGGTTAAATTGATAACACGATGATCGATCAAGATATTTATTGTTACAAAGAAAAGAATGGTATATGGTATTTTGGGAAAATTACTCCTAAAGACATAAGTAAAAAAATTGGCTATAGTTTCTTGGCATGTTTATGTGTACTGCCTAGATACCCATGGATATATATATAAATATTCATGGTAATGATGTGTCTGGCTATAAACTCCAATGATACTAAAATTTGGGTATATCCCAAAGAAATAACCCTTTAAATTGCCCATTGATATAGACACTTTGATATGAAACCAATTCCTTTTGTCACAAATAGCCATGGGTTTATGTCAATGGTAATAGACAGCTTTGATCACATAGGATGTTTCTATGGAAATAGGCCAAACCTACAACCACCATCATCTTTCCATGGAAATAGGGTTCAAAAGATAAAAAAATAATTCTCAAACCTCAACATTTCATCCCACATGATTAACATTTATAACTAAGGATATTACAATTCCGATACATCAGTTTTTTATGATATTACATTATTAAAATATTTTGTATCATATACAAATCAAAAATATTATTTATAATATAAATTTTAAAATAATTTTTATTTCAGTTACAAATTTTAATAGATATATTTTCTATTTATATTAACTCTATATAGCCACAAACTTATAGGTCTATTTCTATAACGATCTAGAATAATGGATTATAGCCATGGTTGAGTATTAATATGTCTATTTGGGTCATTTTCAATAGAAATTATTATGGTCTAGTAGGACTATGGTTTTATTGGTAATTTTCAATTGGTGGTGTCCACGGTCATGTAGAATCAATACTACGTTGATTAGGGGAAGAAACCCATTGCCACATTAAAGTAGGACAATGGTAATACGAGGTTATATTTAACAATATATAGGGAAAATCTAGTTTTCCAATGTGTATATCTGTCATGTCGAAGGGCTTTATTCTAGGATATAGCAAGGCAATGTCTATAAGGGTATTGTGCAAGGGCCTATAGCCATGGTCTTGAAGGGGCATAAGAATATGATAACACCATAATATTTTATAAATTATGACTCTTTAATTAATATTATTTCTTCGATTTATTATGTTAGATGATACTCACTGTTTAAAGGAACTAACTGAAACTAATATATTATTATTATTTAATGTGATTCTTATAACCTAGACATTTTTCTGGTAGGAATAAAATTAATTACATTATGAAATATATTAATGTTCTTACTACAAAAATATATTAATAAATTCCTAGTATATAATATTACCATTATAAGTAATGTAAATTTGTACTACAAAAATAATTTTTCATAAAAAATGAATTTTCTTATGGGTAAATATTATAATTAATTTACGAATGATTTATAAAATAATTTTAATAAAATATATTTCTTTTTTTTATTCATCTTGTTATAGTTATCTAATGTTTAATTTTTTTAAATTACTTGAATAGTCTACATTTCAATGAATAGTTAAGAATTCTAGTTTAAATTAAAGATTAAATTATTATTTTCATGTATTTAAAAAGAAACATTAATATTTGTTTATTAATAATTTTTTATGAAATTAATTTTATTTAAGAAATTTAAATTTTGGATTTTTAAATCATTTAATACTTTAATTTGGAATGAAAACAGTTAATATTAAAAAAAGGGTAATTTTCTAGAAACTCATTTTTTGTTGGGTTTTCCAATTTAATTTTTAATTATTTTATCCCATGTTTTTGTGTTTAATTTGGATAAATTGATTCAATTTTTGGAATTAGTTAGTTTATATTTTTTTTATATAATCCTATATTAATTTTAATCATTATAAATCGTGAACTCAGTAATTTTTTTTACCACGTTAAATGGAAAAACATTCAATTTATGGTTAAAATGATATGATAAGGAGTTTAAAGTAACCTTAACAAATTCATAAATATTATTGGATCCCTATATGTCATCAATAATCATATAATGGAATAAATTATGATCTTTTTCATCCAAAATATAGATATTATGACTCTTATTATATTTTATTTACCGAAAAGCCAAACTTGTTTCCCTATTCTTTAAATTAACAAAAAAGATTCAGACATAATGTTGTATAGAAGAAATGTTAGAATATAATTATTGTTTTAAAATATAAGATATTTATCTTATTAATTTTAGTTTATTTAAATTTGTATTGATGAAATATTTACCATAAATTCTAATACTATATTGATGAAGTAATTGTTCAATTAATGGAAAAATAAAATAAATGATATTAAAAATAATACATGTATAATGAATTCTGATGAATTATTTTATCCCAAAACATTCTATATTGTCATAAAACATTAGGGATAAATTAAAATAATTGTTTCTAATTTAGATTATTTTCAATATATTATTAAAAGTAATGTGAAAAATAAAATAAAAAATGTAAAAAATTTATATATTGTTATAATTAATTATTATTAAATAATTTAAAAATAATAGAAATATAAAAAAAAGAAAAGGGTAAATGATATAGTACAAAAATTTATCCCATGTACATTTATATCCAATTTTTTATTTATTTTTATTTATAATTGAGTTATTATAATTTAATATTTGGTGATTTTATAGAATAGACACTCACCAGAATTATAAATGTGTGCCCCCCCCCCACTTATTCTAACGATCTTGAGATTTATTTTATACCATACCATGAAAAATTCTCTTACAAATATCCTTATTCACGTTTTTAATGTTTCTATCTTTGGAAACTTCTAGCCTGAGATTCCCTTAGACAATGTCTAAAAACATGTTTTGAATAAGATGTAATCACCCTAACTGATCAAAAACATTTTATTCTCCACATAGCCTCCTAAAAACATTAATATTTATAATTAATTAATAATTTATTTTAAAAATATTATTAAATGTTATTATTATTATGAGAACAAAACTATAAACATTCATTCTTATTAGTCAAGAAGTTAAACTACTTTACATGCATACTTATGGATTATAGTGTCAATATAGAGGTACAATTTGTAATGTATCTAATTTTGATGGTTTACAGAAAATTTTGATTTTAATTTTAATCCTTAGTTTCATTTTTATAATCTTTCTATAAGGAATGAGTACGTTCTAGTGAGTATCTAGGACTTCTAAAGGGCCTTGATCTATATGTTTTTTGATTAAGTGAGCATGGCACAAGGGTTGACCAAATTGTGACCACAACCAATATTGTTTTGAAAACCCATGAGGGGGTTTTTAAATGGTTATATAGGGGGAAAAATTGAACTAAAACATGATACCTAGGCTTTATTGCTATTCACATATTAATAGAATGGATATAAAGGTTTTTTTGCATGGTATGCACATGGTTAATCTAACAGTGTGCTAATCGTGCGAGGGATTGCTTTCCATGGGTAGTGTGGGCCTATGGTTGGTACACACATTTGACAACTGTGTAGTAATATAATGTGATTCTTGAAAATCGAAATATTGAAAAAATTTAAGTATTCCCCATTTGTTTTATCCCATGTCCTTCTATCTTTTACCATTCATAGCAATCCCTCCTCCATGAGCTCATTCTTTATTACTCTCCCAATGCTTTGAATCCATTTCTATATTTGGAATATTTTTCCATTTTTAGTTTCATTGGACATATGGTGGTAATAAATATACTTCTCAGTCTTCCATCCAACGTTTATCTACAAAACGTATCTTCTATTTTTGTGTGATATCGCATTCCATATTTTCATGGTATTTTTACATTCTTCTAATTTTATTCCATTCTAGCTCCAATGCCTGACATAGGGTGAGGAGAGTAATATAGGACAATATTTGGATTTCTAGATCATCATCCAAGAGTTCTTTAGTAATTTAACATGAACCATTGTTCCACGAGACAAGATCCTTCAGTTTTTCCACCATAAATATTTTTAATAAATTTAAATGTTTATTCAACATGGATATCATCCAAACAATTGGTGAATTAACATTTTTAGTTTTTAATGGTGACATAATTTTTCCCTATGTGTGTTCTCCACTATATCTATTTAAAAAGTATATTTTCACGAATAGATTTACAACACTTATTGAGGTGTGTTTCTCAACAACATAAATACATTTAAAATGATAGATGATCAAAGGGAATTAGTGGACATGTGTTAAACCCTTATAAGTATGATATATCATAAAACTAATGAATAAAAATGAATTGGTCAATTATATCAATTTATTATGGATATGATTACTTTTCTAATTGGTATATGTTCTTGATATCTGAACCATACCAACATTCAATGATGATGGTGATACAAGGGTCCTGATTTAAAGACTCCATGGCCTTGCTAAACCAGATTTATAATTCGTAACTGAAATAGATTGTAAACATTTTGGGGGGTGATACATCCATTGGTTGTATAATAGATTGATTGGGCTTTCCAGGAAGATTATTTACATACCCTTGATAGATATCGGTTCCCCAAGGAGTCACATATTTGTGATCGATCAAAATATGTATATAAAATTTCATGAATGATACTCATTCACCTTTGTGAGTTACATATTATGCGCTCAAAGGGTCATGATTTACAACACGACGAGAGTGATACATGGGATGCCTTTGCGGATAAAATTTTATATACACATATAGTGTTGGGTATCTGTATTTATAATTTTAAGATACCTAGTTTTCATTATAAGGTTCACCTTGGGTGGTCCCATGATGTATGATTAATAAAATCCTAGATATCCATTCATTATAATTTCATGTATTCAAAGTTATTAAACTAATGGATGCATCCAACAAGAAAAATAATTCCTATGGTTGGTATAGACATGATATTTACCTTGTTGATAGGTCCAATTATACTTCCCTGAACAATTATATATATATTAGTTACAAACATATTATATATGCATGAGTTTCCCTCAATTTATAGACATCATGATTACGCTGAAGTAGGTAGTGTCGGTCGAGTGATCTTAAGTAACTACGTCTGAAGTACTTATTAATTTGTTGACTTGAATTAATTATATATATAAACACTACACATTTCTTATGAACAATTTCTATATTATTATAAAAAATTTATTATGGCATTCTGAATTTATCTCACCCCCTATTTAGGCATTATATTTTACCCAAGTATACGTTATATTTACAGGTGTAGATAAATAGAACAATCAATTTTATAATGTTTCATTATTAGTATTACGATCTAGTACGAGGGTAGTGGACCAAGGCTATTCTTATGAACATAGTGGTGATTGATTTTGTGCTATATAATTTCTGATTTGAAATTGGTATATGCCAACTTCCCATGTATCTCATGTCCATATTTTTTGTTTACGTACAAGGAATGATCATCATCATTTTTGTATCTATATACAAATCATCTTTAACCTGCATATTTATATTGATGATTTTTTATTCATATAATGGTTATTTTATACTATTTGTATTTCTTATCATTATTTTTTTCCATTATTCAACATTATGATCATGATTCCATAGTATCACTATGTAAAAAATGTTTTTCATTGCCACTAGTGAAAAAGCATTGGTGTGCGGGGAGGTGTACTTGAGGTCAAGTGGCCAACGTTGTCATGGAACCACATAGTGTGTTTTTGGGTGGGACACTAAAAACTTGTATAAAATCCCAATTCTCCATGTATCTTTATAATTAAGTATTAGACATGATACTATGAAGTATCATAATTTCATAATGAGCATTTACCTAGGTGATGCTTTCCAAAAAATGAGGGAAACATAAATTAATTTGTATGGTATATTACTCTATTGTATTGTGTATTCTACAATTATAATGGTTTCAATACTGGGTTATAAACATAGATTCTGACATTATTATTTATATTTTTATTAAATGGAATTATTATTATTATTTTTACATAAATAAAGTGTCATCTCATGCATTACAATAGGAACACGAGGCTTCACATTTCATGAAATATTCCATGTCATATTTATAATACTTAATACATTTTATTTATCACATTTAATTTTTGTGAGTTCCATTTACATAATATATGGATATTTGTTGAGGTTTGTTGCATGGACAATAAAATTTGACTAATTAAATTGTTTTCACAAATCTAAATGGGGCTTTCCAATAAAAATTTATTTTACAAACTTATTTAACCAATTAAGCCACATGTGTTCCCTGAGCCACTAGTTACATGGGATAAAATATTAGTTTATTTGGTTGTGGACTACCACCTATAATTTTTAAAGCATGTAAATAAATAAATAAATAATTCTAGTTCATTCATTAATATAATTATATATTACATGTCACATCCAAATTTCAGATGTAAAGGATTGGTTGTAGTTACATGAAATACTAATATTAATTTATAAATATTTTGTGCCTTTTAAATTTATAAATAGAGGCACATATATTTATACATTGATTTATATATGAATATAACTATCATAGAACCTAAATTAATTTTAATTTTAAAATGATTTTATATTTAAAAACAAAATGGTTACCACTAAATAGGGATTAAATTTTCAATTTAATGGGTGTTTTCCTCTATTCCTTGTAATTAAAACTCCAATTACAAAAAGCTTTTTCATATAGTATGATAGCTTGAAAATGACTTTGACATAATAGTTGGTAAGTAGTAAGTGTCTTCTAAATCATCTGTGATCATTTGAATCACATACACTAGGAATGGGGAGTTGTTTTGAGGTGTGAATCATTAATAGGGATTCTCTATTCATGCCCTTTTCTATTATCACAGCTCATATTTGCTGCTGAATCATAATTGAGGAGTTCATTTAGAAATTGTATTATTATTTACCCACTAAACCCTTGAGTCATACTCTTGGATGGTGGTGATGAGAATTATATAGAGGTAGTGATCAATGAGACACAAATATTACTTATTAAAGTTACACTAAATAGACCACATATTGATCAAACACTAAGAGGCGATGTTCATGATTGAGATTTATTCATTCTATTCATAAAGTTAATAGAGAGAGATCTATGGCATGTAACTTATATGACATAGTTTATACTAGAATTATAGCAATAAAATCATCCCAGCAGATCAAGGTATTATGGTTCTCCTACTATGGATTCATTTATATAAACCATGATATCGATCTTTTAGCATATAGATATTCTTCCAGAGTGGAATTTCATGCTTCACACCTATATTTTATGTTAATCCCACAACATGAATGTGATGTCATCTCATATAATTAGGGTCATATGGTTATGATATGTCTGGTATTCTAGATGGACTTTAGTGATGACCTCTTTTGAAGGACCTTGTTAGAGGACCAAACATGTGAGTTTATGCACATCTAATATGGTGTCATTTCGATAATGGATTATTCATCTCATCTTACCAAACATCATAATTTTCCAATAACAATTACTGGTGAAGATATAATGACAATGAGATTATTTGAGGGTTGTATTTGATATTCCCTTTGATCAAACATGTATGTATTTTTGTTGAGCACCATTTCAGATATAGTGAGCCAGGGAGTCATAAAATAATTAATCATGAAGGATGTTGGAAATGTGAGGTGGGGAAGTTCATCTAAGATATAGGATGTTGTTTTTTATAGTAGCAAGAGTCATCGTTTTGAGATTACATGAAAGTGTACATCTAGTTATAAAATTTGAACAAATGGTTATATGGGGTTTCACCATTATGGAAGGTCATGTCATAAGAAGGCTTGGTTTTTTAGGAAACTATTCAAGTGGTGAGGTTATGCTTAGATGTTACAATATTATTTTTTTCTAATATTTCCCAATAGAACCTTTTGATAATGGAGCTACACTAATATAACCTTATACTCTATGATATAGAGATATATGTCTATAATGGAGCAGGGCTACCACTGCATGATCAGAAGAAGGTGGTAGTTTTGGATGACATTTTTAGGCTACATAGGTTCTGTACTAGTAGAGTGGACCTATCTTGGATAGTCCGTTTGTATCTTAGGGTTCTGAATTGGGCCATACATTTCGAATTTGAACTACTACCAGGTAGAATATTACAAATAATTCCACACTAAAATGTTTCATTTGATGTCCTCAAACTTGGTTTCTAACTTATTATATATAGGTTCATCACAAGTTTTATATTTTCAATAATTTATTGAAGTAATGGTGGCCAATGTTTCTTACTTATGTGGAATTATGAATCACAACACACTATTAGGGGTATATTTAGATATTCTGTTCCAGTGCAAGGATTTACCTCTTGAGATAGGTGGGTATCGATTCTTGTGTAATTTCATTTTCCTTGAGATGATCTATTTAAAGGTCATACATACTATGCACAATCCACTACCATCACATGATGATGTTGTACCATATCACTGGAGGGTTCCATTTAGATCACCCATGGGATGTGCTTATATTCATATGGGGGAATGGAATTTCTAAGGGAGTTGAGATGGGACCAAGATTTTGTGTGATGGGAAATATGACTTCCCATATGTCTATAATTATTATGTTAGATTTGAAAAAACTTCATATGTAATTCCATATATTTTTGTAGTTTCGTGGATACCTTCATTCTTGAATTCTCTGATTTATCTCATTTGGGAGAGGTAGAGTTCACTATTGAGAAATTTTAGGGGCCTCACCATTGTCTATTTCACCATATAGGTTAAAACCTAAAGTGATCCGGGAAATCAATAAACATTTGGAATACATGGAAGCGATGGGTTTACAATGACCCAATACCAGTCTATGGGGTTCAACTCCCCTTATCACAACAATGGGATATTTTAACCTCATGTAAGACATTGATTACAAATATTTGAACCAATATATTGTCCATAACCAATATCAATTTCCACATATATATGACCTCTTCAACCAACTCCAAAAATACATTGTTTATTCAATGATACTTTTGAGGCATGTCTGCCATAATTTCCCTATGAGACCATCAGACATTCCATATACTGTGTTAAAAATAATATACATCTTCTAAGAGTATTTTTAGAGCCACATTTCTATACAAAAAAAGATATTTAATTTTTTGGCCTTAACAAAATGTGTGTTCCACCCATTTTGGTAATCATTTGAGGAAGTCTATGAAAATGAATTGTTAGTTTATTATAACACAAAAGATGTAAATTTCAGTCTCATTTAGACCTGGATGAATACACAGATTGAGAACATGGTGTATTCTAACCTTACTACATAGCACTTTCAGATCGATAAGGTTTTCCTCATGGTTTATATTATCTCGTACGTCGATGTTTTTATTGACACTTTGAATGTGATAACCATACTATTCTTGGAGTTGTCCAAGTGTTTCTTTAGAAAATATAGTTTTCTAGGGAAATATATTTATTCTATACATTTCATATGGGGTTTATGATTCCATGAAACATCCCTCAATGAAATGACAAGGTAGCGTGTTATATTCATATATTGAGACACATGTGAAATATACTTTCATTAAAACCAATGGAGAAATAAATTATTGTAAATCATTAATATTTTAGATATGGGAAGAACATATACAATCTATTGGGATTTGTTAGGAATTAGTCTAGGATACATTCTAATATAGGTTGATTGTTTTATAGTGTAACAGTCCCACTAGTTGATGCTTGATAAGTAGAATTACCAAATTCACATCCTTAAGATTGTAATTTTTGTTCATGTGTAATGTTAATAGAGATATTATCTTCTAATATAATTGTTCATCATTCACATGGATAATAAAATTCTCAAGTACAACAACACTTATAGGTATTTGAATATCATGATGCATCGGTGGGTATGGTATCCTCAATCAATCGACTTTGAGCTCTCTCATAAACCAGATAAGGGAAATAGTGTAGTAAATTCCGTGAACTAGATGAATCATATATAACCTATCAAAGTGGATACCAGTGATTGGAAGATGATGGAATAGTTTTTTGATATAAACATAGAGCTCTAGGAATATCATGGGTAGCCTGTTCTAGGATTATTGGTAGTAAAATCATCCGTTATGAAGCATGCAATGATGATGACACATTCTGAAAACAAAGGAGAAGTACTAATGGATAGGGAATCCCAAAGGAACCCACCACTCGGTTTGGATATTGATGAGGATGATATCCTGCACCTTCCCGAGGGTGGCTGGGTCCCTAAATACAAACTATAGGATGTGAAGTGGTAATCCCAATCCTCTATTTGGGATTTTCATCCTTGGATTAAAAATATTTATTGAGTCATATTTCATTAGTATTTTCTACCTAGACATGAAGAGGAAATTTTATGGTTTTATCAGTCATTTTCCCACAATTTAGAATATAAAAGGTGAGATCTAGAGTCTAGATAGACTTTTACATAAACTATCCATTCCATTGTGGAAATGGGATAGTTTCACCATGGAATCTGTAATAGGTGTTTCTAAGATATCCTCAAGTTAGAGATGCAATATTGGTGGTTAAGATAGGATGACCAAGTCACACACTTTTAACCTATCCATGATACATTCAATATTGATGATCTTGAAAGGCTTAATGTTTTGGATTTATTAAGACTTCAGGTTGTTCCATGATCCATCATATCAGCCATAAATGATAATTTTTTTGGGAATTTATTGTTGGGGTTATAGATGGAACATGATTCACATGGTATTTTTAATAAAACATTTCACCAAAGGACCACCATGAAGTCCTAGAAAATAATATATATGTTAGAGGTCATTATTTTTCATGCACTATAATTTTTGTGGTTTTGTTAGTATCATATATAATAGTTTCATTTTTTATAATAAAAATTTCTTGGGAACTATTTAGATGGATCCCTATGAGGCCATTTATAGTAGTTCATGTCATTCACCTCGGTTAAGGAGGGAGGAAATTGGGGCAGTAATATTGGGTCCTCATCACATTCATGATACATTAGAATTGTTACACATAATATATAAATATATATATACATCTTAGTCATGGTAGATGACTTATACTAATCATCGCCATTTCACTATAGAGTTCAAGGTGGGACATCTGACCGTTCAACAAATTTCACCAATATTGGGTCATAGATGGATTAAAATATAGAAAAATATATAGAATCATTACCTTAATAATTTTTATATAGTGTAGGTTGTAATATAAGTATCCAATTGTTTAGATTTCCCTTAATAGTACCATTCCATGCACATCATCATCAATTTGACCAAGCTTTACCATTTTCATTTTTTCATGTCTCATTCTTCTGATCCCTATAATATCAACCTGGAGGTGTATGAATCCATTGAGCTTAATCTGAGACATATCCTTTTTTGGGTAAGAAATTATGTCTAAGGATGGTCATTTACTCAAGTCCATGATATATGTTATCAATTCTGTGTATAGTAAATGACCTAGGAGTGAGAGGCCAATTCACATGCTCAATGGTCAGAACATTTCTGAGATGTTACTTTACCACCATCAAAATATAAATTCATGTATGAGATGATTTATGTTTAGAAGATTGTAACATTCCAGATTTTTGGTGACCTAAAAATTTATTTTCATTTTAAACCTTAATTTATTATTAATAAATGTTTTCTAAGGCCTATAGATTGTATTGGGGGAATATGGTAAATGTTAATATCCGTAAACTTCTAGTTTCGATGGAATTATGCTTGAAAGATTATTTTACCACCCATACACATGGTCTAGAAAATTTTGGAAACACCATATAGGGTGATTAATATTACTTCAAGGGGGAGCATAGTTGGGAAAAAATATAAAACCAAGGACACATGGTTACCAACTTTTCCCTAAATATGAGAAATTGGTTTTCATCATGGTCTTTTTACTGTTACTCTAACAATTTCCTTTCCATGTGAGGGTTGAATTCCCTTGTGATGTGTTGGTTTACGGTTCATGTATGATTTGTCCATCCAGGTAGACAAACTGTGTGCCTCTAAAAAATATGGAATGTTTTTGGGTTTTCCCTCACTACTGGTATTTTTTAACCCCTGACTTCCTTTAAATTTTCATCCTAATAATTTTGTCCCAATGTCGCTCCCCCTCCATGGATCTAACTAGGATTTGAAAGAACTTCATTATGTAGACTTTGTTTCCATCCCCGTCAATTACATTGGAATTATAATGGTAATAACTCCATTCCCCTTCCAACATTGAACATTTTTCTTTATTTATTCTAAACTTTTTTTTGTGATATTTTAATTTGAACTTCACAAAAGTTGTATATTGTTAAAATTTATCCCACTCTCATTCAATATAATCAACAATACATGGTGAAGATATTACTACATTCCAAATGTAGGTGGTGTAACTATTTACCCTAGAGTCACTTTTCATTTCGTCGGGTGTGGTTGTGCATCACTCTAGACCCCTCTAGGGTCACCAACACAAAATATATATAACAAATGTAGATTTCTTCCCAATCACAATATAGTTATAGATAGTAAAAAGGAAATATTGTTGGTTGATTTAGTTGACATAATCCACCCCTATTTGGGTTTTCCACCTTAAAGTGTTAAAAACCATATATTTTATTACAGGATAAAACCATCAATTGATGGGTCTATTCTCCATTATAAAACATTACAAAAAATGTGAAATGATTTAAGGGAATGGGTATCCATGTTTTAGAAGCTAATGATTATTTCATATATTTAATTATATAGACAAACATGAATTGGAATACTTGATTAATATATTGTGGTTATAATGGCGTATTCAAACAGTATGTGTTTTTGATAGCAAAATCATACTTTCATACTTAATTAATATTCCTTAAAGGGTCCCAATTTAAGGCTTCCATGTATGGGATCAACATCATTTATAATTGAAACATGTTATCAATTTAAATATGTATGTATTAAAACAAGGATTATATATAGAATACCATTGATAGGATTACATGAATGATTATTTACCTACCCATGAGGGATACTGGTTCCCTGTGGTATCCACCTTGGATGGTATCAATGCAAGATGGTTATATTATTTCATGATCAATATTGTGTCTCATACGTGTGATAGATAGTATAAGTATAGCAGTTCAACCTTTATACCATGTCATGATTAATACTTGGGATGACTTAATGTGTCATTATTTATGGACTCATACTATATTGGGTATTTTTAGATCTCCTGGTGCAATGCTTGGGATTCAATATATAGTTCAACATGGATGGTCCTAGGATGACTCGTTAATAAAAATATAGAGATTCCGTACATATAATTCAAATAATTAAATGTTCTAAAACCAAGGGACGCATCATTAATGAAATATAACATTCTTGGGTTCGGTCCATAATAGATATATTCCTTATTGGGAGTCCATGTTTTTTTTATTTCTTTTATAAATATATCTTTGATACATTGATAGTATATATGTACATGGTCTTTTATGGTTGTACATATATATTTTAGGGTGGATATGGTTGTTTCAGTCGGGTATCATTGGGGAACACGGTCCCATGTATTTATTAACTTATTTTATTCTATTTATTATTTACATGAACCCTACTAATTCTATATGTAGAAACTGGATATTTCTAGAAACTATAATTGGTGTTCTACTAAGTATATATCACAACTTTTTCAGGATGCCTATGTTACCCAAATATACATCATTAATGGAAGTGTAGATAACGGGAAATACATAGATTCTCATGTATTTTTTTCAAAACAATGATAGTGTAAGAGAGTAAAAGACCAAGACAAGGCTTATGATTATAGGGGAGAAGTAATTTGGGATTTTTTAATTTTTTATCATGGGGAATATTTTTGTTCCCCATTTATGAATTGAACATCATTTATTACATATCTACAAGACATGATCATTATCATTTTTGTATCTATTTAGGATTCATCTTTAGCCTATATTTTATCTGGATGATTTAAAATTCTCCTTTTGGGTTTTTATTACAGTTTGAAATTTTTATCATTATTATATTGAATTATTCTACACATTAATTAGGATATAACATTCTCCTCACATACACTCCCTAGGCCCCCCATATAGTTGGAATCCTCTAGCATACTAGGAGGCATGCTTGAGGTGATGTGGCTTAGTATCTCAGAGAACAACGTAGTGAATTTTTGGGAGAGTTGTTCTATAATTCATTTTTCATGAAAATATATTACAAATAGATATTATGATGTTCTTAATTTTTATATATAATATTTATATAATAATTATAAATAATAAATTATAATATTATATCTATCTTTTTAACATCTAAACCATTGGATAATGATAACTCCACTCATCCTTATTTGGGGTGTAATGTCCCCAAACCGAGATCCACTAAGAAGTTCCCTAAGTCGAGTCTATTCATGACCTCATGAATGCCTCTATATAATCATGTGTTTATAAACTAGAATTGAGGGTCTAATAATTCATATGGGGAGAGTAGACACAGATTACGAGAGTAAGCCACCTCTTATAAAAAATTAAATAGCGGGTACAATTTTCAATAAACAATTAATAATTAAAATTATTCATTTCCCAAGACTGGGAAAAAACAAAAACCCATACAATGAGTATACCACAACATGTAGTTAGTTCCAAAAGCATAGAAAAGTCCAATATAAAGATGAAAAAGTTGATCCCAAAAAAAATACATGGTTCCACGTCCATGAACTCATCCATGAACATCATATGCCAAACTTAAATCACCATCATAGGGCCTTTTCTATTTTTTGGACCTGATATTATAAAAATTTCTTAGGTACCCAAAGAAGCCCATGAAGGGTGTTAGTAAAACATTTTAGGCCACAAGAAATTGTGACTTCAAGTATTTTAGTCTTTATAGATAGTGCATGAAAATAAAAATCAAATGGAAAATAAAAAGAAAAAAGAAAAATTGGGTTACATTTTTCCTCAATCATTTCAGTAACTATTCTAAATCATAATTCAATTTTTATCATCTGATTAACCTTCATTATTTAAATAAATATAATCCTATATTCCATGTGTTAAGAATTTATATCATTCAAACAATGGTTTGTGGAATTCATCACTGTGCGTAAGAAAATAACTAAGTTCCAATATCAAATGAGAAATCACATAAAAGCACATTATCCTAACCCCAACGACTCTTTCCTAATTGAATACAACCATAATAGGAATTGAGATCATTCCCCTTCCCTTCCCCAATAATCGTTGCATGGAGTTAAGAGCCTTAGTTTAACTTGATATGCGGTCATATGACCTTAGTCAAAACACCAAAATACCAAGACATGTCAAAAAACCTCCTCTTCCTTTAAAAATCATGGGGAAAAAATACAATATTTTATTTCCAATTGAACTAAACTATATTGACATGTTATTAATGGGATATAATTTATCCCACTTCAAATATACATATAAAAAGACAAATTTCTAGGATTGGGAATGTCAGTGCACCCCATGGGTGGCCCAAATTAGTCAAATCAACCTCAACACATCCCATGAGGATCATGAGGGGTTAAATTCATCATTTAGGTACCCATTTATTCAAATATAACCAATTTCATCAAAATTATAGTAATATATTACCATGAATGGAACTTAACATTCACAAATCAATACACCAACTATGGGATATAACTTGTAGACCACCTACCTTGAATCTGATGATAAATGCACTAATATTCATATCCTTATATCCGCGTTCACATACCTATTGATTCCCCATAATATGATACAACAAAAAAGTTGGTTTTGGTGCACCAAAAGAAGATTGGATTAAATAATAACAAAAATCTATAAAAATGCAGCAATAGGATCTTGAGAGTTATCTGAAGATTTGATCTGCAACCAACGTCAATCAAAATTCATCAGAATTGAATTAAAAACACCCTTGTGAAGCATGGGTCGATATGGTTCATCCAAATGATTGACATGGGATAACTTGAGGAAGATATAATGTAGGGATCTAAAAATACTAAGAAGATGACAAATATAAATTTTCAAACATTTAATGGAATGCATGATTTTCCCACACAGTTTTCCATACCATGTGCAATCCTTGGGAAAGCCACTTTCTAATGTATGTTGGGATGCATGGTTACATTGGTATCCCTATGTGGTTTGAAAAATTCTCTGGTAATGGTATATAATTATAGTCTATAAGGTTTCACTATTTTCTAGAAGATGATTCATGGTTTAAATAACGGTACATTAATCGTGCTCCTTGTAGCAATTGGACTAGTTTTCCATGCATTCTTTTCCCAACCCATAGAACACACTTGAGGCCCCTTATATGCCTAGTGAACATTTAATCGATTAATAATAAGGGATTTAAACCAAAACATAAACATGTACTTACCTCCAACAAGACCAAGTTCTTGCATCCTCCCAACCATATAACAGCTCATCATCGAGCTTCTCTTCCAAATCATCACTGATCGATCAAGGTAAAAACATAGTGCCACTGATCCTATAGTTTCGAGTACATTTCAACTAGTTTATTCTTGAAAATTACCCCATATCCATACACTCAGTCTGATGGTAGAACCTAACACCACAAAACCTTCACATTAACATCAATAAGACAACCCTAATGCTCATCTTGTACACATCATCCTAAAATAACCAACTAAACACTAGAACTCCCATGGGATGCCAAGAAATAAGGAAAAATATGTAGAAAAAGGAAAATTATCACATAATATTATACCATCTTAGAAGACTCAATAAATATCCTATTAGTCTGATCATCTTCACAACAAATGACCCAAATTTTTGGCACCATTTTACTTTGTTTTAAAAACCCTAATGGTGAATGAAAATATCGAATCACTCAAAAGAAACACATGATCATTCCAACCATAATGTTTTACATATTTTGTGAAAAAAATAAAATCTCTATTATCCAATTCAATAAAAAACATTCAAAAAAATCCACAAAACTCAAATAATCATCTAATGAAACCCTAGTCAACACTCTTTATCCTGGCCTACTCTCTCAAATGGTATTTACTCAATTCAATCTAATATGAAACACTAATATCAACATCATCGAACTAATTTCCCACTATTATTTTCTCCAAAATAAACATTAAACCATATTAACATCATCTCATGATTGGAACCACCACTTGAAATAATTACAACCTTTACCACAACATAAATTCATTACATACACTATGCATTCCAACACTCATTGTGCCCTGAAATTCAGAAGGAATTCTCATTGTATTAGCAACTACCCGTAACATTGAAACTACTTTGGAGGAAATTAAAATTAAATTTATTGTAGGACTAAGAAAAACTAGACCACACTCAAGATTTAATTAATTTTATAAAAGTTCTTTCCACTATAAATATCAAACCATAAGTGGGCCACAAATTAACACATCCATTTCTATTACTATATCGAGTCAGACCACCCAATGTTGTTAATCCTATTACATGCATAATACCCTATTAAAATTTGATACCTTATTTCACCTTCCTACGGAACATACTTACCTGAGGTCTATCACTATCAACCAACACATCAAATTGCATCATTCCATGACTTCTTTCTGAACCCCACCATCACAATATCTTATACACTTCAATCCATAATCATGCTCCACCATACCCATAAATATTCCCAATAAAAACACTTCTATCACCATTAAATTGAATAAAGTCATTTATTTAATCACTCAGAACCTATTTCAAAATTCAAAACACCCTTACCACTCCAAACATATAGTAATGGTGGTTTACAACTCACCACTCTTGTCCCTTTTTATAGTCGTGTCAAGCTATCCCCAGCGGACTCATCCTAGAAACACTCGTCTAATCTATTAGCATGTCATTAGCTTACTTGAACAAGATTCATTTACACATAAATACACTATTTGTTCACTCAATCACACATAATTGAGTCCATGGTCAATTACCCATAAGGTTTTAAAATTGAACCTCCATTATCACGCCATCAATGATTCTAACACATTCATTTTAGATTCCACTTAGAAACTCCCCAATCATAAAGGAAATGCTTGTAGTGAAAAAAGAGAACATATAAGACCCACCAATCCAATGTACATGGAGCCAAATATGAACCTCTTAGGTTTTCATTGGAATCTCGATGCCACAAGACCAAATTTACACTCTACTACACACTTTTTGGAACAACTTTTTGCATCCCACCTTAGGAGTGTCATTAGTGTTTCATTCATCATGGAATTTCCATCCACCAAGATTTAAACATGGATCATAATATAGACCCAATATATTGTACAAGGTTTTAGAGATTTTCCTTTATTGTATAACAAATATCACCTGATACACATTCCCATCATCCGATAATTACACTTAAGGTGCTTGTTAACACTCGGTCCATCTTGAAGACCTCATCCGCCACCCGTCATTGGGTACATACAACCATCAATGTCCACATATAAAGTTCAATGATGACCAACTATATGATGTCCCATATCTATCCCAAATACATTCATGTCTCATGGAGCAAATCTAGAACTTTTCCAGCATACCAGGTATGATGTGAAGATGTAGATCATGATCATCACTTGCAAAAACTATTAAAATAAGTTGACGAAGAATGCTACTAAAGCTTATATATCACTAATGACACTTCCAAATATGTAATAAATGACCTAGAAATAGTTTTGGGATCCCTAACCTACACACATATCATCACCACTTATCCCCCCACTAAGCGTGGTTTCCATCCAAGACGCACCACCACTCCTTGGCCTTCTTCCAAATTGTTGTGACCTTACATTTCCATTGGAAATATATCCACAAAACCACTTGAGTTGTATGTCCCTAGACTTAAACATTAAAATATCTTGAATTATGTAAATAATTAACTTTGAGTGTCTTTTCAGGTTTACGGATGTAGAGAATTAGGTTATAATATATACAAAACATATTGAATTTTTCATATAGACACTTATACTCAGTAAACATTTTATTCACAAAATAAAAACACTTTGAAAAATAAACATTCCTAGTTCCAGGTTTTAGATTGCATGAATTTTCCTTTATCCCATCCTAACCCTATTCATATTTATGTCCTATAGAAAACAATTAAACTATAGGATGAGTATAAAAATCTTAGTAAGGGATATAAAATAAATAAAGAAAACAATAGTCCATAAACACATAAAAAACATAAGATCTTTAACATACCTCGTGAAATAATAAGACTTATGAAGAACACATATAAATCATAAATCAGAAAGGTAAATTGTGCCATCCATAACATACATATGTTGTAGCTTTCACATATACATAGGGTTTTACGTTTGGAATACCCATCAAAATATATTCTCTAAATCTCTTAGGATAAACATTAATGTTTACCTCCTTTACGTTACCCAATGCATTGGTGTGATATCTTGTTCTCGCTCACCCCAGGTTTATCATGTATGCACCTATATATAAAAATAATTCCCAAAACCATAACTTAATCATAAAAAATAAAAAAGAACAATGGAAAGAAAAAATTTCCACATTGCAATAAAAATATAAAATTTCATTATATAGTTATAATCCATCCATTATAAAAACCATTTTCAATAGAAAAATACTTAAAAATAGTATATGATATTTATTTTCCCTTTAAAAACATTACGACTTGTCAAGGAATCCAAATATTAAATAATACTTGTGGCGGCGGAAAGGTCGTCGTCACTGCATATGGTAAAAAGAAATATTCTTTTTCACATTTAGTAAAATTATTTGTAAAAAATATTCCCTTTTATTAATAGTAAACTTAAATGGTGTATATTATAGTGCGTATAAAATATTTTCATATATATATCGAAGTATGCCTCAATGAAGGGAGATTGAGACGTATTCCCTTACCTCAAGTCTGACTTGTCTTGTATGTTCCTTTTTATTCATGAATAATAATATTATGATAATTTCTACATGATTATGAACCTTATTCAACTTTATTATTCATTTTATATCACTTATAATATTTTTATAACTATTTGTTAATTATTTGAGTTCATATCGGATATTTTATCGATGTTCAGAACTTGAGACAAAAATGAACTTGTTATAATTACATATTGTCCATGTGATCAAAAGTCCATTATCTCCAAAATAATAATAATGATTTAAATATCATATATATCATATATATCCTGTATTTATTTATTTCAAATAATTCATATCATTTCGATATTTGAAAATGAAATGCACCGTTCATGGACACGGTAAGCCGTGCGTATGCATGAACTCTACATTCATTTCAGTTTTTTCATTTTTAAAGGAATGAAAACCAAATTACACATAGGTATGTTATTATTATAGTATAATATAATATTTTATATACATTACATAAGATCTTTTACACCATCCTTTATTTTTTCCATGTATGGTGTGAATGAGTCATATCACATTGAGCAGGCGGCAGTACATTCTACCTAAAATGAAATTGTCGTATACATGAAACATAAAAAGCATAGAGTTGTGTTTTAAATTAAAATTAAAGAAGAGTATGGATAAAATAAATATCATATATATTTTATATAATTATAGTTTTATCACAATGGCCACCATGAGAGGTTTAGGGGAAAATCAAACAATCATTATTTCATGAGGTAGCAGTTCACCGTACGTAGAAATAGTTTGTTTGTATCTATTAGATGGTGGTGTGTGTAAGTGTATTTAGAATAAATCTCATAAAAACATCCTAGTATATTTAGGATATTGGTATTTCTATATAAGAAATGAATATGAAGATCATTGGGTGTGTATAAGGAAAACTATTGGAATTAAACTTGAGAGAGGATGTACCTCAAATTGGGTAACTTCTTTTGATTAGAGTAAAAGGGCCCTCTTAAATTTCCTTCTTCCATGTGGAATACTTCTAAGTGGAATAGGGGTATATTGAGATATTATTTTGGAATATTTTGGACAAGAAAAGGGTTTTGAGAGGAGTGAGTAATTGGATAGAGGTGGTGTCATTTTATTAAAAGGAAGAGGGGTTCTTTATGAATGATTGAATGTATAATTTTATTATAAAATTATTTTTGGTTTAAAAAGGTCAAAAACTCATTAAATTAGAAAATAAGATAAATAGAAGTCTAAATAAAATTATCCAATAAAAATTGGACAGGATTTGGATATTTTTTTATACTTATCATTATTACTTAACCCTTTGTTAAATTATATAACGTTTACCATGTCATTTTGTATATTCATAAAATATGGTTAATATATTTACCATAAAATTCCAAGAGACCCAAAATGGTTTATTAATAAAATTTGAAACATTATATATTTAATTTGGAATAATATTATATTTTATTACTATTTTATCCTTTAATAAAATATTAACCAATTTAAGAAATCAATTTTTTCAATTTTTATGATATTCATATCATGAGTTTCTAAAAATACATAACAACAGGATCAATTCAAGAATCATTCATTGATTCAATGATAAAAAGTCATAATCATCCATAAAATTCATTGATGGCATAAAATGTATCAAAATAAATTTATTTTAATAATTATAGTCTCATTTATTTCAAACATTCTTTCTTGAGGTAATCATTTCCTCATCATTTACTCATAAATAAAATTATTTATTTTATTTATAAAAATTAAAAATAAAATAGAATGATGTAAGAAATATTTTTATATTTATTATTACTATTTATTATCAAATATATCAATTATGTTACCCATCATTAAAATTGTTTTGGAAGAACAATATATGATTATAATATATTTATTTTTACTTTAATAAAATTATTAATGTAATTATATTACCCTTGTAGCATCAAAAGGCCAAACGTAAATCCCAAGGATTTTACTGGTCCTCAATGACTCATCAAATACGGTTAGCACAAGTGTTAATGTAATTTAATATTTTTTTTAACATTATTTTTACCATACATTGCACTATTTACCTTTAATCGTGGTAAATAAAAAATCAAAATTAACTATTCAACAATATTTATTTTCATCCTATTGAACCACGTTTTAATTAAGGAAGACAACCTTGTTTGTATGATTTTTAAAATACAATTCACAAAAGCTTAAATGTTTAATTTAAATGAAAAAAAATTATTTTAACTACTATGTAGTGTTTTTCACTATTCATAAATTTTTTTAATGTTTTCAGAATGATACCAAAAAATATCTCAAAGATAATTTTGATATTCAGAATTCCAAAATAATGTCAATTTTACAAATTTAAAAATATAGAAGTTTTATTAATTAGTTTAAAATTAATACTTGTTATCAAGACTAGAAAGTGTGTTTTTAATAAGTAAAAACTACAAAACGATTGGCATGTGTTTACATCCAAATTATATAGTCAAATTACATCCAATGAACACCATTGGATTAAATGGTAAACATATAATCCTATTATACTTTAAAACCACTTAAAAATATAATCTTACATTATAAATAAAACATATGAGAAGACAGTTTTGACTTAACATGCATTATTTTCACTATTCATTAAAAATGATCTTTATCTAAAAAATACCAAAAATTTACCCAATCTAAATATGGATATACCGCTTCTAAAGAAAAAGTTTATTTTTTTCATATACAACATATAAAATTTAAAAAAACTATATTTAAAAGGGGTTCTCCATTTGAAGGTGGTAAAAATATATTTTAAAAATATTAGAGTATTAATGCTTAAAATTTGATTCATTATCATTTTAAGCCCCTAATTTTTATTGAATAAATGTAAAAACATTTTACAAAAATGATTAATAATAATATGGAAAGTTTTATTCATTCCCACCAATTAAATGGCTAGGCATTGAGTATCATTTAAAATAATTATATTATTATTATTTTCAGTATGACTCGCCATTTTGGGTAACATAAGTCTTCAAAGAAACACATTATTGCGTCCTAGGTATGCCATTTAGCATAACATCCCATTTAATGTAAAATTAGTATTTAATTCACAAAATATTAATAAATATGAAAATTTCTAATTCATTATTTTCTGGGTATGTTACATGAGTCCTCTGGAATGACCCTATTATTTAAAATCCAAAACACAGTGGTACACTACACCAATTGAAACAAACAGTCTCTCACACAGCCACGCTTCCTACTTTGGGTTTGAAAAAAATGAAATATGCTTATCCCAAGTAACTTTTTCGTCCATCCAAAATAGACTTCTGCCTTAGTAGTGTTTTCCCGCATTAGGAAATCATTGTATCCCTCAAGTCCCTTTAAAATATAGTTACCACACATATAAACTATTTTAGACCACAAAATAATACATTACCATAGCCAAGAATGAAGCTTACTTACTCATCTGAACATACCTCCTTGCCCATCATCCCCATCAATCTCAATGAATCCTCTAAATTTCACCCAATAATCAGACTATCCATTCATGAGATAAAATATATGTTACCACCATCACATTGGGAGTCACTTTCAAAATGATTCATCTATTAATACTTCAGTCAACCTTGTCTAATCCACTAAAAATCTACATAGATAATCCATAAATTGTCAGCCCAATAGACGGTTCAGACATCCAAGTGATAAAATCCTTAATAACCAACCATAAACTAACCATATTCTCCCATGTTTCCTTATAAATTATCCAAGGGACAACCATACTAGCTAATTAAAAATGATGGTACTCATTATGCATCAATTCCACATTTGATGAATCTCACATGCTTCATATTCCAAGGCACTAGTAACAAAAGGATTACCTACCAAAAGGTCGTCCCTGAGTTTTCTTTCACTTCCAACTCATCAGAAAAAATGGATTCATGTCCCAAAAAATCATATACCTTCCTACTAGCCCCATAGTCCCATTGGAAGCTATCAAAATCCAAAATATGTATTCCATCCACATGCACCAATGTGTACTGAAAAAATTACTAACAATCCCCTTGGCACTCCCTCAAGGTACGAGTGATACAATCTTCCCAACTATGGTAAGGGGAACAAGACACAATATTCTATATATATATTCCATTTACACTAAAGTTACACACACACATAGGTCGACACCATGATCCACCCCACACTCTAGGGTCCAAAAAAATCATAATGTCTGAAAAAAGGCAGGTCACCACACCAATAAATAAACACACATCACTTATGGCTTGATAATAATACATTAATTCTTAGCTAAAATATAAAACCAACACACTTGAAACCCACAAGGGTTCCCACCTTCACCCTATTAGAAAACACCTCAATACCTCATGTTCACAACCCTTCCAAAAACAAAACCAGAAACACCCCTTTATCCACAATTCTAGACTTATCGAGGTATCATAACATATAATTGTGGTATTTCCCTAGGTACCTCTCACTACCAAAACCACCCATAATATGGTTTATAAAAGAAATACTACAAATAATCAAAAATAATCCCCACCAAAACTTGCATCATTTCATCTTCTTCTGTAATTAACATCACCATTCTGAAAACAGAATGCTCAAACTATAGAATTTTCTATTTTTCCAAAAATACCAAAATATTTCTTCTGAATCATATTTCCAATTTTTTTCATCAAAATAATATAATGGGGAGTCTAATCAGTGTAGAAATATTTTTTGAGAGAATACACTACCATCCATAAACAACCCACTCAACATAATATATCTCAAATGGAAGTGATCACATTTCCAATACTACCATCAACCATCCATACTGATGTTCATAGTCAACACATGGTAATATGACTAACGTAGACACAATTATTTCATTAAAAACCTTCTTTTAGAACCATATTCTACTTTCAAAATTAAAATCTTTCCCCTTTGGACAATTATCCTATTCTACAACATAGTATACAAATATTTTAATTCATTCCCAAACATCATTAAGAAAAATTATTTAATGATTTTTATAATCATAATGGGAGTATTTTGTTTATATCAATCACTCCATATTTATGCTTTATCACATCTAGAAATTCAAACCATTTATATGGTTTATTTGTAAACACTACCCTTTTAACCATTAATTTTAAATCTTCTCATGTAATAATTTACATCATATTTATTATACACGATTTTCATCAATTTTAAGAAGAGGTGAATTGAATCATAATATTTTTTGTCCCATATACCCATATTGTGTGTTCTTATAGTGATGTATTCTATCTAGAGAACTAGGTTTCTACGGTGATTCATGAATTCAAAACCTAGTTCGATTCAAGCTATAAGGAAAATATCATACAATAGTTATATCACACATCATGTGAAACAAACATTGGTAAAATACTATTCAATTATAACCACACATATAGAGAACAATAATTCCAACCATAGGTATGTGGTTTTTCCTTCACACATGGGTTAGATACTCCCATTAATGAGATCATTTTCTTTGATTGAAACCTCATAACCTCATGTCTACCATCCCAAAAAATAATTCCAAGGAAAAGTGCTATGATATTATACAACATTGTAATGCCCCCTACCTGAGATCCAAAAAAATAATGCCCTGAGGCGAGGCACCAAATAAACATTAAGTGTGACTCCTTGTATTCTAGAGGTTTATTACTATCTATGAGGGTTTAAAAAGACATGTGGCGAGACTATACCAAATTTACCAATGTATTCCACCTCAAAATTCAAATATTATATTATAAAAAATATTCTATAACCAATGATCATTTATAATGAATCATCTTCCTAGACTGGTAGAAAAAAACCATATATTAAATATTCCATGTAATGTTAATTGTTCCAAAAGTATAGGAAAACCCAATATAAAGGCCAACATCTATCTATCTATAATGGTCTGGGATCTATTTCTAGAACCCCACCCATGCACATCTGAATAAATACACCACACCCAAACATAGGGATTTTTATCTTTTTATATCCTACAAAATGAAATATTATTGGTTAACCATTAATGCCCAACCAGACCATGGGTACAACTCAGTTTGACACCACCAACTACGTCTACAAAATATCTACACTAAAAAGATAGTGCTTGAGAATAGTAAAAAATGGTAAGTAAAAAAAGAGAAATCATGTGCCATAAGATAACAATAACACCGTTAATATATTTTAACATTTGTAACATTTTAATCATTTTTTAATACTCATTACATATTTTATTATCAACATATGTTCAATGTGATATTATTTTATATCATTCACAAAAGTGTTTATAAAATTCAACACTATGCATAATGGAATATGTCAAGTTCTTATCTCAATTGGGATGAGAAAATCACAAAAAACACATTATCCTCGCCTCAAAGCCTCGGTCTAGATGGTATTCAAACATTAGGTGAATAATGATTTGTCCCATCCACTAACTTGTGCATTTTGGGGTGGAGTTTAGATCATCACCGAACTCAACTTGTGGGGGTAGAAACATAGTAAATACCCGACACTACTATGCTATGTCAGATAAAACCATAATACATTGAAAATCATATTAAAAAATATCATTATTCCATTTCCAACTCAACCCATCATATTAACATTTTCATTATAATATCAATATTATCCCATGTCAACTCTACACTCAACCTTACAAATTTCTAGGATTTTAAATGTCACCAGACCCTATAGTTATCCCTAAATTTGTCAAATCAACCACCACTCATCCAATAAGGTTCATGAGGAGATCCATTCATCATTTAGAATATTATTTTATAGAATAAAAAAATGAATAAAATTACAACAAGAGATAAAAATTAATGTAACTGAACAATCACAAATCAAAAAAAACGACTAAATGATTACTTTTAAAACACATTCCTAAAATCTGATGATGAACCCAATCCTAATCATAGAATTAGATTTTTATTCAAACACTATTTGAAGCTAAAATATAGGATCAACAATAAAACCTGGGTTTTAGGGATTTTAAATAATATTGTATGAACCAAAATCCTTAATCTGGAAGAAGTATGAAAGAGGAGAGTTAGACATTCATGGAGCTTCAATTCACAACCAACGCCACTCCAAAAGACCCTAAATCGATGGAGAACCACTCATTATAATCATGGGTCAATTTTGTTTGTACCTAGGGTTTAGAGGGGAAGAAATCAAGTACAAATCACGTGGGGATCATAAAATCCCTAGATTAAAAAAATATAAATTTTCCATGTTTTAATGGGGTGCACGATTTTCCAACATTATTTTCCAAACATTGCACAAATAGTGCACAATACAATATTGAATGTGTGTTGGGTCACAAGGTTTACATGGAAACACCGAACCATATGAAAAACCATGTGTTATCTAGGTGTAATTCTTTTTTCAAATAATTGACAGTTTTCCTAGGGATGCAGCATAGTTTACTTAACTTTACGCCAACCAGGCACCTTTCACAGGTTGGTCCAGTTTTCCTTCCATTCACCCCTAAAACCGTAGAACACACCAAAGGCCCCTCATAAACCTGATGAAAAATTTATTAACTAAATATATAGGATTTAATCCAAATTAAAACACATAATTACCTCTACAAAAAGCGTGGTCTTACATTTGGAATAACACCTCCCTGAAGATATGTGGTTAATTTTTTATTTTTATTTCACTTTGATTATAAGGAATATAGATTTTAGTAATTAATATGAAATAAATGATATAATAATGATTCTATAATGTTGAATTATTATTTAACATTTTTCATTCTGTCCATGAAATAGTGAATACAAAATTCACTCATACGCGAGACTTACCCTCTCCGTGAAAGATGTAATTCATTTTCAATCTATCTCATTGTAGATGACTTTATATATATATAATCTTATATATGAAATAATAATATGGTATATTTTTATATATATATTTGTAATTAATTTAAATTTATAAAACTGGAGTAGAAAAACATTCCCAAGATATCGGTCCTAATGTTAGGAATTTTTTTCAATATTTTATATTTGTGGGACACATTCCTAAAACCTTAATGTTTTGTTTGAGTGGTGGATATACTTCAACTATATTCCATTTATGATTCTTCTCAGAGAAATTATGGTAAATAAATATTTATTTATAGTTGGTTTTTTAATAGGGATCATGATTCTAATGTTACAAAAGTGGTAAGGGTTTATTTCACATTTACTTTATTATTTGAGACAATTTGTGTTTATGTTTAAATTGGGATATATTTCTTCTCCATGCATGTCTTTTCAAAAATGGTTTAATATAATGATACCATTATTTCCTTCAACTAAATTTATTAATTTTTACTTATATTTAATATTTTTTAAAAATTGTTGAACTGAATATATTTTCATTTTAAATATTATTTAATTTAATAATTTTCTAAAAATGTAATGGAATGTATTTTTAATTTACATGGAATGACTAGATTTTCCAACCATCATGAAATATTAATTATTTGATGATTCCATTAAAAATCATAAAATATTTTCATCGAAAATTATTTCATCTTTAACTCCATAGTTTTTTAAATAAAAATTTATAATATATTAGAAATGTTATTTAACCAAAAATAAATTATATGTGACCACTAAATATCACTTCTCCTTATTAGATGAAATCGTTTTACGATAATTATGTATTACTAGTTCTATAATCAAATGATAACATCCTAATTCCTTTCCTGCACAGTTCAAGATGATAATGAATGATGTTGAAGAAATCTATTCCCTTGTTCATGTGTTATACATTGATGAAATTTGTTTCTTTTCATGTATTCTAATATGATGAATGATTTTTGAAACTTTGGAACACAGAATTTTGGATATAAATTTTTGATTGGTGAAACCTATATCACCATACAATGTCTTTGGTATTGATTGATGACTCATGCTAAAACATTTTATGTTTGAATGTGATTATATGTTCACAATTTAATGCATGGATCTAGTTTTCAGGTCCATATGTTTAAGTGTGGACATGAATTTAATGTCCACATGTTTATGGGTGGACATGGATTTAATACACATAAGATCATAACTAAACATGTTTTTCTTTATACATGTCCAAAATGATATAAATTTATTCCACAGTTTCATCCCTTATGTCGATGTTATACTTAAATGAATTTTGTTCTTTGATTCCATCTGAATTCATGTCTTACAAAATGGTAATACTTATTCATGTGACTATTTTATAATCCATGAAATATTTAGTATAAACTTATTATGTTTTCTAATAATACCCTTATTCTTATAATATTATTGAATATGATCACCAATTCATATTTTTCTTTTTACCCTTATAGATTATCCGATATTACAGTATATTATATTTCCATTACACATGTTATGAAGAAATTCTTTACATATCACATGGAAATGAATTATACTAATGTGGGAGATATTTATTGGATATTTTTGTTATGTATTGATAATTAAGAATATTTTGTATCAATAATATAATGAAACAATGATTATATTGTAAACATGTATGTTTTGTTTTGTAAAATTTAATGAATATTTATCATTCAAGTTGTAATGTTTATCAATGAAAATCCTATTTCATTTTTTTTTGTATCAGTGGAAAGGTTTAGTCAACAAAAAAATATTAGTGTTAGAAAAAATTAGTGAAACCCATGGGGATAATTGGTTGTATAGGATAACATCGTAATGTTTTTATGAAGAAGATACTATGTGATTTTCCATAAATTATTATCTATGTATTTATATTACAAGTAGTTGTGGCTCTAGCAGTGTCTTTCCCAGGGTAAGTAACCACGAAAATGGTAAATTGAACTATAATCTATTGTCACCTGGTACATGAAAATGTGACGTTATTCACACCAAGTTAAACCCTATCATAGGTTATTTTTGGGTAAATCTATATTTTCATTATGTCTAATTATGAATGATTTGAATAGAATATAATCACGGATAACAAATATTAATCCTAAGGCATCATAGATTGAAAATCGTTTTTTATGATTTGGTAAACCAATAAATTTTTATGTGGTTTTCCACTATGATTTTGGTTTTTGACACTATAATTTAAGTTATAAATAATTGGTGTATCCTAGAGGATTCATGTAAATGGTAAATGTGATCTACTACTGAATGATTTTCCATTGTGAAAAAAATGAAATTTCAACAGGAAGAGGTGTTTTTTATTAATAATAAATATAAATATTGTAATATTATCAAAAATATCAACATAGGATAGATTCTTGAATTACATAAAAATATAATGAAGCATTTCCATAAAGAAAATAAGGGTGGAAGATTTTAATTTTCATCATGTAAAAATAATCTTGGAGTATATTTCATCAATGGAATAGGACTATGTTTTCCATGTGGAAAAGAATGATATATAGAATGTAATGTTTTCCGAAATGTGAATGGTTTGTTTAGGAAAATGAATGTGAATACTGGATTTAGTAATTTATCATTGATGTTTTAATGTTTAAAAATTTCAAATTATGGGAATTATGAAAATAGTTTTCCTAGGGGGAAATCCCATGAAAAGAATTAGTATGGTTTTATATGTAAGGGTTCTATTTTTGAAGATGAAGATACTATGAATATCTTACAGATAGAATATATTTCTAAAGAAAAATATGTAAAATCATAATTAAAGAATTATGGGGGAAGTTTAATGTTATAAATGAATGAGTATTAGGATCTAATAACTTTTTTGTTTAATTTTTTTTATAAATAATACTTCAGATTATAAGAATAATTAAAAATATATGAATTTTAACACCGTTTTTTAATTTAATAACTGATACTATATATTTAATGGTACCAGTAACAAATAAATGTGATTTAGTGGAATTAATATATTATTATAAACACATTATGTAGTGAAAGATAACACATAATATGTTTCTAATTTGAATATAATAATTTTTTGTTTAGATAAAGATACCATTTACAATATTCAGATAGTATTTTTAACATTGAAATTGGTTTTTGATTTGATGAAAATTTGGTTTTGTTTATCTTTGAAAAATTTAATTTCATTTTGGATTTCTGGAATTTATTCAATAGTCTATTTTTTTGAATAAATAAAAAATATTTTTTTGAGGATTTCATGTTTTGATTGAGTTTTTATGGAAGTATAGTTTTATATAATGATTCAAGATTATATTTAGACATGGTGAGCACATATTTGGTATATGATAATAAAATATACTTTTGGTGATTTCAATTATTTTAACATTAGAATAATTTTGATTCTCTTTCAAAAATATGGGGTAGTGAATTTGTTCAGACTTATTTTGTAGGTTTTTTATGACTAACAACTAATGGATTTGATAATTCTAAACAATTTGAATTATTTTTTATGTTTCAAAAATTATTTTATTAATCCACATGGGGTAAAATATGAAAACATGTATTTTGGTTAATATATTACCAAAGTAGGAGAATCATTTTATTTATTTATTGATTATGTGATCTAATTTATGTGGATCACAGTTATTGTGGGATAAAATATTCATTTTGTAAATCATTTGTTAAAAACTATGTAATCATGGTGGAAATTGATTAATGGATGAAAGTATACCTATAAAGTGGGAATTTTGTTTTTTTAATAGTCCAAATGGTAAAAAATTCATTAATTGTAGGAAAAGGGTCTTAAGGCAAAATTTGATTCCTATAATCTTCAATTTTGATGAATTGATTTCCATTTCCACATCTGGGGTTTATAATTTTTTCTTATCATTCTAAAGAAAATTTACTTTCGTGTGATAAATTATATGAGGTAATTACTTTTCCTCTGTGTATATATGTTTAATTCCATCTAAAATTCGTCTAATTTGATCTTTATTTTTTATAATATGAGATATCCTTCATTCTCCCCATTCACTCTTTTTAAGAAGACGTTTCATTATCCCATTTATGATGAGGGTCTTCACAATGGAATTATCATATGTGTACCCTTTTATTACAGATAACAAGTTAAAATTGAGATGATATAATATATTAAAGGGGTATAATGTAACAACATGATATTTTAGAAAATATTTCTCATTAAATTATTTTATTTCTTCAATGCTTTTCATTACACGAAACTCCAGGTTTAAATGAATCATGAAACTATTAAAATATTATTATATTATTTATTGTTATAACGTAGTTTTTAATTTTGGATCAATTACTATGATTAAATGATTTATGAAATTTAAAATTTTCCAACTAAATATGTATTTTTTTATAAATTATTAAAAAAATAATAACTCCATTTCTTAAAAGTAATTTTAATTTTCAATAATTAATTTCCTCGATTTTTTTTCTTAGGACTAAATATATTAATTTATTAATAATTTTTTTTATAAATTTGGTTAGAAAAATGTGATTAATTTTATTTATTTAGCATATGAATATTATTTTAATATTGTTTTTTGAAATTATAGGAAATCTTTTTTTCATGAAATACTGACAAATACATTTTTTTTTGAAAAAACTATTATTTTTTTATATTATTTACAATGTGAAAATATATTTTTTGTCTGTATTAAAAAAAATTAGTTCCCTTTTAAACTATTTAGTTATGGTGTTTGAAAATGATTTTTTTCCTAAATTTATCACAAAATATATATTTAAATGCAGTAATTTTCAGAAAAAATGTATCTTATTGCATTTTTCTTATATAATTTTAAATAAAATTATTACCCTTTAGGTTTTATATTGTTAAAAATGGATACCGTATTTCATATAAAATATTCTATATTTAGTAAATAATTCCATTTTAATTTTGGTCATTATGAATACTAAATGCAATATTGCTTTACCAGGGTAAAGGTTAAAATGAGTAATTAATGGTTAAAAATAGAATGATAAGAAATATGAAGTCATCGTAAAACTTTTATAATTATTTTAGGATAATTATTTATTTTTTCCAATATCCACTAGTTAAATTTATGTCCTTTTTAATCCAAAATACGGAAATTATTATTTTTATAATATTTTATTTAATGAAATTCAAATATTTTACCTATTGTATTTAATAACTAACTTTTTTATAACATGATGTTATCTACTGTACATATTCAAAAATAACAACTATTTTTCAAGGTAATATATGAATATTTGTTATGGGAATTTATTTTTAATTTTTAGGGATGAAATATTTTCATTAAATGGTTACACAATGTTGGCGAAGTTATTGTCCAATAAATGGAGAAATTAAATTATTGATATTTATAATGTAAAAATTATAATATGTTGAGGTAAATTTTGTGATAGGAGAATTTTATTGATGAAAATTTATTTTATTTGATGTATTAAATGTTCTTCTAATATTATATTATAACATTAATGTTATTAAAGTCAATTTAATAAATATTAGCAAAATTAAAAATAATGATATTTTATGAAAATATTAAATTATTAAATTTTTTAAAAATCGTAACAATATAATATAATGGAAAATTATATATATTGTCAAAAATGGCATTCCATGTCCATATATATGATATTTTGAATAATTTATATTTAAATGGTTTTTTTATATTTTAATATTTTGTAAAATTACAAAGGTCACCCTAACCTTAATTAAAAAAGACCCCCCGTCATGCACATACATACACCAAATTGATTCTTAAAAATTTTCCATCCCTTGAAAAGTATATTTTATTAATACTTATTTAAATTTCAAATTATTAATTCTTTCAAAAATATCAACCATATATCCCTTCATGCAATATATTTTTTCATTCCATCTTGATTCATCTCTTATTAAATTTTATTACTTTTTTTATTAATCCATATCATTATCAATTAAAGATTTGGTTTGAATATTTTATGCAATGATATCAAAAAATTATGGTAATATTATTACTTTATAGGATCATCAGTTAATATAAAATTTGTCAACACTTAATAATAATCTATACTCACACATGATTATACTTCCCTTCAAAAAGTTCTTATGAAATGTTTTTATAGGGTACATAATGGATAGATATTTGGTGTAGATGTTTTATGATCTATCAAGGAAAAAAGGCTTCTGTATGTGGTCTCCAATGATACAATACATATATGGTCATCAATAATTTTTTTTGTAAAAAGTTATGAATATTCATCTATTAAGATGTAATATTTATGTTTGAAATACCTTGGTCTTTTTATGGAGGGGACAACTGTAAGGGGATATGGTCATATGAAATAATTTCTCTTGGTTAGAGGGTATTTGAAAAATATTTCTACACTAAATATATCACCGGAAAATATATATTCATTCATGGTCATAACAATGAATATAGGTTTTTTTTAGCCAAATCATAATTTTCATAAGAATATGGGGTATCGTTAAAAATTCCAATTCATTTAATATCTATAACCCCATGTCTATATGTTTTTTATTTTTTGTAGTGGGAATTTATACAGACTAGGAAGCATCTTTAGAGGGGGTGGTAGTTGCCTTTTAAGGGTAGGAGACTCTATAGTATTCCTTAGAGAAGGAATTGAAGAGAAATAAAATTCCAATAATTATGGAAAATTTTTTACAAATATTTGTGTATTTATCATTCATTGTAGTGGTTTAAGGGGTTTCCCTCATGATTTTATGGAGGATTAATCAAAATTTAAATAAGTTTAATTTTTATAATTTCCCATGATATGTCCACAATAGAGCTCACAATGAACTACTTAAACACTATTCCATATTTAATGTTTTTTGGGTATATTATAATAATATTATAGATTTTATCATTAGAGATCAATAACTACATGTAAATAATCCATGTGAGGTTTCTGATGCATTTTACAGTGATGTTGAGGGGTTCCCATTAGTGGATTCCACCTTTAGTTCCTCAATACTACATTTACTATATGTTGTAGTAGATGATTATGAACTAGCCTATTGAATCCCCAATTTCTATACTTGGAAGAAGAAGAACATATAACTATTTTTGGAGGGTATTTTTTCATTTCAATATTCCAAATCACATAGTTTCCATTTCTTGAAAAAATGTCTAATGTTTTTTAGTAGTGTTTATCCAAATATATGAGATATATATTTCGTTTTAAATACCACAATTGCAATACTCCATCAAATCAATAGATATTGTAACTAATTAGGTATTAGAAGATCAAACAACTAAATATGGTGATCATTCTATAACTTCATTAGTTTAATAATACCTGAAGTCACCAAACACTCAGGGGGATCATTAGATAATTCTAATGTAGGATCTATTAGAAGTGGTGAAGGGTACTCCAAACCATAGACACCATTCATAATAAATCAAATCCTAGTGAATATTGAAATGAATACACATCGAAGAAAAAGATTAAATAATGTCATACATGGTTTAAGATATTTGGTTACTCATACATATGGTGTAGAATAACATCTAGGACCTCATCACCCACACACCTATGGATAATATGGGAAGCTGAATGTAACCCTTTAACATAAGCCGGAGAAAATGCTGTTTTGTGAGGATAACTATCATTCCATCTGAAAAAAAACATTTCATATTCACTTTCTGTGTGACAGATATATGTACAAAATATCCACTCTAGATGGGATGTTTCTATAGACCATTTTTTCCCTCTTGAAGAGACATAGTGGGAGACTCATTAGATTGAGGAGGAGGAGGAGAACCAACTAAAGTTTTTTACCCTGATGAGGGAGGAGGTTATCTCCAAAGCTACACCACAACTGGAGGGGATAAGTACTTGAAAATATGAGATAAAATAAAAATTTGAAGAGGTAATACAGAGGGAAAAATTAGGTTATTTTATTTTTCTATACTATAGTGGTCCATATAAACATATCAGTGGAGGTTGGATGGGATTATTAAAGAAATATCAATGAATTGTTTTTAGAAAACATCAAATTTATTGGATAGGAATTAATTTATTGATAAATTTATTAGATATATAATAATATAAATATTTATTTTTTGAAACTCCCAATTTTATATTCACTACTCTTAATGATAATAAGGAAGAATTTAAATAAAAATTGTAATCCCATGTGAGTCACTCTTAGTGTAAGAAACAATAGAAAACATATAACATTATGAATATCTTGAAAATGTGTTTTAGTGGTTCATGGATTGGGTTTATATTTACCTAGTGTCCACTAATGAAAAACTAATGAAGTAAAATGAATATAGAATGAAATATTTTATATGTTTGATTCATATAATAAACATGAAACAATGGAAAATGTTGAAGAACCAATGTTGTTGGGATTCTAATTAAAAAAGGGAAGATGGAGAATTTTATGTGTGACCCTATGTGTTTGGATTAATGAATTGATGAGTAGATTTGATCAATGTGATAACTATATGACAATCCAAATGGTTTGATCCACTTATATATAATAGTTAATTGATATAAGTACATCATGGTAACCATTTAATATGATTGATACATCTTTTTCACTAAATTGTTATAAAAGAGGATTTCTTCATGATGTGTTTCATATATTGGAGGTGGTCTGAGACTAAGAACATGTGACATAAATAAAAACTAATGATTGTCAATTCAAAAATAAATGGATTATTTATATTTAAATTAGGAGACATGATGCTTTTTTCTAAATAGGAAGGATTATTATGGAGAGGTTTTGTTTATATATTGTTATTTATCATGTATTAAGTATACCAACTTTGAATATAAAGATATATATTGAAAATATGCAGAAATAAGGCTTTTCCTTGACAAAAAGTATGTCCCCGTTATAGATAAAGGAATGGGGTTTGGTTATGATCTTTGGATGGAACCAATGTAATTTAATGATTTTATTGTTTAAGGTCATTTACATTATCCTAATATGGGATATTATTTTATATTCATAAATCACACAACATATGGGTGATGGATATTATGGTTAGACATGTTTGAAAATATATTTTTTCATAGATTAAGGTCATAGAAGATAGACCATATGTGTGGATATTAGTTTGAGGTCATGGAACATGGACCATACGGGGTGATTGAGTTTAAGGCCATATTGATGATTCTAATTGAGTCATTTCTATTTTATGGTCTTAAAACCCAATAAATAAGGGAATTGTGATGGCCTATATTAAAAGTAGGGAACAGTAAGCACATTATGAATTTGTATCCCAACATAAAGACCAAAAACATATAGGGAATATTCACAATGTTTAAGGATTTGATGTGGGGACCATGATGTTTTGAATTTAAGTTTTCACAACATGTTTGTACAGTTACTAACGTGGATGGTCATACATAATTAATAATAAGATTAGGTAGTAAATATTAAAATAATTGAGTGGAAAACCTGATGTGAATTAAGAGATCAATGCTTCTATGTACAATAACAATTAAAGAAGAACTCTTTTAAGGTCATAATGATTAGACCATAGGGTTTTTTATTATACATGGTCATATATCACAAATGTTTGGTGGATTTTAGGATATTATAGTGTCAATTTGATTTTTTTCACGTAACAAACATGGTAATATGTTGTTTATTATAATGCAGTAAAGACATTAACTATGTAGTTTATCCATATACAAAGAGATAATTGAACCTGGAATTTAATTTCATAAAACAAATTGTGAAATATATTTTAAATTAATGTAACCTAAGATGTTATATGTTTTTATGTTTAATATCATCCCTCTAAGAAAAAATACATAAGAAATTTAATATGATATTTTCCAATAATGCTAATAAACATCATAAAACATATATTCCAATATGGTGCTTGAAATTTCTTATAAACAATGGGTAGGGTTATGTTACTCATTTTAAATTATTACACATGAAAAATATAATTTCTATATATATAGTATAGGGTAATTTATTTGAGATTATGGTTAGTGATGTTTAACGTTAAACACCATGGATATTGAACATAGAGTTTAACGTCATATTGTTATGTTTCAAGGATACATTGTTTAACCTCATGAAGATAAGTTTTAAATTATATTATGTTTCATTTCTTACAATGTGGAATAAATGGTATGAAACTTATAAAAATTCATCTAAGATTATAATCCATGAATTTTATAGTTAACAATACATGACTAAAAATGTTATTTCCTACAAATGGTACTTCATTAAAAACTACGTCTTGGAAGAAGTTTAGACATGATCCCCATCTTTGGTGATCATTAATGGTGAACCATTTGAGTAAACCATGGTAACAACTAAGGGTCCAATACATTTGGGAAATATATTTGATAGTTTTTTTCAATGTATCACTGGAATTCTCAATTTTATTTCTAATTTACCCTAGAGGATGAGTCAAATTCAACCCTTCTCATTATATTCAAAAGCCGCATTATACTAATAGATCTCAATATTGTGAAGTGTTTAGTGATTGTTTTCATCCAGAGAATAAAATATACTTATATATTTATATAACTACTCATCCAATAGAAAGGTATTATTTTCATACATAACTATTACATTGTATAATATGAGTAATCAAATAATTTAATTATGATCTATGACAAAATCATTTATGTTTCTTGAATTTGGATTCATCGGTAAATAAAAATCGTCTTCAATATAGTTCTGCATCAACTCCCACTATGATCGTCCTAACTAAAACCACTTATATACACTTATTCATAAAAAACTCCTTAATAACTGTGGTAAAGGGAAAAAAATAAACAATATTCATAGATTCTCTGTAAGTTTAAACATGAGAGATATGAATGACCCCCTAATAAAAACATGGTAATAAAGGCGTGAGTACATTATCTTAACATTCGAAAACCAAACATCATATATCATATATAAAAATCATGAATCATGAAATAAATAATGATATATTAGAAAAAATTAATATTAAAAGTATTAATGACATCATCTATGCAATAATAACATTATCATAAGACATAATTTTGTCGATTAAAAATAATTATATAGAATTAATTCATTATTTGAGGCTCGCATCGTATAATATCCTAGTTGATTTTGTTAACTCACCATGTCATCACATCCTTTGTTAATTTAAAATCCAAATACTATAATAGTGGATATAATTCCTTAATTATATATGTTTTCCCCATATATGTCCTTAGTATCTTATAAGGAATCCATATTTTTTTTCAATGAATTGAAGGATATATATATTCAATACAACCTATATAATTATGAAAATAACTCATATACTTTCCCTAATATAATAAAAAATTATCATATCATAACCCATGAATTGGAAATGAGTTCCATAAACCATTAACCGTTTCATAAGCGGAGAACTCATCTAAAATAAATAGGATTATTAGTTATTTCATCAAAACATAATTGGTTTGTGAGAAAAAAGTAGGTTGCATAGAATCATCATTAATTCATAATCACAATAAGTCATCCAATGAAATAATTAAGATGGTATAATTTTATCGTATCCTAATTAAATAAATATTAATATAAAATAATTTTATTATAGATAAAAAGTATCTCTAAACGTCCAAAAGAACATATATAGAATAAAATATTGTACTTATTTTGAAATTATATATTTAAAATCTAAAAAAAATCAGAAATATTATGGAAAAAATTCTTTGAAAATAAATTTCCAAACTAGTAGAGGTAGCATAATATAACAATTTTCATGATGGAAGAAAATTTCATTTATACTGTGTTTTTTAAAACAAAAAATCCATTTCCATTTCTTGTAAAAAGTCTGTAGTACATCGTTCCAAAATGAAAAACAAGATCCATTAGGGATTTTTTTAATTTTTTTAAAAAATTTATAAAAATGAATTTAGAAAATAATTTTTGAATACTAAAAACATTACTAAATGTGATTTTAGAAAATATAGTTATGTAATAAACAAAAACTTTCCACCGAAGGAAATTAAAAAGTCTGTTTTCCAAACAAATATTCATTTTGTGTTTTGGGTATATAAAGAGAGTAAAATTAAATGAAATCATAATATATATATATATATATATAATCATATGTGATTAAATTTCTTGGGATTAATTCATTTATTATCATGAAATTTCTTCATTATAAACATTACAGTAAAGAATTCCAATGAATAATGAGATTTTAATATGAAACTCTTACCACATGTTCTAATTTCATTGAATGTTATCTAAAATCATGTATAATAAATTAAAAAATATTTGTATTTTAACCAAAAATCATTTAAATACTTATAATATCACATATTGTCCACTTATAAATTATAAACATCCATTTATTATAAATTCCAAAATAAAATGATTGTTTCCTGGTGTTAGATGTATCTTTTTCAAAGATATTTTTTGTTTGGAGTTGTTATCCTTGAGTATTTATTATGGAACCATCATTTATTGAATAATAATAATTATATAAATATCATATATGTTAATTATTTAGAAATTTATATTTATCCATTAATGATATATATATAATAAGTTACACCCCACATGGAGGTGGTTGGGTATACGTATGCATAAATGATTTTTTCACTATTCATCATATTGAAGAAAATAATGGTAAATTATAATTCACAATTATTGAATAATTATAATACTATAATATATATATATATATAATGTTTATCATTATTTTAATTAATTTAATTTGGAAATGAAAAATGAATCATGTCTCTTCATGGAGATGGTGGTCCAAACGTACACACGGGTAATATTATCATTTTCTAATAAAGGGGAAGTTACGATGGAAGATATGGAATAACAAATCAATATGAATAATAATATTAAAAATATAATATATATAAAATAAGTCATTCATTATAAAAATTCATGAAATATGGTGATGAAGAACTTATTGTATCGATATGTAGAAGTGGTAGTCGATATGTATGCACGTGTGGTACATTTAATTCCTACTTGATCCAAAAGTTAGTGAATAATTATAGTTACATGATAGTAGTAAAAAGTATTATATTTGTGATAAAATTTTATTATTTTATGACAAAAATATATTTTTAGGACCAATAAGTGAAATATATTTAATATGGGTTGGTAGGATCATTACATCTTCTTTAGAATGCCTCCTTTATATCACATCTTAATGAACCTTGGAATGGTATTTTAAGTACACAAAAATCACTACATCATAGATTGGAAAGTTTATAAGTGATATTATTAAGGTATTATGTAGGTTTATATCTCTTGTAGGTTTAATAAAAATAGATATACGGTTTCAATTTATATTGTATGGAAGGGGAATACGTGGAATTTCATAAAATACACAAATAAAACTGATGTATTTCACATTTCTAAGGCTTCAAAAATGGATATGAATTAAAATAAAAAATTTATTTAATTAAATTATTATTATCCAATGAAATTTATATTGTAATGTGAATCATTAAAAATATTATAATTTTCTTTTACTACATCATTAACGAATTTTAACATTAAATATGTTAATGAAATTTTCATAATTAATTTAATATAAGTGTACTTATAAAGTAAAAAATGGATCATAAATGGACTTGGGATGAACATTTCAACCATTTCCCATCAAACATACCATATTTCAAGATATTTATAAATTTTAAATAGTCAAATATAATATTATTTTTTATAAAATATGATTAATGTCATTTTTTTGACCCTATTAAATTAATTTCAAATTAAAGACATGAAGAATGTGATGTAATTTGAATATAAACCTCCCAAGAATCCATAATATTTTTTTATCATCATTATTATCAAGGGATAACTATAACTGAATAATTAAATATTAAAGTCGTGTATGGAAAATAAATTAAATGATTTTTCTACCACCTATATAAAAAATTTAATGGAATTGTGTAAGTACTTTTAGAAATTACTTCATAAATAAAAATATTAAATAATATTCTACGATAAAAATATTATATCTTATTTAAAATTAACATTTAAAACACATATTATAATTTTTTTTATCCTTTTATAGTAATTTTAGATATATTAAACTCAAGAGTGTGATAATTTAGATTTTTCTTGAACTAAAATAATATAAATGTCAATATCAATGTACAATAGAAAAAAATTCAATATATTCTAATTTGGGATAGATATGGTTGTATAAATAAATAAAAATAAAATCAATCATATTTTTGTGTAGATTTTGAGAGCTTATCTATTTGTTTTATCTTTATATATCATATATTACCTCTATGGTGTTTGGAAACAATTTTCCACTGTCACTATTCAAAATAAAAAAATAATGGTGTCCTATTTACCAAAATTTGGCTTCCCAATTCCAAATATGGGATTTAGTTTTTAATATTAAATTCTTATAAAATTAAAAAAAATATGAAACCTATATAAAATGAAAAAAAAATTATAGATTACTTCATATTGGAGTATAAAAAAAGTTTTCCTCTTCATACTAGTCTAGTAAAAACAATTAAATGAATAATAAAACAATTTATTGAATATATTTTGTATAAATTTATTTAAAATAATTAATCTAAAAATATTAATATAATAAAGTTCATAAAATCCTTTTCTTTCAAAAACATATCTCTTAACATAGATATTCTTCTATTTTAATTTATAACCCTTAGATAACCAACAAATTTATTTTTTATATTTGAAAACATTATAATTAAATGATATAGTTAGATCTATTCATTATCTAAAAATAAAAACCCAATTGATAACTATAATAATAATTAATAGTATTTTAATAGTATAATAGTGTTTTTAAACATCGTGTTGTGTGTATAGAATGATATCAATGAAATATAATATTTTTATACAAAAAATATATCAAAAAATATCTAGGTGTTAAATTATTCATACATTAATGATATTTATCACTAAAAAATTTGTCACAATGATATTAAAAATGTGGATATTTCAATTTATATATATCATTGGGTTAAAAAGTAGCTTCTTTAAAATTCAAACTACTCAAACAATAATTTAGAAGGTGATTAGTATTGATTTATATCACAATATATCAATGTTCCATGATTTCAAATAGTTTTTCAACATATTAAGGAACATTAAACATTGTTAGAACATGGAATTTAAATATATTTAACAGATTTGGTATGTAATTCTTCAAAATATATACATGGAACAAATCATGTTCTCGATGATGGTTCAGTGGAAGTGCCTAGTAATAACACACCATACCTAATTGATCAAGAATATGAATTAACTAATAAACATATCTATCAAATTATAAATTATTCGAATTACAATTACTTTCCTCTGTATATTTATTAAGAGGAATACATTCTAATCAATATCAAATTCCAAATTTTTAAAATAATTTTTAGCATAACATTTATGTCAACTATAATCTTCCATGATGTTTAGATGAATAAATTTGATGTTTTTATCATTTTTACAGCTATATCGAGTCCTAATAAATTTTCGTCCCCCTCATCATCCTATCACATTTTATTTTAAAAAATAATTTATAAAGGTCTTCATACAGAGAAATTATAAAGCAAAAGTGAAAGCAATTGATGTAAAAAAACTCAATTATATAAAAATAGTTATCCAAAAAATATTTTAAATACATTGAACATGCCCTCATAATATCCCAAATGGTATGAATGGTTTTGTAAAACTAACCAACTATATGACTATGACAATAATTTGTGAAATAAAACTCTTAATATACAATTTTTGTAAGACTTCACTAGAACATCATGATGACGCTCTTACCCTAAATAGATACAACAGAATATGGTGCACCATGAATCGTTACTAATTAATTATTGTATAACCTAGAAATATGAGAAATAGAGAAATATTCTATAATATTACTGAATTTTGATGGCATTGTTGTGATATCAACTGTAATTCAAATAGCATTGTGGCCTTATATATTTTGAGTATTTTTTCGATAAAATCCTTATTATTGCTTTCCCATTTATTATTTTATGTGTAACGGTTTAAATATATCCATATACTCTTACATCATAGAATTAAATTCTTATAATACAAAGACACATTTTGTACACTCTGCATAATCTTTCTCCATTTTTCCTTCCATAAATACTCATTTATATCTCTACAAATCATAACACCTCTAGGATGAATAGTGAATGGAGAACAATGATCTTCAACTAGGATATCCTTATTCAAGAATACTATTGAAGAGACTAACAAACAATTATATAACCTTATCATTCCATCACAGTCATGATTTAACTAAGGAACATTTCTCACCTTATTTTATATCCCTACCCCTCACTTTTTTTCCACTTTAATATTCTTTTGTATAGATCATTGAACACTAATTTTAGAAAATAATACTCTATCGCTTCCACCAATATTTCATAATACATTAAATATAATTGGATCTTATATGATCATCATCAATGAGAATATTTCACGATCCTTTCAAATTAGAGAATCTTCCACCATGGTCACATTTTTTGGATCGTAATGTATTGAAAATTTATAATCATTATTAAATTAAATCCATCATCTAGGGTATATATTAAACTCAATCTGATTGAATATATACCTTAATATTTTATGATAATTATATATATATATATATATATCATTTCTCTATAATGGTAATTCTAAAATATCCTTAATTAAAATATTATGACATCTAACATTGTGTGATGGTTTTTGTAATTTTCATTCTTGAAAAATCAATTAATGTCAGGCATAAGATGTCACCATATCATTTTACATGGGGGTCCATCCCAGTACCTTATTTGATGCATCATAATTGATCAAAAACACTAACTTACAATAGTGTAGTCTATGCACAAGGGTAACCACTAACATTCTCATGAGTTCCATAAAATATTCTTCATATTCATTGCCCAAAAAGAACATAGTTCCTATCAATTTTATGTTTTTTCAAGGGCTAGATATCTACGAGATATTATTTTCAAATCATTGATAATATTAATCCAATCTATGAAAAGTATGGATCATTGCCACATTATTTGATATGGGACAACAATTAAAAACAATTTCTTCTATTGATCCACTTATATTACATCTTTGGAGAATATATGATCCATAAAATGATATTTTTTATATAAAATAATCCCAATAATGAAAATATTACATGAAACATCTCATTTCAGAGGATTATTAGTGAAATTGTCAATTTGTTTTCATGTTCTAGCATGATCATGTGATATATTGGAATATATTCTATAATGGATACCTCATATTTATAAATGTAATCTATAATTACATTCATCATTGAATATATGAATATAATAGGGTCATGATTAAGAACAATTGATATCAGAAGTAATTCCTAGTGTGCGTACCTCATACATGACGTTGTCATGGGAATGACTTAATTTTTGAACCTCAACTCATATTATCTAGATGAATGCAATAACCTGTAAAAATATCGAATTCCTTTTAATTGGTCAAATAGATCATCCGAATTTAGAATATGATACTTTTTATTGGTTTGATCTTGTTATATTCCTGATTTCAAGGAAATTTCCCATCAATCTAAAATTTATCGTAACATAATAACACCTGAAACCAAACATGTCAACAATTATTGAATGAATCCATTAACAATATTATCTTTTATTTGTTTATTTAATTAAAAGAAGTCAAACATGACCATTCTATAAAGATTTTTTAAAATCATATTAGAACCGTGAAAGAGTTTTTTGGATAACTAAACAACATGAGTTAAGGGAAGAACCCAAAATTAATCTAAAAAACAAAAAAATATAATAAAAAAATCTTATATAAATTTTTGAGTTTCTCCCCATCTATTTTAGAAAAAAACTCTTTTAAATATGAATCAAGACCTATATAATCGATGTTTTTTTCAGTGGATGTACAGGTTTATTTTCACACAAATATATGATTATAGGTTAGTTTGAAATATCAAATGTGGGATCACTTCATTAGAAATTGATGTTGGATTTATGTAATGATATCCAATACATTTGTAGTATAATATGTAATCCATCCATTGTGATGATAATGAGATCATGAAGAATCATATTCCCCCAAATTTCAATCACAAGAATTATTTACATGAGATATTATCATCATACCATTAATAGTGTTCACTGGTAATTCAACATCAAATTGTTGTGGAAGAATTTTTATACACGTAGAATTTTATTTAGATATAAAAATTGGGAAAATCCATATTCGAATAATATTTTAAATTTATATAGTGGATAATTTATTTTAGCTTTCATCAATTTGTTATATACCACATGTTGGCAATATTGATCCTAAGAGATTTCCCTATGTCTTTATTCATAAGAGGTTCCTAAAATCTATCACCATCATTAACTATTTCATTTGATCACTTGTTATCATAATGATCCTACTCATTGTATTTGAAACATTAAAGCGTGGATGGTTCATTTTTTGTTTATTTATCTTAATCAATAGCCAAATTCCTCTTCACAACACTTCAACATTATATTTCCTAATGATATTTATTAACACACATAATGCATTTAACAATCTATTAAGACAATTTCATCTTCGTTAACTTCCACACATGTTAATAATGTAATTATCATCATTTTCTCTATCTGGATTTTAGATTTTTCTATAAATCCAGTAATTCATTTCATTTCAAAACATTGATAATTATGGGATAAAATAATATAAATTTCTATATTGGATGAACAGATAAGGATTTATTTATATCTATTGAATTATCATAGAGAAATACCTCTTCTGATACTACATATTAAAACTCTAAATAAGTGGTCAATCATTGTATTATAATTGATGAAAGTAATATTAGAACAACTCATATTTTTTATAAAAGATGAATTATATGGAAAATATATTAATAATCCCTATTCAATAACACAACTATCTACTTCTCAATTTTCTAATGAGGAATTGTATTATTTAATATTTTATTAAAACCATCCCACTCCATGGATTCAATTACTATTCTTTAACTCATGTTCTTGATAATATTCCACAATGGATGAACTTCACATTCCAAATGATAAACAACATAAATTAATTTTAAATTTTCTAAAAACATTATAATGGAAAATATAATTATATTATTACTAATCTATGTGATCACCGAATATGAAATCAATATATTAACTATATGGTTGTTTATTTTTCCTCAAACAATGACTCGATAAAAAAATTCCCTCTAATTCTTGTTTGGGAGCTCATCATGATCCATGTATTCAGAATGATTCATATTCATAATAATAATATTTTTCATTCTAGATCCCAATATATTTGTCTCTATAGGGGTAAAAAATTAATTTTACATTTATTTAATCAAAAATATTATTATTCTCAGTTTCAACCATCATATAATACCTAAATCATAGATTGAGAAATAACAATTTTAATGGAAAGCCATATAATCTGTATCTTACCAATATATTTATAATGGTAAATTCTTTATTAGAAAATACCTTAGGTTTTCAACTTTTTTATTATAAAAATTTCGTTGTTAACTAATACTTTTTATGATACTATAAATGGTACCCTATAAATTCTTGACATAGATATTAAATCCTAAAAATTAATATTCATTATTCAACATTATGATCCACTTTATAATTATATTTTTTAGTCTATTTAGAAATATTGGTACATAAATATCTTGTTCATACAATATGTACATATTAACCCATTCATATCTTTAAAACTATCACCATTATTTAACATATATAGGTTATAAAAGTTATTCATAACATTATGAAAATTAAAAAATAATGGGTGAGAATATATGATTAAAATGGGAAAGAAAGTGTGATAGTAATGATTGATGTTTAATATCAAGAGCACAAGGGTCAATTGATATGCGTTAATAATTTGAAAACTAAAACTCGGATAAGGATAGTTAAAAATATATTATTAATAATTGAATCAATTAATATGGGATAAGATATAATAACATTGTCATAAGACATAATTTTTTTGCATAAAAATATTCATTGAATATATTTTTTTAATCATAGATAATATACAATGCCATCTTAGTGGATTGGGTTCACTCCCTATTCCAAAATTTTCAGAGTCAAAGTTAACTCTCGAGGCTATAGTTTTGGATTAAATTTCATAGTAAACGTGGTTAGCTACCAATTGGCGTCTTTATTGTCTTATGAGATATCAATCATTACCCAATGAATTTTAGGGATATATAATTTTGGTCCAACCCATCATAAAATGATTATCATGCATATGAATACCACGTTAACATAAAAAACTTAATGGTATAATATAAAATTGATGGGAAATGTTTTTCATAAAAATTTTATCACTTTATCATATTATAAATCAAAGAAAAGAAATGTGTCTTATAGGTGATTAATTGTAACATATTTTACCATCATTAAAGTAGCAGGTTTCTAAGAATCAACCTTAAATAATTTTCATTATAATTCAAAAAATAATAATCATAAATATGGTATTACAATATCATAAACCTAATAACATTTAATTAACGTTAAATTATGTTTTTATAGATTATAAATAGATTACAAATTATCAAAGGAAGATTTATTCATCAAAATACACGTTTTCAAATTGAAGTATCTTATTTAAAATAATAAATTTCATTAATAATAAATAAAAAAATTATTTGTAAAAAAATAGAAAAAATATTAAATGAATAATACAATCAATTAGTTTTTATGATTATAGTAAATTTTATTCTTGTTGTGTATAGTAAAAATATTATTCTTTTCACATTTGAGGTAAAAAGTCAAAATTAACTTATTCCAAAAATTTAAAGTGCATTTATTCAAAATATTTTTTAAAAGAGATATTATTATTAATGAATTAATGTAATCACACATTTTATAATATTAACATTATTCATGAATGTATTTTTTTAATCATTTATATAGATGGAAAATGATTTTCTATTGAACAGATTAATAATATATATTTTCCGTAAACATATTCTTTCAATATCTCAGGTATTTAATGTATGTAAAATAAAATGAACACTTTTATTATCTTAGAATAAATATGAGAATAAATTTAATTTTATTATTATATTTTATATCATGAAATTTTATCCTCAAAAAATATTCATAATTAATCTAGATAATCAAAGATATTTAAACATAAAAAAATTACCTCAAGATAAATTTTACTTTAATGTTCTCAAAAATAATATATAATTAATTTTAATTTATTATAATTCTAATAACGTAATAATTTATAAATAAATAACATCATAAATCATCAACTTATAATATTTTATCATTTTTTTATTAATAATTCATTATTGAAATATTCTTTTTTTATTTTTTATTTTTCATATTTCATGAGAATGATTATTTAGTAGTTGATTTCCCAATAGAATAATCATGCTTTCATAGTCCATAGAATATTAATTATGATATAAATATAATATATATTAATTATATTTATTTTTATTCTTATTTTTAAAACATATAGATATAAAATATTACACTGTTAATATAGAGAGTTTGTCTTATATATTAACAAATTATATTGTCAATTATCAGTAAATTGAAAACAAAATATAGGTAAATAATTATTCATCTTTACTGTATCATTTTAATATAATATATATCATATATATTCATTAAATATATCCTTATTAAAAACAATTTAATTTATAAATGAAAAATTATTCACATTTCTTTGTGCATAAACCATAGGGTGTTACAAATCCTACATCAACTCGGCATTGATATATATATATATATGGAACTATAGTAGTTAAATCTCGATGGGCAGAACAAATTGTTTTCAACAAACAAGATATAATGGGGTTTCATGAATATAATTTCAAGAAATTATATAGTATTAAAACGATACATTAGAGAAAATTACAGCCTAACACTTATTCTTCTAATCCACCAAATTATTTAAAACGTTAGGTATGACATTGATTAATAGATTGATCAATCCATTCACCATAGATTGATATTTGGAATGATGGTTTGACCATATGATATATTTTACATATAACATTTTCTACTTAGGGGCATGGAAATTGGATATATTTTATAGGAGAATTCTATCAGTGACCCAAAATTAATCAATTGCATGTTATTTATTGATTTCAATAATTTACGTGATCTTGAACTCCATTAGTTGAAAAAAATGATTAAATTATAATTAAAATTATTCTATTTTGATAATAAAAATTATTTATCACACTATTTTCGATGAATATGGATGCATGATGTCGAATACCCTCACAGGGAATGGCCATGAGTTCTTAATAGTGTGGAGAAGTGTCCCATTATGGATGTACTAACCAAATGGATTCATACATTAATATTATTATTCAGTCGTAGTATAAATCAAGGGTCTCACCTATGAAAATATATCACCATGTTGATTTATCTATCAATCATTCATATCATGTCTTGCAATATAACTCTCTAATACACCACACCATTGACCATATAATCATAGTCTGGAATAGTAATAGGACCAGAAATATTAAATACGAAATAAAAATAATTATTATAAAATAACTAGATATGGAAACCATTATTTAAAAGTTAAATATATAAATAAACACATTAGTTCTATTGAGAAAGGGGAAGCACTCATTATTCTGAAGACCATATTCATCGTTGATTTTACGGAAGACCATCTCATAGTAAGACATCATATATAACCATTATCTAAAATCTTGAGGTACAATCCATTATTAAAAATGGGGGATTGAAATTCATCAATATGGTTAGTGAACCCCTATTATATGAGGAATGTTTATAAGATGAGTTCTTTTTTGGATTAGAAAGTATAACTACAAGGATATTCCCTTAGAGTTTGTGGTTGTTAACCAATTACATAATACATCATCGAGGGAACCCATTATAGTTAATGGTCCAATTTAACACCATGTGAGTTTGTGAAAAATATTTATTCAAATAAATTTTATGTTTTCAAAATTTTTGGTTACACACATTAATGAATTTATTTTCTACTACATGAAAATCAATGTTTAATATGTGTTAGACGCAACTCTTTGTTTTAACAAAACATGATATACTGTTAAAATATTATATTCCATATCACCATGATATTGGAATAGATTTTATTAATTGTATTAACTATATTGGTGAATTTTATTTTTTATACAATTATATAAACATAATATCTTAGTGACCAATGAATTATAAATTAGGATAAAATCAATTTACAAATTAAAGAAATAATTACTTGAAATTATATTTTTATGGAATCAAACATATTATAGCTCAATAAAATTGAAAAATAAATTTTTAGTTATTAATATTAGATTAATATATTAATTAAATATTGAATTATATTTTTATTATCTAACAGATTATTTTTCATTAGAAGAGATAAAAAATTCCAATTATATTCTTTAAAACTATATTTATCTAAAAAATATATTTTCTAGGATTTATAGACATATTTTAAAAAAATATTTTCCATTTTTAGATAATTAAAATTAATAAAATAAATTGAATTTTGAATCCATCATTCCAATATAATCATGGGGTAATTTTTTTTAGAATTTTCCAAAAGGAAAATTGTTTTGATGACATGTAAAAAATACATGCTTTTATTAAAAATTAACCTCGTTTTAAAGAATATATATAAAATAATTTAAAATATTTTCAACGGTAAAATTTGTAAAAATATATATTTATTAGTCCATGTTATGTTATCAAAATTACTTTCATGATCAGTCAAGTTATAAAATCATTTTTAAACCATAATACTTGTTCTAATTAGAAGCTCACTTTCACATCGGGTCTACGAGATTATTTTTTAAAAAATATATAATTATGTGATTGTAATTTTAAAAAATGGATTCTGTATTTGGAATAAATATAAGTAATTTTATATAATATTTTCATACTAAATATTAATTATATCTAATAGTAATAATAGAAAAAATTCTTTACAATGGTTTATGTAGAGAATGGTTTACTATGGGTTTAAACTAAAAAGATAAGGGTTTAAAATGTTTCAAAAGGTGTAAAACACCAATTTTATGGCCATATTATGACCTTATATATTCTATGTTCCATAGTATAAATCTTATAATCCCATTTTTGTATGAATCATAGGGGTACACCATTATAGTTTTAATAAAATTAAACAAGTGGACCACTCACCTCACTTTTAAAATGCCACCCCTCTCCTATCCTCATTACACATAAAAAAACTTGTTCAATCAATAAATATACACATTACAAAAATAATTAAATTATATAATTATATTATCCCAACTGTTTTCATAAATAGAAAATTTGGATATTTGTTTCCAAACAAAAATAGTTTTTCTGAAAAAGAGGTACTATCCCTAATTATGTATTTTATAATATTTCATTCCTCAACTATTTTAATTATAATTAAACCATGATGATATAAAAAATATATTTAATTTAATGAAATATTATTATTTATGGTACTTACTTGTGACTATATCCACTTCCATCATGTGGTATATGAAATCATATTTCATGAGTATACCGGACTATCACCTCATGAGACGATGTTATTTCTTTTCCATCACCAACACTCATGGCAGGATATAATTATTGATATAATATTAATAGAATATATTTATTATATTATTTTACCTATATAATTATAATACTAGAAATACATTATTACCTCCCACCAATTTGGAAAACAATAACTTCACTCGTGTGTATAGAATACTACCACCCCAGGAACCCCTACAAAGTATTTTTCATTTCTATTTTACAATGAAAGTCAAAATGATTTATTAAATGAATATAATTTATGATATTATCATAATTAATAAACTATAATTATTATATAACCAAAAAAATCTTATATTCCACTTCATAGGTACTTCATAACGTCATTCTTCTATATGGTAGTCTTTCACCTCACGAAGCGATTTGATACATTTTTCACTAAATGTTTCTATGGATTGTAATTTAGGTAAAATTATTGAATATATGTTAAATATTATATTTATTCTTCTTTTTTTATCTTCTAATAAAATGGAAACTACTTTTGTTCATAAATATGGCCTACAATCTTAATTGATGATATATTTCATTGTCAATATCTAAATAATATGTATTATGTAATATACATATATTGGGAATATATATGATATTCAAATTATGGATAATATTTTGTAGATTTAGGAACCATAATCAAAGTAATATGACTTAAAATAAAAATTTATAATTTACATGAAAATGGAAAAGGTTATTATTTGGAATGTGAGTTTAACAATGAATTGTTAATAAACAAGTAAAAATATTCATAAGTAAATCATATATAGTATTCTATATATAATAATTTCATTGAAAAATATTTAAAATAATAATATATATTATTCTAGAAATTTGAATATGTATGAAAGATTCCAATAATTATTTTAAGGTTTTCTAGACTCCCTTTTATTTCTGGGAGACATACACATACTCACAACTCGATTCTTTTGTTTGATGTTTATGCTGACCATTGCATATTTTGTATCCAAAATACCCTTATCACCAAGGTATTTAATATTTATTATACTTAATGATGTTTTTGGTATTATGGTTATCAATACTACCGATGTCTCAAGGTATATTTTGGAGACTTAAAAAATTCCCACTTTTTTATTTTATTTGTTGTGTATACATTCCATTTGAAATGTTATATTAGGAACCAAATTATATTCATGATATTTATTCTTTCATTTTAGGTTATTCTTTAATTGGTATTAAGATCAAAATGATTACTAATTTTGTAAGTTATTTTAATATCTCTTTGTAATTATGTGAGACACTTGACATATTCACCCCCTGTTACTTTGTTATTTTATATACACCACACATGAATAAATTTTTTTAATACATAACAAAATAAAAAAAATTATTTGTATTTCCAACTGATGATATTACTTTCAAGGTTATTTTGATTTCATCTTAACATAGTGGTGTATGTTTTTTCAGATATTCTCACTGTTTATTAGGATTGTTTATATTTCCTCAAAATCACATTTGATTCCATAATTTAATGAAATCATCTCTTTCATCCAAAATAATTGTTTCTATATTTTTATTTCAAAAACAGTTTCAACATTATCTACATTATTTATTAAATATATTTTTAAAATTGTTTTATTTTTTTACATATTTTTTTCATAATGTAAATTTATGTCTTTTCCATTAAATTTCCATTTATATATTATAGATTACAAGAAATGAATCATTATTTTAATGCATGTAACATGAATTGTCTTATATGATTCCATGAAAAGATAATTTTTTAATAATTCCCTTATAAATTTAGTTTTTATTTTCAATGAATATTATTTCCAAATGATTTTATTATTATTATTTTTATTATTTTAAGGAAATTTTACTCTCAAAAAAATTCAAGTGAATTTACAATATCATTATCCATCTAAAATGACCTCTTTTGAGGTTATAGGATATTTAATTACGTTATAATACAAGGATCCCCATCTTATTAATTCTATAAATGGTTTATTTTTATGAAAAAAAATCTATCAAAAAACAATTATTTTCTATGGGTTGTACCATGATAAGATACTTATTATGTCCACATGATTTTCCACTAATGATTGTATGATGAAATGATGAAATGCTATTAAAACAACTTTATTTTATATAAATTATGGGATGATGTAATGGATTTGAAATCCATTAATTTTACTGGTTTTTGATATGATGGATGTATTTTAAACTTGTGGAATACATATTGATGATTTTAATAATGTGATTGTTGTAACACTGTAACATGTGATGGTGGTTACATTTTAACATAGGAAATTGGAATCATTATAACCAAGATGATAAGGACTTATATCTCTCTTCAATGATTTGGGTATTCAATAATTTTATATAAGATCAATCGGTACACATAAGGTTATCCATTTCCCAAAAGGTGGTACAAGAGAGGTTATCCAAAGACCGAAATTGGTATATAAGTGGTTATCCCAAGACCAAGGAAGTTTCGCAACTGGTTATCCCAACACAAATATGATTGGATTGTATTGGTAGGTATCTTTGACATTATATTTCATATTCTGATGTATAATTTGAAATATATATCTTTTATTAAATTTATTCTCTCATGGATCACATTCATTTATTTCCTCGTGATTCAAGTATTATGAACTATAATGATTTATTACATGAATCACATTTATAATATATTATATGAAAGTAAGTATAATCAAATATTATTTAAGTGTTATCATAACTGTATGGTAATACTATAATAATATATCCCCTCTTAACCCATAAATTGATTCTGAAATATTCCTTCCATATGATATGTTATGCTAATATCTTTTGAAATGTGCACAAATGATGTTGAGACATAAAGTACGATATTTTTTTATCAAATATCATTATTTTGTACATAAGATATGTTTTGTTTATATATTTTTTAATGGGGGTGTATATACATCCATATGAAATTATATATCATGAATATAACTATTTTCTGGTAATTTAAAATTTTACTGGATATTAATATTTAATATGGATTAATATTCATAAGATAAAAATTTGGTAACGTTTTTATGTTAAAATCTCATCAATTATCATAGTTACCTATCATTATACTTACAATTATTAAACTATTAGATATTTATCTCAATAAACTCATGCATTTTATGATCCTCTAGTAATTTCCCGATAATACATTTTTCTTTTAATTTTTCACTTTGTAGGTAATAAATTGATCAAAATTATTTTTTAAAAAAATAATTAATTTTATTTATATCTTTTATCAAAATTCATTTTTCTCTGGTATTCATGATATAAAAAAAATAAAAATATTATAAAATTTATTACATTCATTTCAACCCATGTTTTAATTTAAAAAATTAATATTATTTTGTATCTGAACCATTTACTATTTTCATTAGTCAATAATTGTTGAGGAATGTTTGTTTTAAAATGTACTACATGAATTGAATTTTATAATATCACGACAATACAATGTTTTATGTGTTATTTAACAAGATTCAAATATTATTTAAAAATATAACCTTTTCATTATTATTTGTTTTGTTTTAGAATTTATTGATGTTTTTAAAAGGAATATATTTTTTATAAATGAATTTTTTAATCACATAATTAATAGAATTTTTGTTCATAAACAGTATCATCTATTGGTTATTATTATTTTTTACTAGGGATATGATCTAGTATTGTTTTTCATTATTAATTATATATTTGGTTTATGATTATGATGTGGATATTTTTATGAAACCCTATTCTTTTTAATTCGATAGAATATTATATAATGCTTATGAAAACATTTTTTTCAATGGCATTGTTATTATGAATGTTTTATGATCCTGTGTAAAACATTTTTATTATTTTCATTATGTGATGGGTGGGAACTTTAAATACCTCAAATTAATTTGGTAGATAATGAATTGTCCTGATATAAACAACACTATAATCGGGATTAAACACAGTTAATTCATTAACATTGTCCACTGTAATAGTATTTATTGGGATAATTCTCTTATATGATTTTTTTGGAGTGAACCCATTATAGTATAATAGACTTGGAAATGAGCCTTTTATATTATGGAAATTATTTTGTATGATTCTTTGTATGACCAAATTCCATGTCTTAGGGAAATGTTATTCTCCTATAGAATATATTATTTTAATTTCTTATGAGTTGTGACATATTAAATGACAATAATTATTCCCTGAATCATGATTTTAATTATTGATATATAGTAATTGTTTTTCATAAGTTCATGTTCATGTAATCATACCCTTATTCTCATCTAATTTTTAAATATTTCCTTTTTTACCCTTAGTGAACTTCTAATATATCCCATTATTATGTTTCCATTCATTAGGATATAATGATATATATTATGTGTGATATGTCTATGTAGGGTGATATAATTGAGGATATTAGTGAGAGATGCTCTAGTTTTCTTATAAACTAGTTGTTCATGTTTCAAGTATTCAAATGAATTATGACATTATAATCAATATGAGTGTATTTTTATAATGTAATGATTTTTTATAAAAAATATATGCAATATATATGAATAAAAATATTATGACATTTTACATATGAAAAATATTGATATAGGGTTGAGTATCAGGATTGTGTATTATCATCATAAATATGATCAGTCATAAAGAACAATACGAACACTATATGAAATGTTTTCATCATATTCTATGATTTCAATGGAGGTTGGTATCAACACATCCCCGTATATGGGGTTTTATAAAGAAATAGATTTCAATTAAAAATTTAGATAGATCCTTATAAATCCCTTTATGTGGAGTAGAATAGAAATATAGTGTGGTAGGATGTAGTTGGAGAAAGAAATCTACTCGAACTAGAGATACATGATGAAACTAGAAACAAGGTTTGACTTATTTAGCAATATATACATGATGTATAAATATGATAGAAATGTTATTCTCATAATGGTATACATGATATGGATTTTTAGTTGGTGGGAGGTTATTTGAATGAGCATATCCATGGAATAAGTTTCTGAAATTTTAAATTGAGAGAAAACCAAGACCAAATTATATCATTACCTTTAAAATTATTAATCACAGTTTTACTATCGCTAAGAGATTAGTGATTCTGTTGTACCACTCTATGGTAAGAGACTTTTTCCATGTATATCTCATTGAGAAATACATAACTCATCCCAAACATATACTGAACTCAGATTTCATACCACATTGGAATGATTTATCTAATAAGGAAATTATATTGGATGTTTTGCATCAGATAGAGAATGTATTATAAAATATACACACTAACTTGGTTTATGTTTTGGTGGGAAATCACAAGCTTTATGAAGCAATGTGTGATCTATATAATTTAATGTTGAAGAAGTATCCTAATCCCACCCATAATTAATAAAAATTTCAAGAAAAATATTCATTTTAATTTTGATATAATTTAAGACCATATGATTTCATGAAATTTTATTTTTTCAAAAAAAATTAACTTTATTGATATTTGGATGTACACAAAACATAGAGTTTTAAAGAACCATGATATATTATTATTATTATTATCTTGAAAAATATAACAAAGTCATTGAACACGTCTGTAAGAGTAGGAATAACCATATTTTGAAAATTATATATAATTGTTTTATATAAATAAGTTATGATTATAAATAAGTACTTAATTTTTTAAATAATCTTATGATTCGAAAATGCTTTTCACTTAGAAAATGATATTTATTGGATTCTATGAAAAAATTAAAAAATTATATTTTCCCTATTTAGAGAATTAATTTTAAAAATGATTCTTCATTCATGTAATCAACTTGTCGAATTTCTTTTACATTAGTGTTTTTATAATTTTTTGAAAAGATAAATTCTTTCAGTGAATTATTAAATATTTATATTTTTATGAAAACCTACATTTTGATTAAAGAATTTACAATTATAAGGTTATATTAAAAATAAATATAAAAAATAGATAAATTTTAATGTTTTATACAAATTTAATTCATTTTAATTATATTCATATTGAATTTTGAAATTAAAACAATCAATTCTTATGAAGTTTCCCTCTTTGGAAAACACATTTTCATCACATCTGTGAGATGAATTTTATTTTATAAATTTTCACATATGTGAATGGAATTTGGAATAATAGATTCCATATTTTTAATCATCATTATTAATATTATATAATAAGGTCAAATTAATTTTTTATCAAAATAAAGAGTAAAGATAGTAAAAATTAATTACTAAAGTTAGTGTTAAAACAAGTTTACTGAGGGATAAACTGAAAATATGATGGTTAAATTTAAATTAAAATTTATAAATTCATATTTTATCCATATATATACATTATTTATTTTATATTTCTATAATGAAACATTTTCATGTCTTCTGAAATTTTTAAAACATGAGTACAAATTTTCCTTTCAAAAATTCCAAGTGGGTCATCTCCCCCTCTTGTAAAAAAGAACCCTTTATCATCTTCCCATCACATATCAAAATCTATTTGAATAGGGAAATACCTATAAAATATATTACTCAACTCCTTCCCCATATTCTATAATCCATATTGTTATTATAAAACCCTCCATATAAGGCATTCGAGGGAAACCGAAAGAGGATCTCTAGAGAAGAGGTTTGATTTCTAATAACATGTTTCAAATTTATTTCATCATCCAAAAACAAAAAATTGTCTTAAAATATAACGATATAATAAAAAATGAATATAATTTTTATGTGTTATAAATTTTTTGGATTAACCTATTTCCACACCCACTTACAAAAAATGGGAACTAAACTATCTATCGTGTGTATGGTTGACTACCTTCTCAAGAACAAATATAATTTATTTCCCATCTCCACCTATCAAGACAAGTTATAATAAAGGATTTAAAACATTATTATGATATCTATTAAATAATTATAATTATTTAATATTATAAAAAAATATATTCTTACTTTTATTTCATTAGGAATATGATAACGTCACTCATATGTACAACTGACTACTGCCTCATAAGGAAAAAAATTCATGTTTACCTTTTTCATTACATTGACGGAATTAAAGAAATATTTAATAATTATATGTGATATATAAGTCATTAATATATATCTATAAATGTGATAAATTATTTATGTTCCTTTCCATCCATCTGTTTGGAAAAAGGATTCAATGGTCTTCTATACGTACAACCAACCCCCTCCATAAATGGTGTAATTCATTTTATCAATCTGAAATATATGTATTAAAGTACATATATTCAAAGAATATATGTTATATTTTTATCATTTTTGAAAATTTGGATATTATGGAACCATGATCAATTTAGTTTTACTAAATATACTTATTTAACTAATACATGAAACACATAGAAGTTATCACCCATACTGTGATTTTAAGAAGGAATTGTTAACCAGTGGGTAATAATGCTCATTAGTAATAGATATTTGGTATTAAATATATATGTATTATAATTTAATATATGTAAAATAAAGTAATATATCCTATACAATAGATATTATTGTGTGTTAATGAATTCAAGACTTACGATTAGAGATCTTTGTATCACTTTTATTTTCATGGGACACATGTCATATTAAACACCTTTTTTATGGTGTATATAATTCACATTAATTCGATTTTTTATTATTCTAAATAAATTTATTGTGAATATATATTGAAATATTTTCTTTCCTTCATGGTTATTAGATTTTGAAGATACAAATGTGGTAGTGATTTTATGTTAAAATCTGATTATTTATTGAGATGGTTTATGATTATGTTTATGATAATGTTATAAAATGGTCTTTCTAATTTTTGTGAGCATTCCACTCCATTAGTTATTTTTTAAAATTAAATTTTTTTCATTTAATGTTTTTATCTTTGTTCACTCAATAGACCAAAATAATATCTTGAGAAAAAATTGAACATATTTCTCAATACAATAAAAAATAACTTTTCATCAATATACATTTTAATAAAAAAAAATAGTTAATGAATTTATAATCTAATATATAATTATTATTAATTAAATTTTTAAACCTTTCTAATTTTTTTAAATACATATTATAATTATTTTCATAGTTCGAACACTTTTTGTTGACTTTTACCAAAATTGTAAATGAAATTTATGTTTTAACATATACGACATAAATGGTTTTTTACAAAATCATGAATTGTGAATGATTTAAATATTAATTTATTTTTTTATTTTATAGTAATATAATTTCATATATTTTTGGAGGGTTTTCATATTTCAAATAAATTATTCCAAATTGGAAAGTTTATTTTCCTTAATAAATGTAATTTGTATTCTTTCAAACCCATTTTCCACTTATGATGTCATCCATTGATGTAACATAAATTTTAATTGCAATGTGATCCAATGATACCATCACTATTTCTAAACTTTGTGGATTATGATTATGATAAAAAGATATTTTTGAATCCAATTGCATTCCCTTGGGTTATTATTGTATCCTTGTACATTGACTCCCTGATGTGGTTCTAGAAACATAAAATATTATATCAAAAAGGTAATATGGATTCAGTAAGGTGTAATAACCAAAAATATCATAAATCAATATGTCTATATAAATATATAAATTATGGTATGACAGAATTTTCAACATCAGATTATATTGTAAGAAATTTGTTTCAATATTTGATCCACTTCCCATGAGAAATTAAAAACATTACTCATTGTGGAATGCATATTTTTTAAAATGACACTGAAGAACACTAATGTATGTATCCCACCACTACCCAGCTAAAAAACAATTTCATTATGTTTATTTAAAAATCATATCTTATTATCTATAAAATATGATTGTCTTTTTTTATCATTTGGTCAAAGAAGGGGTCCTTAATTTATTATATATTGGAGACACATTAAAAGAATATTTAAGTGTTCAAGTTTTATTTTATTCACTCCATAAATTTTATTCAATATCTCATTCAATTTCAATTTCATAAATATTACATCTCAATATAATAATTTCATTACGAAATAAATAATATTTGATAATATTAAACTTATTACTACAAAAACTTGTTCCTAGATGCCCCCATTTTATTGTGTTAATATTTGGGTTACTTTAACCACCTATATGAATGATGTTATAATATTATCATAATTAATGGATATTAATATATTTATACTAGTTATACGTTATAATTTGTATGAATTTAAAATTTCTTCTTAATTATTACTAGAAATTATATAATTACATTATTTAATAAAATATATTATATTTTTAATCAAATTTCAGACAAAATAATATGTTATTCCCTCTCAGAATACTATAATAATAAAATACATAAAATGTAAACTATAATTTATAAGTATATGAAACAAATATTTATTTCATCCAAGGAATGATTTTATGTTATTAACAGATGTGAAAGGACCAAGTGCTAGAATATCCACACTATAAATAACACAAAAAACATGATAATTAATACCCATATATTTATTTTATAATATAATGATGACAGAATTTGTAATATTTAATTACAATTTAATCTTATTAAATATAATAGAAATAAATTTGGTTTTCAAATTGATTAAGAAATATCTAAATTGATTATAAATGATGTTAGAGTGTATCCGACCATATTGAAATTTTAGGTCTGGGTTTTTATTGGATCAACCATTTTTCATTGAGTCAAAACATATCAAATGAAACTATATAAAGTTATGTTTGTTTTATTATGGTATTCCTCCATATTCTGTTGTATTTTTTACTTCATATCTTTATATATTAATTTTTCTTGTTAAAGTATTCTTCTTTGGTGAATTTCATTTATCATAATATTATAACACTATTATGAATAATCTTATCCTCTATACTAGTTGATTGACCACCATTTATATATTCAATCATACTGAATTTTATTATTTTTATATTGAAATAAAAAAATGTATCTTCTTTACGCATTTTATTTCATTTTATCTATTTATAAATAAAATTTTATTAACTATTTCATAATTTTTAATTTCTTCTAAAACAGCATAAAATATAAAAATACCCTTGTTGTTAGTTTTTTATACCTTTTATATTTCGCCCCATAATTCATTGAAGATGTCCTATTTAATTTCATTATAAAATCATCTATTATTTTATTGGAATTATTTTTCAATTTTTTTTCTTTTAGCCTTCTCAAAATTCATTTTTAAAATCTATATATAACTTATTCAATCTAATAAAATGATAGAAATGTTTTATGATTACTCATTTTATGATTTTACGGATATATTCCTCCCAAAAATGAAATGATATATTTTTTATGTAGTTATATTTAATGAAAAAAACATTAAATTTCATTATTATACACTTATTTGGGTGAATTGAATTTTTTATATTAATGAAAACAATTTTATATTTATTTATATGATATAAAATATGAAAATTTTAATAAAATAATCTTTTCCCTTGGGGTTTTCATAACATAGTATAATAATGATTTAATGTGGTATATATATGTACATTTAATAATTAATTTGTGGATGAGCCTGATATATCACTCTAAAGTATTGATTAATGTTTTTTATCTCATGAGATTATTATGGTCTGGGAATAGTGATTCTCAGTCCACAATGGCACACAAGTAGTTACACCAGATCCACTTTTTTATGGAATACTGGTAGCAAGGATGGATAAACAATATTATGATTGACACGGTGGTTCACCCTGACAGATTATTTTTCCCCTAAATTTCTTTTTGATGTTCTTATGTTATGTTTTCATAATTTATGATTATTGTCAAATATATCCATCCGATGTTACATGTGTTATCTTATTCTTCCATAAAATTATCTACATTTTTTCATACCTAATAATTAACTCAAATTAACCTAAGATATTTTTAATCATATATTAATCCCAAGTTCATGTTTCCTAACATTCATATGATCTAAAATCATATGACAGATGAAAATGTTTTCCTTTTAATAAGAATTTGAGAACACTAATTTATAGGTTTGTTACTTCCAATTGTACATGCTAGTATTCTATTTGGGTCCATGTCATGTTTTGAGAGTTCTGTGGGAGATGTTAAATAAATAATGTGAAATAATATATTTATATATCTCATTTTTTTATATTACACATTAACAATCAAATATTATGTTTTTATTTATTTTATGTAATTATTAAATTATTGAAATGATGTAAAAACAATGCATGTTATGATTTTCACATCATAAAGAATATATTAGGACCTAATGAGGGGATCACTTAACTATATATTAAATGTTTGGAAACATATGATCAAAATGTATCATGATATTTAAAGAAATTGTTGGTGGAAATAATAAAGAATAAAATAATGTGTTTTTGTACATAGTGATGCATAAAGAATTCAACAACGGTTTTATACCATTGAACCAATAGTATTATCCAATTATTTCACATTCCCTAAATTAAAATGAATATTCTTAGTTTCTAAATATTTTATTGGATTCAAAATGAAACCTTGCAGTGTTTTTTTTAGGTTTCAGTGGTTCATATCACAAAGGATTGTTATTTTCTATCAATCCATGTGACATTTTTTTGTGATAAGATATATAATATCTTTGTATAAGAGATAGTTCCTATGTATTAGATTCAAAGGTTTATCTTCTTAGAAAAATATTCTCAGTTTATAATGTTTTTTGGATAATGGTAGAAAATAGAGATTTGTATAAAGTTATATTTATGAACATTGTATCATCATTAATACAATGGGTAGTTTGAGTGTACATTTTGTCTATTATAGGACATACTCTGAATGTGTCTCTTCTATTTCATGGAATCATATGAGAGTTACCAAAAAGATGTATAATACTCTAATTAATATAGTTATATTATTTCCATTTACATTATTTCGTTTAAGGCCTTATATGGTTTGTTGTTCTGGTCATTTTTTATTGACTACAGGATGGAGAGTCAGTGATTATTGGGCCATGTATGATAAAGGAGACATTATAGCATTTTTTGTTGTTTAGAAAGTGGATAGAAATACCGTAGACTAGTGAGAGGTTGTATACCAACCAATTATTTCGTCCAGTGGTGTTTAATTTGGTGAACTGATATTCTTATGATTATTTCCTATTTTGTTGAACTATAACATTAAATGGATGATGGAATTAGTGATCAACTATATACGGAATTATGATGTTGTGGAGTGAATCCATACTATTTAGTATTTATTTTTTATACCTTTTTATTTTTGTTATATGAATGTTGTGTTTTATGCATCGTAACATCAGAGATATATTCTTGATCCATCCAATGAAATCAGTAATGATTATATCAAGATCAATTTTGATGTTTTAGTTGGGGATAATTTGATTTTTATACATGAGTAGTTGGAGAACACATTGTGAAGAAAAATGGTCCATATTTTATGAATCTAGTTTAAGAAAGAATATATTAATAATGTGATATGGGAGATGGAGTTTGACATGAGGGTGTAATGGATGGAGTTGTTTTTTAACGTGACCCAGTGACATTCAACAATGTAGCATAAAGTAGTGAAACATTTTGGTTATAATTTTATAACACCCCATTAAATATTGAGATATTTAATGGTATAAAACTTTTTAGAATAAAATTTTATTTATTATTTTATTCCTTTGATTATTTTGTTCGGGGACAAGAGATTTTTGTACTAGTGTTTGCAAATGATTTGAGCTGATAATTTCTAAGAGGCCTCTTTACTAGCCATGAAATTGAGGGCCACACCATGAATAGGGATAATCAGGTGAGCATCACAAAAACATGGTAAACATATGTTCCATTATTTTTTCATGTGTGATATTAATTCAAATTTGAATACAGAGAGACTATACCATGAAATAAGGATTTCATTATTATTATTTTAGGAGATTTTATTTTTTTATCGGTGAGGACCAATTAAATTCCATTGTAATTTCTCTAATTGAATATATCTAAGATGGACTTAATTTTTTGGGGAAAATTTTGATTTTGTAGTAGGTATTACGGATCATGTTTTGGATATAAAATACCACACTATGATGGGATATTTATTATTAACATCATAAATATAAGAGATTATTATTTCTGTGATGGAAGGACATATAACATTTTTCAATGTAAGGATGTTCACAATATGACTCATTTGGTTGTGTCATGAAGCCATGTTAGGAGGGATAATTTCACCATTAATGGGTAGGTACATGATATTATGGAATGGAATGGAGTTCATGTTCATTGGTTTTGTCAAGGGAGGAATGATGTGGATTGTCATTAGGTCTACACTATGATGGGGTCAATGAATATGGTGTTCATATATCGAATCTAAACCAATATTATTTTTTAGTTAATTAATATAATATTTTTAACTACTAAATTGTGTATAAATCTTATTAAATCTCTTTTCCCAGTTTACATATATGATTCCTTTCCCCTTTTCAATTTTCTACCATGATAGATCTACACCATTCCCCGATAACATCAGTATTGTTTTGTTTTGTTGGGAAACCATAGTTTATTTTACCTCTATGTAATAAATTATCCACTAATTATCTAACTATATCATAGTATTACAATGATAGCATTTGTTTCTACCTATTTTACATTATTTTTAGGGGATTATTGTTTCATTCTATTTGATACTAAATCATCCTTGGATTCTCTATAACAGTCCTTTTATTAGTATATGTAAGGTGTTATGTAAGATATCTCTAATGTCCACATAATTTTTCTGCTTCATATAATGAATAGTTATGTAAACCTTACATGTTCTTAACCCCATATATAATTAAATTATTGTTTTATTTAATTTATGTGGGAATAAATGTAATTAGGTTGTCAAAAATCCATTAAACATTTTAGAGAATAATTTTTTTGTCTAGCGCTACAGCCATGCCTTAAAGTAATAAAATATTAATTTTTGAAGCAACACAAGGGGTTATAGAAATGAAATTGAGAAATATTTTGATGAATATAGATTCACTAGTATTATTCCTATTATGATATTTTTTTCGGTAGATTATGTATATTATAATGTTATCCCTATGTGATAAAGGGATTGAAACCATAGTTTATTGTATAAACAATTTTTTATAAACCACCATATTCCAATGTTAGGGGTTGTCATGATCCGTCCCTCGGGGCCCGTGTCATGACAAACCCAAGACCGTCTCCCATAGGCCAAGGGCAAGAGACTGGCACTAGAAAGGCATATCCCTATAAACAGGAAGGAATTACCTTTAAACCTACTAGCACACAGTCCAAACACACTGCAGGATACAAGAACGATGTGTACTATAAGGAAAAAGAGTTTGTACTGTATGTAAAGTGGCCAGAATACATGCCCAATTGAAAAGTAGAAGTTGATGTGAAAGACTACTCCTCTTATAATCCGTTAAAGATCCTAATTGAAGGGTAGGTACAGCTCGCGACCAGTCATCTCTATGGAACGTCACATCATATAGTCCACCTTCTTCCAGCCTTCAGTCTTGGATCTCTCGCCTCGATCAAATTTGTCTATCGTCTACACAATACATAGCATGGTGCGGGTGTAGCTCGTGCATGGGTGATTATAACAATACTCAGTAGGGTCCCTATGACCCCAAAGGTCTCACTGAATCCACCAAGGATAAACAACAAAGAAGACCACAAAAAAAATAATGAAGAAATAGTCAACCCTACTTAGGTATATGCCCATAAAATTAACTAAGTTATCAAATATACTCATCTCATTCTAGAGGAAACTAAAGGATACAACCTTTTATCAATTAGTAGAACTATTCCACAAATAAAGGAAAACCACAAAGATAATACCACAATGGTAAGTACCGAATAGGTAAAGTCACAAGTAAAACAACACAAAGGTAGTACCATAATGAAATGTACCACAAAGTTAATGAATCCTCTCACACATTGTATATCTTATGTACAAAATTATAGATGATTAGATGTATCGCTAGATCATATTACATCGTCGAAGATCTCTTCTGTTGACTAACATAGGATTCGTATAATTTGACCCACACAAGATTCGTAAGGGCTGAACCACACATTATTCATAGAAGCATACCCACGTAGGATTCATATAATTTTACCCACAAAGGATATGTATAAGTTTACCGACATAGGATTTGTATAAGTTCATCATGTACGTCCAGTCACATGGTTTATCACACCTAGTGCGGTCAAGTTCCATAGAAACTGCTCCTCGAGTCATTGTACATAACATGACTGCCACTAATATTCACAAATTTGTAACCCAAAGGAGTTTCAGGTCGTAAGATTTCCAATAGGACAGACATTGTGTCAATCATATGCTCGGTCTAAAAGTTGTTTTTATTTTAGTGCTGAAGACCTAGTTTAATTTGGGTTCGATCAATCCCAGTTATACACCAACATTCTCTAAAACTCAATTGTATGATACCAAAAGGACCGTCTCGATCCAAGTATCCCATGGCCACATACAGTTTGTCAAACATATTCATTTCCTCAACATATGTTCTTTTCAGTGTTTCTGGGTCCGGTTGGGCCCGGGTCATGTCCGACCTGACCCGACCCCGCATGGGCCGACCTGACCCAGTTTGGGTCGACCCGAATTGGTCCGGGTCTGACCTAGGTGTGCTCGGCCAAGGAAGGCTCAGCCAACTGTGCAATAGCCCGACCCGATGGGCATGCAGCCCGACCGCTTGAGGTGTAGCCCGTAGCTGGGTGGTGCGGCCCTCTATGGTGGGGCACACCCCAACTACAACTCAGGGGAGTGGCCCCCAGCTTTTACCAAACCCCTGTGGGGGCTATTGGGTCTCCTCTGCAGTAGCGTCCCCATGTGTCGTCTACAAGTGTCATGCGGGACCCACTAGAACTATTCATGTCTCCCATCAATGTTGGCCAGTGTGTCGGCCGCCACCTTCGGTGTGCCTAGGATGACGAGCTGCGACCCATGTCTTCCAGCAGCACACTGGTCATGCCACCCTCCACGTCTACGACCACCGGGTGGGTCAACCACCTCATATAACCACCGAGGTGGATGATCCATGGATGGTTCGTATGATGGTGCTGGTGTGCCACCTCCTCCCTCACGGTCGAATGGTGCCAACTGCCACCTTGGTCCCCGCCGATGTCGGTCGGTACCGCCACCCCAGCGGCCTTCCGTGGGTCACCATGTGAGCTCTGGTGGCCCGTTTTCCTTTTGAAGGCGTCGTTGAATGTCTTGTGATATCACCATCACTTTGAGCTCATCAAAAATTGTGTTCCTTCCATCCCAAAGAATTTCCAATGAAATACTCAAAAATTAATCAAGATAAAAGAGGGACTGGGACTTGTTCTTTTGGCCCACGCACTCTACATTATCTTGATAGAAACAGGTTGAAGATACATAATAATCCATACATAAAATTAAACAATTTCAAATCCCGACCTCAAATCATTGAAGATCACTCATGGTTGAAGATGATAGGTCGAAGTTCATCATTTCCCAACAAAAATCAATAGTTGCTCGAACGGCGATCCTCCATTCTATGCTAGGTGGATTTGTTCTTCAAAAGTTTCTCCAAAGTCTTCTAAATTTACCAAAATTCTCTCTTCCCAATTCAAATAATTTCCAATGAATGACCAAGAGGAAGGATAGAATACATACTCATTATCATAATATAATGGTTTCATTAACATGTCATTAATGAAACATCATTATAATTGTGGGTTTCAGGGTTACACACTTTGTGTAACTGGGCATTTAATTCCCAGCATTAAATGTTTGACCACCCTCATGTGGTTCCCACGTTTAATGAATTACGAAGGATGCAACAGTTTTAATAAAATTAAAACATTTTTTTATTTTAATATTCCATGAAAACCCGCAAAACCAGATCTCCCCCTCGATCTACTGTGGTCAAATTGAAGGCTCCTTTGTGCAAATCCTAGAGCTGTGAGTTCAATAATGCCCTAAAATTTCAATTTCATGCACCGTTTCAAAAGTTAGGAATTCCCACATAGTATGTTTACTAAATGTACCTTAACGAATGTTTGGAAATTCATTCTAGGCACACTTGGGCTCTGAATCATGCACCATCATGTTTCCAAGAATTCTCATAATCCCATATAAATAAAAAAATACATGGAAAATCCGGTTCTTTTCATGGGATTTGTAATATATTTGAAAAAAAAATGATTTTTTGGAAAAATCTATGGATTATATTTTTTTCAAACTAATAAATGTGTATGATATTGTTAATGATTAAATATTTAAATATTTTCATAATTCATTGGATGGTAATTTATTTCTCATGGGTAGAGACATTCAGTAAATTGGTATTATGGTATTTATTTTTTCCCCATATTGTACATGTATTTGGAATGCTTATGGGGTGGGGTATTATTCCTCCTATGGTGTTGATATTCTATAAGAGGCTCTAGGTTGAGACTATATTCCCTATTAAGTGTTTATATTAATGAAATGGTTCTTGGTTGGGGGTGTTATACCACTTTAGTTAGTGTTATATCTGGTTTAGATAAATTTGATGCAGGTCGATGTATGTATGGTTAATTAGTTGTGTCCCTATGGAACCTATGGAATAAATATGGTGTATTTATTTTACTTTTTTTAGTTATTGGTGAACATCACCATTCATATTATATAAAATTGGTTGATCTAGGGTCATCATTGGTTGAGGACTACTAAATTGTAAAAACACACTTCATGGGGTATTTTGGGTTCTTATGAGGATGTTATCATTGATGGAACAAAAAAATGAAATGTAACAACTATTTCATATTGATACCTGTATGTTTTATTTATTCGATATATGATTTTAGTCCTAAGATTGAGACTAGTTTTAAAATTTTATCATTTTTTATTACTTTGGAATATTTTTTTTGTCAATTTTGATTACTTTTGGTATATATTTTTAAACTAATATATGTGACCCTCCAACAAGAGTACATCCGTAGTTAGGATATATTTATTAATGATACTACATTAATATTGTAATATAATTTTTTTTATTTTATCTTATAAATTTTGGGTTATATTTCAATTCATTCTACTATAATATAGATGGTTCTAAATTATTATTACCTGATTTAGGGGTTATTTTTTACCCCACATAAATATTTAATCCCCGTCAAGAGTTAAAAAACACTATCACATGAGGTGTAAAAAACTTGGAATGTAGTGACCTGATTTATTCATTGTGGAAATGAACTAGGACACATAAGTTATAACCACTCATCAAACTATATGAGTAAGTGTAACACTGATGTTTTTAGGACATGAAAATGCAGTGATTTATAGATTTTTTATTATTTAGATATATTTCACCACAATACACACTACCACATCATAACATGTCTTCCAATTATATTTGTAAATATGCAAAGAAATATAGTGCATATCTAAATTTAATGAACCACTCTGCCACTATGTTCAAGGATCATAATGATTGTATTTCATTATAATTCATGTTTAGTTATTATGATAGGAGGATTGTTTTTTATTATTATATATTACATGCTTATATATATAATAATGTTCTGATTTAACCAAAAGGCTTGATGATTATGATGAAATTTTAGATATCCCAATATTCATTATATGAAGTTATCTAAGGAAGCACTAGTTAGGATTTATGTTGAATAACATGGGTTAAAAATTAATCAACATTTTTAGGGGACCCGAAGTAAGCGTAAGAGAATCTTGATCACCATGTTGATTTTTGTAATAATTTCTAATAAATTAAACTTTATTTATATTACCAATAGAAATTTCTTTTTTTATTGGTAACAAAATAGAATGTTTTGTGGTCATATAACAAACATTATTTACTAAAGATTTTAGGAATGATAGTAACTTTTGGTGAGCCTCTTATACACCATTTTGTTTCATAATATCATTTCAATGATTCTATCATCATCAAATAATCACCATCAAGATTAAAACACACTTAAGGGTTATGGAAAATCATTGTTTAATAGTTGATGTTTTTTTCAACCAATGGTTCATGCCACCCTCTGAGTGGTGGTTTACTCTATCTCGATCTCTTTATCTAATGGGATTACTAATTAATATCATATATTTTGGAAATGGTTTCATGTTCTCTCTAGGATATGTGTTTTATATTCACAAATTATATATTTTAATATAGAGATATATGGAATCTATAAAGAAAATCAATATAATTGAGTTCTTATATTTATGGAACTTTATTCTACATGTGAATAGAGAGAGAATCAAAGTGTATATTTTCTTCAATTTCTCTAGATGTTATTGAAATCACCAAGAAATATATATGCCATTAAAAAATTATTCAACCAATAGCCTATGTGAAAAAAAAAATATCAATGATAATGAGATGGTGAGTAATTCATTACATTCATCCCTATTAAATAATAAGTTGACATAAATCATGAGGTTAAAAATTGAAACCAGAATTTGGATGAATCAACATATTTTCCATACGACTACTAATAGTGTTAAATATTAATAGTTATAGACCTAAAGGGAACCAATTAAAGATATCCATCAGGAATAAGATTAAATTATGGATAATTAATTCATTTTTATTATCGAAATTATAATTTCAGTTTAATTATGTATAGAAATTATAGAATAATATATCATCATGATGATGTTATTGGTAATGATTGCAAATAATTTTGATGAAAATATTTTATCCCTAAATGATCGAGACATGGATGAGTGGGCTATCACTAAATTAAATAATGTTTGGAATTATTACATGATGATAAGTGGAAATTCATAAATTTTAATAGATAAATCTAAGAGGATGGTGGTTTTTAAGTTAAAAAAGGGTTACAAAAATGAGTTATAGAAGTATCATAAATATATATTTAATTTTAATGATATGTCCAAATATATTCATGAATTTATGTCTTTATTTTTTAATTTCTTGTAATGTGTTAACATATATAAAAAATGTAAAATATCATTCAAGTTCATACATTGTTTATTAAATGTGAATTTTAATTTAGTTTCCCTAATAATAAACGATACTTTATGGATAAAATTTTTTTATAAATATTATCAAGAAGGAAAACGAGGTGGTATGTTGGAACAATGGTTGAAATTCATTCAATGGAAATCGAAATGACTAATAAACCACTAAAATCAATTTATTATCAAACTATGATGTCGTATATTGTATATAGAAATGAAAATAAAGAAATATTAAATAAATTATGAAATAGAAATATCTTTTATTGACAAATCAATGTTTCTCAAATATTACTGAAGAGAAGACTGCGAAGGAACTAGTGTAGTGGAATAAATCATTGATGAGAAGAATCCAAATTTTTTTATTGAAAATATAATTTTTTATTACTAAATTAATATCGGAATATTGAGAGTGAATAAAATTCATTGTAACATTAGAATGGATCAACAATTATATTTTGATATAAATGAATTTAAAAATACATTTTCAAGATTCATGAGCACATAACATAAAATATGTCATATTATAATGTAATCCACAAATCTAGGGATAATAGGAATGATATTAAAATATCAAATTTCAATTATAATAATTAACGTGTTTATTCTATTAAGACTATGTTAACAACATAAAATATTCATTCAATTGGAAGAAATTTTTGTTTCAAAATTATATTATTAAATATATTGAAAAATCAATTACAATGAATGAATTTGTTCATGAAAAAAAGAAACATAGTTATAGTCCCATGGTACAATGAAGTATTAGTTTGGACACCAACTCATGCAATATAAGTGGTGGGAAAAATTAAAAAAAAATGGAAGGAAATTTTCATGTCACCCAATGAGTTGAAAACACATATCGATGAATTAGTTAGTGGACTTTAAAATTTGATATATGATACAGTAAAAGAGAAGAAGAAATCTAAGTACCCTCAAAATATAAAATCCTTGATGATGGATAACACTTATAAGCATGATATGTTTCATGAAATGTAGTGAGTATAATTTATAATGGAATAATAATGAAATTATTTTAAATAAATTATTTAATTTCTGAGGAGATTTCCATTTTCATGATGATGATTTTGTTTTAGAGTCTTTGAACATATTATATATGTGAGTTTCTTTAAAATTTCACATCCTTAATCGAGGAGATTAAATATACTATTGATAAGATGACTTGAAATTTCTAAAACATAGGAGATACAACATCAAAAATATAATGTGCAATTAAATCATAAAATTTACTCTTTTAGGGAAACATTTTGACTATATGATCAACCCAAACACACCACCAATATGTGCCTTAAAATTCCTCCAGAGTATATAATGTAATATAATTATTAAAAAACTATGTATATTAGTAATTGGAAAGAGAATGATGCATTGTTTGAGGTTTCCTACAAAGCTAAAATGAAAAAATAATTCAACACATGATATTATCTTATTAACCAACGTGAGTAGAAATAAAAAAAATTCATTCATTAAATCAATTTGTTAGATGGTGGATTTAATATATCTAGATATAATATATTAATTAATGTGAATGGAATATGATTAATAAAAAGTTAGTTAGATGAAATATTGTGATGTTTTTATTAATTATGGTATAATGAGTAATTTATTGTGTTTATCTCATCTTTGTAGACAAGGGAATGATGTGATATTTCAAAAATATTTTTCTGTGATCATAATGTTATTGGAGGTAATTATATTGATTTATTAGTAGTGATTTATCAGAAATGTATTTCAAATATAAATAATCAATGATACATTTTTCATGATCATTAATATTGAAAATGAATTATTGATGAGTATTATTTTCTTTTTGGGGAAAAAGAACATTCAAATTTTAAATAATACTTATTTTATAGACCCTCTACTATTTATAAATCATGAAATTATCAAAACTTTTTACACCTATCTTAATGTAAAAAATGGGTAATATGTGAAAAATGTTTGCAGAGATCAATAAATTGACCCTTCTAAAAATAGTTCACTCTCATGTTTGCAAAAAATGAACACTAATTTAATTAAGATAAATAGTTAATTTATAGAATATTTTTTAGACCACTCAGACAATTTATGAAAATTTAATGTTTATAAAATTATATTCTCCTGAGACAATCAATCATAAATAGATAATTTCGTAGAATAAAATTTTATGAGTTATCAAAATATTTTAGTATAGTAGATGATATGAATATTGAAAAGATTATAAGTAATATTCATAAAAGCATTTAATATGTTCTGGAAAGAGATATATTTAATCCATAAAAAATATTTCAATATATGGAAACAAGTTTATATTAGTGGACATTGACAAACATAATTTATTATATTAAATATCATAAAAATTATTTATGAGTTATCCCACAAATATTGATGTATTTTATTAGTTGTGGACTAGAAAAAATACTTGATTGTAGAAAATGAAGTTATTCAAATTCATGGTCAGATATGTATTAAAATAAAATAATTTGGAACCATCAATGATATATTTGGTGAAAAAATATTGCTCGGATACACTCTCTTTTGATGGTGGTACCAGTTTAGTAACAAGAATCTGATAAAAATTAATATATTTTATGTAATGGTGTGAGAGAAAATATATTATTTAATAACATCATTTAATAATACTAATTATGTTTAGGATTACATTGGAAAAAAATATTGAATAAAATGGGAGTTTTTAGATGTGCAATAACGTTTCTATAATGCTGATGAGGATAATTAAATATTCAAATGATGATAAAATCGCATATTAAATTGAATATTTTTCTATATATTTTAAAATATTGTAAAATCTATTAACCTAAATGAATATATCACCAAATATGATCATTATCATAAAATTTTGAGGATTTGACGTCATACAATCATTCTTTTGTATGTTTAAAAAAAGTGTGGTGCAGTGGATTTGAAACATAATGATTAGATAACAATAACTAAGGATGATCATGATAAAATTGAGATTAATGACATGTCCAAATCGTATTCATGATCTAAAATTTTTTTTTCATGGTGAAGAACTTGTTATTCCCTGAATAGACTCAATGATAAAGGAAATGAATCATTGAACAACTCTCTTTATGAATTTAATGGATACACTAAAATTTAGGGTATTAATTTTTTGAGGTATTTTCTCCCTTCATAAGATTTAAATGATTCAAATGTTTATTTAAATATGTAATCAATAGAAATTTAATATTTTCAAAATTGACGTGAAGCTACGATTTCATAATGAAAAATGAGAAAAAGGGTCCTACAATTAAAAACATAAAGGTTTTTCTTTAATTAGATGGTTCTTATGTTTATAAGATGAAGGACTTTTGAAGATAGAAAGAAACATCATCCAAAATATTATTTAATATTTTTTAGTATCATAATTCATATATATTTTATAATATTAAAAATGGGATCTAATATATATGTCATGTAAGATGATACAAATTCAATCATAATGACTATAAAAGTCATTAAAATAATTGTTTTCTTGGATTTAAGAGAGGACATGTAAGAACTTTTCATCCCTGATATAGAAACACATTATAATATCATTGAAATAATAATAATAATAATTCATTTGATTTGAACATAGGAACATGAAATATTATTTCTAGAACCTCAAATAAATTATTATTGTGTTCCCTAGAATTATCATATTATATAATAATCATGGGTGATATCCACTACTAATGAACATGTAACCATGATTTCAACTTATGAATAAGAATGAATTGTATATAAATAGAGTTTTATAGGCTTGTTGGTAGTTGGAATTACTCTATGGTATCCAAACATGATTTAATATTTGCATTTATAATTTAGTCATGATATCAATGTAATACAATCAAATAACATCAGATTGATCTAAAAACTACCTTATTCTATATTAAATGGAATACAATATATATTTGAGGTATATCGTTATTCAAATGATGATTTTGTTGGATATTTGGATGAATATGACTACATCTAGGGATCCATTCATTATTAGGGGATGATGTGTTTTATTAAACATTAATAATTTAAATTATAAAAAATGAATTTCAATATAAGTATAGTATATTATGAAAACCCAAGACATTACAAAAATTACATGGATGAATTCAAATATCTAATATTAGAGGGTGAATGACTCATAACCATTGATGTGTTTATGTGAATGTTAATATTTTATGAGCTTGTCAAGGTATCTAGTGAAAAATTCAATGTCGAAAAATATTGGAATCATGTACCACTTAATCACATATAATGTGGAATTTTATAAAATTTTAATGTAATGTTTTAAAACAAAGTATTAATTAAAAACAATTTAGAAAAAACTAAATAATGGATTCCATTCAGTACATTATTATATTTTGGGTTGTGTAATCTATCCCAATTATCCTATATTTTTTCTTGGTTTTATTTATTATTAAATCCAATTCAATTATTGAAAATATGTGAGAATATGAAATTATTTATTCATATATGTAAGGGGGGGATTTGGTTTTTTTTAATTACTTATAAATTGGAGACTTGAGTATTTGATATCCGATACTGATCCATTGAGTGGTCCTGTAATGATTTATATGGTTTTAATAAATATTAAGGGGGATTTTAAATACCCTAACACCAATATAACAATGTTAGTGGTTAAATTATTACATTCTCATAAGATACAAGGTATCACATACCAATTTAAATAATAATTTTTTATTCTTGGTAATAAATATGTATACATGAAATTTATTTTATATTAGGAAATATATAATACACAAAGTGATTCTTATGTGAACTCCATATATGCCAACATATATCTCACAAAACACTTCCATATTTCCTGAGAGAAATATAAAATAAGAATGGGATAAACTCAGATGTTCAGCACGGGTAAGAATACAGTGGATAATATTATGAATGAGTAATGTTTAATCATTTTTGGAATGGTAACTAACTGTATCACTTTTTATTTAATTAACAATAGGAATATGATAAATACTATTTAAGGAATAAGTGAGGATAACATAATGCCATAAAACATATCAAATTATATTAAACCATAATCATGGATACTATAACTAATAGAATAATCAAATGGACATAAATATTTGATCTCTTAATTTGGTAATGAATAATGGTTGTAATTTGAAACCTACATTCAATACAATTACAAATATCATACATATATATGGTTAAAAACAATATAATTTGTCTAAAACATTTTTACCACGAGGCATATAGTTGAATAAAGGGGAACCATAATTTTTTCCCACAGTCATAATATAATAAGTCCAATTTATTTCTTATATGAATATAGAGAATTATATTAATCATTAACATTCGTTTAGAAAAGAATACATATGATATGTAAATACTTACCATAATAAATGAAAATAATCATAAAATGTCTAAATTAAAATGGTAAGTGGTAATATAATTTTATATCCCTATTCAAACAGATAATAAATCATTTGTAAATATAATAAGGTTATAATCAATAAAATATATCATTAGTGGATCTTAAGTAATGAAAATGGTTGATGTCATTGATGAATCAAAATACCAAAAAATAAATCAAAATAATTTTAGGGAAAAATCACAAGTTCAATTTTAAATTATTTTTGAATATAACATTTCAAAAAATAGTTTAATAATCTATTAATTTGTAAATAACCATTTAAAAGTTGAAATTATTATTTAAATGCTTGACTGGCCAGTGTGGAAGGATAATTCGTTCATATTTTTGGTAAAATCCAAATAAGCCTTGTTTTAAAAAAGACATGAAGATTCCATCCAAATTTTTTTTTAATCATCAAAATATGTTAAATTTTATTTAAAAATATAATTTTTAGAACATAAAAAAACTGAAAACATTATTTTAAATCCGATAATTTGGTGAAGAATGGTTGTTGACCAAATTAAGAAATAAAATCAAGTTTTAGTAAAACAATTTTCTCAATATTTTTGTGTAAAAATCCATAAAAAATTTTAATATTAAAGTAAAATGATCACAAATTACCATATGAGGAAATAAAATATTGGGTTGGAGTTATAAATATTAAATAATTCTCCCAAGGGATACATAAAAAATCTATCATTAACAATTATGAGAATCTGAAATATGACTTTAACACATTGGTAACATTTGAATCATAATCCACATAGAATAAATAACAGAAAATAAAAATTAAAATACCAGAAATAATATAATATTCACAATATAAAATTTAAAAATGTTTAGTAGTAAAACCTCACAAATTAATTATTTTTTAATATGGTTTATATCTCGCCGAAATAAATGTGAGATGTGAAACCCTTTTCTACAGTTTTGCTTCCTCCATTTATGGTAGAACAACTTATATTAAAAAATATTTTTTTTATTATAGATATATTAATGAACCATAATAATATTTCTCTTATAGTATATGATTTATTTATATTTTATTATCTTAAATTTAATAAAAAATTTATTAAATCACTATTTCAGCAAATAATTTTATTTGATTTTCATGTATGTTTTGGTTCAGTAATTATAGATTTTGTTTCATTGATAATGGTTTCATAATATTAATATTATTAATGATGATATATATATTATTTATTTATTTTAAATTCCTTTTTGTAAATCGTAAAAATTTAATGATAAAAATTTGTTTAATACATTCATAGAGACAGGGGCGGTGGATAATAACGAACCTAGTTTCTATTATTTCTCGATGGATAGAACAAAGGAAAAAAATTTAATTAAAACAATCTTGATAATTATCATGTTTCATAGAGGATATATATAATAATATTATTAATTATTATTATAATCAATGTAAAAATTTAATGGAAAACATTTCACATATATACATGATGGTAGAAGTTAACACATACTCATGAGTGACGTTTATGTTTTTCAACAAAATCGAAACCAATAAGTTATATAAGATAATGTATTTAAAAAAAAATTATGTAATTAATATTAAAATAGTCCAAAAATTTATTCTTATAACATTCAATGTAAAGAATAAGAGAAACATGAATCATATCCCTTCGTGATGTGGTAGTTCATTTTACAAACAAACATAGTTTCCATGCCCCACACGTAATGTTAAATTAGATTGTAAATTTGATGTACTAAATAAATAATTATAATAATTTGATTAATATATTTTGAATTTGATAAATACATCATTATTTAATTCCATCAAATTTCTTTAAAGAAAAGTAATTATAACAGTTTGTGAGGCGTTAGTACACCGTACACACGATAAACTTTTTGGTTTCCCATATTATAGAAGTTGTGATGGATATCAATTATGAAATTACCATAATTAAATATTAATATATATTTTATAATGCTTTTATTATATTATCATCATTCCAATTAATTTAATGGATGTTGAAGAATAAAAAAAGTACAAATGTTTAATTATTTTGACACCACATTAGAGAGGCTATTTAGGTTAATAATTATGGTCTTTGTAAGGGAAAATCATAGTCAAAATATTTACTATAGAATGGGGGAAGGGAATTTTATAATAGAATATGGATGTTATTATTAAAACCATATGGTTTTGGTTATGAGAAGAGTGGATGATACGGGGTATCCTTTTTTGAATTTTCCCAACCATACACAAGGAAAATTTATTAATAAAAAGTGATACACACAATTTTCATAATCCAAAATCCAAAAAATGTGTAATTATATATCTAGAGAGGTTATATGGTCCAATATATCCAATATTTTATATATATGTCATAGGTCATTTTAACGCTTATCATCGTAGATTAGACCCATAAAAACCAATTTTTACTACACACATGAATTCTTTTTTCCTTATTTTTTTATTAAATATGGTAAAAAATAAATTCAATAATTTTTATATGAAATAAATTATTCAAATTCCAAAAAAGGAATCAATTTTTCTAGATTCATTCTGCATATGAGAATTAATTTAATCTAATATTTAACCAATATATTAGCAGAAAAAATATATTTTCAAAATAAAAACATCAAGGTGTAAAAATATTCCATATCAAAAATAAATAATAAATATAATATAATGACCAAAATTTGTTAAAATATAATAAAATTATATTTTGTTAAATTTTAAATAATTTAAAATATAATATAACGATTTATATGATTTAATTTAATTTTCATTAATAAAATGAAGTCTTTTAAAAATTTATCAAAAAATAATATTTTTAGAAAAATACCAATTATTCCAAAAAAATATAATTTGAACATGTATATATCTAAAATGATGTCTATATTTTTCTTATAAAATCTATAGGAATGGTAAAAGGAAAATATAAATTATGATAGTAATGCATGACTATAACACCTTTTAGAAAAATATTGTTTTTAAAAAGCACTTCTTTTTTCGTTCAAAAGATTTTTATTTTTTTATAATCAATTGATAACTATAGATTATTTCTTATAAATGTATAAAACCAAAAATTATAATTTTTTATTTATTACTATTCAATCCCACCAACATAAATAATAGTTTATAATATTTATGTTTAAATTATAATATTTTAATAGAGTATCATGATTTTTTCAAAAGTAGTGTTGTCATCATATTAAGATGTCAAAAATATTAAAATTATTTCAAAAAAATATCATAATTTCTAAACGTGCTAGATTATCTTTGAATATTGGTGTTTCATGTGATATTCACTATCTATGAAGACGCTCCCCATTTAAAATCATGGGGTGTTATAGGGAAATTTATGTTACCAAGGGATATTGATGAATTATTATTTTCAGTAATGTAATGAATGTTATAGTTTTAAAATCCCATCATAAATAAAATTAACAATGGTAAGCTATTATTTGATTTTAATTCAGCAATATAAAAAATTTAACTATTCCTACACTATGAGTTGGAAAACTAAAATAATAAAAATTATATCATATATTGTGGTTTTTAGATAACCTTAACATCAGAGGAATGATTAGAATATATTCTATTGTTTTTTATTAATCATTTTGGTATGTTTATTTGTGGTTTTGTTTAATTAAAATATATTCATGGATTGGATGAAGGCTCTTTAGAGTTGAGATATTACTCAAATGAATGAAGTTTTTTTTATTTTTAATCACTTCTTTGTGTGAATAATGTGGTCACACAATGATTGAAGTGTTACTTATGAATATTTCTACTATGATATAGTAATATATTTTAAATCTTGGATAAATTCATCATGAATGTATTTTGGTGTTGAAAAGAATTCTATATAGAAAGACATTGAGAAATGATGGTTTAATATATAATTTATTGTTGGTTGTTTGTATCCTAACCTTATTGTCTTCAGTTATTATTTTCACACAATATGATTGCTAAATATCTTTATACCAAAATGCATTATCCTATTCCAAAGAGGATATGTTCATTCCATTGTGTTCAATCCTTGATAATTCTAGTGACTATATATATTTATGTAAATTAAAAATATTACTCCGAAATTTACCTCATCAAATTATAAAATGTCATATATATATTTATTGAAAGGATAAAGTATTTATTTAATGAAAAAGTTCATTATTCCGTGCTGAAAGGATATTATAAGATATTCCGAAATTAGTTTCCATATTATTTGGATCTCAGAATAATTTCTTATGGGAAGTATTCATGTTGTGTCCCAAGATTTATATACAAAAATAATTTTTTTCTTAAAAAAAAGATTGATTAATTGAGAGAAAACATTTTGTTATAATTCAATACAGTTCATGCAATTTAATAGGAAGGGATTGGATGATATAATATAAATGAACATGGTTGAACATGAAATCCTAATTTTATAAGAACATGATTCATGGGGAAGAATAAATTGATTGAATTATTTATATGATATTTACATTCATGTAATTTATATTTAGTGACATATTACACTAATTTTTCAAGACATATTGATAAAAAAAATTGAATGTTGATATTATAATCATAACAATTTCACTCTAGGGATTATCTGCTTGATAATAATAGTTAGCGATCGTTAGATTTTCCCATGGGTAGTGTTTTCTTTCTCACTTATTTTTGTACACCCTAGAACCATACTCATGAGTTTGATGATATGAAAACCTAAGTTAAAACTATATTCAATTCTAGGTGTGATAAAACAATCTTAAAACATACACAAAGAAATTTATAATTTCTTCATTTCTTTTCAAAATAATTTCATAATACGCTGAACATTAGTTTTAGAGTCTTTGAGTATCAGATACGTAAGTAAAATAACTTTTGGTATTAGTGAATATTTCTGCATTATCGCACCATTCTTGATCATCATTGTAGATATATCTTAGTATACACTCTCCTTACTATCCATGGGAATTTAAGCATAATAAATAGATGCGATAAAATGTTCATTAGGGGGAAACTAGTTACCATGTAATCAATGAATTGATCATAAGAATGTGAGGGAACATTATCATAAGAGAAATGTCTTATCAAGAAGATAAGGAAACATAAGTGATGTTCATAAGTTATTATATAAGTACATATAATATCACATAAAAAACATATGACATTGAAAAAGAGTATGGTATCATGATATAATAAAAATGATTTATGATGAAAAATTAATAATGTATGGGATGTAAATACACCATTCCATTGAAATAAAAAACCCCAAACAAAAGATAATGTAACATCCCTATTGGGAGTCAATGCATTCTTGCAATCGTGGCCAAAATATGTAATTGTACTCTGGAATAAATCATGTTCATTTGTTATTAAATTCACAAATATGTTTCTTCAAACCATAATTATACATGAATTTACATATCTATAGAGATTTATGCATTTTTTTAATGCATTTCCATTATATATATTAACCAACTAATCGAATTCCATACATAAGGGAACCATAAAATATCAATCATTCGCCATATCATGAAAACCTATGGAATAAAATGGTTATCATTTCATTTTCAAATGGAATCACATAACGTGATATCAAATGATATTGGAAGACAAAGAAAATCCCAAAAAAACAGTTTTTTTATGTAGAATTTAGATGGAAATTCAAAAAAATAAGTCACTATGAGTAAGATCATGTTATGTATAAATGTAGAACATCCATTGAAATTTATTGACAAAAAATCCCTATAAAATAGGATGAAATATACCTTTTGAAAATGATTTCAATCACCAAATACTTTTTTTTTCTAAAAAGTAAATAAATGGAATTTGAGAAAACATTTTATAAATTACTCATTAAAATAAAAAAGTGTTTTAAAAATACATTATTAAAGAAACATGATTTCATGAAAATAATTTGCAAGAAATAAAAACGTTGAAGATTTCTTTTTAACTAGAATCCATTAAAATCCATTTTTATATGAAATTTATTTTTTAATATTAAAAAAAATACTTTGGAATCTTATTATAATATTTTTATTTCATTTTGAAATTATAAAGAATTAATATCCATTAAAAATCCATTAAAAATATGGCACAGATGTTTGTAAAATAAAAATGAACATATTGTCAAAATATTACATGTAATTTTATTAATTTTTTTTAAAATGATCAGAAAATATGATGTTACATGCCACATTAAGTAGTAATTTTAAAATTTATAGGTGTAATATATTGATAAATTTTAATTTTATAAATATTTTAATGGCATAATATTAAAATTTTCATTTATATTGTAAATGCAATGTTGAGTGGGAGATAAAACGAATAATTAAGAATGGAAAAACATTTTAAATATTTTTCATAAAAAAATACATTTATTAAAACATATTTCATATATAGAGTGATAAATATTTAATATCAAATGTGGTAATTTTGAATTTAAATAAGAGTATAAATAAATAATATTTTCATTTCAATATAAGATATAGAAAATTTTAAATAATTTTAAATAGTGATATGATGATAAAAGAGCTAATCTAGAGATAATGGGTATTATAAAAAACTTCATCAAAATTATTAACGAAAAAAATTAATCATTTAAATCCGTATAAAATAAATTTATATGGAATTATAAAATCAAAAATCAATATGAAAAATAATTCTTCTAAAACCCTATTCAATGAAGAACACTGGTTATTCAAAAAGAAGTTGATTCTTGAAAATCCCCTTACCATAAATCTCAACATTCATGGAAGTGATTTAATCTCATATACCATAAAAACATTTTAATCACATATCTATAATCCATATAATTATAAACTAACATTTCTAAATTAAATAATAATCATTTTTATTCATTTAATAGTCAGTTGTAACTTATTTTCATCAATATATGTCAGTGATTATAGGAATTTACAAAGGTGCTGGTAATGATTCACTTTTGTTGATACCATGCCCAGTATTCCCAGAAAATCAATTGGAATTAAATATTTTTTTAATCTTATTTTTACATATTTAATTTCCTTAAATGAAATTTTATCCTAATTTGTTTAAATTGAATCAATAATAATCTTATTATGATTATTTTTATAATCAAAAATTTGTTTTTTAATCTTGAATTAAATATTTCAGTAGAAATTCAAAATACATAAAAGTGAAATTACTTTATAATTTATGTATAATTTTAAAATGAGTAAATTTTATAATTTCACCCATGGTGGATAATTATAACATTTTTCAAATGTGTATTTATATCAACCTAAACAAGAAAATGTTATAATTTATGGGTGAGTGTGGTTGCAAAACTAATTTTTTTGGAATAATAAAATTCCTTCTTAAGTATAATAACATTATTTTTCTTTTAATATGTTATGTAATGTGATATTAAGATATTTTTATAAATATTTATTGTTTATATGAAAAATATATTTTGATTATTCATGGGAGTAGTCCATACACACATATATGTCTCGTTCTTTTTTTCTAGAGAACATAATGAATGTAGTGATCGATTTTTATTTTATTAATATTAATAATGCATTAACTAGGATATATGTTAATATAAAAATTTTATGAACAACAAATAATATTTTGATGAGACACATGTCATGGTGCTATAAGAGGTGTCAGTCCGAATGAAACACAAGTAAATTTTAAGTTTTTCAAATTGATGGGATGTTGATATAGAATCGATATCCAAAAACAAAAAAAATAATTAGTATAATTACAATACTAATGTAATAATTTGATATGTAATAAATAGTTTTTGGAAGAAGATAAAGAATAAATTTTGAAAATGGTTACAAAAAAGTAATAATTGAAAATTTTATATTAAACCTTTGAAGTGCTCCATCGTAAATTGAATAATGTTTTTTACAACATTTTGTTTCAAAATACCAAAACCTGTATGAAATAGGTGAAAATTTATGAATTTATTTATGAAGATTTTTTTTCAAATAAAGTAGGTAAACGGTGTAATGATAATTGGGATAGTGATGGATCCTTTTATACGGTTGGAAATTGGAATTTTAATTATCCCAAAAAAATATAAAGTCCAATTTCAATGGTAAAGTGGATCCAATAATGGAAGATAATGGATTTGGGAAATTTTTATGTTTTATAAACCCTCAAACATACATTATTCAATGGTAAAGTGGATCCAAAATGCGTATTTTAGTATAATTTTTAGATTAATTAGTTAAAAATAAAATATTTTTGAGTAATTCCAAAATTTATTCATAATATAATTTTATAATTATAAACTCAAGCATGAATTCCATTTTATAAAATTCATATTCATATATTTATATATTAGTATATATATGAATGAAGTAAATATAAACATAGAATTTTATTTATTTCAGAATGATGATATCAAGTGTTCATAAAATTATTTCATACTAGTTTATACATTAAAAAAACTGAAATATATTTAGTAGGGTTGTAATTATTTTATTTGGTTAATATATAAAAATTATTAAAAACACTTATTTGAGATTGAACAATCATATTTAATATTAAATCATATTTATCATTTATCATTGGGATGTGGGAAATTTTAATTGAGTGAAAATATTTTTATTTACTAAGTGTATTTGTTTTTTATAGTTTTCTTAAAAACATAAGTCTGTTATGAATCATCACATATTAGTTCAGTTTTTCATTTTTAATAATTTATTAAACATGTTATTAATTTAGATACTATTATATAAATAAATCTTGTGGTGATATATTATCCAACACTTAATAAAATTGAATCCTCTTACTTTTAATTATCCTTTCCTTGTTCAAATTTCTATTCATGTATGTATTTATGATCGAAAAATATCATGATATATTTTCTATAGTGATACCATTCTTATAAACATAACAAATATATATTTCTCTCTTAGAACATGTCAATCTAAATGCTGAATTTTTTCTTTAATAATTTGATCTGAAAAACCCTGATGATTAGGTATCATATCACATACTATAGGATTTATTCCAATATAGATCATAGTCATCCATTTTAAAATAAATAATCATTTGTTAGTTTGAGAAAATATATTCTACTATTATCTACTTAATATAAATTAAGGGTGAATATAGCTGATGCATTTGAGATATAAAATAAGCTCTATTTTATGTAATGATATTAATAATTTTTGGAAAAATAATCCTAAAAACCATGAATTATTATTGTATTCATTTGATATAATAATGAAAACCCAATGGTTTTTTTAATTCAATAGATAATAGTTGCTAAAACATATATTCTATAAGGGATCGTACATTCTAGAGCAAGAGATATGTGAACGAAACACAACATAATTATTATTATCCACATTAGTAGTATTAATTTCATAGGATTTACTTATACATATGGTCTAATAGGTTTTTTTGTTGATATTCATCTTAATCCCATTGATTAGTGCACTAGCATTAAAAATTCCCAAATTCCACAAATCTAAAATATAAAATTCCTACTGAATCATTAAGAAGAATAATATTTTTCCACGTATTGTTAATAAAGAACATTTATTTTTTAATTTTAATATTATATCATGATTCCCTCTTTTAACAAAGATAAAATATCATCTCATTCCTTTCAGATATACTCTTTTGTGACTCATTCCATATACATTAAATATAAGAATTATATTGATCATTCCATTATGATCATCATCACAAAAACATAAATGAGTCTCTGTCCTTATATTATTTTGTGTGCTTGTCAAATAATCAAATTTTACATATTTAATCATAATTTTTTTATAAATTATTTTTCATAACTATAGGATTTCCAAATCAATCTATTTTCCAATTAGAGTTGTCATTAGAACATTCTATGTATTATCCATTGCATCAAATATCTACATAGTTTATTAGATATTCATAAACTATTTTGAAAAAAATGTGTTAAAGTGAGTTATTTAAAAAAATTGATAAGAACATTACCATATGTTATCTAATGTAATACTCAAGATCAAAATACCTTTAATATTAAAACCATATCATTAAATTTCAACTTAACCCACGTTGCTCTTGATTCAATCTATGAATCATTATGTTTTTTGTCTAATGATAACTTTCTTAATTCCTCATCATAATAAAACACTCATAATTTTGATAAATGTATTCAATAGATAAAAACATATCATTAAATAGCTTCTTTATAAGAATTAAGTATTAGGAAAACTAATCATAAATGAGTGAGGTTAAATTTGACAATCAATAACCACTCTTCATAGTGATTACCCCGTGGTTCCTTAGGTCAATATAAAAACACACATTCGAGTATCCTTATTGTTATATACATTGTATAAGCCCAAAAATAGATTCTTCATTAAATCACTATGATTTAATGATATATATTAACATATTCATAAGGTTTTTTATAATTATTTGACATCATATTTCATAATATAACAACATTAATTCTCCAAAATAACGAAACCTTGCTCAACTACTAACTAAGGCACCTCAGACCCACCCTCCTTGGTTTGGTACTATGAAACAAAATTGACGATCATTGATACCAAATGAGGTCAACCTAAGATATATTTATACATATTTCCAAATTTTAATCATTATCTCTCAAAATAATCACAAAATATAATAATCTAAAGGTTTACTATCATTGTGGATCTACTACAAATGAAACGTACTTATTTAATAACTTCATAAATTTCCCTATAATCACAAAATAATTTATTTTCCTTATATATATCTACTAGACTCGAATATCCTTCATTACATGAGGAATGGATACATACTAATGTAGTTATCTCAAATTCAGAGGGAAATCATTTAAAATTTTCAATAAAGATTAGATCATAAATATATGAGAAAACACGATCAATTGGGAAATATGTAAATAAAATGAATCAAGAACCTTTATTGGTGTCTATAAATAATACTCTAAAAACATGTAACCTAATATTAATAAATATCTACTCATTATTCACCTCTTTTTATAAGGATATTATAGATCTTGTTTTGAGTCTGAAGCCTCATAGGTCTTCTGTAGGCCCCCAGTAGAGCAGAATTCTCCTCTTGAAAACATGATTTTTTACAGATTAACAAAAGTTGTTCCTTCTATATTTACTAATAAGTCCATGTTAGACTCATCTAGAGAAAAATAATTCATATCCCCAAAAAAAATTCTTTTTTGCCCCCCCCCCCTAGTAATTATAGGCTGGTTTTAATGAATCTAAAAAATAAATGATTGATTTTCCTACTACACAATCTCAAAAAATCTCAGATCTTAGGGAATCTATACCTGAAATAAAGGATTCATCTTTTTCTGTTTCTAAAAATATTAAAAAGGAGGATTTTTTTATTCTCAAGAGCAGGAAATAATTTCCAATTAACTTGTAGATATTACTATTCTAATTCAAATTCCATAGATACCTAAGAATAAAGTAGGCAGACCTCCTAAATTTGCTAAAACGAATGAGGGAGATGATAATAAGAGGAGTGTTCACCCCAAATTAGGTTTCATGTGAGGATTCTTTTTTGGAATTGTCAAGGCCTAGCCAATGAGGCCACAATTAGGTCTATTAAGATTTATATTAGGTATCCCAATCTTATTTTAATTATGATTGCTAAGACCAAAACTATTTAATATAACTATCTTGATATATTGGACAATATGGGTTTCAAATTACTGGGCTTGAACAATAGTATTTCTAAGTTTACTAATTTATGGGTCTTGGCTCCTTCTTCCTAATCTGATCCTCTCCCTGTTGGTTAATGAAATCAACATGTTATTTGTTCCCTTTCTCATTTGGGCATCAATCATTTTTGTTATTTCATTTATGCAAGTAATTTTTATCATGATCGTAAATCTCTTTGGGATGAAATTTGTTCTCACAAAAGATTTACTAATGATCCTTGAATCATTATTGGGGATTTTAACTCAATTCTTAATTATGATGATAAAATGGGTCCTATGACATGTTCTATTTCTACTAGAGAATTTAAGGATTTTATTGAAAAAAATTAGTTGTTTGAAGTAAATCTTGTTGGGGAAAATTTTACTTGGTATAAACGGCACACTAATGTAATAGTGGCTAGTAAAATTGATAGGGATTTTGTTAATGACTTCTCTTTACGTTCATTGGACTCTATTTCATTTATGCCTTTATCTTGGTTTAGATCGGATCATCATTCTATTATGATAGACCTCTATGTCAATGGTATTAAATCCCCTTTCCCCTTTAGATTTAATAAATCTTGGGTTCTTCATACTTAATGTGATAAGCTTGTTCGGGATGTTTGGTATTCGATAGGGAGAAAGATGAATGTCTTTTCTTGTATTCATACATTTAAGATTCTCAAGGGAAATGTTCAACTATGGAGTAGGGATAGGTTCATTCATCTTGATTCAGACATCTCCAATCTTGAAGCCTCTCTTCTATCTTTCCAAAAGTTATGTACCTATGCTGATTTCTCTCGTGACGTTTATTTGGAATCTGAGATGACTCTCAAACATAATAATTTTCTCAATATTAATGATGCTAGGAAAAAGTATTCTTTAAAAGAAAATTGGCTCAAGTATGGGGATAGAAATACCATATTTTTTAATAATCTTCAAAGAGTTTCGAAAATTTCTAGGCCTCTTTCTTAAAAAAATAGAGGTGATAAAATTATGGATAATAGATAAGATCTTTTAGAGCACATTATTTCATATTATGAATATCTCTATAATGATTTACATATCATTTCCCCCACTAAATAGGGTATTATACATAAATTGGTTAACTAGGAGGAAAAATCTAGACATGTTTCCATTCCATTGGAACCTAAAATAAAGGCTGCAGTTCTCAGTCTTTAGCCGGATAGCTCCCGGGGTCCTAATGGCTTTAGCAAAAATTTTCAGAATTAATTAGAGATCTTTGGTGTTGATGTTTGCAACCTTATTCTGAATTTTTTCAAAGGGGGAAATCATCTGAGAGGTTTAAATTCTTAATTTCTTGTACTTATTCAAAAAAATGAAAATGCTAACAGGATACATTTATTCATGCATGTTACTCTTATCAATACATTATACAAAGTTATCACTAAGATCCTTCCCATTAGACTTGCACCCATTTAAAATAAAATTGTTTCTTCAAATAAATTTTGTTTCATCAAAGGTATGTTCATTCTAGATTGTCTTATCACAGCTTCTAAGTGTAAGAATATTTTTAGAAAACTTTTTCTTGGTGGGAACATTACTCTAAAATTAGATATTAAAAAGTCTTTTCACATAATGGATGGGGGTTTTATATTTAAAATTCTCTCAATGTTTGGTTTTGATGACACATTCATTAATTGGATAAGGATTAATTTTTTTCTACCCATATCTCGGTTCTGGTGAATGGATCCCCAGAGGGGTATATTTATTGTTTCAGAAGAGTTGGTCAAGGTGATCCTCTTTCTGCTATTAGTTTTTCTATTTTATAATATTATCTTAGTATATTGTCTTTCATCATGGCCATGAATGGTAAGATAAACGATATTGGTACTGGTCACGGTCTCTCTGCTCCTACCCATCTCCTTTATGGTGATGATATTATCCTCTTTACTGATGGGGTTAAATAAATATTGATAATATCAAGAAATCTCTTCTGCATTACAAGCATGTTTCTGTGCTACATGTTAGTTTGACTAAGTCCTTTTTCTACTTTGGTAGAAATATTTCACAAACAAGGAAATCAGATGTCATCACTGATCTGCTGATTATGGAAAGCATTATCCCTTTTTATTCTCTTGGTTTTTTCATGTTTTGGGGTCAACCGAGGGCTTGCTATTTTTCTGGGATTACTAGTAAGATCAAGAATCAACTTTCTACTTGGAAAGGCATGTCCCTTTCAATGTCTGGTCGTGTTTGTTGGTTAAATTTGTTATTGTATCTATATTTTTTCATTCATTTATGGTTTATAAATGGAATTCTTATCTTATTAAATCAATAAACATGGCTATCAAAAAAATCATTTCGACTGGTACTATTTTGGAAAGAAGATTAGTAGAAGTTCATGAAATACTTGTTGAACATCTTTTGAGAAAGGGGACCTTGGTATAAAAAATCTATGTCTTTTTAATCAAGCACTTTTGTTTTCTTGTGAATGGAATCTAATAATTGAAAATTCAAAATATAATGCTTTCATGAGGTCTAGATTCTTTACTCTCTCAAAAGTGTAAAAATTAATTATATGGATTCTTCTATTTGGTCTTCTTTTAAATAATTTTTTATCTTATTAATGATGATGCTAGATGGTCTGTCTCTCATGATTCTTCTCTCGATTTTTGGAAAGGTAATTGGAATGGGGTTTCTCTTATTGATACTCTTAGACATAGCATATCAATTCTGCACCATTATGTTTCTATTAAGGATCAATTAAATGATATTTATGTTGTTCTAGATCACGTTAAACAGATTATTAGTAATTATTGCTTTTCTTATGTTGGTGACTTCTGGATTTGGAAACTGCATCCCTCTAGTATGCTCACTTATAAATACTTCTACTCTCATGAAAATACATCTCTGTTAGGTTTATATTGGATTGGGAAGTTTAATAGGAGAATCATTCCTCCCTCTCGGTTCATGTTTTTGTGGAGACTGGCTCATAGAAAAGTCCCTATTCATTCATATTTACAGGTCTGTGTTATTTCACTTTGTTGGGTTTGTAATCTCTTCAAGCAGGACAGAGAGGACATGGATCATTGGTTTTTGAGTTGTGATACAGTTTCCTCCACGTGGAAGGCACTTTATGATATTTTCTAGGTTAAAATGCAGAATTTTTCTACTATTCGAGACATTCTTGATGGGATGTTCTTCCTTACTTTATCTCATATGTTGTTGATTTTTTTGAGTTTCCTCTACTGAACTTGTTTATTACTTGTGGATAGAAAGAAACAAGATTCTTCATGGTGGATTTGGTTTCAATCCTCAGGCCTTGCTTGCTGGTATTTTTTCAGTCATGAAACAAGTAAAGCTCCCTTGTAAATCTTATTATAACAACTCATTGCATGATTTTTCAGTTCATAGGAATATCAAGGTGAAAGTTAATTTTCTGCCTCTCTTGGGTACTATGGATGTTTTTTGGAATCTTCTTTTTTTAGGATGGATTAAAATTAATACAGATGGATCTTTTAGATGAAATCTATGTCCTTCAAGTTATGATTTAGTTTTTTGGAACAGCTTTGGTGATGTTTTGGGTTGCTCGTACAACTCTTGTAGTTTTTTCTAATCTCTTGATGCTGAGATTCTTGGTGTCATTTCTGCCCTTGATATTGTTAAAAATAGAGTTTTGAATAGTATTTGGTTAGAGTGTGACTCCAATATGGCCATTCATTCAATTAGAATATCATCTACTCATATCCTTTTGATGCTTATGAATAGATGGATTAATTTTTTACAATTTCCCTCATCTATTGGCTTCATTATTAACCATTTTTTTATGGAGGATAATGCACTGGCTGATAGTCTGGCTAATAAGGGAGCTAATGGGGGGAATCTTTATTGTTCTAATCGAATCCCAGAGGAAGTTATCCCTATTTTTCAAAGGGATAAATGTTTTTTCTTACATTTAGGCTTATTTGACTTGTTCCCCTATTTGTTAATAGTGTTCATCCATTAAATTGGTTGTTGTTAGTTTTTGGTTTTATTGTGTTAAATTTGGTGTCAATTGTTCTTGTTGAAACCAGTCCACAGGTTCCTATTTGGGATGATTCTAAGATGGATGTGACTCTTGAATTTGTTCCTTCTTGGGATTCTTGTTCCCATGGATCTGTTTCATTTCTACTAATTAGGGGGCAGATATGGATTCGATATTTTCAGGACTCTACTGATTATCTATGATGTACCGGGTTCTTTGTGTGTTAATAAATGATTTTCAGCATAATTTCTATTTTTAAAGGTTTCTTTTTCATTTGGGATATTCTCAAAGATGACGATGAGTCTAAATAGAAGGCTTCTAGTTTTTCATTTACTAATCATGATCCATTGAAAAATGAAACTGTTTTACTATGCGGATCTGAGGTTGACATCCAATAGGGGGACCTACTCATGGATGAGTTAGAAGAAAAATTTGATGCTTGGAGGCCTTTTCATGGATATCATGATCTTTAAAGACTGGATGGTTGGATGGTGGAAGGTTGAGATCTAGTTATCCCAAGTTTGGTTTGTTTTCTTATCTATTCTTGACTTTGACATTGTTTTCTATAAAATAATTTTTATTTACCCAAAATAAATAAATAAATATATCCCATAGAAAAAGTAGTTTAAATCGTGATATTTTAGTCTTAATCTATGGAAAATAATTAATTTTATATTTCCAAAAAATTTAACATTTCACTGAAAAATACAAAAACATTTTAATTAAAATGAATATGATAATAGGCTCACTAGTCGTACAAATTCATGGTAGGAAAAAAATTCTACCCACTTAGTATTCATATTTATTATTCATAACTCTAATCCAATTTTAGTTCGAAAATGTAATCATGATCATTCATACATAACACTAATGAGTCACTACCAATATCTACATTGGATGGGACAAATGTTTTTTACTACCTATGCATATATCATTAGATTTTAACATCAAAAAAACTAATTTTAGGGACATATAAGATCAAACCCTTCATTATACATACATATGTGTGCAATTATATTGAAATAATTGATCATATCATGAATACCCATATAATTGTTTTTCAAACCTTTGTAGATGGAGTCCCTTATGGTGAAATAAAAAGTAGATATATCTACACGAAGAACATAATAAAAAGTATTATTTCACATATAAATTTATAATTAAATTCAAAGTAAATAACTCCAATGGATTTAGTTTATTATATTATTAATGTAATTTTTTTAAATTATGAATAAAATCATCTTGAAAAACAAGAAGGAATATCAATTGCAATATTTCCTTAAAACTTATCGAAAATCATATTATTAAAATGACAAACAATAATCATGAAGAACTATTTTTATAATTATCAATTAAAAAACAGAATATATTTTTTTAAACAGAATTATATTTTATAAAATATTAACAGAGAAAATAAAAAATGTTGATGAATTGTTTGAAAAAAGAAGATATTAAATTCCCTTTCAAAATAAATAATATCATTTTAAATAACAATTAATTTTTTTAACAATATTACAGTATTTTCATTCATTTTCAAAATAATTAGTTATTAAAATCATTCATAAAAACATTTTAATACATCACATGGACACTCAATAATGATGAAAACTAAAAAAGTTTATTGAATATAATATAATGTTTTCTAAAAAAATATTTTACCATATTTATAACACTATGAAAATTTAATGGTATGTTTTTCTTAAATAAATTATATTAATTTGTTTGACTATATTTTATGAATAGTTATGTCTTCATGAAACAATATTTGGTTATTTAGAAGAGAATGTCAAAACTTTGGCATTAAACATAATTTTTGCAACTTCTATGTTTTGAATTTCAAAAAATGGACATACCGAGTTTCCATCTGGGTGATATTTAGAGTCTGAATGAACCAAGATAATTTTCCGTGAATAGTAACTTACCCTTATGAATAGTATCATACCCATATTAATAGTGACCTACACAAATTAATAGAATTATGATACCTATGAATGGTAACCTTACCCATGAAAATGTAAATAAAAATTAGTCACCTTCAAAATGAAGGTGAATATTTTATGTGTTGGTTTTTTTGATTAAAATATGATTTTAATTAAAAATTAAATTTCACATATTTAAAAAAAATTAAAATAGAGATCATGTTTTGATTTTATACATTGAACAATGTTTTGGGTGATTTTTTGGGATTTTTATACAATACTTCATTTTTTGGGTGAGTAATAATATATGATAAATTATGATAAAATCTAAATACAAGATTTATTGGCTCGTGGATGATTTCACATTGAGGTAAGCACACATAGATAGATTATATATGAACTTATTACAATATTTGGTCATGATATCATCACTATTTATTTTTTTAGGGAAAATTAATAATTTAATGATTAAAATATAAAGAAAACCCAGCTCCACTCCACTATATAAACCCTCCCCAACCATGCTTCCTCCCATACTAATCAAGATTTTCACCTTACCCATGTTCTTCAAAATACACTACTAAAGCCCTCCTTTGATGTCCAAGACCTTCTGGTCTCACCTAAAGGCAAAAAATCCCTTAAAGAGATTATCATGGAGGAATACTCAAGAGGAGAACCTCTCTTCCTTTTTCATTAAAATTCATTTCATGTTCCATTCTTTTATTTCTATATCTTCACCTATAATAATCCAAATTCTATTATAATTATATTACCTTACATGACGTATTATTTTTATTATTCTAATGGAAAATTTCATCATCATCTCTTTCCCCCCTCCCCTTATACTAAAATTAAAAACACCATTTGAGATTAGTTAATTTATCACATTCCTTGATGACATGATTGCAATTTATGTTACTCTATTCAATAAATATAATGAAACCTTTTTATTTATAAAACATAAAATAATTTATATATATTATCTTATGAATTTTTCTAGAACCCTTACACACTCAGAATAAAAAATAATAATACATAACAAGAACATTGTACCCAAAACAGCCAAGTAAATCCACATGTTTTTCATTAACTATTATCTAATGATTAATCTTTATAGTATATAAAATAATCATTATAATATCATTTATATCTCTTTAATTTTACAAAAAATATATATATTAGCAATTCTGGATGTTTATCTTCATTTCAAGAAAACATTCATTCATGAATACAAGTAAACCAATCATGAAAACCAAGGAAGTAAATGCCTCCAACATAATAAAAGTTAGCCTCTTAAATCCAAGAAAAATGAATGTATTAAACATAATAAGTTTATAATATGTTAATTAATGGTATAATAGGTATTGGAATTATTAATGAACGAATTAAAATTTGATTATTCTGGTCATTAAAATCCATCAAAAACTCCTTATGGAATAATGTGAGGGGTTTCTCATCTCACTTTTATTTCCTTGAAATTTCCATTGTTTTCCATGTATTCCTTGTATGTGGTGTTTTTTTAATATCATTTGATATATAATAACATGATTCTATTTATATTTATGTTACTTAGTGATTCAATTGATGCTTATTAACTCAATTGATTACAAAGTTGTAAGGGACATTGTTTTAGTTTCCATTTCATTATGATTAACATGGTATTGTGAACCTAACAATTTTTTTGTTGTATATCTACTACCACGTTGAGAAAATTATTCATTTGAAATTGTAAATATATTACATATCTATGTTTTGGTTTCTTGGGAATGATTTTTTTTTCATGTGCCATTTTATATAAGATTCCTTTGTGGAATGATGTTTTCACTATAGAAATATTGATGAACATGTATCATATAATCTATACGGATAGTGAGATAAAATATAGTACTTTTGGTAAATTTATGTATAAATAATTATTTGGACTTTCAATGATTGGAAGGGCCCACTATAACCCATCGATGCATTGATAGGTCTCATGAGACATGTGAGTTTCTGAAAAACCCATTGAGTTTGTTTCCAAAACAGAAATCGATGGGTATATACCCACATATATAAACAAATTCCATGGTGTAGTGCTATCATGTTTTCAGTAAATGACATCAAATTAATAAGAATACTATTTTATCATTTTCTGTTATTACTATCCACTTGTATTTCTCAATGAAAAAAATCTATGGATTTAGTTTTATTTTAAGTTTATTGATTGCATGTGTTTGTAATTTATCCACCAAGCCATATTGACTGTGCTGATATTATTATGATTCAATTATTCATGATTCAGGATTACTATATTTGTAATCCTAATAGATTGTTTGATCTCATCACTTTAATGTGTTTACCTTAATCATGTTATGAATTGGATACCATTTATTGAGTTATCATCATTGCTATTTATATGTTTTTGTTTTGTATTGTATTTGTTTACCCTTCCAAATGTAATTTGAGTTACATTTATATCTTGTTTCTTTAAGACTGATAAACCAATCAGTTATTCATGATTTCATTCCTTATAATAATGACAATTTAATATGTAATGTGTCATCTCTGGGTTTCTAGGGACATTGAGTTACAGTTGGTATTATAAGAAGTTTATTAGAAACCTTTGAAACAAGATTGAGAAATCATAATTAACAAGATATAATCCTAAGTTAAACTTTAAAGATAATCATAGAAAAACATATTGTAACGTTGATAAAGTAGGGATTATGTGGGTGTTCCTAGAAAATACATACATGTCTAGATACTATTAGTGGATGTAGTTCTGGAACAGATGTACCTAGGAGTAACAACTCCAACAAAGAGTTTTAGGCTTGACTTGGGATATCCTGGTACATGACAGTGAGCCTTACCTCTCACCTGGTTTTACACTCCAAGGAGATATGTTTAGGATAATCCCTATTTTCTATAAAAACCATTATGGAGGAATTAAAATTAAATGATAATAATTTATATGATGATGATATTAGTTGTGAAAAAAAATTTAGATTAAATTAATTTTCTTATAGTTAGAATTTAGGAATAATGACATAATTTAGTGTATTCCATTGTTTAGTGTTGGTGCCTAATGGAAGATGGGGAATAAATTCCCAGTAAATTTGTAGATATTTCCCCACATAGAAATTCAACTGAATCAGTGTTGTAGATGATCAAATAATGAGCCAATTAACATAACATAGTCAGGATGATTTGAATTACCATTATACGCCTGTATTGGATAGTTTCATGTGGTAGAAGCCCCCATATTTTAGTGGGACTACTCTTTTGAGGGTAGTTGAGTAGAAAATTGTGTCCCTTAAAAATATATTTCAGGCCTTAAGATGCAATGAAAATGAAAATCTAGTACAAGAATTATATTTCATGTAGGTTGATTTTGATTAATGGCTTTCCATGTTCAAGAATACCTCATAGGATGTTAAAATAGAAGATATGAAATGGAGAACTTTTAAGTAAATATTCATTGATAAATATTTCCCTAAGGAAAAATTAACTAAAATGAAGATGAAATTCCTTAGCCTAATGAACATTGAATAAGTGACTGTTTCAGAGTATGAATATACCTTCAAAATATTATCCAGGAATGCTAATGTTTGTGTACTTTATTGAGAATACAAGATTTATCATTTATTTGATGGTCTAAGGCCATGTCCTCAAAGGGCAATGGCTTCATCGTCATTTTCATCCTATGAGAAATTTTATTATGTTCCATCAAAACAGAGATGGTATTTTCTAGCTCAAATTTTTTCACGGGGAATCAAGATAAGAAGATGCATTAAAATAACCATGTAAATTTTGATGAACCAATGACATATAAGGTTAATAATAAATTTCCATTATGTGAGAACTATGGAAGGAATCATCCTGTTAAATTCATGAAAGGCATCGGTGTTTTCTATATGTTTGGTGGAAAGGTTCTTCAATGTAGTGAATTTATGGGTAATAGATAGGTCAAATATGTTCAATGCTATAATTTTAGAGAGATGTGACACTTATCAAATAAGTATCCTTAGAACCAACAACAAACATAACTCATAAAATTCCATGAGAGAAATTAAATACATGTGAAATTATAACCGAAGAAGTTGAAGTTCTTAATGATGTGTGAAAAGGAACTATAATTGTTTCCTCCAACATAGCCAATGAATTATTTGATTTTTGATCATCTCATTCATTTATACCTTTATATTTTTCAAAGAAAATTATACATGTCCAGTTTTTCTTTCTAAATCTCTTAGGGGATACATCATTGCAACAACGATGTGTTGATCAGTCCTCCCCATGAAACGTAAATATTCATGGTTTCTAACCATATCATCATACCAATAACTTATATTATTCATAGTATGAATTGGCTTTCAAATTATTATATGAAAAACATTCAAAAGAAGAATGAAGTTACAATTTTCTAGTATGTTGTAAATACATTTATTTTAGACAAGAAACATTGCCATTAAATTATTATATAGATCCTCCTCAAGTAACTCTGCTGAATAAAATTATTGGAGAGGATGAGAAAACAATATCTTTGGGTGAGGAATGAAATAATCAAATTGAGGGAGTTCTTACTGTTCAAGAATACATTGATGTATTTCCAGAGGATTTACCTGGACATCCTCTAGAGCTGGAATTTGGGTTCTCTATTGATTTAATTTCTAGTGAAAGACCTATATCAAAGACTACATATAGAATGAATACAGTGAAATAGGTGGGGTTAAATAAAAAACGTTATGAATTTACTAACAACATATATATTTGACATTATGTTTCACCATGGGGATCACTTGTCCTTTTTCTCAAGAAAAATAATGGTTCCTTGAGGCTATGCATTGATTACAGTGAAATCGATGTTAATACAATAAAAAAAGTATTATCTACCAAAAATTGATGATCATTTTGATCAACATAATAGAGCCCAATATTTTTTTATGATTGACCTTCGATGTGGATATCATCTTTTGTGTGTGAGGAAGTAGTATATTCCAAAGACATCATTTAGAACTGGTTAAGGGAATTACAAATTTACAGTAATTCCATTTGGATTAACTAATGAACCCTCTATTTTCACTGTTCTAATGAATATAGTTAAACATAATATCTAGACGAATTTTTTGTGGTATTTTTCGATGATATCCTAGTATACTAAAAAATATACAAAGTCCATGAGAATCACTTTTGGATGATTCTAAACACCCATAAAGGAAATGAATTATATGGGACGTTTAACAAGGGTGAAATTTTTCTTCAATAAGTATCTTTTAATGGCCATATTGTCCTTAAGGATGGAATATTAGTTGATCATGTAAAGATAATAGAAATCCATGAATAGAATACACCAACGAACATAACCAAGGTTGAATGTTTTATTGTATTAGCAGGTTACTATTAGCGATTCATTTAGAATTTCACCCGATTGGAAAAAGCTCAAACTGATCTCACATATAAATGGGTGAAGATTATATGAAAGAAAAAATTTATATAACTCATTGAATAGTTGAAAAAGAGATTGATCAACGCTCCAATTTTCACTCTTCCGTATGGAATTTATTTATTTCTGATATAAAGAGATTCATGAAAGAATGGGATGGCTTGCATCCTTTGGCAAAATTATACTATTGGTTCTTATGAAAAAAGGAAATTAATGAACCACGAGAAAAACTACCAAACACATGATATTGAGTTAGCACATGTATTCCTTGAACTAAAAATATGTAGAAATTATATATATGGTGAATGATGAGAGATATATATGAATCACAAGAGTTTGAAATACATTTTTACACATAAATAACTCAATATGTGGAAAAGGAGATGGCTTGAGTTACTCAATGTTTATGATGGTTCAAAACACTACCACCCAGGAAAGGAAAATAACATGAAAGATGCATTAAGCAGGATAGATCATGGACTTATAAGCCAATTAATGGTTGAGAGAGATCCTATATTCAAAGATCAATTATATTTAGATATGTGAATTCTTAAAAAAGGAGAAACATCTTTACCCATTCAAATTATTTCTAAACTATATTTACTAGAGATGAAAAAATGCAATCAATCTAATGATGAGGATATCTAAAAGGAAATTAAAGCTATTAAGGATGGAATATTGGTAGAATTTGGGTATGAGGATAGCTTTCTGATATTTGGGAAGAAGATATGGGTTCCCTCAATACATGTTCTAAAAAAGAACTATTTTAAGATTCTCATTTTTCAAATTTTTATATACACCCTGATATCAGAAGATGTGACAATATCTGAAGGATAATTTTTCTGGAATAAGACAAACCAAGAAATTTCTGAAAATGTGTCAAGGTTACCAGTTTTTCAACAAGTGAAGGCCTAGAGACAACATCATTTAGTATTAAAACAACATCTACCTATTTCTATATATAACTGGATGAAATTATGATGGATTTGGTCATAGGACTATTGAGCACACCTAGAAGTAATGATGAAATATGGGTAATTGTTGATTATATCACAAAATCATCACATTTACATTCATTAAAAGATGTTTTACCTCTTTATCACCTAAAAAGAATTTATATTAATGAAGTTATAAGAATTCATTGTGCACCACTACCGATTGTGTTCAATTGAGATCCATGATTTACATCAAAATTATAGAAAGGTCCCAAGAAGTATTTGGATACCATGCTTCATATGAGTATTGATTATCACCCCCCCAAACCGATGGACATTCTAAAAGAAGAATCCAAACATTAGAAGACATTTTGAGATCATGGTCTCATGACATTCAAGGTACGTAGGATCAATATTTTACATTGTTCGAATTTTCATACTAGAGTAGTTTTTTCTAGAATTTCAATGGAACCATATAAATAATTATATTGCAATAGGTGTCGAACACAAACATGTAAGGATGAAGTTTGAAATGGGAATCCTATAAAAATAGAACGCATTAAAGAGAATATTTCAAAGGTAATGAAAATTACATCCCATATTAAAGCATAAAAAGTAGGAAATGAGTTATTATAACAACCTAGTAAATTATTTGTAATTTTAAGTTGGGGATCCTGTCTTTCTAAAATTATCTCTCTGGAAGGGTGACTTAAGGTTCTGTATGAAAGGGAATAAAAGACCTTGGTACATCCGACCATTCGAAATTCTACAATGAATTGGAACTATAGCTTACGATTTAGAAATTCCACCAAGTCTCTTGAAAGTTCATAATATGTTCCATTTTTCATTGTTAATTAAATACATTACAGACCCAACACATGTACTCACCTATGATAAAATAGATCTTGAACCTGATTTTTCATACTCTGATGAGCCAATCGAGATTCTTGACACAAGGGAGAAGGTATTGAGAAATCGGATAGCAAGACTAGTAAAGATTATTTGGAATAACCATATAATAGAGGGAGAAACGTGGGATCCTGAGGATTTAATTAATACTAACCACCCACTTCTTTTTATGGAGAAATATACATGAAAAAATTCAGGGACGGAATTTCCGAAGGATTGATGAATATAACACCCCAAACCTTTTAGGGTATGTTTCTCTTAAAAATATTATATTCATTAGATATACTATATTTCATGAATAATTTAGTATCTATGAAACTGCATTTGGTTATTTATAGGAGAAAGTAATAATGGAGCCTTTAAACATAAATTTTCTACTTCTTTGTTTTGAATTTCGAAAAACAGACATACATAGTTGTGATAAGGTTGATTTTTGGAGTCTGATGGAATGATGTTAATTTTCATAGAATAGTAACTATCCATTTTGAATAGTAACATACACTTATGAACAGTAAAATAACCAAATAAATTCTTATACGGCCATTGTGAATGGTAACCATACCCATGAAAGTGTAAATAATATTTTGGCACCTAAAAAATGATGATGAATATATTAAGTGTTGGAATATTTTGATTAAATGAAAATTTTAATTAAAAATATATTTTCCAATATTATTAAAATTATATATAAGCAATTCAGTTCTTTTTTGATTCTACCATTTAAAAAATGGTTTGGGTGAATTTTTGTGATTTTTGTTAAATACATAACTTATTTAGTGAATTATAAACTATTATAAATTTTTATAAAAGCTATATACGTGAGTTTTTTAGTAATGGATGACAAATTGCTGAGGTAGTCACACATGTTTAGAGCATAAATTCACTTAATACAATTTTTTGTTAGGGAATCATAACTATTTTTTTCTTTTGTAATATTAATATTCTAATGATTAAAATATTAAAAAACCCTCTTCCACTGCACTATATAAGCAACCCCTCACCCACTCCTCCTACGGAACCACTCATGCTATGTTCCTTACCCCAGTTCTACCAAATACACTTCCCAGAACCTCCCCCCACTTTCTAGTCCTTCTAGTCTCACTGAATGAAATAAAGTCTTCAATAAGATTCTCAAGGAGGAATACTCAACATGTGACCTCTCTTCCTCTTTCATTCAAATTAGTTTACAAGAACCATTATTTTTGTTCTCCCTCCTCACATCCTCTCATCCATGTTCTATGATAATTAAATTACCATAAATGATGTATAATTTTTTTATGGTAATGGAATATTTCATCATCAATTATCTTTTCCCTCTTATCTTATACTAAAAAATGAAATCACTGTCAGAGATGTGTTAATTTATCACATTCAATGATGATGGGTTTTCGAATTCTATTACTATCTTCAATACATGTCATGAATCCTTTTTAATTTTTATGAAAAGTCATAATATATTTATTTAATCTTATGAATTGTTCTATAATCCTTATACACTCCTAATATAAAATTATAATACATAACAAGTACATTGTGCACAAAACCAACTAGTTAATCCGAGCATTTATCATTAACATTTATCTAATGAGTCATCCACGTGGTTGATTACTAAAATCATTATAAGGACATTTATATATATTTAATGTAACTAATAACATATATATTAACTATTATTTATGTTAACCACATTTCAAACGAATGTCAATTCATGAATACATGTAAACTGATCATGAAAATCTATGGTGAAAAAAATTCAAAACAATAAAATTGAACCTATTAAACCCTTAAAAAGGTAAATAAATGATCCTAATAAGGTTATAATAAATAAATTAAATTAAGAGGAGGTTATTTAATTATGAATTAATCAAGATAAATTTTATTATTCTGGTCATTAAAATCAATTGAGAACACTTTCGGGCATAAGGTATGGGGTTTCTTATCTCAAATTTATTGCTGTGAGATTTCCATTGTTCGCCACATATTTCATGTTTGTGGTGTATTTTTACTACCATTATATATATATATGTCATTATTCACTTTATATTCATGGTATTCATTGATTCAACTGATGACTATTATCTTGATCCATTACAATGTTTAAAGGGATATTGAATCTGTTTTTATTTCATTGTGATATACTTGGTATTGTGCACCTAATAATTCTTTTGGGGTCCACCTAATGCCCATTTTAGATCATATATTATTATAAATTGTAAATATATTATTTATCCATATTCTTGTCTCATGGATATGATTATTTCCATTAGTGGAATACCCTTTTACATTCAGTTTTCATTTGTAATGTCGTTTAACTTCGGATATATTATTGAACCAGTATCCTCTACTCTAAACGGATATTTAGAGGGAATATAATACTAGTATTATATAGGTTTATAAATAATCATATGGACTTTCTTGGATGCGAAGGGTCGAACATATCCCCTCGATGCATCAACTTGTCTCATAAGATAAGTTAGTTGGAGACAAACCCTTCGAGTTTGATTCCAAAACAGAATTAGATGAGTATCTACCCACATAGATAATTGTTTCGACCGTATAATGGTTTCATGTTCCAGATACAAGACATAAAATTAATAAGAATTATCATTATTCATTATCAGTTATTACTATCCCAGAAGTTTTTACTATGAAAAAATCTATGATTGCAGTTTCCCTCTCAGTTTATTGATGGCGTGTGTTTTTCATTTATTCACCATTACATATTGACTATAAATATTTGATTATTATTCAATTATTGTTTATTCATCATTCCAATATTTTTAACCATTATAGTGCATTTGAGATCACCTCTTTTCTTTATTTACCTTTGACAAGTTATGAAAAGGAGACTATTTATTGAGTTCTCATGGATGCAGTTTATGAATAATTGTTATGTATTGTATTCTGATACCCTTCACAAATTAATATGAGTTACATTGGTGTATCGAGTTTATTCAAGACTACTAAACATACTGTTACTTCTGGATTTCATTTATTTTACTTAGGCATATCTAATAATTACTGCACAAGCTCCGAGATTCAATGGTCAAGGCATAACAATATTCGTAACATATGTTGATGTAGATCACATTAAAAATTAAGTTTAAAAAAATATAGTGCAAAAATATAAATAATATAATTTAAAAATAAATACATTAATAGATCATTGGAAAATGAAAATGTTTTTTTAATGTAAAATTTGAGAGTAAGTTAAAATTTAAATTTGAGAAAAGTTTAACCTAATAAATTTATTATTTGATAAAACATAATTATAGAGAATTATATTATTAATATAGATATATGTATTCCATTTAAAAATTTATAATGATAAACATGATGATATATAGAAAAAAATATATTTTTATTTCATTTTAAGAATTAAAAAAAACTTATGAATAGTGAACACAGTTATAGAATAGAACTTTGTCATTTTGAAAGAATGAGGATGACTCTTAATATCAGAAAATATTCTAAAGTAATAAATTAATCAATTTATTTATACATAAATGATTAAAAAATTGTATTTTTATATATTTATTGAATTTAATAAATCAATAATATAAAACAATATTTAGTGTATTTAATTTTAGATCAAGAAAAATTAAATCACTCCTAAAAAACTCATTTCCTTTACTCATGACATCCGTGAAAGAGATTATATGTCATGTATGATAAATATATCCTTTTGGATCAACTATTTTATATCATTATTAAAATATATTTCCCTATTTGATCATTATTTATAATCATTTATTAGTTATTTATAGTTTATTACCATCATCTAATGTAATCGATTTTGTTCATGAATAAACATTTCAGTGTAAATTACCATCCATTTATATAAAATTCATCAATTATAGATTATAAAATTAACTTTAATATTAGTTTGTGAATTATATTTCATTAATTTGGATTAATTATATTTTAGTCCGGATTTGGAAAAATGTAATTGCTGACGATCTTGTTGATATATTTTTTATGAAAAGAATATGGTTTGTTAATACCAAATTAAATATTAATATAACCATAATTGAACCTGAAAAAATTTCCAAATTTATTTATAAGAATAAAATAAGTTATTATTCAATATCTATCCATGTTATAAATTTATATCATTATAAAAAATACCAAAAAAATTCTATTTTTTGATGGGTGACTATAGTTTTGAAATTTATTTCCATGGAAAAATATCAATATATTATGAATATAATAATATTATTTACACTTTATTACGGTTATGTATATGATTTTTATATATTTTTATAATAAATAATATTCTATAAGACTAATATTATATATTTCTTCATGGAGACCATATTATGCACAAAAAAAGTATCATTGTACTCATTTTTCATAAAACATAAATTTGGGTTTTTTTATTTTTAAAGAATTTTAATAATGTTAAATATATGATATTTATTCTTTTTATATTATATATTAACTATAATTTTATGGTTTTTATCAAACATGTTGCATGCTTCATGTAGAGGTAGTAGTCCTCAAGTAACTGAAGTGATATATTCATTTTCATATGGTTGGGAGGAAGAAATAAATTAGTTATCCCAATACGTAACAAAATATCCCTATAACTATTATTTTCATTGAATTATGTTAATACGGTTTGATTAGTTTTTTTTGGACTTTCATGACATAGGAAAATAAAATAAATGAAAATTGAGTTATTTTTTTGTACATATTTCCATGGAATGACTTATTTCAAAATTAGATTATGGATTTTTCAGGTGCTGTTTAGATTTGATCAAGACCTATAGAAAATTTCTATGATTGTTAATGAGTTATATAGTTTTTTCTTATTAAATCCATGATGATGTGTCTATGAATATAGGTGGTGTGGTTATGGATTTTTTATAACAATAAATAGTGTATTTTTAACAATATAAAATGAAAATTTATTATTCGATTGTAATGTGGATTCAACAATGGTAGTTATTTTATTGATAAAATTATGTATAGTCCGGAAATCCTCATCCATATATTTTTATGTATTTTTTCAGTATCTTATAGCTTTTACTCTTAGATGGTTAAAATTTACTACATTTTTTTATTTTGATAACTAATTTTTACCAAAGTAGTATCCGTTTAACATAAAAAATTGGCATTATTAAATATTATGATTCAAATTAATCAAAATTTAAAATATATTTTTATATATATAACCATAATTAAATTACTATTAATCGAATAATTATTATGTGGCTTTCATTTTCATTCACAAAAAATTAACCTTGTGAAAACCAAATTTAAAAGAAGTAAAAAGGTTTACATTATCAGAATATAATATTACTTGATTCTAAGAATGTTAATATTTGGTTTTATAAATGAATCAATCTATTTATAAATAAATTATTTTACCCATTAAAACATTATTTATCAATAAATATGTGTTTAATATATTTTAAAAATATAATATAGTAAACTAATAAATTATATAGTATAAGTGAATTTTCATTTAAATATTTATCTTAAACTAAACAATTTATGAAAAATTCCAAATATATATAAATATATAACTATAATATTTTTTTAAATTGAAACAAATTTTATAAAATTTAATTTCTCATAATTATAAAAAGTCATAATGAAAATATAAAATATAAAAAATTTATTCTTATCGAATATTTTTCATTTTTATGTGTTTTTTATATTGTTTTATATAAACTCTTAATTAGAAGAGTTATAATATATTATTTAATATTTAAAAATAATTCAAAATTGATCAATTTACATTATTAGGATAAAATATATGATAAATTTAATAAATATTTATATGAGAATGAACATTCCTTTTTAATATTTAAAAAAATAACCATTTATCCTGCAAATGTATGTGATTTTAGTTGAGTAATGTATTTTTATTTACAATTGTATTTATTATTATTATAAAATTATTAATAATATAAATATAATATGTATTATATAATTTTATTTTGGTGATTCATATTAAATAAACTACCATGCATAGATCTTAATATTAGAAAAAATTATTCTAAAATCATAGTGTGTTATATATTATTTTTCAATCACATCATCACTATTGAGATTTATACACACTAAATGGTGATGATAAATCATTAATTTTGGAGTTTTTTATATTAGGGAACTAGTGGTCCCCCCCACTCCACTCTTCAATTGTATTTTACTCCCTCCTCAACAAGTCAAATTTCTTAGGGGAATTCTATTAATGGGATACTGGAATCTTGATTGTAAACATGATATAGTTTCACAATGTAGTTGGAAAACAATGTAAGGAAATATATTCTCATTTGAAGGATTCATGGGTATTAAATTAATTATATAAAATATGTAATATGTATAATATATAAAATGCAAAATGGGAATTTTATATCCTCATTTCTTTGAAAAAAAAATCCATTGGCTATTGGATATGTTTAAATGTAACACACCATGATTATAATATGCATTTCCCATTAAATAATTAATTTTTGTTGAATGGTATGTGATAAAATATCCAATGAAATAAATTTTAAAATTGGTTATTGTGGAAGAATATTACAATATATTTTCAAATAATCAATGAGATAAATAAATGAAACTCATTCAATACAATTATTATAGGAATGAGATAACATGTATAAAAACTTTTACATAGTTGAAAGTCTAATAATCATGACATTAAATGAAGATCATACCATAAAAGAAGACTATATGAAGACTAATTCACAATATTAATATGCCAGACTTCATTTCATTGAAATTAGATAATGAGATGAATGTTTTTATAGATGATTATAAGAATAAAAACAAAATATTATTTAAATGTAACCTATATGGTTATTGGTTAAATTATTATTTGAAATATATAATTTTTATATATAAATTGTTGATAATTTTTATTGATAAATTTTTATTCACCTTTTCCAATATATTTTTATAACTTTTTTATAATAAATTAATAATAAAATAATTAACATATAATAAATAATCGTATATTGAAAAAAATCACTTTAATTAAATTATTTTATTATAAAGGATGTATTTTTATTTTTTATATATATTTATTAATATCAATGACTTATTTTATAAATTTATAAAATATAATTAATAGTAATAATTATAGTTTATTTCGACAAATTGAATAAATTATGTGATCTAATTAAATTATTTAATTTTTAAAAATTGATATTTTCCCTAATTTGTTTTCATAATTACATAAAAAAATTTCTTAATAAATTATATTGTCACTTTTAAGAGATGATTATAAATATCTAATTTCTCTACACATAAACAAATATATTTCAACAATAACAATTTCTATATATTTTATGTTATACAAAAAAAATTACAAAAAAATAATATAAATTTAATTAAATTAAATGTATTCATATTTTAAACTAATAATAAGAATGTTATTTAATAAGTAAAATTTCATTTTATGAATAAAATTAAAAAACTTAGGAAAAATTTGGTTACATGGGAAAATTTAAAAATTTAAAAATGATTACATTTTGGAGTAATTTTATAAAATATATTTATCCACTATCTATAAATGAGTAAATTATAGAATGATAAACTTCATATAATCCATTTTCTATAATTTTCTACTTTTCATCAACTATCTATTTTATAATGATATTCCATAATCATTAAATAAGGGGTTTTTGTGAAAATTCAACTCAAAGTCAGCTAAAAGGTGTACCAAACTCTCTCCATGTAAATGTAAACATTTAATTTGGTATCAACATAAATATAATCATAAATTATATCCCAAATAATCCAAAAAATTGTTTCGGAACCCCTCTCTATAATGGTTTAAAATCATTCATTTCAAAGAGGCCCTCTAAGAGAAGATTAAAGTATCAATGTATGTTTTATCCTACTATTAATTTATAAAATTAATGATGCATTAATGAATTCAATAATGAATTATAAAAAAATTACTTCTATATAATAATATGTTCATTATCATTTAGTAATTGTGACATGTTTTAATTGGGTCAATTTTACCATATATGTCAATAATGTTATGACATTTACAATTTTGATGAATTTTAAAACATAGATATTGATAATATGATATAATAATGATTAATTTATGGTGTTTTTAGACCTTTATAATGATAATATTCAGAAATATAATCACTAATTAGAATAATTATTCTAGCCTTTCAATAATGACAAAACATTATATTTTTATGTTTTCTTTTTAAACCTTCACCATAAGTTACAAGAAATGACCATGTGAATCTATAAATAAATCAAATAAATATAATAAATATTGATGAAAAATGTTGATGTGATTAACCAATATCATGTTGTACGGAATAGAATCGCCATATGAAAGCATGTGTAGGGAAATTAAATATATTACATATAATTTTTTTTAAACACAAATAATTAAAATGAGTGTAATAAATAATTATAAAATAATAGTATGATGTAAAATAAAAATTTATAAGATATATTTGAGAAATAATAATAATAATTAATTTATTATATTGGATGTTAGGGTTACTCAGATTAAGTAAAAATACGAGGTTATAGTATATTTTAAAATCTAAATTTTCAATTGATATTGTCTTTGTATAAAATATGATTTGATTAAATTATATGTTTTTTCACTATAAAACCACACGTACACACACACACATATAAATATATATGTTATATTTTTTATATTTATGTATTCATAAAATTTCAACTTACATTTGTTTATAAATTATAGAAATATATTCTTGTATGTCAAACAGACATTATATCTTCTTTTTAGTCAGGAAACATTGTCATCTACCTCCATATAGTTTATATTATTTTTGCAATGGGTTTATACCATATTCAATTATTTCATAATTTAGTTTTCATTTGACATTAAATTTCTTTTTAAAATAAACTCTGAAATTATTTTTTATTGTTTTATTCATGGTTTATTTCTCCTTTCTGATTCATTTATTTTTATTAAAAATATTCATTTATATGATTCCATAGTTTTTATGAGTAAATTTTACATAATTTTTTTATTATTTTCCCCAAATGGTTTGTTTCAAAAAATATTTATTTTTTAAAATGAAATTTATAAAAATCTAATATTTATATCTTCTTATATTTCAATATAATTTCTGAATGCTATTAAAAATTGGGTTGAATTTATATTGACATCACAAAATTAAAATTATGATTCACAATATACAATATCTAATGATATGATCCATATTCTTTCTTTGGATTGATTATGATCGAGCTAGTGGCTATTTTAATGAAACCCATTTCATTCAAACTCGTTAATTAGGTTGTGATGAAATTATAAATTTTTATTGTTCAAATGGAACAAATAATATTTTTTATTATTATATGAGAGGTCATAATCAAATTATATATCCTTCCAATGTATTGGGTAAATCATTATATCATGTGACATGAATTATTAGGGACTAGTTAGGGAACCCAGTCATTTATTAGATAGTTTATACTGTATTTATATGAATGGGGGGTGACCTTAATCGCTTCCTGGAAGCTATCAACTATGTTTAGAGTAAAGGAGATTGAAATCCATAATCTATGTTATACGATTCTATACACAATGTGATGATGGTATTGGAATTTTTCATTGATATATGAAATTATTTTCTACGATATTGTATTTAAAATTTATTTTTCCATATTTTAGGTGTATTTTATACTTGTATGTTATGTCTCCATGTTTTATGATAATGATATCATTATTCCCTATTATTGTGCCTCATTTTTCATGTTATTATTAAAGACTTATGTTGGTATTCATGATTTTAATTACATGTTACATGGTTGTGATCTCATTATGTTAAAATTTTATACATTTAGTATGTTCCCAATGCCACTTGTTCATATTATACTCATATATAATGTTCAGACTATATCTATTATATTATCCACTTTCTATCCTTCTGAGCTCACCCTTTCATATTTTTTAACATCCTCGGTAATAATGAAGAATATATTCCTTAATTTTCCTCGAAGGGTATCATGTGATAAAATTATTTTTGGGTTTTTTTTGAATAATGTGGGTAAATTTATTAGGTTATTTATATTATCTCCAATTAAAAAAACCGATAGGTTAAAGGTGTTTGATTTCATGTTGGAATTAATGAATGTTAATGTAAAATTATTTAATATGTATGTATGTTTGGTTTTTTTCATCTTATTGTGACTAAATAGGATGTTTAGTTATTATTTTAAACAATTCAAATTTCTAGTGAAAATAAGTAAACATTTTTCATAAATTAATTTATATTGATTAATAATACAAACCAAAAATGCATAATTTTTTTTTAATATTACTTATTTGGTTATATACTATTTTTCTATAATGAGGTTTTTTATTTTATTTTTTAATCAATAAATGGATACCCATAGGTTGATTGATGACCCATCACATTTAGTAACTCCATCGGGCTCAAACTCATAACTGAAGGGAAACATTAAGTAAAGTGAACCACTAGCCCACATGTTTTCAAAATCCAAACATCAATCCTTTATTTATATATATATATATATCTTTTATAATATTAGTATTAAAAACCCAAGTAAGTTTTTTAATAAATAAATTTAATAAATTAATAACATTAATTAATTGCATTTTAGAGATTTATATTCAGTAAAATAATATTATGTATTTTTTCAGTAAAAAAGTAAACAATTTTATTCATTCTAAATTGGATTAAATATATATAATTGTTTTATTTAAATTATTGACATAAGAAATATATAATTTTACATTTTAAAAATAATGTTCATTTATGAATATATAATGGTGAAAAAAAATTTACATTAATTTTTTTTTACATTTTTAAAATGTTTTAATTTTCAAATAAATATTAAAAGAAGCTATTTTTTATAAGAAAATTACTTTTGTTTTACTGTATTTATAAAGTAAATATTTATTTTTTATTATTTTTAAAAAATAAATATTTCATTTAAATTTAAAATAGTATGACATATTTATTTAGAATAATCATTTTACATGAATTTTACATAAAATCATTTCAACAAAATAAGGTTTTTTCAAAAAAACAAATTTATGTCATTTTTTTGGTTTAATTTTAAATTTAAATTTTGAAATATTAATAAACATAATTTCAAAAAAGAGATCAATTATTTTACATCATCATAATTATTATTAGTTATTGAGTTTACCATGATTTTTAATCATAGTAATGGTAAAAACATTAAAATATGTTACCATTGTTAATGTTAAAACATGTTTAGTTTGTGTTAATAAGTGAAAAAAAATTTGATGGCATAAATACTCTTACGAATATTATTTGATGGGAGTATTTGGACCCTATAACCTATAACAATAAAAAATATTAAATTTTTATGTATGATTTCTTGAAAAATACATTAATCATTTTTAATATTTTTAATCCTTTCATGTGTGTCCCCTCCCCAGTTTATAAAATGAATCCCCTTATACTCTCTATTACATCATTTTTGAATGTGTTTCCTCAAATAATTTTAATAATATATTCCTAAAACTTCGATAGTCATCCAATTATTCTTTTTTTATCATAAAACTACACTAGAAAGGATTTATTTATAAAGATAATTGTTTTTTACGGAGAATAGTTATCGTTCTTGAATTAGAATTTTAATTTTATTTATTCTTCCACATCTAAAAAATCAACCAAATAATTTATCAAATAATTAAATTATTGTATTTATAATAATGATATGTTATAATGCTTATTTAATAGTCTATATCATTTTCTTATTCAATCAAATGAGAGTTGAAGCCATCTTTCAGGTTTAAGGAAGTATATAGCCTCAAAATGTGAATTAATTTGATTTCCATCTTCACTAGGAGGATTTGGTAATAATGATGTATTTATTCTTTATATTTCGGATATTAATGATAAAATTTTAAATCATTATTGAAAATATATCATCTATTTTCATTTCTTACAATCTAATGAATAATAGTAATGTCGTTTATGTGTGTGTGTCGATTACCACCTCTATGAAGTGATGTAGTTTATTATCCATCACAACATCTTTTAGAGAGTATATTTATGTTTATATAATGAGGTAAATTAATATTTATCATTTAATAATGATTATGATGAGCTAAAATAATACATTATTTATTTCCTTAATATTCATTTAAACCTAGAAACTACTCATGTGTACCTACGACCTACCATCTCCATGATTATAACATAAATAATTTTTCAGAACTATTCAATAATTGTTTGTTTGAAAAGAAAATCTATTTTATAAAAATGATATGTTTATCTGTTATAGTTTTTCTGGTTATTTAATAATTACTTCTTTTATCATGGTCAACATACTAATGGTTTTATGAAATTATGAACTGAACATCATTTAACCAGATGAAATAGACATGGCCGATTATTTTATAAAATCTAATAAATAAATAAATGGTATAAATGATTAAAATTTAATTATATTGAACTTATAAATAGTTATAAAAATAAAATAATTCAATGAATTTTATTATATATGAGATAATCAAGGTACATGACGACTCTGACTCCATATAGGTGAAAAATTACCCTCACAGACATTTAAAATAGTATAATTATTTATTTTTTAAAGTGATTAATAAATATCTGTATTCATTAATAAATTTATTTATTTGGAAGGTAATGAATTATGAAAAAAATTATTTCTCCTTTGTCTTAATTTCAAATTATTTGAAAACAAATTTTCGTACATTTTTTATATAGAATATTTTGAAAAAAGGAAATAAATGTGTATAATAGTTTAAAGTATGATGAATCAATGTTTTTTCCAGATATATAAAAATTATTTAACATTTATATTCATTTATATGATATCATGTTTTATTCTTAAAAATAATTGTTCTCTTTTTCATAATTATCTTCAAAATGGGTTTAAAATGTAATCACTATTTCGATATCAAAAAATATTATTATTATGGTTGAGAAAAATAATTTTATAAAGGATATGCTTACTTTTTAAGTTATGAATGTGTTATCATTTATTTGGATCATTTATTATAATGTATAATCCATATATATCTCAATATGATATGTTATCCCAATATATCTCAAGATGATGGGTGTGCAAGATATAGTATGAAATGCTTTATGCAAGGGGTTTCAGTAATTAGTTATATGTTTATCCCTTGATATTATTTTAATTTAGTTGGTAGATTATTCCCTTTTTATTAGTTGTTATAATGGTGATATGAAAATTATTTTTTAGTTTAAAAAATTATTTATCTATTCTTACTGTGAGTTTTTAGGGAAATATTTTGATTTCATAGGGAAATAAAATGGGAATAAATTTGAGGGTTAGTATTTCTACTCATTAATGGTGAAATTTATTATGTAAAATTATCAAAATTCACTGATGATAATAGATAACAATTTATGAGATTTTTTTCTCCATTAAAATATCATACGAAACATTTCATAAAATTTATTTAGATGTGAACATGTTTTCATAGAAACAAAATTATTTTATTTTAATCTCAATGTTTAGTATGAAAATGGGAAAATAATATTTTGTTTATTCATAGAATAACAAGATTATTTTATTATTTTTATATATATCATAACTTTTTTTATTATCATCTAATGTATTGATATATTTTCCAAAGTGTTTAAAGGATGACTAGGGTCAATTATGAGTTCTTGTTGTAAATATTAGAGATATCTCATGAAAAACTGTTATGTATTATATGACACAAATTGTGGTGAAAATGAATACATTATGAAAGTTACCACATTGTGATGTATTTTCTATTATCCAAGGGTGATTACCTATTAATTAAAAGCAATAAACCTAAATAAAATTTGTATCACTGGAAAATGAATTATTATCTAAAGATAAAATTTAAAAATTAATTGTGATCATGGACTTACAGTTGGTATTAGAGTGAATTTTTAGATAATTTTATCAGAAAAGATATTGTATCTAAATACCCATAATATGTTATAATTTATTGTTATCAAGATAAATAATTTTATCCTTGCTGTTCTTCTTCATCTTAACTATGTATATTCAGAATGGATTTTTGAAAATTAGATAATAGATAATAAATAGGAAGGAAAAAAGAGGGTAATATCATTCCAAACCAATAATCTATAATGGTTTTAATTTTAAATGATTAGTTTATAAATTTGAATCATTTGTTGACATATACAATAAATAGTGGTGGAATCCCTGTAGAAGATAAACTGAATCCTACATAGATGAACATGTTAACGGAGTATCATTTTATGAGATAAAACCTCTATCATTATTGGGATCCTAAAACTCCATGGTAGTCGAGGGGTGGAATTATGCCCTATAAAATATATTCATTGTATTGATTAATTTAAAAAATAAAATGGTGACTATTTATATTTTTAGTATTCAGGTGATTTTGATCCATGTTGGTGAATTGTTATGAATACAGAATAAAAGGAATAGGATAGAACCTTGTAATTGAACACATATAAGGATTCATTCAATGATAAATAGTTTCTAAACATTGGTTGACATTGACTGGTAAATAAATTCATTGAATTGAGGAGGAAAGATAAATATTATGTGGCTTCATAAGAATCAAACATCAAATGATGAACATGGTACTGACAAAACATTATCATAGATCATCATTGTAATATTAATTTCTATTACAGAGGATTAAAGAAAAGATAACGAATATATTTATCCACTAATTAATTTTATAGTTTTTAAAAAACATATTTAAATGTTCCAAGATAGTGGAAATGGATTTATTTAGGATCTAGTGTTGAATGATAATATAAAAATCATGAGGTCTATGGGGCATACAAATATGAAAAATACATCAAGGAAATCAGAATCCATGAAAATTTAGTCTATATTTTGTGATATTTTTTTAAAAAAAATCATGGGGGTTATATTATTATTTAAATTAAGTTATTTTGTTGTGGTTTTTTCGGAATGTATTTCCTAAATGAAAATAATAATATCACAATAGTTGTGGGATAAATTTTTATAATAATTCCTTAATGTATTTAAATTGTAGTGATATAGTTCATTATAAGGATTCATGTTCGATGAAGAGGTTGAATGTTGGGATGTAGAAAGACTACAATAATATGTGTATGGTAAAATCCTATGTATCTAATTCTACACATTATGGCCCATGAAATGATGTGGTAATACATACATTAATTGTTTATTCAGATTATTTAAATGCCATTTTTTATTCAGGTTCTTCACATTATTTTATTTATGTTAAATTTTATATTAAATTGAAAATTTCCCCCCAATGTATTTTTTTAGGATTTTTATAAAAAAATATCATTGGATTGTATTAAGTAAATAATAATTTTAAAATATATTCATGTTATTCACTATTGAAGGGCATTCCTCGGAATCATTATTGTTATTCATATTGTAAAATTAGATGATATTCTAGAAATGAATTAACTTTTAATGAATCATGTTATCATAGATTGAAAAGAATACAAATGTTCCTTCTATACTGAGACTATGTATGTATCAAATAATGATTTCATACCATTGATATTGTATCATGAATCAAAGAATAAATTATTATATGTAAATGTATATTATATATCTCATGTTTTTAAAATAAGTGGTCTATTTTAATTAATGATGTGTGAGTTGTAAAAATATACCATAATTTTTTTCATGATTATTTTCCTACTAAAAAACATTACTATGATTTTGATTTCATTATTGAATTAGTTACTGATGTGCATACAAGTTCAATACCCGCTTATCAAATGGACATGTTTGAACATTTTGTATTGAAAAAATAGTTATAAGTATTAAATAAAAAATTATTCATTCATAAATGCACATATCTATGCGGTAATCCTATTTAATTTAAAATAAAATATATCCCCAAGTGCCTTTAAATTGATTGTAGAGAATTTAATAACATTACATTTAAAATTACGTTAAAATTTCCTCATATAGATGACATGTTTTAACATTGTTTGGGAGGTCATTATTTTTTAAGGTTGGTTTATGGTTTTGGTACGACGAATAGAATGTGATGAATGACTTTGTCACTAGGACATTACCTAAAATATTTATTTAAATTAAAAATATATATTTTTATCATTGGGATGATTAATTCTCTAATCATAGTTATAGATCTTATGAATATATTTCTATATGAATATTTGGATAAATGAAGTGTTTTTTCATTATGATAACTTGGTTCATTAATATTTTATGACGATTATGATAAAAAAAATAAGGATAATTCTTTATCCCAAGAAAGAAGTGAAGTCATAAGTAATATTTAGTGTTTGTTATGTATGGTTACAAAAGAGTTTATTTTTGGATATACCATTATAATGGATGTCATAATAGTATATCTAGATAAAAATAATGTGATTTATGAATTTACAAGACAATGAAATGTTACTCGGATTCGTTTTCTTTCTTTATTATTGGGACATTACAAATGAATTTTTAAAAATCATACACAGATGTCTAACTCACTAACCCTGTCAACCCAAAATAGTGTTATCTTCATCTATAAAATGGAATATGATGATTTTTTTCAGGTACATAAAAGAAGATTAGTGAATTATTCTTTTCCTCCCATCAATTATGTAAATGTGACTTTTTATCTACAATGATAATTAATTGAATAGAATATAATGTGTTCTAATATATACTAATAAAGTAATTTTTTAGTCCGCAAATCTATTAAAAAATCATTAGAAAATTATTCTATTCATGAATATATGATGGTGGATATAATGTTTACATTAAAAAAATTAACACATCAGATATATGAAATAAAATTTGAAATATACATTCATCATTATAATTTTATGCTTGGTAACTAAATATGTAACACCCCGACCCCAGTTACCCATAGTCGGTGCATTATTACATAACATTGGCATGATCACAAAAGATCAAGTCTTGCAAGACTGATTAGTTTAGTATCCTTAAAAACACTAGATACATTCATAAACATTACATTACATCATAAAGTAAAATAAAACTACAACAACATCTTGTCTTCATATCCCCTCATATTATCCCTGTAGGTTATTCATAAAATACATCTTCACATCCTGGAAAAATTAAAACATTGAAAGGGGTGAGCTCAGATGCTCAGTAAGGATAACAATATAGCGGAATCTTTCATAAATAAACATAAACATTTAAGGCAATGTATAACTGAAATAAAGGCCTTTTAAACATGAACATCAGCATAATATGGAAAAATAAAATGAAATAATTCCATTTACTTATTCACATGGATATTCTACTAGTTTAATAATCACATGAAATATCAATAACGATTTTCATAATGTTAGAATGCATAATGCCAGACTATAATAACCACATAGTCAAAGCCTTGTGCCAAGACTACAAATAAGATTTTGTCAAGGCCTTGTGCTAAGACACTAGTTTGTCTCATGAGACCTACCGATGCATCGAGGAGATATAGCAGGCTCCACCGGTCACTTACTATGTCTAATGCATTCCTTATATGAAAAGGTTTAAACATATCATAAACCATAACATAATCGTATCACATAAAACATGCATAAAGGAAACATAACATTTCCACATTTCAATCAGAAGATATCAATACAACACATTGATATAATAAAACCATTTTCAATACCAAAATAAAAGAAAAGTAAAACTTGGTATTTATTTTTCATTTAAAAAATGTTATGGCTTGTAGAGGAAGCCGAAACTCAAATAATGGTCATGGCGGCGGAGATGTTGTTGTCGCCACATACGTACGACAAAAGAACATTCCCTTTTTTCGTTTATTAAAACGCTTCGTATAAAAATATTACTTTTGAAAAAACGTAATAGTCAAAGGGTTTTATACACCGTATAAAATAAAGTTGTGTATAAAACAAAATATGCCTCAATGAAAGGAGATTGAGATGAAGTCCCTTACCTCGTGTCCGACATGACTCGATCGTTCTTTAACCTCCTGAATAATAAACGAGAGTTAATTTATACTTTCTTAAGAACCTTTTTGAAGTTAATTATTCCTTTTGTATCACTTATTACCATGTTATGAACATTATGTTATTATTTAAGTTAATAACGGTCATTTGGTCGATATTTGTACTTGAGTCAAAAATAAACTTCCTATAATTACAGGTTGTTCATGTGGTAAAATATACATTATATCCAGAATTATATTCATGATGTAGACATCATATATATCATATATATCCAGTATATATATTCATTTATAATATTACATAACATTTAGAGGTAAGATATGAAATGCATCGTTCATGGAGACGGTAAGCCGTACGTACGCATGAACGCTACTTTCACTTCTATTTCGTATTTAATGGAATGAAATCATAATTATATAAAGGTATATTATAATTCCAGTATAATATCATATATAATATCATTTACTCCATCCTTTATATGTCCCATATATGGCATTAACGATTCCAATCACTTTGAGGGGGCGATAGTCCGCACTTCCAAAAATGAAATTATTGTGTTTACCCATATTAGAAATCATAAAGATATGCCATAAATGAAAAATACAGAAGCATAAGGAAAAAATAAACAGAATATATATCATATATAAATATAGTGTCATTTTAATGGCCACCACGAGAGGTGTTAAAAGAAGATTGAGCAATCATCGTTTCGTGAGGCAGTAATTCGCCACCCACGGAAACAGTTTGTTCTTTAACCATTAGACGAAGGTGTGTGTAAGTGTAAAGAAAATAATTCACATAACAACATACTAGTATATTTAAGATACTTTTTTGTTACAAAATAAAGGAATAAAAATATTTTAAGGGGTTGGAGAAGCAAAATAAAACAAAAGAACATAATAGAAGACATTACCTTAAAATCGGGTAACTCTTTTTGGTTTGATCCAAAGGATTTTTTTGGAAGACTTATGCCCAATGTGAGGATTCTATGAGTAAGAGAGGGGAGTTGAGAGAGTATTTGGTAAGATTTTGGCCAAGCCAAATGGATTTGAAGGTGTTAATATGGTGGTAATGATGGGGGCCTTTTATAAGAGGAGAGGAGGGGCACTCTTGTAAATTAATGAAATGTTACATTATTATGAAGTGATTTTCGGATTTGAAAGGTCCCACAATGATATATTTCGATTATAAGGTGATAATTGTTTTAAATATAGTCATCGAATAGGATTTTTACAAGTTTAAGTCTTATATTTTACATTATCTTTTCATTTTATTTAAATCATTAATTGATGAGGTAATCGCTGCATCATAATGGTGTCATAAAAAATTTAAATTATTTAATGTCTAAAAATTATGAAAAAAAATTCATGATGTAGGAAATATATTTATCTTTCAAATGACTATATATAGTCTAATATATCATTTACACAGGAAAAACTAAAATTGTATTACTTGGGTGATACATACTTTGGTTATACATTCCCTTCAAAAAATTAATATAATAAAATTTCACTATCACCCAAAAGTGATTCCATGGGGTCCCAAAGTTTGGAACAAGGCATCCCATGGTTGGCCACGACACAACCAGTAGAATTAGGACACATTTTGGGGTCATTTTGTATTATTATGATATTATTTTATTACCCTTAACTACTCGATTACTAATTAATCACGATAATTAAAGATAATTACCGTCGTTACTATTCAAAATGTCAAAAAACCAAAGTGTCTTAATTACATAATTTGGACCTTCTGATTAAAAATATGGAATTTATTTTACCAAATTCTAAACACATAAATTGTAATAATTAATTTAAAAATTATTCCCACTGTCAAAACAAATAGCGTGTTTTTAAGAAAAAATATCTATCAAAAGGTTGACAATTGTTTATGTCCAATTTCAAAGTAAAATTTATTTTAATGACCACCATTGGATAAAGTGGTAAATTTATATTCTAATTATACATTAAAACCACTCGATATTATAATTTATCACTTCAAATTATTTATATTAAAAAAATTTGTTTTTAAGTATTTTTCACTATTCATCGAAAATTAGAAGTTCACAGAAAAATACCAAAAAATTCAACATAGGATAATTTCGATATTCCGAATCAAAAATGAAGTCCATTTTGAAATATAAAATTTATTAAATTTAAAAAAGTGCGTATTACTATTCATAACTGCTACTTTTATTGGTCGCGGTGTGTTAGAACTCGAGGTTGCGTTCAACACACGATGCTCTATTATTCAAAGAGAAGCGTACCAATGAAGCTTTGAGTGTTAAATTATCCCCTACTACAAGAAATTTCCTCCTCGCAATTTGAAATTGTTCTTCAAAAATAAAAGGTTGAAAATAGAAAATAATTTTGGGGAAAACCTACATCGAAAATAAGGCTAATAAAATTTAGCCTTAATAAGAGGGAAAGGGAAATGAAAAAGTCACCACCAAATTATGATCTCGATTAGAAGAACATTGGTATAAATTAGAAACATATAATTGGAGGAAAAACATAAATATTTGTAGGGAGTGATTGAGGTCATCAATCACAAACAATTGTAAAACTGAGGGCCTCAAAGCCTTCAATTTATGGTGATTTAAAATATCATCAGTTCAACAAAATATAAGGTATTAGGATAACACATTTTTTTTCATATCTCGTTCCTAAAGTTTAAGAATTAATTTATTCATAGAATAAGAGAGAGGTATATATATATATATATATATACTTGGCAAGTAGAGTTTCAACCTTCAACTAATTTCTACCACAAACTCATCGTTCCCTCAAAAATATAATAGAACTCAAAAATATTATATTTATACTAATCGTACAAGGTTCAAAATATTAACACATACCATTTAGATTAGGAAAAATATTTTCTAATAACCAGGGATTTCTTGAAGGCTAGTGGTAGGTAATAAAGGCCTGTTGCACTATGGTTGTGGGTTTGATTCCTGTAGCTTTTTCCAACGCGACGGGTTATCCCCAAACCTACAGGTTGTCATTTTCCTAAAAATATAGTATTATAATATTCCAAAAATAATCTTCATAAATGTTTTAACCTTAAACAATACTATCCAATGTTCAAAATAATCCATTCCAACCATTATAGTTATCCAAAATACATCTGTCTAGACTTTCTCTAAAAGGTCTCTAAATTCCAAAATCAATTGTAACATCAGATTCCCCAAACAAAGTAAATTTTGTCTTATTGTCACATACTAATAATATGATTACCTTCATCATATTAAAATGATAATGAGAAAAACATGTATTTCAGTACAATCCATATATGTATCACATTATTCTTATAACCAGAATATAATCCTTAAGTCCAAAAGCACCAATACATTAATTATTCCACTTCAACTGTAGTTACAGCATAAGATTGGCCTTGATCCCTGGGACTTTTCCAAGGTAAGTTTCCCTAGAGCTTAGGACATTCATTTTCATAATGCTCCATTTCCCTAAAATTGTAGCATTCAACATTGATAGCCTCTTTCTTTCACATGCATTCACGAGCCTGATGACCTTTTTCTCCACATTTATAACAAACTCCTATTCCTTTTAGGCAAGTACGGAGGTGATTATTCCCACAATTATCGCATATTGTAAAATCCTTCTTTCCCCTTTTCTCTTTATCTATCTCTTGTTCCACCGTTATCTTCTTCTCTTGCTTTACTTTATTGTCATAAGATTTAGAGAATTCCATTTCTATCTTGATAGCACATGAGACAATATCTTCGTACGATGAGAAAGGTACTGAGTCTAAGGCTCGATAGAGAAACAATTTTAACCCATCAAAGAAATGATCAATATTACTTCTTGGGTTACGTATATAATCTGTAGCATACCTTGCTAACCTTGTAAAGTTAGCATCATACTTTGCGACCTTCTCATCCTCCTTTTGTCTCAGACTCAAAAGTTGTCTTTCCATATCTGCTTGATGGTCACAAGGAAATTATTTTTCTAAAAACACTATTTGAACTCTCTCCATTCCATATTTGATACTTTATCCTCTTCTTTCGTGTTTTGTATCAATGACCACCATTGATCAGCATCTCCAATGAGGCGATAAACTTCCATGACAACTTTTTCCCTTTCACTAGTCCCCAAAGCCTAAAATATTTTATCTAGGGAACTTATCCATTCCTCAGCTACTAATTGATTTGTACTCCCTTGTAATGTTGGTGGTTATGTCCTCATGATGCGATCTAACACTAATCCTCCACTTTGCAGATCAGGGTGCTCCATACGAGTAAGGTTATTATTCAAAACCTGAGTGATTTTTCCCAGTATGGTGATAAGCTGATCAGCACCAGTTGTATCACCAGCTCCACTTTAATGATCTTGAGAAGGAGAGAAATCCCTACATGGAGTGCGTACATTGATACAGTTTCCATTCCTTTCACTTGGAGCCATTTCTAAACAATGGCATAAACTAGATCAGTTTGTGAATCAAAATACATAATTCCATATTTGTAAAACACTTAACATAAATCGAACATTTTATGGATATAATCCATAATCATAAAAAAAATTCTTTGAGAACGTATATACTCATAAACACTTCATAATGGTTTTTAAAGAAAATGAGAATTATCCCAAGAATATCCCCCGGGAGTGTCATAACCAAGAGTGCAACAAGGCCCGTTGTCATGCTCCAGTTCCCGTTCGAGTCTAGCTCAAAGCGGTGTTTTCGGGTTTTACCCCTAGGTATATATGTGCCAGATCCACCTCTACCTGATCGTATCCAGACAAGATGTATTGCTCAGAAAACTCAAAAAATATTTATAATACAAAAATTCTAGGATGTTCTTCTATACTAATCCTCAAACTCTATCTTTGGGCTATGTGCTCTAATCAGAGTTTATCTAAATCTAGCTTCCAGGGTTAGTACTAAACTGCCTCTGATACCAAGTGTAACTCCCTGACCCCAATTACCTAGAGTCAGTGCATTATTACAGAACATTGGAATGATCACAAAATATCAAGTCTCGAAAGGCCGATTAGTTTAGTAGCCTTGGATACACTAGATACATTCGTAAACGTTACATTACATCATAAAGAAAAACAAAACTACAAAAACATCTTGTCTTCATATCCCCTCATTCTATCCCTGCAGGTCATTCATAAAATACTTCTTCACATCCTAGAAAAATTAAGACATTGAAAGGGGTGAGCTCAGATGCTCAGAAAGGATATCAATATAGAGGAAACTTTTATTAATAAACATAAACATTTAAGGCAATGTATAACTGAAAAAAATCCTTTTAAACTTGAACTTCAGCATAATATAGAAAAATAAAATTAAATAAATCCATTTACTTATTCACATGGATATTCTACTAGTCAAATAATCACATGCAATATCAATACCCACTTTCATAATGTTGGAATGCATAATGTTAGACTATCATAACCACATAGTCAAGGATTTGTGCCAAGACTACAAATAATATTTTGTCAAGGCCTTGTGCCAAGAAACTAGCTTGCCTCATGATACCTACCGATGCATCGAGGAGCTATAGCGGGCTCCACCCATCACTTACTATGTCAAATTCATTCTTTATATGAAAAGGTTTAAACATATCATAAACCATAACATAATCGTATCACATAAAACATGCATAAATGAAACATAACATTTCCACATTTCCATCAAAATATATCAATACAACACATTGATATAATAAAACCATTTTAAATACCAAAATAATATAAAAGTAAAACTTTGTATTTATTTTTCATTTAAAAAAAATTATGGCTTGTAAAGGAAGTCGAAACTCAAATAATGGTCACGGCGGCGAAGATGTCTTTGTCGCTGCATACGTAGGACAAAATTAACATTCCCTATTGTCATTTAGTAAAAAAAATAGTATAAAGAGATTCATTTTGAATAAATGTAAAATCCAAAAGAGTTTATATACCGTATAAAATAATGTTGTGTATAAAACAAAATATGCCTCAATGAATGGAGATTGAGACGAAGTCCCTTACCTCGTGTCCGACATGACTTGATCGTTCTTTAACCTCCTAAATAATAACCGAGAGTTAATTTATACTTTCTTAAGAACCTTTTTCAAGTTCATTATTCTTTATGTATCAATTATTACCATGTTATAAACACTATGTAATTATTTAAGTTAATAACGGTCATTTTGTCCATCTTTGGTAATTGAGTCAAAAATAAAATTCTTATAATTACAAGTTGTCCATGTGGTAAAATATCCATTATATACAAAATTATATTAATGATGTAGATATCATATATATTATATATATCCAGTATATATATGCATTTATAATATTACATAACATTTAGAGGTAAGAAATTAAATGCATCGTTCATTGAGACGGTAATCTGTACGTACGCATGAACGCTACTTTCACTTCTATTTAATATTTAATGGAATGAAATAATAATGATATGAAGGTATATTATAATTCCAGTATAATATCATATATAATTTCATTTACTCCATCCTTTATACGTCCCACATATGGCATTAACGATTGGAATCACTTTGAGGGGGCGGTAGTCCGCACTTCCTAAAATGAAATTATCTCGTTTACCCATAATGGAAATCATAAAGGTATGCCATAAATGAAAATTACATAAGCATAAGGAAAACATAAACATAATATATATAATATATAAATATAGTAACATCTTAATGGCCATCATGAGATGTGTTAAAAGAAGATTGAACAATCATCGTTTCATGATGTGGTAATTCACCACCCACAGAAACAGTTTGTTCTTTAACCATTAGACGAAGGTGTGTGTAAGTGTAAATAAAATCCTTCCCATAAAAAATCATAGTATATTTAAGATACTATTTTTTTTACAAAGTAATGGAATAAAAATAGTTTAAGGGGTTGGATAAGAAAAATAAAACAAAAGAACATAAGAGAAGACATTACCTTAAAGTCGGGTAACTCTTTTTGATTTGAGCCAAAGGATTCCTTGGGAAAACTTATGCCCAAAGTTAGGCTTCTAGGAGGAATATAGGGAATTTGAGAGAGTATTCGGACAGATTTTGGCCGAGAAAAATGGCATTGAATGTGTGAATAAGGTGGTAAACATGGGAGCCATTTATAAGAGGACAGAAGGGTCCCTCTTGGAAAGTCATGAAAGATTACATTATTATGAAGTGATTTTCGGATTTGAACGGCCCCACAATGATATATTTCGAGAATAAGGTGATAAGGGTTCGAAATATACTCATCCAATAGGTTTTTGACAAGTGTAAGTCTTATATTTTACATTATCTTCTCATTTTATTTAAATCGATAATTAATGAGGTAATCGATGCATCATCATGGTGTCATAAAAAATTTAAATAATTTAATTTCTAAAAATTATAAAAAAATATATCATGATGTATGAAATAATTTTATATTTTCAATGACTATTTATAGTCTAAGATATCATTTACACAGACAAAACTAAAATTGTTTTACTTGGGTTATACATACTTTGGTCATACTTTCCCTTTAAAAGATAATATAATAAAATGTCACCATCACCCAAAAGTGATTCCATATGGTCCCAAAGATTGGTACAAGGCATACCATGGTCGGACATGAAACAACCATTAGAATTATGACACATGTTGGAGTCATTTGTTATTATTATGATATTATTTTATTACCCTTAACTAGCCGATTACTAATTAATCACGATAATTAAAGATAATTGACGTCGTTACTATTGATAATGTCAAAAAAAGTTTCTTATTTACATAATTTGGACCATATGATTCAAAATATGGAATCTATTTAACCAATTTCCAAACACAGAAATTGTAGTAATTAATTTAAAAATTATTCCCGCTGCCAAAACAAATAGCGTGTTTTTAAGAAACAATATCTATCAAAAGGTTGACAATTGATTATGTCCAATTTCAAAGTGAAATTAATTCTAATGACCAAAATTCGATAAAATGGTAAAAGTATATTCTAATTATACTTTAAAACCACTAAATAGTTTAATTTATCACTCTAAATTATTTATATTAAAAAGTTGTTTTTAAGTATTTTTCACTATTCATCGAAAATTGGAAGTTCTCAGATAAATACCAAAAATTATACATAGGAAAATTTTGATATTCTGAATCCAAAAATGAAGTCCATTTTGAAATAAAAAATTTACATAATTTCAAAACGTGGGTATTACTATTCATAACGGCTACTTTTATTGGTCACAGTGTGTTAGAACTCGAGGTTGCGTACAACAAACGCTGTTCAATTATTCAAAGAGAAGCGTACCATGGAAGCTTGGGGTGTTACATTCTCTCCTCCTTAAATAAATTGCATACTGAAAATTTGAAATTGTTCTTCAAAAATAAAAGGTTGAAAATAGAAAATACCTTTGTGGAAACCCCACATCGGAAATAAGGTTAATAAAATTTAACCTTAATAAGATGGAAAGTAAAGTAAAAAAGTCACCACCAAATTATGATATCGATTAGAAGAACATTGGTGGAAATTAGAGAAATATAATTGGTGAAAAAACGTAAATATTTTTAGGAAGTGATTGAGGTAATCAATCACAAACAAGTTTAAAATTGAGGGCCTCGAAGCCTTCAATTTATGATGATTTAAAATATCATCAGTTCAATAAAACATAAGGTATTAGGATAACACATTTTTTTATTATCCCTTTCCTAATGTTTAAAAATTATTTTATTCATAGAGTAAGATATAGGTTTATATATATACATATACTTCACAAGTAGAGTTTCAACCTTCAACTAATTTCTACCACAAACTCATCTTTCCCTAAAAAGATAATAGAACTCAAAAATATTATATTTATACTAATCGTACAAGGTTCCGAATATTAACACATAAAATTTAGATTAGGAAAACTATTTTGTAATAACCAGGGACTTCTTGAAGGCTAGTTGTAGGTAATAAAGGCATGTCACACTATGGTTGTGGGTTCGATTCCTGCAGCTTTGTCTGACGCGACGGGTTGTCCCCCAGCCTGCAGGTTGTCCTTTTCCTAAAACTAGAGTATTATAATATTCCAAATATAATCTTCAGAAATTTTTTAAACTTAAACAAAACTATCCAAAGTTAAACATATTCCATTCCAACCTTTATAGTTATCCAAAATACCTTTGTCCAGAAATTCTCTAAAAGGTCTCTAAATTCCAAAATCAATTGTAACATCAGATTCCCCAAACAATGTAAATTTTCTCTGATTGACACATACTAACAATATGATTACATTCATCATATTAAATCCTTAATGAGAACAACAAGTACTACAGTATGATCCTTATATATATCACATTATTCGTATAACCAGAATATATTCCTTGAGTCCAAAAGAACCAATAAATTAATTATTCCACTTCAACTGTATTAACAGCATAAGATTGGCCTTGATCCATTGGCCTTTTCTAAGGTAAGTTTCTCTGACGCTTAGGAAATTCATTGTCATAATTCCCCATTTCCCTACAATTGTAGCATTAAACATTTATAGCCTCTTTCTTTCCCTTGCAATCACGAGCCTGATTACCTTTTTCCCCACATTTATAACAAACTCCCATTCATTTTAGGCAAGTACCGAGGTATTTCTTCCCACAAATATCGCATATTAGAAAATCCTTCATTCCCTTTTTCCCTTTATCTATCTCTTGCTCCACCGTTCTCTTCGTCTCTTTCTTTACTTTGTTGCCATAAGATTTAGAGAATTCCTTTTCTTTCTTGATAGCACATGAGACAATATATTCCTACGATGAGAAAGATTGTGAGACTAATGCTCGATAGAGAAACTGTTTTAACCCATCAAAGAAATTATCAATATTACTTCTTGGGTTGCGTATATAATATGTATCATACCTTGATAACCTTGTAAAGTTAGCCTCATACTTTGTGACATTCTCATCCTCCTTTTGTCTCAAACTCGGAAATTTTCTTTCCATATCTGCTCGATGGTCACAAAGAAAGCATTTTTCTAAAAAAAACTCTTTGAACTCCCTCCATTCATATTTGATACTTCATCATCTTCCTTCCTATTTAGTATCAATGACCATCATTGATCAGCATCTCCAGTGAGGCGATAAACTTCCATGTCAAATTTTTCTCTTTCACTACTCCCCAAAGCCTGAAATATTTTCTCTAGGGAACTTATCCATTGCTTAGCTACAAATAGATTTGTACTCCCATTGAATGTTGGTGGTTGTTGCCTCATGAAGCGATCTAACATTGATCCTCCACATTGAGGATCAGGGTGATCTATACGAGTAAGGTTATTATTCATAACCTGAGTGAGTTGTCCCAGTATGGCGATAAGTTGATTAGCACCAGTTGTATCACCAGCTCCACTATAATTATCTTGAGCAAGAGAGAAATCCATACATGGAGTGTGTGCATTGATATGGTTTCCATTCCTTCCACTAGGCACCATTTCTAAACAATGTCATAAACTAGATCAGTTTATGAATCAAAATACATAATTCCATATTTGTAAAACACTTAACATAAATTGAACAGTTTATGGATATAATCTACAATCATAAAAATGTGTTCTTTGAGGAAGTATATCCTCCTGAAACCTTCATAATGGTTTGTAATGAAAATTATAATTATCCTAAGCATATCCATTAGGAGTGTCGTAACCAAGAGTGCAGCAAGGCCCATTGTCGTGCACTAGTTCTCATTCAAGTCTAGCTCAAAGCAGTGTTTTTTGGTTTTACCCTAGGTACATCGGTGCCAGATCCACCTCTACCTGTTCGTATCCAGACAGGGATGTATTTCTTGGAAAACTCACAAAATCTCTATAATAACAAAATTCTAGAAATTTTTTTATACTAATCTTCAAAGTCTATCTTAGTGTTATGTTCTCTAATCAGAGTTTATCTAAATCTTGCTTCTAGGGTTAGTATTAAACTGCCTCTGATGCCAACTATAATGCCCCGACCCTAGTTACCCAGATTCGGTGCATTATTACGTAACATTGTCATGATCACAAAAGATCAAGTCTCGAAAGACCGATTAGTTTAGTATCCTTGGAAACACTAGATACCTTGATAAATGTTACATTACATCATAATGTAAAACAAAACTACAACAACATCTTGTCTTCATATCCCCTCATACTATCCCTCCAGGTCATTCATAAAATACTTCTTCACTTCCTGGAAAATTTAATACATTGAAAGGGGTGATCATAGTTGCTCAGTAAGGATAACAATATAGAGAAAACATTCATAAATAAACAAAAACATTTAAGGCAATGTATAACTGAAACAAAAGCCTTTTAACCATGAACTTCAGCATAATATGGCAAAATAAAATGAAATAAAGTCATTTACTTATTCAAATGGGTATTCTACTAGTATAATAATCACATGAAATATCAATAACGACTTTCATAATGTTGGAATTCATAATGCCAGACTATTATAACCACATAGTCAAGGCCTTATGCCAATACTAAAAATAAGATTTTGTCAAGGCCTTGTGCCAAGACACTAGTTTGTCTCATGAGACCTACCGATGCATCGAGGAGCTATAGCAGGCTCCACCCGTCACTTACTACGTCCAATGCATTCCTTATATGAAAACGATTAAAAATATCATAAACCATAACATAATCATATCACATAAAACATGCATAAAGGAAACATAAATTTTCCACATTTCAATCAGAAGATATCAATACAACACATTGATATAATAAAACCATTTTCAATATCAAAATAAATGAAAAGTAAAAATTGGTATTTATTTTTCATTTAAAAAAAATTATTGCTTGTAGAGGAAGCCGAAACTCAAATAATGGTCATGGTGGCGGTGATGTCATTGTCGCCGCATACGTACGACAAAAAAACATTCCCTTTTGTCATTTAGTAAAACGATTCGTATAAAAATATTCCTTTTGAATAAATGTAAAAGTCAAAGGGGTTTATACACTATATAAAATAAATTTGTGTATACAACTAAATATGCCTCAATGAAAGGAGATTGAGACGAAGTCCATTACCTCGTGTCCGACTTGACTCGGTCGTTCATTAACCTCTTGAATAATAAACTAGAGTTAATTTCTACTTTCTTAAGAACCTTTTTCAAGTTCATTATTCCTTTTATATCACTTATTACCATGTTATGAACATTATGTAATTATTTTTGTTAATAATGGTCTTTTGGTCGATCTTTAGTACTTGAGTCAAAAATAAACTTCTTATAATTACTAGTTGTTTATATGGTAAAATATCCATTATATCCAGAATTATATTCATGATTTAGATACAATATATATCATATATATCCAGTTTATATATGCATTTATAATATTACATAACATTTAAAGGTATGAAATGAAAGGCATCATTCATGGAGACAGTAAGCCGTACGTACGCATGAGCGCTACTTTCACTTCTATTTCATATTTAATGGAATGAAATCATAATTATATAAAGTTATAAAATAATTTTAGTATAACAAAATATATAATATCATTTACTCCATCCTTCATACATCCCACATATGGCATTAACGATTCAAATCACTTTGAGGGGGTGGTGATCCGCACTTCCTAAAATGAAATTATCGCGTTTACCCATAATGGAAATCATAAAGGTATGACATAAATGAAAAATATAGAAGCATAAGGAAAACATAAAAATAATATATATATATATATATATATATAATATATATATATATAGTTACATCTTTATGGCCACCATGAGAGGTGTTAAAAAAAGATTGAACAATCATCGTTTCATGAGGCAGTAATTCGCTACCCAAAAAAACAGTATGTTCTTTAACCGTTGGACGAAGGTGTGTGTAAGTGTAAATCAAATCCTTCTCATAAAAACAGCATAGTATATTGAAGATAATTGTGTTTTTACAAAATAATGTAATAAAAAGAGTTTATGGGGTTGTAGAAGCAAAATAAAACAAAAGAACATAAGAGAAGACTTTTCCTTAAACTTGGGTAACTATTTTTCATTTAAGCCAAAGGCTTCATTGGGAAGACTTCTCCCCAAAGTGAGGTTTCTAGGAGTAATAGTGGGAAGTTTAGATAGTATTTGGTAAGAGTTTGGCCAAGAAAAATGTCTTTGATGGTGTTAATAAAGTGGTAGAGGTGGGGGCCTTTTATAAGAGGAGAGGAGAGGCACTCTTGGTAAGTCATGAAATGATACATTATTATGAAATGATTTTCTGATTCTGAAGGTCCCAAAATGATATATTTCTAGGATAAGGTGATAAGGGTTCTAAATCTACTCATCCAATAGGTTTTTGACAAGTTTATGTCTTATATTTTACATTATCTTTTCATTTTATTTAAATCGTTAATTAATGAGGTAACTGCTGCATCATCATGGTGTTATGAAAAATTTAAATTATTTAATGTCTAAAAATTATAAAAAAAATATCATGATGTAGGAAATAATTTTAGATTTCCAATGACTATTTATAGTCTAAGATATCATATAAACATACAAAACTAAATTTTTTTTACTTGGGTGATACATACATTGGTTATAATTTCCCTTTAAAAAATAACATAATAAAATGTTACCATCACCCAAAAGTGATTCCATGGGGTCCCAAAGTTTGGCACAAGGAATCCCATTGTAGTAAATAACACAACCGGTACCATTAGGACACATTTTTTGGTCATTTTTTATTATTATGATATTATTTTATTACCCTAAACTACCTGATTACTAATTAATCACGATAATTAAAGATAATTACCGTTGTTACTATTCATAATGTCAGAAAACAAAAGTGCCTTAATTACATAATTTGGAACTTCTAACTCCAAATATGGAATCCATTTCACTTAATTCTAAACACAAAAATTTTAGTAATTAATTTAAAAATTATTCCCACTGTCAAAACAAATAGCGTGTTTTTAAGAAACAATATCTATCAAAAGGTTGACAATTGTTTATGTCCAATTTCAAAGTGAAATTAATTCTAATGACCGCCATTGGATAAAATGGTAAAATTATATTATAATTATACTTTAAAACCACTCAATATTATAATTTATCACTATAAATTGTTTATATTAAAAAAATTGTTTTTATGTATTTTTCACTGTTCACTGAAAATTGGAAGTTCTCAGAAAAATAACAAAAATTCAACATTTGCTAATTTCAAAATTCGGAATCCAAAAATGAAGTGCATTTTGAGATATAAAATTTATATAATTTCAAAAGGTGGGTATTACTATTCATAACGGCTACTTTGATTGGTCGCTATGTGTTAGAACTCGAGGTTGCGTACAACACACGCTGCTCTATTATTCAAAGAGAAGCGTGCCATGGAAGCTTGGGATGATACAAAATAAAGGATTATTCTTTCACTATTCATGACGACCCATTATAGGAAATTATAGTAGACGTTGTTTTGACTCATAATGATAATTATAAATTAAAAATGTTACATTTTAAGAATTACAAATTACTTAATTATTTGGTGAATTTTATCTTAGAAACTTGGTATGCATGAACTCCACATAACTTTTCCAAATGTCAGTACAATCATCATGGTCAAAATTGATTGACCGTTATCATAAAGAAGTCCACAAGTTACATAAATTTGTTGAATTGTTATAAAAGTTAAAATGTAATTAATTTTATAATTATAAAGGAGGTGTATTGATATTATTACAAATTTTATGTGTTTCTTGTGTTCCCTAAATAAAGAAACAATTTTTGAGAAATTTTCAGTGAACTCTAATTTTTAATCAACTTAGAAGAATAGTAATTTAAATATACCCACTATAACAATTATAGTGAGACATAATAAAGAAATATATTTCTAATTTTATAATAAGAAGTTTGAGTTTTCCATAGATTATCATAAAACCATGAGATTTTAATAGAACTGTATTTTTTATAGTGTATAAAGCACTAACCACTAATCCTAAAAAACATAACATAATTTATATAATAAAATTATAATATATATTTTAAATTAGTGTTTATTCCTATGATTGACCACATTATATAATACATATTTACTTCATACTCAAAAAAATGTTTTCATTAAATACTGATTTGAGAAAAAATATATTTTTTATTATAAATTAAAATTCTAATTTTAATTTGATCTTAAAATAGGATAAATACGATTATGTTCTTAATAATATAAATTATTTAATATAAATGAGTTTTATACATGATTTTAGAATGAGATCATCTTTTGGTTAAACCCACATTTTTTTTAAAAAGATTTCACAATTTATTATAAATTTATATGAGAATTAATTTTAGTAAATTATATGAATTCAATTTCATGAAATCAAAATAATTTTATGATTTATAAATCCAAATTTATCATATGATTAATCATTGATTTTTTTTATTATTTATTTAATCTTTTATGGTATCAATTACTATTTTTAATGAAATATGACATCGTGTATGATATCTCTATTAAACAACGATGTGAAAAAAATATAATTCACCTTATGGAATAAATATTAATTTTATAATGATAAAAATATCATAAAAACATAATACAATATATATAAATTATAATTTTATTCATGATAAATATAAAATACATTTCCAGTGTCGAATTTATGCCTAGATAACATAAGAAATGCAATATTCTCTGACTAGAAGTTAATATTTGAAGATTAAAAAGACATTGATAGTTTTTAATAAATTTCTAGTTTTATGGATTATTGATCCTAATAGATTTATATTTTAAAGTTAAATATCAAGTGACTTATCCAAAATCATGTGTAGTGCTTCTTAATTTATAAAAATATTAACAAAAGATATTAAATAAGTGGTCAAGCTATTGTGGAGTAAATAAACATTATAAATGAAAATAAATAATTATTTGAGAGATAATTTATGTATTTTAATGATTTTAATTATTGAAAACAAATTACTTGTTATATAATTACCTTTAATTTTTATCTTACCGTGACTCACTTGTTAAACAGTTAGTAGAAGGACCATGTAAATGATTATAAAAACATTAACAGTATTTTTTGGGTGTCTTGTAGAAGACCATCATGTTTACTATAATAAAATAAAATTTTAGGGTTATGTTAAAAGATTATATTTAAAATCCATTTTATCCTTTTCTTTTTCAAGTAAATCAAAATTAATAGTGCCAATAATTATATGCTTGTTATTTATGTTAAATTTTTTTATTAAATTAATTAACAATGATAAAAATTTTAAATAAAATAATTCTGATATTAAATGGTTGTAAATTTTATTCCAAGGCCATTTATGATCCATTTTTTACGTGATAAATAAATTTCTAACCCTTTAATTTTGAAAATTTCATTTTTCATGATTAGGGATAAAATTGGTTAACCAAGGGTTTAAACCAATATATTATCTTAAAAATGATATATGAACTAGTAAAACATAATTTAATTATTATATTAAGGACATTAACTCCGTATTTTTAAATTTGATTAATTTTGGAACCATTTTACATGGGTAAAATTCATTTTATATTATAATATTTATTTTATTTCAAAAAATGATTTAGCAATATTTTATAATGAAAAATATTTTATTAACGGACAAAAAATTCATAAAAACATATTTTTGAAAATGTGAATGAGATATGGGTTGAAATATCATCCATTTTCCATTTATTGGTATCATATCCAATAAAATTATCTTTTATGGCCACCAAAGTGTGAAAAACGTTGACATCATATTAATTATAAAAAGGGTTAATTGGGGATCAAATCATATAGAAATGTGTATAAAAATTAGAAAATATTTCCTTAATTCTTTATACAATTGTATTAAAAAAATCCTAATCCGATATGGATAATAACATAGGTTTTGGTCCATTTTCTATGAGTATTAATTTATAGTTAATTAAAACAGAATGAAATCCCATTAATTCCACTCCCCTCTATTATAAAATGTCACATCATCTCATGTATTCCCCAAACCATTTTATTACTCTCTCTTTTACAAACCCAAATAAAATAATTTCTTAAAATCTAAACCCATACACTAGTGGTCTTATTTTTTAGATAATGATAAAAATAGAGTGAATATGGTTTAAATAAAATAATGATGTCTATTGAAGATATATAGATATAAATATAATTTCACAGTTGAATTTCTCATTATACCTCATTGAAATCATATTCAAGAATGATTATGTAACAATATAAGTATCCTAAATATAATAATATTTTTTAATGCTAATTAAATATTCTATATCCATATCCACTTTAATAAAATTAGAAATGAAACCATCATTTTTTGTATGGTGAACAACCACATCATTAAATGATGCAAGTAATTTTCCATAACTCATTCTAAAGGATGGTTATAAAATTGGATTACCAGCACATATACTCCTTGTATCTAAATTAAAGATATATAAAGGTAAAATATAATTTATTTTCATACATTTCCTTCTATTGAAAAATTGTAATGCCATTTCTGTATACATGTATATTAGCATCTCTATAAAGTACTAAGATACGTTTTTGATGACCACATAACACAAATTCTATATATAAATGTATTTAAATAATTAATATGATATTTAAACAAGAGTAATTATTTTCAACAAATAATAGTAGTTATATTCTTCCATCATTACCATTGAAAAATAGAAATGTTACCCATGAGTATGTACATCCCATCATATCAATGATTGTAATGTAATTCATTTTTTAGAATGATATTTCAATGATGGTTCAAAATATATTATTAATTTAAATAATTTAAAATAATATCATTATTTTTACTCTAGGGATGTTATTGTGGTTACCTCATTGACTATATTTAACCTAAAATATTTATTTTTGTCATAGTATTTGAATATCATCAACACATCCAACATGAACATACTTGATTATGTAATTAACTATATCATGGGAAAAAATAAAATAACTTCAATATTAAAACTGAAGAAGTTTAATAATAACATATTTAATGAAGATAATTCTTTTACCCAAGATGATAAAAAATGTGTGTGATGAGTCAGACTCAATGTAATGTACACTTATTTATAAAAACTTTTTTACATGTATTAAATATTTATTTTCTAAATATATTTCATACACATTAATACTCCTAATAATAATTTATATATGTATTTATATAAACATAAATGAATTTCATATGATAAATTTTCCCCTATGACTTACATTAAATATTTTTAAAAATGGGTCTTTTTTACTTATTTTATATGGAATGATTTGACTTTATATAGAAATGGAAAATATAATGTTCAATTTTATTTTATGTGACATCAATGGAATTTTCCTCCAAAAATCAATTATTAAATATTTTTCATAATTTTAAATTAATCTATATTTCATTAAATAATAACTATCATTCCTCTATTTTGTTTATTTTAATTTTGAAAATTGATTTTAAAGGAAATTGATATATCTATATTTGAAAATGTTTTATTTATAGTTTGAAAAAGTTGTTTTTTGGTCATTTGATGATAGAGATGAAATATTCTAAGTGTGTTACACAAGTTTCGGTCTGTGGAAATTATTTATACTTAAGTGGGAATGGTATATATCTCAAATTTTTTTGGGTAATGATTTTGTTTTCAATGTAATTATATTTTATGTTCAACATAATGGTTTTCCAATTTTCACGTTTCATGTAAGGGTTCGTGTAAATCTTCCATAAATATAATTTCCAAAGAAAAATTTTCAAATTTATATACATTTTAATTAGTTTTATTTATATCAGTAAATTTAAAAAGTATTTCAAATGTTATTTTTAAAAATGTATGGTAATTCCATTTTCAGGTAAAAACAAAACTTTAGTAGAATGTTTTTTCAATTTGTTATCATATTTTCTATGAAACTGTCATGCTTAAGAAAATTTCTATATGTTTTCTTAAAATTGGGTATATAAGTGTTTGGGTTGGAAAATTTTATTTCATTTTAATGTAAATGGATACTAGGGATAAATTTTTATAATGTTCATGGATAACTCTTTATTTATGATCTCATGGTTTTAATGTGGGATAACATATTATTTTTATTTTTTAACATTCCTTACCATTGTTTCATTTTTCATCTCACATTTTAGAATGTGTTTGATAGGTTTTGAGAATGAGTATGGTAAATGAAGTAATCATTTGGAAAATTTTAATGATTTCCCATTAATATAAAAATGATTTTTGAAATTTTTTTATTTTTTTGGAAAATTGGATACTAAGAGGATGCGTCCATCATATAATATGTTAGATTTATTTTTCATATATATAACCTAAATATCTAAATCTATGAACATAAAATGATCAATATTAATTTATGAAAAATAATTCCTATATCTGGATTCAATTTACCATTTTTAAGGGAATTTCCTTATATTTGATACTGGATTAGGGTTGAGAAGGAATGGGGGATTATGATGATTTCCTATTAGGTTTCTATAATATTTATGGTTACTGTAATTGGGTTTTATATTTAATGTTTATCACAAGTTTAAAGTTCGAAACACCCTCTTTTATGTTTATATTGATATGAAATTAAAGATATAAATGACATTTTGGGATACATTTATGGTTATATATCAATTGGTATTAGTATAGTTTTTGTTATAAATGTTAATGAGGATAATAATACCATTATATTTTGTGGGAATACGATTATAGGTATTAATAACATTTATAGTTCATGTATAAATTTATGTTGAGGTAGTTATAAATTATTTAAATATTGGAACATAAGTTCTATTGAATAAATGACCATGAGATAGAAAAATGATAAGATTTTTATGTGATATAAGTTATTTAAAATGATAAAAACTCTAATTTTTTAGACTTTTATTTTATTAATATAGTGGTATTATTAGTAGATAATATGTTATTTTAATAAGGGACTAAATATTGAATTACCCACTAGAATAATATTTTATTAAAATATGGTAATATGTTGATTTTTGTTCTTTCATGGTAATGATTAGCATATTTTAGAGATTGTGTGATTGTGGGATATAAATTTCGTTGGTATACGACATTTTGAGAAACTACAGTTTTTTATAGGTACATATTTAATAAATATTGGATGAATATGTGATAAAGTGCCTTTTAGTTATTTCCATTGAACATATTTTATATTTGAATATTTATTTAAGGAAAAATTAATTTTTATATTTGGGTGTCATTCTTGAGGTTGTTTAGATTAATATACAATTTCATAATTATGAAAAATATGTTATCTTTTAAAAACCATTTTTTTTGTTAATGTCTTTGTATATGAGGAATAATTTTTTCCCCTTAGAAGATTATGTGATCCATTAAATGTTCCTTTAATTCTATTTATTTAAGAATAAATCATCCTTAATACTCTGCATTTGTAGTAGAAGATGAGATTTTGTTAGAAATAGATTAGTGGATGAAAATATTCCAATAAATTACATATAATTATTAATTACATTATTTTAAATGATGAATGAAGTGATAAAATATAATAAAAGGATCTTGAAATAAAAATAATATCATATTACCTACAACTATTAGGAATAGCTTATCTTATTCAACCTCATTTATTTATTGTTATTTTTCATTAAAATGATCATGAACATTCACATTTTCAGGATTAATGTTCTCAGTCACCCTTCATCATTATTTGGTTTTGTTTTCCCCTCCTTGTTCATTTTATAAAATTCCACTAATATTATCCGACTTATAAACCTATTAATTTTTCATTGAATATAATCATTGTACTTTTGTTTCCCTATTTTCCAAATATTTATTTTCTAACCCTTATAATGATTATGGGTTTTAAAAAGAAATTTTAAAATTCCAAACCCTTATTTACGAATATAAATTTCAAATTGAGTGGATTAAATTTATTAATTTGGCTTAATATAAAACTCAATCATTTTAATATTGTAATATGCTCGATGGAGTATATAATACATGGTGTAGAACCTAAATGAACTATGATATAATATTATTTAAAAGATACCATTTTATCATATACATTGAATTGAAGGTTATGAAAATTATTAACCAGACTAATATATATATATATATATATATTTAATGGTCCTTATCAATAAAAATGTGCTGATTAATTATTAAGTTGTATGAAATCAATTTTTAGTAGAATCATTTCAATACATTAAAGATAAGTCTTTTTAGAAATGATTTTCATAATATTTTTGGGTGAATGTTTTATTTATTTTTATATAAAAATTTTAAATTTAATTTGATAAAAGTAAAATAATTTTGAAAACAATAATATAAATATTATCCTAGGTTGAAAATGATTTATTTTTATGAAAAGATAGAATTTTCAGTTAATAGTGGCGAAACTATTTTTTTACAATCATTTAATTTTTTTTAAATCAACTTTATGTTGTGAATTTTTATAAATTATGATAATAATCATTAATAAATAAATAATAATATTAAATAGAGTTAAAGAATATTTATACCTTATTTTGGAATAGGCTACTTTTAGGGCACAAAAACCCATTTCTCTAAAAGAACAATTTTTTCAATTATTTTTAGGAATTAATTATAAATTATATTTATGAATAATATATATTTTAATTTCAATAAATTGAAATAATTTTTGTATTGTTATTTTAAACTTATCATGTGATGAGATTTTTATTTTATTCTTGATGAAGTTGATTTTTTATTAATAGTCTAAAATACATTATTTTTGAAATATACTATCATTTATTATATATCTGAGTAATAAATATGGTATAAATTATATTAAAACAAATATTATGAATTATTGATGATAATAAAATAAAAAATCATTTAAAATAATGTTAAAAATATAAATTAGAATTTATTTCATCATGAATATAAAATTCATTTTTACTTTCAATGTTCCACAACATATGAAAAGTAAAACATGACGTGTAAAAGATATTATTGGATCAATAAGAAGTATCTTCATTATATGGTTAATAAATAAGAATTTTGATTCATTATTTTTAAATAAACATATAATTTTAATATATTTATAAAAATATCCTTATGAAATTTCTTATGAAATTCTTACCATAGGCTACAAAATTAAAAATAACAAATTCATTATATTTTTTGTCAAAGATTTTATAAAATATAAACATTTAAATAATATATAAATTTATCTTGAACTTAATTTATTTATTTTCATGATTTCATGTTTGTAAATTATTAGAGATGATATATTTCCCTTAAATTATTACTCAACATTGACTCACATATTTTTCATGTTGAGGAAAAAAGATAATCAATTTTAAAAGATAATTTGTAATTTTGTTTGGTGATTTATTATTTCTCAACAATTTTTGGATTACTATAATTTTTAGTATACTATTAAAGATTATTTTCCTTATATAATAGTATATTAATCACATTAATTTAAATCTAAAATAATTGTGTCAAAAATGATCTTAATGATAATTTATGACGAGTAATATCTTATTAAATTATTCCAAAATCATAAAAAATTCGAAATAAGAAATTTAAAATGAGGTATGGTTATATATATATATATCCATTTATACATTTATCTTCCAATCAACTACTTATATGAAAACTTCATTCCCCAAAATATGGAGAATATCATTACAGCTGCTAAGGATAAAATTGGTAAACCAAGGGATTAATCAAAATGAATTGCATAAAAATGATTTCTAGACTGTGTAAAATTTGATTGAATGGTTATATTAGTATAATATAATCCACATATTTATGTATATTACATTTTTTATCAATTTTTAATGAGTTATAGACATATTATAAAATAAAATTTCATGTACATCCATAAATAGCATTAAAAATATTTTTTAATAAACAACAATTTATTAAAAGATTGAAAATTCATAAATATAATATAATCAGTCACATGAGTTATATATAGTTTAAAATATATACCATTCCATATTTATTGGTAATTTTTTCATTTATTGTAAATATCATGATGACCAATGTGTGAAAAACAATAATATCTGGTAATTGACTAAAGTGTGAGGAAGTGGTTAAAAAGAGATACTGGTGAAATCATAACCAAAACAAATCAATGTTTTATTTTATGAGATTATTTTGAATTATAATAATTATATATTATAAATATTTCCATTGGTTCCATTTTTAATTGAAAATTAATTTATATTAATTTAATACATTTATATTTTTCAAGGATGCCCATCTGCCCACTTATAAAGGGACATCATTTGTCCTCTATTCCACGCACCATTTGAAAAATATATCATAGAATATACCATTCAAAAAATGTTTCTATCATTCCTATAAATATTCTAGAGGTGTTATTTTTTGCCCTTAACCAACAACTGAAGGCTTCTATTTTCACTACTGGAAAAACGGCCTATACCCACGGTTCAAAACCATGGGTATAGCCCCCAAAACCATGGGTATAGCCTATACCAACAGTTTTGGGAACCATGGGATTGAACGGCATCGGTATAGGTCCCCAGCCTATACCCACGATTTTCCAAAACTGTGGGTATAGGTGTCCTGCCACCGTGTCACCGAAACATAGCCAATTGCCACGGTGTCGACGGCTTTTACCCACGGTTTCAAAATCGTGGGTATAGGTCCTAAAATAATGCAGGCACCGAGTTTCGATCCCGAAACCTCTTCGCTGCAAGCACCGCGTCTAAACACTACCCTAACATCACCTATATGTATATATATAGTTAAATATAGTTATAAAAACTATGGGTATAGAGGGAAGAACCGTGGGTATAGGGTTCCGGCAAAAAACAATTCCTTCCCGTGGAAATTTTTTTTCCCACCTACACAAAAGTGACCTATACCCACGGTTTATCATAACCGTGGATATAGGTATTTTAGACCAGACCTATCCCCACGGTTTTGGGAAACCGTGGGTATATGCCACTTTTCAGGACCTATCCCCACGATTTTGGAAAACTGTGGGGATATACCCCCTATACCCACGGTTTTGGAAAACCGTGGGTATAGGTCGTGAAATGTCGCTTATACCCACGGTTTCCCAAAACTGTGGACATAGGGGGGTCTATTCCCATGTTTTTCGGGAAAACCGTTGGGATAGGTCCATTTTCTAGTAGTGTTTTAAAAAAATTAGGATTCCCAAAGAAGAGGTATATCTTTTAACCGAATGTTTTAGTTTTATTTCTTCTTCTACCTCCTCTAAATATACTTCATCGATGAAGAAAATAAGTTTCAAAAATATTATTATATGATACAGTTTTAATTTAATATCCTTTATATGTATCATATTCAATCAAATGGGTAATTAAATCATTACTCATGTGTAATGCAGACTACTTCCTTAAAAACTAATGTAATTCACTTTCCATTATTGCCTTTCACAAATGGTTTTAATTCTAATTAATTGTATTAATATGATAATAATTACATAATTATAATTTTTAAAATATAATATATCATCTGTTTTCATAAATTTCCATCTTAATAAATGATAACTTTATTTGTGTGCACGTGCAGATTTCCACCCCCACAAAGTGATGTGATTCAGTTTTCACTACCTCATCACATTACTACTATATAAACATATATTTGAATAAAAAATTATTCAAACTATTTAATAATAATTCTAAAATGATAATATGTCAAGACCCATCCTCGGGCCCTGTGCCATAACTAGCCCAAGCCTGCCTTCTATAGGACAGGGGTTGGTGACTAACACTAAAAGCATAAATCCCTAAGGTAGGAAGGCATTGGCTTTATAAATGTAAACAAACACGACATAGTACACAACAGGAAGTAAACACTAAGTAAATCGGAATACAAAAGAGTGTGTTGGAAAGTAAATGGACCTGTATACAAACCCAATAAAACTACAAGTACAAGTACAATGGGACAAATAGCTGAAAGTAAAGAGAAGCTCCTGGATCATCCTCTGGGGATTCTTACTTGAAGTGTAGGTAGAGATGGCCACATCAGCACTCACATCTGTCAGTCTCCTCCGTGTTCTGACTCATCACAAGGTCTACCTCTGAGTATCGTCTAGTCGTGGCGCTCTCGGCCTCCGTCAACATTGTCTTTCATCTACATCCAACACAACGAGGTGCAGGCATAGCCCGTGCAGGGGTTAGTATAACGATGCTCAGTAGGGACCCTGAGACCCACAAGGTATCACAATTTCCACTATGGATAAAAAAAGAAGTAAGATACAATCACAAAGTGTCAACCAACCTAACTTAGCTATATGCTTATACATATACCTATGTTACCAATCTCAGTCCGGCTCCAACTCTCGAGCCCAAGCACAAACCAATTCTAAAAAGGAAGTAATGTCTATCACCGTGATGGTAATGCTTGAAAGAAATAACTCAGCTCACACAGGTATGCCACAATAGTAGAGAGATATAGATGATCAGATGTATCCATTGGATCATCTATGATGTTAGACCCACACAGGATACAGGACCATCTAAGTCGTTGTACACACATAGGATACATGACTAGTTATCTCGTCTAAGCTGTCGAACCCAGACAGGATACAGGACCAGCTATAGTTCATCTAAGCTATCAGACCCACACCGGATATAGGACCAGAATTCAGAACTGTCGAACCCACATAGGATTTTGGTACAGTATTCTTCGTCATCAAGCCCACGAAGGATTCCATTATATTAGGCATCACTGTTGAACCGACACAGGATTCTGGTGCAGAAGTCGTTGCAGCCAGCTCTAGGGTTCCCACACACAGCACGCTCGATTCCAGAAGGGTCCGCTCCTCGAGAAAAGGGTTCTATATATCAACTATCATGAAGTCCTGGTTTGATGTATCTGGATGTTCCGCCACATCAAAAAAACCTAACACGACAGACAGCGTGACAATCGGACACCCGGTCTGAGAGTTATTGGCTTTTTCATTCCATGGGCCCATTTGGATTTATGCTCAATCCAAACCCGACCTTTTTCCAAAGTTGTCCCAAACTCACTTAGTGTATCGAAAAGGAACGTACTGTCGTAAGGGTCCTAGTTCCATAGACGGCACATTGTTCTGATGTGCGGTCTGGAAGATATTCACAATTAAGCGAAGCTGGGCCCTGCCCGTCAAGCCCAGTGGGCTGGCGGGTCAGCCCAACCCGGCTCTGTGGGTCCGAACTGGCTAGGGGGTTGCCCCGTCACGGTTTGGCAGGTCAGACCCAGCTGGGGGGTCGACCCGGCTTGGTGGGGCGTGGCCTACCTGTGAACCCGGCCCCTGGAACGGGCCGGTCCGGTTTTCCCAGAGGCGTCGTGTGCCCCCCTCTCCCTGCTCGGCCGGCTGAAGCCCGTAGGTTCTGTCCGGCGCGATCAGCCTGCATAGTGGGCCGATGTTCTTCCCACGCGACGCTGCAGTCTTCTGCACGATTGGCAGGCGGTCGATGTAACGCCCCGACCCCAGCTACCCAGGGTCGGTGCATTACTTCGTAACATTGGCATGATCATAAGAAAGATCAAATCTCGAAAGACCGATTGGTTTAGTAGCCTTGGAAAATGCCAGATATATTCATAAATTTTACATCACATTATAAAATGAAAAACTACTACAACAACATAATTTCTCAATAGACCACACTATTATCCCCTCATAAAATCCCTGCAGGTCATTCATAACTTACTTCTTCACATCCTGGGAAAAATAAAACATAGAAAAGGGGTGAGCTCAAATGCCCAGTAAGGATAACAATATAGCGGAAAGAATAAACATTTAAGGCAATGTATAACTAAAACAAAAGCCTTTTAAATATGAACTTTCAACATGGTATGGCATAAATAAAATGAAATAATGCCATTTAATTATTCACATGGATATTCTACTAATCGAATAATCACATGCAAAAATCAATAACCACTTTCATAATGTTGGAATGCATAATGCCAGACTATCATAACCACATAGCCAAGGCCTCGTGCCAAGACTACAAATAAGATTTTGTCAAGGCCTTGTGCCAAGACACTAGTTTGTCTCATGAGACCTACCGATGCATCGAGGAGCTATAGCGGGCTCCACCCGTCACTTATTAAGTCCAATGCATTCCCATATGAAAAGGTTTAAACATAACATAAACATTCGTATTAAAACTAGCATACGAAATGTCAATAATTTCACCATAAACTATGAATGGTATAAAAATAGCACATCCACAGTCAAACATATCACAAAACCTTCAATACAATATAGAAGTTTTGTATCATAATAAATCAACTTCAAATAATCTTAAAATCCATCAAAGGATGTTGACATAGATGAAATCAAAATTCTTTTTAAAGAAGTATCTCCTTTTATTTTGAAATCATTTAAGATCCATATAAAATAAAACATTTTCTTTGAAAATATTCTTATAAGCTTGTATGGAAAGCTTCGACGATTTTATAACAGCGGGAAATAACCGCACCCGCCGTATAAGTTAAAAAAAACATTCTTACCTCAATTCTGTCGAAAAGGTTAAAAAGGACATTGTTTTGAAAACGACGGAAAGATTCCTTTATAAACCTCTTATAAAAAGTCAAACAAGGGTATAAATGACTTTAACCCATATTCTTGTAAATAGTAAAAATGTTTTGAAATACATTTTTAAGAAAACATGGATGTGGATGATAAAGAGATCCCAGTAGATTATTACGTATATACAACCTCGGATAATGAAGAGATTGTGAAATAACCCTTACCTTGTACTTTTCCTTGGTTGGGGTAGGTTAACCTCCTGTATAATAGTGAAATAATTGTTACTAAATTATACAAGAATCATATACATTAATATGATATCATATATGATCTTTTAATATTGATTTGATAATAATATCTTAGTATTATCGCTGTTTCGGGTGTGAACTTACTTGTTTGCTTTTGTATGTTTTGTTACGTAAGACATGTTTGTAAAGGATAAGTTGTATATTATTCAAATCCAGAATGGTATTAAGTCCTTAATCATCATTTTTAAATCATCAAATGATAATTATACTTGAATGGATACGATGGAGAATGAATCTCATCGCGTTCGTGGAGACGGAAGTCCGTACGTACGCACGAGCGACAATATCATTCTTTTGATATTAAAATAATATATAAATGTATGGTATATCATATATACAGAATCATTAACATGTTATATTTATTATTTACATGAGTTACACATCATTATTATACCCATCCAAATAATAATATATTGAATAACAATTACACCACGACGTGGAGACGGTAAGCCGTACGTACGCACGTATGGTGACATGTTATTCAAAGGGTGGATAGAATACTGAATATGGTTGTACCATATTTATAATAACATCACAGTATATGTAAGATACTGGAGTTATTATTTTAGAATGGTAAGAACAAAGAAAGAGGAAGTGGAAGAAGAAAGGAACATAGAAAAGGGTGGTGAAACCATTACCTCTTCTTCGGGTTCTTCCTTTTGATTTGATCAAAAGGGCTCCTTAGGTTGGATTTCTGATCAAACTAAGGCCTCTAGGTTGTATTGGGGGATGTTGGGAGAGTATTTGGGCAGAGTTTGGCCGAACCAAAAGGCTTTAGAGGTGTGAGGAAATGAGAAGGAGGAGTGCCCTTTTATAAGAGGGGTGAGGGGCACCTTTGGAAAAGCTAGAAATATTAATTTATAATAAATTCATAATCGGTTTCCAATGGCTACAAAGTTGAATATTCAAAGGATGAGGTGGGGATAGGTCGAAAACAACTCATCCAATAGAATTTAGACAGGTTTTGGTACTTATATTAACCTTATCTTTAAGTATTAACTCTAAGTTAATTAGTTTCACTTTTACAATGTCTCTTTGTATTTTTATATAATATGGTTAATAAACTTACTATATACATCCAAGCGACCCCCAAGTGGTACATTAATGAGGAACCTATAATAATATAAGTCTCTTGGCCGAACCCTAGATTTTTAGGAATTTAATATCAATTAATAATATAATATTTGTTTTAAGGACTCTTTTATGTCAATTTTGACACTATTCAATAGTTGATTTTTGTGAAACTCCTAACAGATTTATTACTTCGAACAAAGTAAATTAAATCAATCCTAATATATCATATTATCATATAAAATTAGTTTAATTCATTAAAAGTTTCATATTATATTTATTTGGGTATTTATAATATCAATTATTTTAATTGTTCACTATTATAGTAATTACTGCATCATCATTGTGTCATGAATAAAATAAATTATTTAATGTCTAAAAATTATAAATAAAATATCATTATGTAGGAAATCTTTTTAGATTTCTAATGAATATTTATAATCGAAAATCCAACATGTATAACCCTATGTAAAAATTGTTCTTCTAAAAGATGTAAGCTTATGTCATTTTTATTTTTATTTTAGCTTTATTAATATAATGTGTCATTATCACTTACAAGTGGATCCATGGGGTCCAAAAATATACCCAAAGATGACCATGGTCGACCATGTATCAACCAATAGGGTTAAGACACGTTTTAGGGTAATTTTGTATTATTATAATATTATTTTTTAACCCTTATTTACCGGATTTACCCTTTAACCATGGTAAATAAAATATTTACCACAGTAACTATTCAAAATGTCTAAAAATAAAAGTTACCTATTTACACAATTTGAACATCCTGATTCCAAATATGGAATCCATTTTCCTAAATTCAAAACACAGAAGTGGCAGAAATTAATTTAAAATTAATTCCCGCTGTCAAAACAAAAAGCGTGTTTTTAAGAGGTAATAACTATCAAAAGATTGACACTTGTTTATGTTCGGTTTAATTGTAAAATTATGTCCAATGACCAACATTATATTAGATGGTAAAAATATATTATAAATATACTTTAAAACCACTCAAATTCACAATTTATCACTATTAATTATTTTGATTAAAAAAGTTGTTTTTAATTAAAATTTAGTAATTTTCACTATTCATCAAAATATAAAAGTTATCCGAAAAGTACCAAAATTTCACCCTAGGCTAATTTTGATATTCCGAATCCAAAAATGAAGTCCATTTTCAAATATAAAATATATATAATTTCAAAAAGTAGGTATTACTATTCACAACGGCTAGTTTAATTAGTTGTGGTGTGTGTTAGAACTCGAGGTTGCGTACAACACACGCTATCGCATTATTCGAAGGGAAACGTACCGTAGAAGCTTGGGGTGTTACATTCTCCCCTCCTTCAAATAATTGCGTCCTCGCAATTTCTAGGGTATTACTGCATAAAAAGACTCGGGTGGTTCTTCATCATAAGTTCCTCGGGTTCCCACGTTGCCTCTTCCATCTTATGATTTCTCCACAAAACTTTTACCAGACGCGTCGTCCGGTTTCTCAGTACTTGTTCTCTCGTATCAAGAATCTTGACAGGCTCTTCGCAATAAGACAGATCGGGTTCCAGTTCTAATTCCTCATAGGTGAGTACATGCGTTGGGTCAGGCATGTATTTTCTCAACAGAGATACGTGGAACACATCGTGAACTTTGGAGAGACTTGGCGGCATTGCCAATCGGTAAGCTACAGCCCCAATTCGTTCTAGAATTTCGAAAGGTCTGATGTACCTGGGACTCAATTTACCTTTCTTTCCAAAACGTATGACTCCCTTCCACGGAGATACCTTTAGGAAAACATGATCACCGACTTGAAATTCCAAATCCTTCCTTCGATTATCGGCATAGCTCTTCTGCCTACGTTGAGCTGCTTTGATGTGGTTTTGGATTACCTTCACCTTTTCCACCGTTTCCTCCACCAGTTCTGGGCCCACAAGTTTTCTTTCACCAACGTCATCCCAACAGGTTGGTGTACGACATCTCTTTCCATATAACGCTTCATATGGTGCCATTTGGATACTCGAATGGAAGCTATTGTTATAGGAAAATTCTACCAGAGGTAAATATTGATCCCACATACCCTGAAAGTCAAGTGAGCAAGATCTCAACATGTCTTCTAAGGTTTGAACAGTCCGTTCTGATTGTCCGTCTGTCTGAGGTTGGTAAGCAGTGCTCAAATGAAGTTCAGTATCCAGGGATTTCTGAAGACTTTTCCAAAATCTTGAAGTAAAACGGGGGTCACGATCAGAAACAATCGATAGGGGTACCCCATGAAGTCTCACAACTTCATTAATATATAGTCTTGCTAGACGTTCCAGGGGTAGATATTCTCTTATAGCAAGAAAATGTGCTGACTTGGTAAGACGATCAACAATCACCCATATTGAATCATTCCTTCTAGGAGTCTTTGGTAGCCCCATGACAAAGTCCATCGTAACATTGTCCCATTTCCACTCTGGTATGGGAAGAGGTTGCATGACTCCTCCAGGCTGTTGCCTTCCAGCTTTCACTTGTTGACAAACCATACATCTTGACACAAAATCAGCAATCTCCCTCTTCATGTTGTCCCACCAAAAATGTTCCTTCAAATCTCTATACATTTTGGTGCTCCCAGGGTGTATAGAGAAATTGGAACTATGAGCATCATCCAGAAATTCCCTTTTTAGATCAGGTATATTGGGAACACAAAGTCTCTTCCCGAATTTCAAAATTCCACCCTCATACGCAAAGTCTCTCAATCTCCCATCATTCACAGCTTTAATCTTCTTTTGGAATTCTTCATCATCAGTCTGAGAACTCTTAATCCTTTCTAGTAAAGATGGTTTGGCAACCATTTGAAAAAGCATTGATGTTTCACCTTCCCTGGTTATTCCCATGTCCATCTTCACTAGCTCCATGAAAATTGGATCCCTTTCAATTCTCATATTGTTCAAAACTCCATGGTCTTTTCTACTCAAAGCATCTGCCACCTTGTTTGCCTTCCCTGGGTGGTAGTGTATCGTACAATCATAATCCTTGAGTAATTCAAGCCATCTCCTTTGCCTCATGTTGAGTTCTTTTTCTGAGAAAATATACTTCAAACTCTTGTGATTAGTATAAATCTCACATTTTTCACCATAGAGGTAGTGCCTCCATATCTTCAAAGCAAAGATCACTGCTGCTAACTCGAGATCATGAGTAGGATAGTTTTGTTCATGAATTTTCAACGGTCGTGATGCATAGGCAATAACTCTATCATTTTGCATAAGGACACAGCCAAGTCCTTTCTTCGATGCATCACTATAAATAACGAACCCATCATTCCCCGAAGGTAGAGTCAATATAGGAGCATTGACTAATCTTCTCTTCAGTTCTTCGAAACATTCTTCACACTCTTTTGTCCAAACAAATTTAACCCCTTTACGTGTGAGCTTCGTTAATGGGTTAGCCAATCGGGCAAAATTCTGGACGAAACGTCGATAATAACCTGCCAAACCAATAAAACTGCGTACCTCAGTTATACTCGTAGGTGCTGGCCATTCTTGGATTGCTTTGGTCTTAGAAGGATCAACAGAGATTCCATCTTTAGAGACAATATGGCCAAGAAAAGAAATCTCCTGAAGCCAGAATTCGCACTTGCTAAACTTCCCATATAATTCATGCCTCCTCAGAGTCTTCAAGATAATGCACAAGTGATTTTCATGATCTTCGTAGGTTTTGGAGTATACCAAGATATCATCAATAAATACCACCACAAATTCATCGAGATACTCCTTGAAAACTCTATTCATAAGATCCATGAACACAGAGGGTGCATTAGTCAATCCAAACGGCATTACAGTAAACTCGTAATGCCCGTACCTGGTTCGAAATGCTGTCTTCGGAATGTCTTACTTCTTCACACACAACTGATGGTATCCAGATCGAAGGTCAATCTTTGAAAAGTATTGAGCTCCATGCAGTTGGTCAAATAAATCATCAATACGAGGTAGGGGATACTTGTTCTTTATTGTTATAGCATTGATCTCCCTGTAGTCGATACATAACCTCATAGATCCATCTTTCTTTTTAACAAAAAGAACAGGGGCTCCCCATGGAGAAACACTAGGGCGAATAAATCCCTTATTACTCAATTCCTCTAGTTGTTTCTTTAGTTCGACTAACTCTACAGTGGCCATTCTATAAGGGGTCTTCGATATAGGCCTTGATCCAGGAATCAAATCAATAGAAAACTCAACTTCTCGTTCTGGAGGATGTCCAGGTAAATCTTCCGGAAATACATCTACAAATTCTTTCACAACAGGTACATCCTCTATTTGAACATTCCTTTCCTCACCGACAGTTATTTCATTCTCTTCCTCCCCAATAATTGAATTAAGTTGAGCTGTTGGGGGTGGATCTAAATAAGAATTAGGTGGTGACGATTCTGCTCTAAAAATAAGGTGCTCCTTATCATTATCATCAAGAATCGTAACCTCTTTCTTCTTACAATAAATCTTCGCATCATAGTCTGAAATCCAGTCCATACCGAGGATTATATCAAACTCAATCATAGGTATGACGATGAAATCAGCAGATAAAAAAAATTTATGTGCTCTAATGGGGACTGATTCACAAAACTTTGTTGCAACGATACTTCCCTTAGGAGTTTTAACAGACAACTCCCTTATTAAATCAAATTGGAAATATCTAATTTTCTTAGCAAACTGGGAAGATATGAAACAATGCGATGATCCAGAATCAAATAATGCATTTTCTAAACTTGAGGAAACCATTAAATTACCTGCCACCACGTCTTTCGGAGCTTCTACCTCAGCAGTAGTGATAGCATAAGCCTGGCCTTGATCCCTTGGCCTTTTCTGAGGTAAGTTCTCCTGACGCTTAGGGCATGCATTTTCATAATGCCCCATCTCCCTACAATTGTAGCACTGAACGTTGGTGGCTTCCTTCTTCCCCTTGCAATTATGAGCTTGGTGGCCTTTTTCACCACACTTGTAACAGACTCCCATTCCCTTCAAGCAAGTACCAGGATGTTTCTTCCCGCATTTACCACAAGATGGATATTCAACCTTTCCCTTCTTCCCCTTATTTCCATTCCCAGATTGATCAGCAGGTCTCTTCTTCTCTTGCTTTGCTTTAAAGTCATAAGACTTAGAGAATTCCTTTTCGGTCTTGATAGAACATGAGACAATGTCTTCGTACGATGAAAAGGATTGTGAGACTAATGCTCGACGGAGAAATTGTTTTAACCCATCAAAGAAACGATCAATCTTACTTCTTGGGTTGCGAATATAATCTCCAGCATACCTCGCTAACCTTGTAAAGTTAGCCTCATACTTTGTGACATTATCATCCTCCTTTTGTCTCAGACTCAGAAATTGCCTTTCCATATCTGCTCGATGGTCGCGAGGAAAGTATTTTTCTAAAAACAGATCTGTGAACTCCCTCCATTCCATGTTTGATACTTCATCATCTTCCTTCATGTTTTGAATCAATGACCACCATTGATCAGCATCTCCAGTGAGGCGGTAAACTGCCATGGTAACTTTTTCCCTTTCACTACTCCCCAAAGCCTGAAATATTTTCTCTAGGGAAAATATCCATTGCTCAGCTACTAAGGGATTTGTACTCCCATTGAACGTTGGTGGTTGTTGTCTCATGAATCGATCTAACATTGATCCTCCACACTGTGGATTAGGGTGCTCCATACGGGTAAGGTTATTATTCATAACCTGAGTAAGTTGTCCCAGTACGGTGATTAGCTGATCAGCACCAGTTGCATCACCAGCCCCACTATAATTATCTTGAGCAGGAGGGCAATCCCTACATGGAGTGTGTGCATTGATACGGTTTCCATTTCTTCCACTAGGCGCCATTTCTAAACAATGGCATAAACTAGATCAGTTTATGAATCAAAATACATAATCCCATACTTATAAAACATTAAACATAAATTGAACTATCTATGGATATAATCCATAATCATAAATATGTTTTCTTTGAGGAAGTATATACTCATAAACCCTTCATAATGATTTGTAAAGAAAGTGAGAGTTATCCTAAGCATATCCCCCGGGAGTGTCGTAACCAAGAGTGCAGCAAGGCCCGTTGTCTTGCACCAGTTCCCGTTCGAGTCTAGCTCAAAGCGGTGTTTTCGGGTTTTACCCCTAGGTACATCTGTGCCAGAGCCGCCTCTACCTGCTCGTATCCAGACAGGGATGTATTGCTCGGAAAACTCACAAAGTCTCTACAATACCAAAATTCTAGGAAGTTCTTCTATACTAATCCTCAAAGTTCATCTTAGGTCTATGTGCTCTAATCAGAGTTTATCTAAATCTAGCTTCCAAGGTTTGTACTAAACTTCCTCTGATACCAACTGTAACGCCCCGACCCCAGATACCCAGAGTCGGTGCATTACTTCGTAACATTGGAATGATCATAAGAAAGATCAAATCTCGAAAGACCGATTGGTTTAGTAGCCTTGGAAAATGCCAGATATATTCATAAGTTTTACATTACATTATAAAATGAAAAACTACTACAACAACATAATGTCTCAATAGACCACACTATTATCCCCTCATAAAATCCCTGCAGGTCATTCATAACTTAATTCTTCACATCCTGGGAAAAATAAAACATAGAAAAGGGGTGAGCTCAAATGCCCAGTAAGGATAACAATATAGCGGAAAGAATAAACATTTAAGGCAATGTATAACTAAAACAAAAGCCTTTTAAATATGAACTTTCAACATGGTATGGAATAAATAAAATGAAATAATGCCATTTAATTATTCACATGGATAATCTACTAATCGAATAATCACATGCAAAAATCAATAACCACTTTCATAATGTTGGAATGCATAATGCCAGACTATCATAACCACATAGCCAAGACCTCGTGCCAAGACTACAAATAAGATTTTGTCAAGGCCTTGTGCCAAGACACTATTTTGTCTCATGAGACCTACCGATGCATCGAGGAGCTATAGCGGGCTCCACCCGTCACTTATTAAGTCCAATGCATTCCCATATGAAAAGGTTTAAACATAACATAAACATTCGTATTAAAACTAGCATACGAAATGTCAATAATTTCACCATAAACTATGAATGGTATAAAAATAGCACATCCACAGTCAAACATATCACAAAACCTTCAATACAATATAGAAGTTTTGTATCATAATAAATCAACTTCAAATAATCTTAAAATCCATCAAAGGATGTTGACATAGATGAAATCAAAATTCTTTTTAAAGAAGTATCTCCTTTTATTTTGAAATCATTTAAGATCCATATAAAATAAAACATTTTCTTTGAAAATATTCTTATAAGATTGTATGGAAAGCTTTGACGATTTTATAACAGCGGGAAATAACCGCACCCGCCGTATAAGTTAAAAAAAACATTCTTACCTCAATTCTGTCGAAAAGGTTAAAAAGGACATTGTTTTGAAAACGACGGAAAGATTCCTTTATAAACCTCTTATAAAAAGTCAAACAAGGGTATAAATGACTTTAACCCATATTCTTGTAAATAGTAAAAATGTTTTGAAATACATTTTTAAGAAAACATGGATGTGGATGATAAAGAGATCCCAGTAGATTATTACGTATATACAACCTCGGATAATGAAGAGATTGTGAAATAACCCTTACCTTGTACTTTTCCTTGGTTGGGGTAGGTTAACCTCCTGTATAATAGTGAAATAATTGTTACTAAATTATACAAGAATCATATACATTAATATGATATCATATATGATCTTTTAATATTGATTTGATAATAATATCTTAGTATTATCGCTGTTTCGGGTGTGAACTTACTTGTTTGCTTTTGTATGTTTTGTTACGTAAGACATGTTTGTAAAGGATAAGTTGTATATTATTCAAATCCAGAATGGTATTAAGTCCTTAATCATCATTTTTAAATCATCAAATGATAATTATACTTGAATGGATACGATGGAGAATGAATCTCATCGCGTTCGTGGAGACGGAAGTCCGTACGTACGCACGAGCGACAATATCATTCTTTTGATATTAAAATAATATATAAATGGATGGTATATCATATATACAGAATCATTAACATGTTATATTTATTATTTACATGAGTTACACATCATTATTATACCCATCCAAATAATAATATATTGAATAACAATTACACCACGACGTGGAGACGGTAAGCCGTACGTACGCACGTATGGTGACATGTTATTCAAAGGGTGGATAGAATACTGAATATGGTTGTACCATATTTATAATAACATCACAGTATATGTAAGATACTGGAGTTATTATTTTAGAATGGTAAGAACAAAGAAAGAGGAAGTGGAAGAAGAAAGGAACTTAGAAAAGGGTGGTGAAATCATTACCTCTTCTTCGGGTTCTTCCTTTTGATTTGATCAAAAGGGCTCCTTAAGTTGGCTTTCTGATCAAACTAAGGCCTCTAGGTTGTATTGAGGGATGTTGGGAGAGTATTTGGGCAGAGTTTGGCCGAACCAAAAGGCTTTAGAGGTGTGAGGAAATGAGAAGGAGGAGTGCCCTTTTATAAGAGGGGTGAGGGGCACCTTTGGAAAAGCTAGAAATATTAATTTATAATAAATTCATAATCGGTTTCCAATGGCTCCAAAGTTGAATATTCAAAGGATGAGGTGGGGATAGGTCTAAAACAACTCATCCAGTATAATTTAGACAGGTTTGGGTACTTATATTAACCTTATCTTTAAGTATTAACTCTAAGTTAATTAGTTTCACTTTTACAATGTCTCTTTGTATTTTTATATAATATGGTTAATAAACATACTATATACATCCAAGAGACCCCCAAGTGGTCCATTAATGAGGAACCTATAATAATATAAGTCTCTTGGCCGAACCTTAGATTTTTAGGAATTTAATATCAATTAATAATATAATATTTGTTTTAAGAACTCTTTTATGTCAATTTTGACACTATTCAATAGTTGATTTTTGTGAAACTCCTAACAGATTTATTACTTAGAACAAAGTAAATTAAATCAATCCTAATATATCATATTATCATAGAAAATTAGTTTAATTCATTAAAAGTTTCATATTATATTTATTTGGGTATTTATAATATCAATTATTTTAATTTTTCACTATTATAGTAATTACTGCATCATCATTGTGTCATGAATAAAATAAATTATTTAATGTCTAAAAATTATAAATAAAATATCATTATGTAGGAAATCTTTTTATCTTTCTAATGAATATTTATAATCGAAAATACAACATGTACAACCCTATGTAAAAATTTTGCTTCTAAAAGATGTAAGCTTATGTCATTTTTATTTTTATTTTAGCTTTATTAATATAATGTGTCATTATCACTTACAAGTGGATCCATGGGGTCCCAAAATAGACCCAAAGATGCCCATGGTCGACAATGTATCAACCAATAGGGTTAAGATACGTTTTAGGGTAATTTTGTATTATTATAATATTATTTTTTAACCCTTATTTACCGGATTTACCCTTTAACCATGGTAAATAAAATATTTACCACAGTAACTATTCAAAATGTCTAAAAATAAAAGTTACCTATTTACACAATTTGAACATCCTGATTACAAATATGGAATCCATTTTCCTAAATTCAAAACACAGAAGTGGCAGAAATTAATTTAAAATTAATTCCCGCTGTCAAAACAAAAAGCCTGTTTTTAAGAGGTAATAACTATCAAAAGATTGACACTTGTTTATGTTCGGTTTAATTGTAAAATTATGTCCAATGACCAAAATTATATTAGATGGTAAAAATATATTCTAAATATACTTTAAAACCACTCAAATTCACAATTTATCACTATTAATTATTTTGATTAAAAAAGTTGTTTTTAATTAAAATTTAGTAATTTTCACTATTCATCAAAATATAAAAGTTATCCGAAAAGTACCAAAATTTCACCCTAGGCTAATTTTGATATTCCGAATCCAAAAATGAAGTCCATTTTCAAATATAAAATATATATAATTTCAAAAAGTAGGTATTACTATTCACAACGGCTAGTTTAATTAGTTGTGGTGTGTGTTAGAACTCGAGGTTGCGTACAACACACGCTATCGCATTATTCGAAGGGAAACGTACCGTAGAAGCTTGGGGTGTTACAGTCGACCGGTTCTCCGACAAGCAGAGCGTGGTTGCGGGTCGCAGTTCCCCCATCGCGCCATCCCTGCAGGTGTCGCGATTCTTCTACATGGTCGTTGTAGCCGGACGGTTCATCTAGAAAAGAGGAACGTGGTTACGGGCCGTAGTTCCCTCCGTGCGGAACTTGCGGGTGTCGGAGTTCCCAACGGGCCGGCCGTTGTGGTCGGCTGGTCATCCCGCGTCCGGGCGGCCCGAGCAGCCACCGGTCTCTTCACGCGGCCGGCGCGTGGCCACCGCTGCCTCCGGTTGCCACTGCCTCCAGTCGCCACCGACTTCTGTCCCCGTCGCCTATTCCAACACTACCTCTATCGCCAAAATAAACAAGTATCAACTGAGGGTCGTTGGGCCGTGTTTGTTTGTCCCACGCCCTCCGTGTTAGGCGATAACAAATGGGAAAAGACAAACCAAAACATTCATCGAAGAACAAGGTATAATTTTATTCATTTAAAATTATACAAAACCCCTACCTCGATTTGAAGTTCGTTCGTAGATGATGACGTTGATTCGTTGACGTCGGGATGCGTCTGAGGAGAATGTGTCATTGTTGGCGATGTTCTTCGTGGGCGGCATCTTCTGCCTTGACGTGGAGGAAGAGGAAGGATGAAAGGTGTTCCTCGTGGGCGTCGCCTCACATTCAGGCCCCAGTTGAAGAAGGTAGAAGGAGTTTCTTCACGTTCTTCGAGATGTCTAGCGTTTTTTGTTGAATAATGGTGTTATCCGTCAAGAGAATAATATTCCACCAAGAGTTTCTCCCAAATCCTTCTCAAAGTATGACCACCAAACTAAAATAATAGGCTCTCCTATTATTTTTTTGATTGCATGATTTTCAAAATTCTAAAGATAGAATTAAATTAATTGAATAAGTTCAATTCAGTAATTAGTTGGTTGGCATACTAAATGTGAGAGGGAAGGTGGAGAGTTCACCATAAATTAATGAAGGGTAGGGGAATCATTAATTCAAAGGGGAGTCCAAGAGTTTCAAATAGGGGTTTAACGGGGAGTTAAAGGGTTAGGTTCTCGTGTGGGCCCCGCCAAACAATATCCTCCCATGCGAGGTTATATGGGGGTGGTTCCCAACTCCATCTTCCCATTAGAGACAACAACCACCACCAAAATACATTAACTGCCTTCAAATAAAAATGTGTTACACACACATTTTTATGTAATATTTAAATTTTTTATTAGAAATCCCAATTTATAACATCCACTCTCGACCAAACGCAATTGCGGTAGAGGTCTCCTTAAGCAAGAACTGGCACTGTGAGTTCATCGGTGTCCTCATATTTCAATTCTGAGCACTGATTCAAAAGACAGAAAAACCCGCACGTAATTTTGCTGAACGTACCCGAAGAAACCTTCAAAAACTTATTCCGGGCACACCGGTCCTCAGAATCAAGCACCGTCAAGAAACTGTGGACTTGTAAAATTCCAAAAAATTTAATAAATAAAATTCCTTGAAATTTCCGAGTTTTACATTACCCCAACCTCAGGGCTTTACGTCCCTGTAAAGCTACAACATACACTAGGGAAACAAATGGGGGTACTGAGCACGAATATGAGCCTCCCGCTCCCATGTTCTCTCCTGGATGTTCCCCTGCAGCTAGCGAAAGCGCACCACAGTAATCAACCATCCACACAGGACCCGCTCGAGTCGATCCTCAATCTCCACTGGAACCTCCGTGAATGTCTCCCGGTCATCGACGTCCAGCTCCCTGTGATCGATGATGTGGGATGGGTCGTGCACGTATCTCCTCTGTTGAGATACGTAGAAGACGTCATGCACCCGGTGCAACTGAGGTGGACGGTCCTGGCGGTAATCCACCTCACCTACTCTATTGAGGACCTAGAATGGCCCAATAAAACGCAGAGATAACTTACTGCCTCAGCCAAATCTCTATAGACCTCGTCGAGGTGAGACCCATAGGAAGACGTGGTCGCCATCCTTGAACTCCATTGGTCTCCGTCTCCTATCAGTATAGGACTTCTGCCGGCTCTTTGTAGTCTTCATCCTCTCCTGGATGATCTGCACCTTCTCCATCATATCCTACACCATCTCTGGTCCCACAAGTGCGGACTCCCCTGGGTCAGTCGAACATAGAGGTGATCTGCAAGGTCGGTTGTACAGTGCCTCGTAAGGGGCCATCCCGATGATGGAGTTGTAGCTGTTGTTGTATGAAAACTACACCAAGGGTAAGTGATCCTCCCAACTGCGACCAAATTCAAGGACACATTCACTGAGCATGTCCGCGAGAGTCTAAATGGTACTCTCAGTCTGACCATCCGTCTGAGAATGGAAGGTGGTGCTCAAGTGAAGTTGCGTCCCAAAAGCCTCATGTTACCCCTTCCCTGGCCGGGAATTGAAACAAGCTTCTTGATCGGCTATGATAGTCGATGGCACACCTTGAAGCCGTACGATCTCCTGAACATAGAGGCATCCCAAGCTCTCTACTCATCACTGCTCTCTGATCGGTAGGAAGTTGGCCGACATGGTGAGTCTGTCTACGATCACCCAGATAGAGTCGTGTCCTATAGATATACAAGTATGTCCCATCATGAAATCCATGGATATCATGTCCCACTTCCACTATGGAACCTCTAAGGGCTGAACTGAGCCTGCTGAAACCTGGTGCTCTGCCTTCACTTGCTGACAAGTGAGGCATTGAGAGACAAACTCTGCTACTAATTTCTTCATACTAGGCCACCAGTGCTATTGTCTGGGGTCCTGATACATCTTCTCCACTCTTTTATGTAACTCTAGAAGGGATGTGTGGAAGTTCCTCAACACCTCCTCATGTAGTGCAACTAGTACCACGGTACATCCTCTGAAGAGGATGACGTTCTCCCCAACTTTAGAAAACCCATAAGGTGCATGCCCTAAGGATATCTAAGCACGCCGTGCCTCACAGTCAATGTCCCCACGCTGCGCCTCTCTGAATCGCTAATGAAGTGGAGGATTGACTGTGAGAGACTGCAGAAAGGCTGATCCATCTCCATCCATAAAGGATATCTTCAACGCGTCCAGCTGCTCTGTCGCATCTCCTAGCATCTGAATGTCTGATATTCTACTAAGAGAATCTGCTACAATGTTTACCTTCCTAGGAGTATATACTTTCTCGAAGTCATAGTCCTGGAGGAACTCGAGCCATCGCCGATATCTCAGGTTCAGAGTCTTCTGTGAGAGGATGTATATGAGACTCTGGTGGTCAGATTAGACTGTAAAACACTCGCCCATCAGATAGTGCCATAACATCTTCAAGGTGAAGACCACTACTAATAACTCCAGGTCATGGGTAGAATAGTTATGCTCATGTTGTCTCTACTTCCAGAAACCATATGTGATCACTACCCACTCCTTCATCAGGACACACCCAAGTATGTTCCCTGATGTGTCTTAGTAAACTATGTACTTTACTCCCTCCTTCGGTAGCCTCAAGATGGGTGCACTGTTCAACCTCTAACTCAGATCCTAAAAGCTCTACTGCCATCTATCTGACCAAAGGAATGGTTTACCCTTCTTCTTCAAAGATGAAAGTAGTGTTGCAACTCTGGAAAAGTTTGGCACAAATCTCTGATAGTACCCATCCAGACCCAAGAAACTTCGTACCTATGTCACACTCCTGGGTGGCTCCCAAGAAATTACATCCTCGATCTTCAATGGATCCACTGCAACCCCAGATTCCGAGATGACGTGTCCCAAGAAGTGAACCTCTCTAATCCATAATTGGCCTTTTGAGTGTTTACCATAAAGCTGGTGCGCACTGAGTGTATCTAGTACCACCTGAAAATGGTAGGCGTGATCATCCTCAGTAGTTGAGTAAATCAGTACGTAGTCGATGAAGACTACGACAAATCAATCGAGGTAAGGCTGGAATATCATGTTCATGAGAATCATGAACACTGCTGGTGCGTTGGTTACACTGAAGGGAATAACCAAGAACTCGTAGTGGCCATACCGACACCTAAAAGACGTATTCTGCACATCCTCATCTCAAACTCTGAGCTGGTGATAGCATGACCTAAGGTCTATCTTCGAGAACCATCATGCTCCCTTGAGCTGATCAAATAAGTTGTCAATCGTCTGGAGTGGGTACTTTTTCTTCCCGGTCACCTGATTCAAGCGACGATAGTCGACACACAGTCGCAAGCTCCCATCCTCTCTCTTAGAGAACAAAATCATTGATGCCAAGGGTGAAACACTGGGTCAGAAAAATCCCTTCCCCTATAAGTCCTCCAGCTGTACTCGTAGCTCACGAAGCTCAGCAGGATCCATCTGGTATGCTGTAGTAGATATCAGTGTTGTCCTATGATATAATTCAATGTAGAAGTATACCTCTATGCGAGGAGGTAGTCCCAGAACATCATCCGGAAAAACATCCACATATTGATCCACCACAACAGGAAAACTCGGACTCCACCCATCAACCGCTCTGACGATGAGACTAGCCAGCTGATGTGTGATCGTCTACCCCCTCTTCTATGTATGTCTATCCTATGCTACAAAGTACCCCTTCTGGCTGGTGAAGGTGAACTTTCTCTCATCCGTTCAGATACACCGCACCTTGCGCCTAATAAATTCAATATGAGCATGAATTGTGGATATCCATTCCATAACCAAGATGTCGTCGTAAGGCCTCGAAGCCGCTACAAGAAGATCCCATCCAAAGATCTCGCCTCCTAGAGTAAGCTCAAACTATCGGCACTGGTGCGTAATCGTTGAGTCTGCCCCCGTATGAGTCTCTCACCATAATGATCGAGCCAATGGCTCCGTCGAAATATACGAGCTCCAAACATGGGCAGTAGCAATAAAATAATGACTCATACCTATGTCTATGAGTACTGCAGAATGGGTGGAGTAGACACTAATAGTACCTTGAATCGTCTTAGGTGCTCTGTGGTTGTAGGTCTCAACTGCCTGGAGCTATGCCCTCCTCTGTCTGCCAGCTCCCTACGGTCGGGGTGGACCTCTTGGTAATGGTGGTGGTAGAGCATCAAAAATGTTGTCCACCACTCGCTACTCTGTCAACTCCTCTTCCACGTCCACTAGCTCATGGCGAACCACCATGGTCGAACCTCTGCCTCTTCTTGGGAGGTCCTTCTACTGTCTGCTGCTCATCTGCATAGCGGGTCGGGCAGTCGCCAGCCATGTTGCTCTGCCCGACGTATGCATAGCACTGCCTACTCCTCGTATAGTTGACTATGTCTCGTGTGCACCACATAACCAAAATTGTATCCTAGGATCGCCCACCTGATGGAATGTTCCTCTTGGACCTTAGCAACATCTGTCTACTGCCGGCTGCAGAAGACTCCGCTATATGTCACCCTATGGTGGGTCTCGCTACTGGTGACTGCTCAGCGAGAAAGTTGTCCACCATAAGGGCTCTCTCCAGTACCCACGCATGTATTGGAATGTTGAGGGGAATCGTCGAATCTATATTATCATGCCCGAGTCCCTGCTTGAAGGATCGGGCCCTGAAAAATGGGACCTACACCATATCCGTGGAGTAAAGTGAGAGGTCGGTGAACATCGCTGAGTACTAAGCAACTGTCATTCTTATCGGTTGTAGATGTAGTAACTCTGGAATATGCACAGCACGAAAGGTGGATGGAACAAACTCCGCTCGGAACAGGCTCTCAATGTCTGCCCCGAGTAGTGATGCCTCGTCATGCACCTAGAGCATCAGGATCCACCATCTACCTGATGCTGCGTGCTTGAGACTCTTGACAAGGATCACCATAAGGTCATCTGGTGTCACTACCAATCTTAAAAATCTCACGATAGCCTCTAGCCAATCCTCGGGATTCTGTGGGTCCTTCTCTCCCCGGATCCTGGGTGGCCTCTATAGCTAGAACTCGTGCAATGCAGTCACGTGGCGTGCACTCTCTGCTGCTGGGTCTGGTGGTATCGGTGGCTCAGAGGGTAGTGGTACTGCTGGTTCCTCCACTATGATGGGGTCCTGCACCGAGGCCTCGTTGCTCGGTGGGCTATCATCTCGTACGTAACTCGTAACCCTAGTTGGATACATTTGTGGGGCCATCCTATCAAAAAAACAGGTGCACCACGGTCAAAACAGTATACTTGGTGAGATGACACAAAGTAATCACAAGGAAAACTTTTTCAAAGGAAACACACACAATCATTGTTTTTGTGCACTGAGTCGGTAATCATATGTCAGAGTCATAGTGTGTGGATACGTCTACCACCAAACCAACACCGGTTTCCCTAGGCTGATAACCAAACCCAAAACAGTTAAAATTATTGCTGTTAATAGAAACAGATTCCATGTTCTGTGGTATAACTGACCACCTTTGATACCAATTTTCTATGACCCATCCTCGGGCCCCATGTCGTGACCACCCCAATCCCACCTTCCATCGGCCAGGGGTTGGCGACTAGCACCAAAGGCATAAATACTTAAGCTGGGAAGGCATTGCATTTATAAAATTAAACAAACACAATAGAGTACGCAATAGGAAGTAAACACTAACTAAATCTGAATACAAAAGAGTGTGCTGGAAAGTAAATGGGCCAGTATACAAACCCAACTGAAAAACAAGTACTAGTAAAAAGGAAAAAACAAATGAAAGTAAAGAGTAGCTCCTAGATCATACTCTGGGGATTCCTACCTGAAGGGTAGGTACAGATGGCCACCTCAGCACTCACGTCCTCCAGTCTCCTCCGTGTGCCGACTCGTCGCAAGGTCTACCTCCAGGTATCATCCATTCATGGTGCTCTCGGCCTCCGTCGGCACTGTCCATCGTCTTCATCAAACACAACGAGGGGCGGGCAAAGCCCTTGCAGGGGTGAGTATGACGATATTCACTAGGGATCCCGAGACCCGCAAGGTCTCACAATATCCACTATGGATAAAAAAATTAAGATACAATCCTGAAGTATCAACCATACTTAATTAGGTATATGTACATATATATACCTATGTTACCAATCTCAGTCTAGCTCCAAATATCGAGACCAAGCACAAACCAATCCCCCAAAGGATGTAATGTTTATCACCTTGATGATAATGGTTAAAACACATAACTCAGATCACATAGGTATGCCACAATAGTATAGAGATATAGATGGTCAAATGCAGCCACTGGATCATCTAAGCTATCAGACCCACACAAGTTACCGGTCTAGATAAGCGGTCGGACCCACATAGGATACAGGACCAGCCATCTCATCTATGATGTCGGACCCACACTGGATACAGGACTGGCTATAGTTCATCTGACCGGTCAGACCCACACAGGATACCAGAACAGAAGTCAAAACTATCAAACCCACACAGGATTCTAGTACAGTAGTCGTGTTCATCGACCCCATGGAGTATTTCAGTACAGTGGTCATCACTGTCGAACCCACACAGGATTCCGGTACAGAAGTCGTCACAGCTAGCTCTAGGGTTCCCGTACACACCACGCTCGATTCAGGGAGGTTCTGATCCTTGAGAAAAGGGGTTCGATAAATAAACAATCACTAAGTCTTGTTTTTATGTATCCTAAAGTTCTTTCATATCTAAAGAATCCCAACGCAATAGACGGCGCGTCAATCAGATGCCCGGTCTGAGAGTTATTGGTTTTTCCGTTCTATGGGCCCGGTTGGATTTACACTCGATCCAAACCCGTCCATTTTCCAAAGTCTCCAAAACTCACTTAGAGAATCAGAAAAGGACCGTCTCTCCACAAGGGTCCCAGTGCCGAAGATGGTGCATCGTTCAGACATGTGGTGTTGAAGATATTTTCAATTAAGCGAAGTCGGGCCCGGCCCATCAAGCCGAGTGGGCCGGCGGGTCGGTCCGACCCGCCTCGACAGGTCCGATCCGCCTGGGTGGTCGTCTAGGCCCGGTTTGGTGGTTCCAAACTAGCTGGGGGGTTGTCTTGGCCTGGTGGGGCGCGGCCCTCCTATGGACTTGGCCCGCGAAGCGCGCCGGTACGTTTCGCCCTGTGGTGTCGAGCAATGCCGCCTCTCCCTGCTCGACCGGCTGAAGCCTGCCGATTCTGTCCAGTGCGAGCGGCCCCCACAACGGGCCGCTATTCATTCCATGCGGCACCAAGCGGTGTCACGATATTCAGCCCGACCGGAAAGCGGTCGGCCAGTTCGCCGCCGAGCGGCCCGCGGTTGTGGGCTGCAGTACCCTCGTTGTGTGGTGCCTGTGGGTGCCGCAATTATTCTTCCCGGTCGGCCGTGGTGGGCCAGTTCATCCAGAAAACAGTATGTGTCTGCGGTCTATGGTTCCCTCCACGCGGCACGTATGGGTGCTGCGGTTCCCAGCCGGCAGGTCAGTTATTCCGTCCAGTCGTCCCGCGTCCGGTTGGCCTGAGCGGCCGCCTGTCTCTTCACGCGGCCGGCGCGTGGCTGCCGCTGCCTCCAGTTGTCGTCATCAGATTCGGTCGTTATTTCCTCATCCAACACCACCTTCATCTCCAAAATAATCAATAATTATTGAAGGGTCTTCAGGTTGTGTTTGTTCGGCCCGTGCCCTCCACGTTAGGCAATATAAAATGGCCATTGACGGACCCAAGCATTCATCGAATAACGAGGTATAATTTTATTCATTTAAAATTATACTAAGCCCCTACCTCGGTTCGAAGTTAGTTCGTTGACGACGGCGTCGATTCGTTGAAGTCGGCGTGCGTTCGAGGACAAAGTGTCATTGTTGGCGATGTTTTTCACAGGCGGCGTATTCTCCCTTGACGCGGAGGAAGATGAAGGATGACGAGCGTTCCTCGTGGGTGTCGCCTCACGTTATTGTCCCGGTTGAAGAATTTATAAGGAGTTGCTTCATGTTCTTTGATACATGGAGCGTTCTTCATTGAATAACGGAATTCTCCATCAAGAGAGTAATATTACACCAAGAGTTTCTCCCAAATCCTTTTCAAAGTGCCACCACCCAACAAAAATAATAGGCTCTCCTATTATTTTATTGTTGAAAAGATTTTAAAAATTCAAAAGCTAGAATTAAATTAATTAAATAAGTTCAATTCATTAATTATTTGGTTGGAATACTAAATGTGAGGGGAAAGGTGGAGAGTTCCCCCTATATAAATGAAGGGTGGTGGCCTCATTAATTTAAAGGGGGTGTCCAAGAGTTTCAAATCAGGGTTTAAAGGGGAGTTAAAGGGTTTGGAGCTCGTGTGGGCCCCGCCACACAATATCCTCCCATGGGAGGTTATGTGGGGGTGGGACCCACCTCCAACTTCCCATTGGAGAAAACAACCACCACCCTACTACTTTAACCGCCTTCAAATAAAAATGTGTTACACACACATTTTTATTTAATCTTTATTTTTTAATTTGAAACACCAATTTATAACTTCCACTCTCGACCAAACACAACTACAGTAGAGGTATGTTTAAGAAAAAACAGGAACTGCGAGTTCATCGGTGTCCTCGGATTTCAATTCCAAGCACCGGTTCAAAATATAGAAAAACCCGCACGTACGTTTACTGAACGTACCTGAAAAAAACTTCAGAAATTTATTCCGGGCACACCGGGCCTCGGAATCAAGCACCATCATAAACATCAGACTCATAAAATTCCCAAGAATTTAAGAAAAAAAATTTCCTTTAAATTTCCAGGTCATTAAATAATATCATACATATCTTATTTCCACCATGTTCTTTGAAAAAATTAATTTTTACACATGTGTATTTATGACCTATAATCATTGTGATTATAAAAAATACCATTTTCCATAACCATGTTCCCCAATTCAGTATAAGTGAATAAATAATTCATAAAAACTATATTTATATAATGATTATTATTATAGAATAAATATAAAAAAATCAACTATTGCCATTGAATCCCACTGATGTCATTTTGGGAATATGTGTATAATATTTTCAAAACAGCTGATGTGAATGTAATTTATTTTAACTTTGTAATAAATATAATAATATCAATAAAAAACATTAAATTTTTATTAAAAAAAATAATTATGAACACATGTTTTTTATTACAGAATATAAATAACATACAAGATGAGTCAAACTCGGGGAAAGGGACACCTGACATAAAGAAAGTCAATTTAATGGTTTTGTGGAATAATTTTCTAAATAATATTTTTCCATGTGTATATTATTAAAAAAATCATTAAATATGTATTCTTATGTGAATATATGTAATATAATATACTTTTAATTCTTTTTTATAATATATTTAAATGGGGTTTAATTGGAATATAATAACTTTTTTGGGGAATGATTTAAATCACTTAAAAATGAAAATTTAACATTTATTTTAAAATATAAAAAATTGAGGGAATTTCCCAGTAACATAAATGTAATTTTATATTTTTTTACCATTATAATATTCTATATTTTCTTGAATAAAAATATATTATTACCATTTTTTATTATATTATCCTTTTGAAAAAGGATCATGGAGGAAACTAATCTGTCAATGTCTAAAAATGATTTACTTATTATTAAAACAGAAATTTTTGTGATCATGATTAATGAAATAGAATATTCTATGTTTTATATAATTGTTATGGTCATTGGAATTTTTTTATGATCCAGTGAGATGGATATATCTAAAAAAATCATGGGATAATGATTATATTCATAGAATAATTATGTTATAATTTGTCCATTTTGGTTATACTAATTTTAAGGGGTCCTATAAGGGTTTTAAAAACATGATGTCCAAATGAACCCGAATGGATTTTTATTGATTGATAATTTTTTTATGAAATTTTATTATTTACCATGGTATGATAATGATCTTCTATTTTAATTTAATTATTATTCACTTTTTGGGTAAAAATAATATTTATGAATATTTTATAGGTTATCATGTTTTATATGAAACCCTGATTATTATAACATTGAATTTATATTTTACTATGATGAGTATTATTAAATACATTGTTCATTAAAGTTTATTTCATGTGTAAATATATCATTATTTGATCTCAATGTTTATTATGTTGAATTATATAAATTTTTTATTATCTCAATTATTTGAAACTGGAATATCATGTCAGTTTCTTTCTTTTATATCCCATATTGGCATATATGTGATCTATCAATGTTTTAAAATATTTTTCATAAGATTTAGATATGTGTTTAAACAAATCATAAATCATGTCTAAAGTATTAAGGATTTTTCATGAATATTAAATGATATTTTTATAATCCCTATAATATTGTAAAAATTGATTCAAAGAGGAATTTTCCAACCCTTAAATTTTGGGTTCATAATGTAAGAGTTATTAACAGATTAAATAAATAATTCAACCTGAAATCAACAACATGGGTTAATGTAAAGGTATTCATGTCTACGAAATTAATTTATGATATCTTTAAGGATGGTTCTTCATAGTTAATCTCAAATGATACTTATCAATATGGATGATTCATGATTTTCCACTACCAAAATAGAAACAGGACAACATACCAATATATTTCAAGGAGGTATTACTAGATACATCTTGACCTATTAATGTTATTTATATAATTTTTTATTGATAAACTAGTTGTTCTCATTTTATTCCCATTAGATATAATTTTTATTTAGATAAAATTTATTGAATTTATTTTTTAGAGATACAAAATTACTTTGAGTCCCTATTTCTGTAATATCATATTATGAACAATGATTCTTGTAAAATTTCAACAATGGACAAAAGAATTCATATTTTATATAAATAAATTTCATTACATACTTGAATCCTCAATCTAATGGATAGTTAGAGCCAAAAATTTAGACATTGAAAAAAATTATTTGATCTTATTCATTGGATTACAATGGATGTTAGGACAAATATAAGGCATTGTGTGTTTTTTCATATAAAAAAAATTTGTAATCTAGCATATGATAGAAACTATTTAGTGTTATCCATATGCGTGTTCATGTTCATATTTATTCAATGGATATATTCCCTTTTCCTGAAATAAGATATATGAAATATTTTATTAATCTTTATCTATTATATATTATTAATCCATCATTTATTCATTGATAATATATATATTATGATTTCCATTAATGAGAATATACGGTAAAACTAAATAATTTTTTTATTCCCCCATGATACCAATAAGTGATCTTCTAATGATTTCTCTGATGTACAATGTAAATAACAATGTTTTATTAATTTTTATAGTCTATGATTTAAGATTTCAATGTTGTATGAGAATCGTGTATGTATCTAGTATATCATGACTGTTAAAATATTTTATCAATAATGATGTGGTATTTTTGTATTATAAAATATATTAAAATTAGCATAGGCTCAGTGTTACATTAGTTGATTTAGTTACATTCGATATTAGTGAAAGAGTAGTTTGACCCTAGAGTCTAAGATTCTGGATAATATATATTAGTGAAAGTAATTACAATATAATGGTGATGGGGATAGGTCGATATATAAGATTATATCATAAATTATATTAATGTATATTATTTGGTGGTTTCCTAGAAATAAAATCATTATTATGATATAAAGTAGTTGATATATTCTCAGATATTAATAAACCTATTGTTAAATCCCATAAAAAGATAGCCTCTGTATTAAATTGGTCATCACATTACACATAAAAATTCTTCCTAATTATGCACCTATTTTTACACTATTGAGGATATATTTTTGTTTATTTACATTCTATTTTTGAAAAAACGAAATGCAGTAAAAAATATTTTTATGTTTTATATATTTTTCCAACGACACTAAGATTATAATTTTGGGTTTTGTTGTGCATAAGATTCAAATTTCTATTAATTTTCAAAAAAGAAATAAAATAATACACTTGGATTAAAAAATTATATTAATATGGTATAATAATGTGTATTATGTTATTTATATTTGTTTCATATATTAATTAAATGAAAAATATGTCAAAACAAAAATGATTCATTACTATTTCCATCCAATGAAAATTTATAACACTGTAGTTCCAACTGAATAGATTATTAAAATATCAATCCATGTAAGGACTAAAAAACATGGATTTAAGGAGAATCCAATTTCAATACAATATCATAATACATTATTGGACCACTCTATGTAACATGGACCCTTAATAATTTAATGGAACTATTGATATACTAATATATCATCAATGTATCATGGCCCTAAAGATGATATTTCTCTTATTCAGGTGTAAGGAAAGAGAAATGGTTAATCAAAATTATTATTTATTAACCCAAGATTGTACTAATTGATGGACAATGATTAAAAAAAATATGGAGTAAAATAAAGTGTATGTTTTTTAATTGGATATATTTAAGGGAATGTTCATTGAAACATACTTTCTTCATGAGAAATTAGTTGATTAGGAATGAAAATTTTTAAAATTGAGACAATGTGAAGAAGAGAATACTGTTAAATATAATGATAAATTTACATGATTAGAAATGAATGTAATCGACAACATATATAATCCAGGAAGTATAACTAATTGATTATTTATTCTGATAAATCTTTGAATTTTTCATTAATTACTCTATAAAAAAATTTGATCTTTTGAAGATATTGAATCATCATACCACATGTAGTAGAATGAATTATAAATGTCCTATATTTTCAGATTAAATAAAGTGAAAAAAATAATTAATGATAGATAAATCCCAATTTTATGGAATATTTTTTAAAAAAGATATTCATTATTACTCCCAAATTGTAATTTATTTTAATATTTAATAAGAATTTATAATTTTAGAATAATTTCGGGATTCCAATATGATTATTTATTTTTACCATTAATGATAAGAATAGTTGTTTTCTCATAAAATATTGTATGTGATAAATTTTTTTGTGAAAATTTTGGATAAATATTATTCAATAATACATCTAACATGTTTATAGGTATAAAGAAACCTATATATACTATTACAAGGGTGATAAGTGGTCAGAAATCAAGGATGATATAGATTTCACTTTTTGGGTCCACCTATAATAATTCAACAATTATATTTTTATTGGGTTTGTATTTTCCCATGATTTTAGAAGAATATATATGAAAAAATTTAGTCATTAAATCCAACTAGAATAACTTCGGAAGCATAATATAAGTTGGTCAAAAAATACATGTGAAATCGATATGTCTGTATTCAATTATTCTTTTTCTCTTGAAATATTCTCATAAATGATTGAATAATAAATCATTCAAAACATCATTACATAGGTTGAAAAATTAAGAATATGATTTAATGAAATCATTGAACAATTATACATAATATCAAATCCAATTATCTTTCCATTGAGTTATCAAAAAAGGAACGGACATTATGTACATTGAATCAGTATAGTTTATCTAATGAAATATTTTTCTCAATTGAAATGATTTTGAAATATACCTTAAAATTCCAAATAAGATTTTATTTTTAGGTAGAAAAATAGAATATGTTTATGAGCATCATAAATTAAGAAAACATGTCCATATTCATCCATTTAATGGTTCAAACACATTCTGTTTCCTAGGAAAATATTGACAAAAATGTTTTCCACCTCTATTTCTGATAAATATTCGATTAATCTCCCATTTAAAGGATGGATTTTATTGTGATTAATTTTGCACGCCTTATTTATTTCTCTTAAAAGTTAATTTTTTTTGTTAATTCTTTTTAGTTTCACCCATTGTCCCACCTTTCTCCATAATTTATATTTTATCTTGTATTCATCCAACAAACTCCTCATCAACTCCAAGAAATTGGATGACTAACATCATTTATATTTCTAATGGTAGAGTAGTAATGATTTTTTTTCATTAACAAAATTTATTTATTTTTTTCTATGAAATAAATGTTTATAAAAATAGGTTTTAGAGTTGGGTTCACACAATTCATTGTGCTGCATTTTTCTTTTAATCATTCATTTATATTCCTCACAGTTGATGTCTTAATAATAGTTGTAGTGGGTCATTATAAAATTACTGTTATTAAGCAGGTTAGACTATCTCTAATTTAGACGGTTCGTGTGAGATAATAACAATTCAATTGGGTGGGTGTTAAATGATAAGGTAGATTTTAATAGAGGGTAAAAAGGTGAAAATTAATATTTTAGTTAACAATGATTTGCTTCACTGTAGACTCCTTTGAATAAAATATTATTCTTTCACTAACATTTTTCTGTGTTATTATATTTATTATACTATATATTTATATATTTTTTATCAACTTCATTTTAGAAAATCCTTATTTTTAAATTTTATTATTACATATAATCATGACAATAATAGAAATATTTTTTGTGAGTGGCATTCTTGAGATATTCACCCAAAGGATACACTAAATTTTTTATCTATAAAATAAAAAATTTTAGACGTGGAATTCATGAAAAAACACAGCACAATTATTTGAAAATATTGTGGGGAGGATAAAAAATATTCACAAACATTTTTTCTAAAATATGAAAATTATTTTCATACATTTCATAAGCTAATATAATGAAATTAATTCATAATGAAACATCCAATCAAGTAATTAGAAAATTTTATTTTCATAAAATTATTTCATTGGTTTTTATAAGTTATATTTTTGGTATGAGGGTTTTTGAGAGTTCATTAGGGACATAATAGAAGACCATGAGAAACCAATTTCATATGCCTTGTCCACTGAGCTCGAAGAATTATCATAATATTTTTTATCATTATATAAAGAGGTGATTGAGGCTTGTATAAATATAATCCCTATATTTATTTAAGATTAATGTATCGAGGAGGATGTTATATTGGAAAAACCTTATCTCCTAAATAAATCTACAATCCTCCCAATGTCCTTTCAAGGGGAACAAAAACATAATGTTAATCAATTGAATAGACTGGACATAAAATTGGATTCTATTTTTTTCATTTTAGATTCTCATCAATGATTATTTACATCCAAAATTTTCCATTTTACAAGTCTTTAAATAGTCATTACATATATAATGATAATGATAATGAGGAAGTACGAAACATCGAGGAGAATATGTTATTGGAATTCAATGATAAATAATTTTCTATGGTTATAAATTCTATAATGAATTCAAATTGTAATCCATAGGATCCTAAATATTTTAATTCTTAATATTTAAAATTTATCAATTGTTAAAATATAGTTATTTTTCATATGATTTTCATGTCGACATGTAAATTTTTTATACATTCCTTGTAAGATTTTGATTATGTTTCCAAGGTGGTTGATGATGTAAAAGAGTGGGACTCATTCATTCTTCAACCCCAACTGTGTAAGTTTTTTTACATGTATAAGTGGATGGTATTGTATTATGATATCCAAGGGGCTATATAAATCTTATTGAATGGTGGGATAAGGATGTAGTGGCCCATTGGTCATTATTTATTGGGAAATGTGAAAATATAAAAATAAAGAAGAGTTAAAATTCCAACATATATAATCATGTAATGGAAAACATGTGTTCTTCATAAATGGAATTTGAGTCAATTACAGTTGTGGATATATAGTTAAAAAATATAATGAATAAAAAATATATACCTAATGCATCATCTATAAATAGATATTTCACTACTCATGGTATTCCCCCGTGATTAAATAGAATCTACCGAAAAATATAATTAAGGAGAATGTAAAATATTATGAAATCACTACAATTATGTTTGAAGACCCAAATAACGTTATAACATATTCTTCTGTCAAAATAGATGTTACATAATTATTTATTTAATTTAATATCTACATTCTTTTTAATATATTTTTTGAATATTTAAAAATCCAATGCCACGTTGAGTGATGTGTATCTAGTCAATACATGTAGTGGGAATCAGGTTGTAATGAAAATATAAAGGTCACTTTCTAATACGGTGAAAAAAATTATATTGATGCAAAAATGGTTTTCTAATAATGTTTGACTGAAACCTAATAATTTTTTTGGGTGATTAAAAATTTTTTAGGACTAAATAATTTGTTTATTAATAATAAATTACACTATAGAGACTTTTTATTATAATTTAATGTTTTAAACATTATCTCATATTTTGGGCGTTATTATTAAGGTTTTTATTTCATCGTAATATGGTTTATTCATTATGAGTAATATCTTATCATATACTTACAATTTTTTATTTAGAAATTTGGAATAACATGTCTTCATTATATATATCATACGGTTATTTAGAGGTTGAATTTTATAATTTAGATAAAAAATTCAACTTAATCATCCCTAAAATTTTTAAGAAGAATAAAATAATTAATAAACTCAATGAGGGGTAAAACAACACATATAATGTTGAAAGCAATCATGTATGTTGTTTTCTTATATTCATTATTTAATAGAGGAAGAAAAATATATTATGTGAAAAAAAACACTACAACGCATATTTGGAATTTGATTTACAATTACATGTCATAGTATTAGATATACATATATATATTGTGATTAAATAAAATTTATCATAAAATTTCTAATATTATTTAATATAGTGATATTGATATCATAGTGGAAAATATATCTATATTAATATAATCCCTTTAGGTTACCTTGAATAATTTCATTTGTAAAAAATAATTTAAATTGGGAGAATAAATTTATATAAGGGTGTAGAATATAATATAAATGTATTTTAAAAAAAAATTATTTAATAAATTTATTTTATAAAGGAATTTATTTTATTTTTTCATGAAAAAAAAACATGTATATAATTATTTAGCACCTATAGTTTTTTCTTATAAATTTTCCAATTAGGAAGGTGTTTATTTCATAAAATTATTTGTTAACAAAAGTGAAGAACACAGGCTATGTGATATCCTATGTGTCCAAAATGGTTATAAGCGATTGAACCCATAACTAGAGTGTTATAAGGACATAATTCCTACAGTAAGCCTCCAGATTATAAATCATATATATTGCATCATCTATGTATGAACATTTACTATATTCACAACAATTTGTACACATAGTTATATTTAAAACACGCCTGATATTTATGTTTTTTATTCATATCATCATAGTAATTAAGTGGTTAAAATATAATGATTTTCATATTATAAAACATGTATTTAATGTTAAGAAATTTGTAAAATATTGTATATCCTTTCAAATAAAATTATATGTCAAACATATGATGAATGGTTTAAAATCATTATTATAAAAATACATGTTACAATTAAATTTTTATTACATGTTTTCTCATTTAAATTCTAAAAGTGTTTTGTCATACTATATATAAATATATAATTATTCTAAAATAATCCTTTTATAAATATGAAGTAATATATTTTATAATAATATATATATTAGTTATCACTTATTTTATAATGTGATTCACGTTATGTTTTCTCTCTAATTATCGAAATATTCTCATATATTTATTATAATATATTTTTTAATTGTAAAATGATAATTGATTTAAAATAATGATAAACAATAAACAAAATTGATACACTAAAATAGTTTTCAATATAATGTAATGACCTGTTAAATTCCATTTAATTAGAATAATTTTAATAACTCTTCTCTTTATTTTACACATAAACCTAATTTATCACATAAAATATTCACTTGATACAACATAGTACATCAATTAGTAAAGTTTCTATGGGGATTATCAAAATTACATAACAACTTAAAACATGAAATATACATCTTTGTTGAAAACATATTTTACATGACCTCTCTCATTCCTTCGTTCATAGCATTTCTGGAGATTACCAGAGCACGTACATAAAAATGGGTGAGCTATGATTCCCATTAAGGGATTAAAATGGGCATAACATGAAGATTTAAATTACTATTAAGCAATAGTCATATCAATGTATCATAAGATAAACTTGAAAATAATGCCATGATATATCATGATTATCATAACATGGAAATGTAGAAACAACACTTAACATGATATTAATGTTAGCCAAGGCACATTGAACATGAAGCGTGAGTAAACTCACATTGCACATGAATTTTCCTGATTAAACCCTCATTTCATTGGAAATATCATGATACTATTCATTACCCAATGAATTTGAGTTCTATAAGGGGGTACCATTCTTATTCATTTCATTTCAGGCATATGTGTGCCACATATATCATTCAACATGTATTAATTAAGGGTCATCATTTATTCCACTATAAAGGATTGTGTAATTCATACATAAAACTATATAATAAATAATTAAAAGGGCTAAAAGTTGAATACCCTTGAAAGGGAAATGGGCATGGTTTTCATTACACAATGACTTTGGATTGGAAAATCGAGGTGCAATTTCGGTAGCATAACGGAGCGACATTACAATTCCTAAAAATGGTTGTTGAGAGAGAAATAGTTATATACTACTATTTAAATGAAATGGAGAGTAATTGGGCAATATATATACATGTCCCAACAAATTCAATGTAATTTGGATGCATAATATAAAATAATTTCATGAATGTTAATGAGAAGAGATAAATTTCTTACAGAATATTGGCATGTTAACAGGTGAGAATGGGAGAAATTAATAAGAGGAAAAGAGGTCACATGTCATTAAAACAAAAGGAAGGAATTATGGGGGATGTAAAAAAACTATACCAACCATTTTTAATTGAAAACAAATGGGTACAACAATATTAATAAATTTGGAACAAATTGAGAAAAGAAGTAATCCCTTTTTTGGAACTATGATCCCACAGGATTGAGAGGGGCATGAGAGAAGCTACATGAGAGCTTCAGACACATTATGAGGATTATATATTGAGGAGAGTAGGATATGGAAGTTCTAAAATGGGTTTGAGTTATGATTAGTTGGAGCTTGGGTTGGTTTATTTTGGAAAAGAGAGGAAATTCTTTATTATTTTGGTTTTGGACACTACACATCAAAATAATCAATACCACAAACCAAACCATGGATTTTGAATAGTGTTTCTGAAAAATGGGAGTGGAAAAAATTATTATGTAAGGAAAATGTCTGAAATTATTAAAATATTAGGCTTTCTTGTGTAGATGTGAGTCACACTCTCAAGGAAATCATTTTTAAAAGTTAAAAGGATTTATAAGTCCTTATGGGTCCACTGAGGCACCATAAAATTAATCAAACTTATCTAAAATCACAATTTTAAATTTAAAACAAATATTTGCATAACATTAATTTTATAGTATCTTATTATATAATTATTGGGTCATTATGATGTCATAAAACACATTATATATTTAAAGAACATTTAATTTTTTCCCAATAATTCGTCTATCTCAGAATATTATGAAAAATTCATCGTAGGAAATATCAACATCTAAGATCCCAAAAATAATATCCATTATATCCAAATAATTTTTAATATATTTTAATGTTTACTTTTAAAATAAAAATTGACATTTATAAAAAATTCATGGGCTTTGAAAAAAACGGCTTTCAAACATTAAAAACTATAATTGTATTCATCAAAAGTATACGATCATATCTATTTAATATAATCTAATTTATTAATAATATTTTATTAAAATATTATTTAATTCAAAAATCCTTTCATTCATCAAAATATATTTCTTAATTTAATATTAAATGAAAAATAATTTTTGTGATTTAATAACTATTTACAAAGTAACAATAATACAATGAATATATATATTTATTCTGTACTAAAGTACTACACATAATCATTGTCCTAGGGTCTTCATACATTACCCCTTATAACACCCACATATGTCCTAAGGGTAAGGTGAGCGATAGAGACAAACACTTAGGGAGGCTCAGAAAACATAACTCGGGTGGAAATCTATAATAACATCCATTTATCACGTAGGCGGTTCCATTTAAGCTTAACGTGTTAAAGCTAGTCTTGGGCTTGTCCAAGAGTGAAGCCCAATGACACCACCTCCTTTCCAATCTCTGAAAAATGCGCTTTTGTAGCACAATTCTACTAGATGAGGTCTTCGCATCCTTTGTATTAGTAAATTGGATTTTTAAAGCCCTATATTTGTACTAATCATATGATAACTGTTCAATAACTATATTAGAAATGGTTATAATTCGTAACAGTATTCTTAAATCCAAAAACATAAATCCAAGGATGTTCATATTTTATAAATCCATTTTACATAATAATAAATTTAGTTAGATTCAAAATAATTTTCATTGTTAAATGTTTTGCTCATTATAATATTCCACCCATAACAAATTTCAGCCTCAAAATTTTTTCCCCACACTAAAACCAAGGTGGGTAACTCTGCCTCATCACTTCCTCTGGATCCCACATTACTTCATCAAACTTGTGGTTTCTACACAACAATTTAATGATGGAAATTGTATTATTTCATAGAAATGTTTCTCTAGTATCTATGATCTTTACCACATTTTTCTTCATATGAGAGGTCATTATCCAATAGTACCCCTTCTGGATTGAGTAAATGTGAAGGGTAAAATATTTACTTCCTCAAAAGTGATACATGGAATACATCATGTACTTGATATAGGTTTGGTTGGGGTGATTTTCGATAGTCCACTTCTACAATGCAATCAGGGATCTAAAAAGTGCTGATGTTTCTTTGACTAAGCTTTCCCTTCTTCCAGAATCTCATAATTATCTTCCATGGTGATATGCATAAGAATACCATGTATCCAACATCAAACTCTAGGTCTCGTCAATGATTATCAACATATCTCTTTTGTCGAATCTGAGAATTTTTAATGTGTTTCTAGTTGGACTTAACCTTCTCTACAATTTCATTGACCATTTTTGGATCAAGGAGTTTTTTCTCCACTACTACATCCCAAAATGTTGGTGTTATTCACCTCTTCCCATACTAGGCTTTATAAGGATCCAATTGGATGGTTGAGTGCAAACTACTATTGTAATAGAACTAAACCAGGTAATTTTTTTATACCAAAATACTTCGAAGTACATTGAGCATGCTCTCAATTTTTCCTCAAGTGTTTTGGTTGTCCGCTAAGATTGGCCATCAGTTTGAGGATGACCAATCATACTGATTTTCAGCTCGGTATTTAGATAATATTTAAGAAACTTCCAGAACATAAAGGTGAATCATGGATCTTAATTGGATACAATAGATAGTGGTACTTCATGTATCCTTACCACTTCAAAGATATATTTCTATTCCATTTTATCCAATAAGAAATCCTCTCAAATTTTAATGAAGTGTTTCATCTTTCAAAGATGATTCACAACATCTGAGATTGCATTATTTCATTTGGATGTATTCCGATGTCTGATGACTATGTCAATTGTGATGTTCTCACATTTCTATGTTGATGTGGGAATTGGTTTCTTCATCCCCGTAGAATTTCATCTCTCAACATTCACTTTCTAATAAACCAGGCACTTTGATGTATACTCAACAATCTCCTTCTTCATGTTATCCAACCAAGAATTCTATCAGAGATCTCGATTCATCTTTGTGTTTCCTAGGCTAATGGATAAATTACGTCTATGTGTATAATCCAAATGTTCATTCATTAATTCTAGATTTGATGGAACACGTTTTCTTGACCCAAATCGCACAATTCCTCCATAATTTTCAATCAACTCCAAGGATTTTCATTTTCTTATAGTTTCCACATTCTTCTAAATTCCCACATCATCTTTTTTAGCATCCTTTTACATTTCCAAAACAAACGTTTGGACAATATTTTGTTAATGGATTGATGATGTTTCCTTTTTTATGAATCTCATGTATTTATTCATCTAATATAATAATATTGAATCCTTTTTAATTCTCATCAATGATAAAATTGTTGGGTCCTTTCTACATAGAGCATCCACCACCTTGTTTGATTTTCTAGGCCCATAATGGATTGACCAGTTATAGTCATTCAACATTTCTTTCCATATATGTTGGCACATATTCAAATATTTCTGTTTAAAAATATACATAATGCTTTTATGATCCATGTATATTTCACACTACTGCCAAAATAGGTAATGAACCCAAATTTTTAATGAAATTATTACTGCAGCCATCTACAGATCATGTATTTGATAGTTTTTCCAATGAACATTAAATTTCCTTGAAACATTGGAAATGGAATTGTCATTTTTCATTAACACACGGCCCAAAACCTTCATTGAAGGATCACTAAATACAACATAATGTTCCCCACTTCTGAGTAGAGTTATCATGGCCACCATGATAAGCCTTCATTTCAACTCTTTAAATATCTCTTCAAATTATCAGTCCAAGAATTCATTACTCCATTTTGTGTTAATTTGGTAAGGGGGTTTTAAAATCATGAAAAAATTTCTCAAAAATCCATGATAATATCCCGCTAACTCCAAGAACCTACAAATATTTGTTACTGATGATTAAATCATCTATCCCTTAATTGGAGATGTCTTGGAGGGTTCCACATATATCCCATTTCATGGGATGATATGACCCAATAGTGATACCTCCTTAAACAATAACTAAAACATGTTGTACTTTTAATAGAGCTTATCCTTTCGCAATGCCTCCAGTAAAATTATTTGATTATCCTCAAGTTACTTTTTAGTATTCAAGTATATACGAATATCATCTAAAAAGACTACAAAATATGTGTGGATTTAATCTCTAAATACTCTATTAATCAAGTCCATGAATATTTCTACAGCATTAGTGAGTCTGAAAGGTATTAATATGAATTCACAGTGCCCGTATCTTCTAAAAATGCATTCTTGGGGATATCTTCCTTCTTCACCCTAACCTGATAATATATTGACCACAGTTCCACCATTGGGAAGTATTGTGATCCACATAGCTGATCGAAGAATTCATCAATTTTTGGTAGATGATACCAGTTCTTTATCGTGATTTTTGAGCTCCTAATAATCATTCTCAAGGCAAATGGACCCATCCTTCTTCTTGATTAAGAGGACTAGTGCACCCCATGGTGAGGCACTTGGGAACATAATCCCTTTAACCAGGTTCCCCTTTAGTTTTTTATTCACCTCCTCATGCTTCGGAACATCCATTCTATATATAGTCTTGGATATTAGAAATGACATAGCTATAAGATCAATTGATAATTCAACATCCATATTAAGAGGAAGACTAGGAAAGTTTTCAAGAAATAGTTGAACAAATTCCCTTCACAATAGGCATGTCTTCATAGATGGTTTCATTCTTAGACTCAATCATCTGAGAAATATACTCATGCTCATATGGTAGTAAATTCCACACTTGAGATGATAGTTCAAATGAATATTCATCCTCTTACTTTCACTTGTACAGAATCCGATGTCGATTCTCTATATGGAGAGTAGTTTCCGTCTCACGTCAATTTTTGTTGGATCTATGTAATGAAAGTAAATCCACATGAACAATTGAAACAAATTCCAATAGAGGGAGTATAAATAGGTTCTATGAGATGATAAATCAACAAATTATCACAGGGGAGGCATTATATTCAGGGGATGCATTGATTACCCATTTTACCATCCTCACAAACATCTTTAATTTCATTATTTATCAGGGTGTTGGGATTGGTCTACTAAAAATTTGGGATATAAAAGAATGTGTTGAACCAAAATCAAAAAGTACAGTTTCTATTATTTATTGAATAATTATCTTACCTATCACCACTTTCTTGTTGGGGTTAAATCCAATGGTAGTGATGGAAAAATGATCACCCTAGCTACCTTGGAGGTTATTGGTTGACTTCAAAACCCTTGTATTAGGAAACTGGGTTTCAAAGTTCCCTGGTTATTTGCATTTGAAGTAATAAACAATCTATTAAGGGGTTAATTGAGTGCTCCACTACTCTTTCAAAGCCATGAGTTTTTCTTGTTATTAGTAAATGGCTAGGTTCCCTTCACTTCCAGAACTTCGTGAAATTTATAGGGTTCTTTTTTCTATGCCTTTGGAAACTGGGGTGCTGTATTTTTTTGAACCATTGGATTTATCCATCATACCACTACAATTAAATTACACCTTATGATTCTTATCCCTATGATACCCCTGATATTCTACGATCTCCATTTCCACTTTGAGGGCACATTGGGAAAATATCGTCTTATCTATCGAAGTCACAGATCATTAGGTATTTTTTTGGCTAGGTTTTATCCCACCAAAGAAGTGGCCAACCTTGCATTCGGGGGTAACAACAAATCTGGAGTCATATTATTCAAGCCTTTCGAAGTTTTCCTCATATTCTCTAATGCATTCATCACATTTTCACTAGTGGGAAAGGAAGTCCATTTCCATCTTATGTTATAGGATTCAAGGAAAATATTTATCTATTTTTTTTCAAGAAATCCTTCTATTCCAACTCCTCGATCACCTCTTCTGCCTTTGTTTTTTTTTTGATCCAATTCCACCATTGATCAAATTCACCCTCTATATGATAAGAAGTAAAAATATCATTCTATTGTTCTGAATATTGAAGGATAGATAATATCATTTCATTGGTGTTGATCCATTATTCAACAATTTAGGGGTAAGATGATCCATTAAAAGTATCGGGACTCTTTCTCATGAATCTCTCGATTGTGACTTCTTCTTTCTTAGGGGGGGTATGAACATTCCACCTAATCCATGTTTATATTTATAACATGATTTAACTAAAAGAATATCGTTACAATGTTCATGATTTTTGCTCCCATCGAACTGTGCATCTCAATAGAACAGTCATCACCATGATCTTTTCATCAATTGTTTGCACGAGTCCTCTTATTACCAGCCATCGGCTAGAATAAAAGGAATGTTTGGGGTAACTGATAAAGGGTAATCCAATGAAAAAAATGGTTGAATTATAAATTACTATATTTCCTTAAAATACGAATTTATAGGCTTCAATATATGTTATCCATGATCTACATTCCAACATTTATTCTAAAGGGCATTTTTTATTCCCATAATAATGGCTTTTACTAATATTATGAATTTACCAAAGTAATACCCCCGAGAGTGTTATAACCTAGAGAGAAGAAAGACCCATTGTCATGTTAAAGTACCCACATTAGTCTAGCCCAAAGTGGTGTTTTTGGGTTTGACCCCATGATACCTAATTGCTAAAGCTGCCTCTACTCACTCATATTGAGACAAAGATGTATTTTCAAGATAAATCACTAACTAAATACTCACCAAAATTTAGGGATGTTTTTACTATACATAGTCTTATTCCTAAGTCTTCAAAGAGGGTTTTCTAATCCTAATACCAAAAATAACTAATCATATCCCCTGATACCGACTACAACAACCCTTATCTTAATTTTACACTTAAACATAACTTATTACATAAAATATTCACATGATACAACATAGGAGACTGATAGGTCTTGTTTTTTTAGGGATTGGTAACTTTATATAACATCTTGGAACCTGAAATACTTATATTTATTAAAAACATCCTTTACATGACCTCACACATTCCTTCGTACATATCATTGCATGGGATAACCTGAGGAAATGCATAAAAAGGGTGAGATATAAAGCCCAGTAAGTGAGTAAATAAGGAATAACATGAATAATATAGTACATAATAGGGAATAGGTTATATAAGTGTAGAATAAGATAAACACTAATGTAAACAATGATATAGCATGATTATCATAACATGCAAAATTTGGAAAGAATACGTAACATGATATTATCATGAGCTAAGGCTCATTGAACATGGAGAATGAGTAAAACATAATTTCACATGAATTAGCATGATTAAACCCTCATTTCACTTCACATATCATGATAGTAATCATTACCCAATGCATTAGATGGATATCATGCCGCATCTTCTAAATCATTTTTTTTTCAAGCATTACTGTGCCACAAAGATCATACGACATGAATTCATTAAGGATAGTAATTTATTACATGATAAAGGAAGATTAAATTCATTCATGAAACTCCAGAAAAAATATGTAAATTTTCATATAGGTGAATTTCCCTTGATATATAAATTAGCATTGAATTCACTGAACCACGACTTTTACTTGGTAAATCATACTGCAATTTCTCCAGCATAACGGCGTGACATAAGAATTCATAAAAATATATAGTGATAGAGAAAGGGGTATCTCATAATATTTAAACGAAATGGATATTAAGGGGTCATATATATTCATCTACCAACAAATGTAATGTAATTTAGATTCATAATATAAAAGTATTGCTTTCATGGAAATGAGAAGATAGAAATTCTTTATGGAATTTCAGCATGGTAACATGTGTGCATGGCAGGAATTAATCTGAGAGAAAGAGTTATCTCACAATTAATAAAAAACTAAGTAATCTATGGGTGAGGTTTTAAATCATACCACAACATTTTTAATTGAAAACAAATGGGTCTATCAATATAATGAAATTTGGATAAAAATGAGAAAGGATGAAATTCTTTACATGGGAGTGTGATCTAAAAGTTATTAGAGGGGCTTAAGAAAGGCTAATTTGGATCTTGTGACCCCTTGGGATAATTTTAGAGAGATAATAGAAGGCTAGGGATGTTATACAAGGGTTTTGAGTGAAGACATGTCAGATCTTGGGTGGGTTTATATAGGAAAGAGATGATTTTATTTATTACTTAGGTTTTGGACACAAAATATTAAATAAATAAAAACCACAAACCAACCCATGGTTTTTGACGATGTATTTTTCCATAGGGGAGTGGAAAAAGTTATTTTATATGGAAAATGTCCAAAATTATTAAAATATTATGTTTTCTTATGTGGAGGTGAGTCACACTCTCAATTAAATCATTTTAAAAGGATATAAGGTTTTATAAGTCTTGGATGGTCCACTAAGGAAGCATAAAATTAATGGAACAAGTGTAAAAACACTTTTTTTAGGTAAAACATATATTGGCCAGACGTACTATTTATTGTATTTTATTATATCACTATTTCTTCATTATTATGTCCTAAAACACATTATATTTTTAAATGATATTTTATTTTTACCCAAAAATTCAATTGTCCTAGAAAATAATGAAAAATTCAACGTTTGATAATTTTAAAATACCGATTCAAAAACTAATATTAACTTTATCAAAATAATTTTATAATTTTTTTAATTTTTTCTTTAAAAATAAAATTTTACATTTATAAAAAATTCATTGGTTTTGACAAAAATGGATTTCAATTCTTAAAAATTTACAAATGTATTCATAAAAGTAATATTTTTATTTTTATTTAAAAATAATAATTTGTAATAATATTTTATTAAATTTAAATTTAATTCATAAAAACATTAATTCTTCATAATATATTTCATAATTGATTACTAACTAAAATTTACTATTTTTGATTTATAACCTATTTACAAAGTAACAATAATAAAATTAAAATATATTCTTTATTCTATACTAAAATAATTCACAAAATTATAGTGTTGAGGTCTTGTTACATGACCCCTTATAACACACTCATAAGACCTAAGGGAAAGATGTGCGATGTTGATAGACACTTGTGAAGGCTCAGATAACATCGCTTGGGTGGTAATATCAATTAACATCCACTACTTATGTTTGCAATTCCATTCAAGCTTAATGTGATGAAGCTCGACTGGGGCGTGGTAAAGAGTGAAGCCCGGGAATGCCACCACCTTTATGAGCTCTGACAAATGTGCTTCTTATGGATTAATTCTACTGGATGATTCCATCACATCCTATGTCTTATTAAATTGTATTTTTTAAAGCCCTATATTTATACTATTCATTGATCACACTTCAACGAATATATTTTCAATGGTAACAAATCATAATGTTTTTTTTTATATCCAAAATCCTAAATCCATGGAAGTGCATATTTTATATACCCATTTTACATAATAATACATTGAATTAGATCATGTGAAATTTTCGTTAATAAATGTATGGGACGTTACTATAATAATATCATGAAATGTATATGTTTTGAAAATATTTATAACTATCAATTATACACAAAATATAGAAAATAAAACATTCAAATATAATCATACTCAATAATATAAATAACCATCATTCTATATATACTAATATTCCAGACATATAAGTATTTAAATAAAAAAATTACTTTAAGACATATAATATTAATTTCATGAAATTAAAATAATTTTGGATATCATCATATGATATTCAGATTAGAGTTTTTTGAGTATTTCTTGTAAATAATTTATTATTTGGTGGAATATTTGAAAATAATGATTTTAAAAATAATTTCATTTTTATTATATTATCATGTTATATCAATTCTTTAAAATAAGGTTAATCCTTTTTAATAAATAAATATATATTTAATTATTATTATAAATCCTTCAAAAATCAAATTTTTAATATATATATCTATGATGGATACTTTTTAAATTAGTGTAACAATTTCATTCAAATGGATTTTTTCGGTTATTTTTTTATTAATTAATTTCAAGGTGAAATTATTTATTTTAGTATCAATAGTCCCATTTTTCTAAATTTAATCATGTTACATATATTTTTATGCACTATACATTATTTTGGTGCGAAATAATTATGGTGCATAAATATTCTTTAATATAAAATCCATTTTCTATTGCATTTCACTTTATTATATTAAAAATAATTCTCTAGACTAATACATATTTACACTTCAAAAATTTACTTCATTTTTTATATTATTAAGTTAAAATATAGAGATGATTTCAATTTCATTTTTTGTCAAAATGTATAGTCACAAAATTAGAAATTACTTACTAAAATAATGGGTAGAACTTGTTAATTAAGATAAAATCCATGAGATAGAGTTTCAAAATCTTATCTTTATTCAACATAATGATATTATTTTAAAAAATTATCACCTTATATTAAATTTATTTTTTTAATTAGTTCCAATTTAATTAATGAAATAAACTTATAACACTAACGTTTTTACAACAATTCCAAAAGTTACAATCCCCTAACTTATATATGTGAACATCTTCTCATCACTTATTCAAAAACATTGATCACCTTGTATTGAAATGTCCCTATAAAATTACCTTCCAAAAATACCATAACTTATACAGTAGTGATAAATTGTATTAAAATACCATCATAATATATATTAAAGGTTAAAAGAAATAATGTATTCAATGAATATCTATTACTCTAAATTTATATCTTTTTTCTTTAATTTTTCATCTACATCCATAAAACATATCATAAAATTTATATATAAAAACATCATTATCAACAATATACCAAAGTGATATTATATATATCATAAACACCCATGTTTCGCACGAAATTCGGGGATGACCTCCTGGATGGGAGATTAAAACGTTCTGATCGGTTTCTAATGGGTTTGTTCGTAGAACCGGAAACATCCAATGATTCCACATCCATTTGGACCTACTTTCCAAAGGTAGGTGCTCATTAGCTTGTGGGCTAATGAGGCTTAGGAATTTTCATTGGTCGAGAGGATGGGAGGTCGGACTCATCACACCTTTTTGAGGGGAATTATTGTCTACTCTGGGACTCTCTTTATAGATTTAAGTTATGTTCGTGAATCCTTATTACATTATCAAGTATAAAATGATCTTTCCTTCACTTTAACAATCAATGATTAAATATGTAGGAAATTTAGAGGATCTTTTATATGTATTCGAGGTTCTTCATCAATAGAGAATCATCTGTATCTATTTAGAGATTCTCAGTCAATGGTATCCTTCAAAAACATTTATAAAAGTCTCTTGGTCATTATGATGACCAGGATGGTTTTAAAGCCAACCAGTGGGGCACTTGAAGTTTATCGTCATTCAGAAGGACATGGATTATTTCAAAGTTGGGATCGATCCCATAAAGGGGCTACCTACGTATCCATTGTTTTGGAAAAGGAATCAGAACCCACGTAGTTCGAGTAAGGGAGTATGATGTTTGTGATTTATGGCTCAAAGAAGGATGTCATAATGACTTTTACACTCTAAGCTCACGTGACTAATGCTCGGTGTGAGAAACAAGAGGTATTGGTAAAAAATTAGATAATTGTGCCATGAAAGATGTAATCATAAGAAATGGTTTGGGGCTTATGTATGTATGACTGCCCAGATAGATGAAGGTTTAGGATTCACTTTTAGGGAGAAAATCCATGAACAGGGTCCATAAAGGTGTATGTGCTTCATGGAGATTTGAATACTCTAATCTTGGGGCTTACTCCTAAGGAGGATGCCCAAGTTATGAGGGGACTTATGATTGGGTTTTACTACTGAAAAGGAAACCCAAATCAAGGGTAAATTAGGACTTGCTAAAGAGAAAATAGGGGACTTGGGGCTTATTCCTGAAAAGGAAGCCCAAGATTATAACTGGGACTTATTCCTGAAAAGGAAGCCCAGGTTAGGGGTTAAGGTTTGTGGCTTACTCCTGAGGAGGATGCCCATATTTGAGATTGGGGCTTACTCCTAAGAAGGATGCCCAAATTAAGGGACTTGGGGCTTACTCCTAAGAAGGATGCCCAGATTAAAGGATTATGATTGGGGCTTACTCCTAAAGAGGATAACCAAGTTAAGGAATTAAGGTATTGGGGCTTACTCCTAAGGAGGATGCCCAAGTTTGGGAACTTTAAGAATTTGGGGCTTAATCCTAAGGAAGATGCCCAGATTAAAGGACTTATAACTGGGGATTATTCCTAAAAAAGGAGACCCAGGTTAAGGATTCTCTCATTTTAAAGGATGTGGTTGAATGAATGAACTCTCAATCTTTGGTGACATAAATATGTATAAATCACTATGTTTTGAGCGATAATCCACAGAATTCCTTTCAAATAAGGAAGTCAAATCAAAATATCATGCCATAAATGGATTTAAAGAGTATCTTGAAGACTAAATCTTGAATAGGAAAGGTGAAATAGCTTAAGAGGGGTAAAATGGGCAATATGGGCACCCAAAAAATGTAGGGGCGCGCAATTCTTCCGTGGGCGCGCAAGTATTGGTCGCGCAGGTATACCTGCGCGACATGTGGGGTACTTGCACGATTTTTAACCAGCATTAGAATACTTGAGTGACTCTTTATTAATCACTTTAGAATCCTCTTGAGGTTCTTCCAGAAAAGGGACGCGCAAGTTCTATTGAAGGAAATAAGGCGGCGCGCAAGTGTTGATAAGTTTCAACACATAGGCCTTCCTTCTTCTCTTTAGATCTTCCATTCTAGGTATGAAATTAACCCTGAAGTGTTTCGGAAGCTTTGAGAAGAGACTTGGGCGTCGGGAGCTTCAATCCGAGTTTCTGGAAAAAGATCCTCTCGTGTGGGGGGCCCACAGGGTCTATTTATAGGCAGGAGAAGACCCCGGGCGGTTACCGGGCGGTTATCACTTAGGTCGCACAAGTCACTTGCGCGCCAAGGTGTGTCGCGCAAGTCCACTCTTTTAACAAACCCGTTAGGGGGTTGAATTATGTAGGGCCACCTAAGGGCATTGGCTGCATAGTTAAATAAAATAGTATCTTTTGGCTAACAAGTCTGTTATGTGGACTGTTTATGCAAGGCCACCTATGGGCACGTGCTGCATAGTCAGGCAAAAGAATTCTCAGAAGTTTGACATTTTTGTGACTAGAAGTCATGAAAAGGGTTATGAAGATCTGAAAATATTTAAGGTTAGGATTATAACACATAAATATGGGTATTGTCCAATATATATAGAGATACATAGGTCAATGATAACCATAATCATTTTGTGGCTGGGTCCTGGATTGAAATTTTGGACTTCACTACGTATCTCATAAGAATGAGAATCAAGCCATACGTAGTTCTTGAAATGCAGTTTAACGTCGTGTAGGACGAAAGTATGAGAGATCTTAGTTTAGGGTCATAGAATTCAGACCATAATAATGAATACACAGTGTGTGTTTTCATGAGGACTTTTCAGCCAAGGGACTGAAAGTGAAATTTGGGGTTAGGCCCAAAAGACTTGGGACTGGATTCGAGGGACACTCGAATGTTCTTACGTGTCCCATAGGGATGGGAATCAAGTCCAAGTAGTTCTAGAATTACCCTTTGTACAAATTTGGTTCATACATGTGAAGGGTGAAAGGGGACTTTAGTGCAATGATGGTTTAATCTGAGATAAAAAGTTTAGGTATTACCATGCATGCACGTAGTCTTTTGAAAATGAAAACCATGATTGAAAAATCAATGTCAATAATAGTTCTCTCTCAAATGAGGAAATCAAAGTGTATTTTAGTTTATTGTCATACCGGACAAAATTGTTGCATAGTTTAATGTCATATAACAAAGGTGAAAGTGAATCAATGTAAAGATATTGATTCTAGGGGTGGTTTCACCATTTTTTGTTTCGCACGGAATTCGGGGATGACCTCCTGGATGGGAGATTTAAATGTTCCGATCGGTTTCTAACGGGTTTGTTCGTAGAACCGGAAACATCCAATGATTCCACATCCGTTTGGACCTACTTTCCAAAGGTAGGCGCTCATTAGCTTGTGGGATAATGAGGATTATGAATTTTCATTGGTCGAGAGGATGGGAGGTCGGACTCATCACACCTTTTTGAGGGGAATTATTGTCTACCTCGGGACTCTCTTTATAGATTTAAGTTATGTTTGTGAATCCTTCTTACATTACCAAGTATAAAATGAGATTTCCTTCAGTTTAACAATCAATGATTAAATATGTAAGAAATTTAGAGGATCTTTTATATGTATTCAAGGTTCTTCATCAATAGAGAATCATCTGTATCTATTTAGAGATTCTTAGTCAATGGTATCCTTCAAAAACATTTATAAAAGTCTCTTGGTCATTATGATGACCAGGCTGGTTTTAAAGCCACTCAGTGGGGCACTGGAAGCTTATCGTCATTCATAAGGACATGGATTATTTCAAAGTTGGGATCGAACCCATAAATGGGCTACCTATGTATCCTTTGTTTTGGAAAAGGAATCAGAACCCACATAGTTCGAGTAAGGGAGTATGACGTTTATGAATGATGGCTCAAAGAAGGATGTCATAATTACTTTTACACTCTAAGCTCACGTGATTCATGCTCGGTGTGAGAAACAAGAGGTATTGGTAAAAAATTATACAATTGTGCCATGAAAGATTCAATCATAAGAAATGGTTTGGGGCTTATGTATGTATCACTGCCCAGATAGATGAAGGTTTAGGATTCACTTTTAGGAAGAAAATCCATGAACAGGGTCCATAAAGGTATATATGCTTCATGGAGATTTGAATACTCTAATCTTGGGGCTTACTCCTAAGGAGGATTCCCAAGTTAGGAGGGGACTTATGATTGGGTTTTACTCCTGAAAAGGAAACCCAAATCAAGGGTAAATTAGGACTGGTTAAAGAGAAATTAGGGGACTTGGGGCTTATTCCTGAAAAGGAAGCCCAAGATTATAACTGGGACTTATTCCTGAAAATGAAGCCCAGGTTAGGGGTTAAGGTTTGGGGATTCCTCCTGAGGAGGATGCCCATATTTGAGATTGGGGCTTACTCCTAATAAGGATTCCCAAATTAAGGGACTTGGGGCTCACTCTTAAGAAGGATGCTCAGATTAAAGGATTTTGATTGGGGATTACTCCTAAGGAGGATTCCCAAGTTAAGGAATTAAGGTTTTGGGGCTTACTCCTGAGGAGGATGCCCATGTTTGGGAACTTTAAGAATTTGGGGCTTACTCCTAAGGAAGATGCCCAGATTAAAGGACTTATAACTAGGGATTATTCCTAAAAAAAGGAGACCCAGGTTAAGGATTCTCTCATTTTAAAGGATGAGGTTGAATGAATGAACTCTCAATCTTTGGTGACATAAAGATGTATAAATCACTATGTTTTGAGAGATAATCCACAGAATTCCTTTCAAATAAGGAATTAAAATCAAGAAATCCTGCCATAAATGGCTTTAAAGAATATCTTGAAGACTAAATCTTGAAAAGGAAAGGTGTAATGGCTTAAGAGGGGTAAAATGGGAAATATGGGCACCTAATAAGGTAGGGGCGCGCAAGTCTTGAAAGGCGCGCAAGTCTTCCGTGGGCGCGCAAGTATTGGTCGCGCAGGTATACCTGCGTGACATGTGGGGTACTTGCGCGATTTTCAACCAGCATTAAAATACTTGAGCGACTCTTTATTAATCACTTTAGAATCCTCTTGAGGTTCTTCCAGAAAAGGGAAGCGCAAGTTCTATTGATGGAAATAAGGCGGCGCGCAAGTTTTTGATACGTTTCAACACTTAGGCCTTCCTTCTTCTCTTTAGATCTTCCGTTCTAGGTAAGAAATTACCTTAGAAGTCTTTCAGAATCTTTGAGAAGAGACTTGGGCGTCGGGAGCTTCAATCCGAGTTTCTGGAAAAAGATCCTCCCAAATGGGGGGCCCACAAGGTCTATTTATAGGCAGGAGAAGACACTAGGCGGTTACCGGGCGGTTATCACTTAGGTCGCGCAAGTCACTTGCACGACCATAAGGCGTCGCGCAAGTAGACTTGCGCGACCACTAGGCGGCGCGCAAGTGTACTTGCGTAACCATGAGGGAACTTGCGCGACCTATGGGCAATGTTCTCCTTGTTCATCCCTTTGTTGATTTTTGATGTTTCTTCAAAGGATGAATCACTTTGTACAAAAGTATTTACCTTTTCCGATCTATAGATTCTGTGATGAAAGGAGCGTCAACAAAAGTCCCCCCTCAGAGTTGGATCCGGAGAGAAAAGAGGATTTGACTCTGAGGTGAAAAGAAAAACAAGAAATCTGGCAGTTTAAAGTCATGCATGTCGGACATACAAAGGCTAATGTTTAAGGTCAAAATAACTTTGACCGAAATGGATTAGAATTGACTCAATTCCCTGACAACTCATCTAAAAACATAGTACCATAATCATGTATGAGGGAAAATATGTAAGCTATGACTTAAGAATATTTGAATCTGAGGAATGATATGAAAAAGAGCTAAAAGGCATTAGAAGAAGTAGTTTCCAAGAATGAAGTAACTATTATTTAACAAAACCCGTTAGGGGGTTGAAATATGGAGGGCCACCTAAGGGCATTGGCTGCATAGTCAAATAAATAGTATCTTTCGGCTGACAAGTCTGATATGTGGACTGTTTATGCAAGGCCACCTATGGGAACGTGCTGCATAGTCAGGCGAAAGAACTCTCAAAAATTTACTTTCCTAGTTCTAAAATCCAGTGAAAGTTTATGGAGATTCAAATTTTCTAAATTATAGAGTTTGTGGAATGGAAAGGGGTACTTGAATATGGAGAAGATATTTCCGAACAAGAATATCGAAGAACTGGATGAATATCACTCCTACGAAGGTCTGACCCAAACGTAGGGAAGAAGAATAAACCATAGACATGAATACTTTCAGATCATGAAAAAGGATATGGGACAAATATGTTAAGCATGGCTATTTTTTTGCGGATCCCTACATACTGTCGTTTAAGACAAATAAGGAAAAAAGAGGCATTCTTCCCCAGAATGAAGTTACTATCATTTAACAAACCCGTTAGGGGGTTGAAATATGCAGGGATACCTAAGGGAATTGGCTGCATGGTTAAATAAATAGCATCTTTTGGCTGACAAGTCTGTTATGTGGACTGTTTATGCAAGGCCACCTATGGGCACTTGCTGCATAGTCAAGAAAAATAATTCTCAGAAGTTTGACATTTTTGTGACTAGAAGTCATGAAAAGGGTTATGAAGATCTGAAAATATTTATGGTTAGGATTATAACACATAAATATGGGTATTGTCCAATACATATAGAGATACATAATTCAATGATAACAATAATAATATTGTGGCTGGGTCCTAAATTGAAATTTCGGACTTCACTACTTATCTCATAAGAATGAGAATCAAGCCATACATAGTTCTTGAAATGCAGTTTAACATCGTGCAGGATGAAAGTATGAGAGATCTTAGTTTAGGGTCATAGAATTTGGACCATAATAATGAATACACAGTGTGTTTTCATGAGGACTTTTCAGCCAAGGGACAGAAAGTGAAATTTGGGGTCAGGCCCAAAAGACTTGGGACTGGATTCGAGGGACACTCGAATGTTCCTACGTATCCCATAGGGATGGGAATCAAGTCCACGTAGTTCTAGAACTACCCTTTGTACAAATTGTTTTCATACATGTGAAGGGTGAAAGGGAACTTTAGTTCAATGATGGTTTAATCTGAGACAAAAAGTTTAGGTATTACCATGTATGCACGTAGTCTTTTGAAAATGAAAACCATGATTGAAAAATCAATGTCAATAATAGTTCTCTCTCAAATGAGGAAATCAAAGAGTATTGTAGTTTATTGTCGTACCGGACAAAATTGTTGCATATTTTAACGTCATATAACAAGGACGAAAGTGAATCAATGTAAAGATACTGATTCTAGGGGTGGTTTCACGAATCAACATCATGTGAGATGGTGGTGAACCGATGTGAAGAGATTGTTTTTGGGCTTGAACCCTGGGAGGTTTCCTACTTACCCAGCCTGGAGGCCAAGGATCAAAGTCCGTGTAGTTCCATTAAAGAATTAATTAATGATCAAGTTGTTCTTGGGGACAACGATCTAAATAAAATGTTTTTGGGACTTATACATGGTTAGCAGCCCAAAGAGAGTGTTATGGTTGAGGTTTTCTCTAAGCTCACGTGAGTCATAATCGGTGTGAGAAACAAGAGGTAACAACAACCTTAACAATGCATAGTTTAATGTCATGTAGGACAAATAAAGCGACTATGCAGTTTAAAGTCTTGCAGTTAGGACTATTGGTGATGCGCAGTTTAGTGTCATGTAGCAGGGACAAAATAGAGTTTAATGTCATGTAGGACATATCAAGGACTTTCTATACAGTTTAGCGTCATGTATTTAGGACGATGGGGACAATACAGTTTAACGTCATATTGGACGAAAGGGGGACTGTGCAGTTTAATGTCATGCTGGACCTTTGATGATTATATAGTTTAACGTCTTTCCGGACGTAAAGAACTTTTATACAGTTTAGCGTCATGTAGTTAGGATGTCACAGTTTAACGTCTTGCTGGACGTAAGGGACTTGCAAATTGTTTAGGGTCATATGCATGGACCGTGGATGATGCAGTTTAAAGTCATACTGGACTATTTAGGGAACGTTTTCTACAGTTTAATGTCATGTGGGATGAAGTTGCAGTTTAAGGTCATACTGGACCATTGCTGTATAGTTTAATGTCATATAGCAAGGACGAAATGGTGTTGCACAGTTTAGTGTCATGTTGCAGAGACATCTTATTTTCTACAGTTTAACGTCATGTTGGACAAAAGTGCAAATAGTTTAAGGTCATATGCATAGACCGTGGATGATGCAGTTTAAAGTCATACTGGACTATTAAGTGCTTATGTAGTTTAACATCTTTCTGGACATAAGGGACTTTCCTACAGTTTAACGTCATGTTGGACGTAGTTGCAGTTTAAGGTCATACTGGACCATTGTTGTATAGTTTAACGTCATATAACAAGGACGAAATGGTGCTGCACAGTTTAGTGTCATGTTGCAAGGACAAGTTCTTTTTTACAGTTTAACTTCATGTTGGACGAATGTGCATATAGTTTAAGGTCATATGCATAGACCATGGATGATGCAGTTTAAAGTCATACTGGACTATTATATGAACCAATTGTAAGAATCTTGGTTCTAGGGACCATATTTTGTGTTTATACAAAATATTTCTTCAGAAATCTGGCATTGGTTGGAGTCGTGATGAGTTATCCATCCATTGAGATTAATGAATAAGCTCCATTGGAGTAGACCTTATGTATTGAATAAGGTCCTTCCTATTTTGGTTCAAGCTTGGGAGGCTTCATTCCTGGTATCATTGGTGTTATGAGAACTAATACCAATTCTCCCTTAATGAATGAGCGAAGACGAACTTTTTTGTTAAAAGCTCGAGCTATTAGATTCTGATAGATTTCCAAGTGGTGCAAAGTGCACAATATTTTCTCATCTAACCGTTCCAATTCATTCAATCGCTTTTGGGATTTATCATCTGTAGATAATTGATCACAAATGGATACTCTGAGTGAGGGAAATTGAACTTCAATTGGCAAGACTGCTTCTATTCCATATACCAATGAATATGGAGTTGACCGCGTTGCATTGAGGGTGGTAGTCCGATAAGCCCATAAATCATGAAAGAGTTTATCAGGCCATGACCTCTTATCTTTATCCACCATCTTTTGCAGTATATTTGAAAGAGTCTTGTTAAAGGCTTCTATTTGTCCATTGGCCGCCGCATGATACCAAGATGAATGGTTGGATTTAATGTTTTATTCTTGATACAATTTCTTCACCTCAGAAGAACAGAAGTTGGTGCCATTGTCCGTCAATATGGTATGAGGGACACCAAATCTAGTAATGATGTTAGACTTGATGAAGCTAACAATGCATTTAGAACTGACTTCTTTGAGAGGTACTACCTCTGCCCATTTGGAAAAGAAATCAGTAGCAGTAAGAATGTACTTAGACTGCTTGGACGTAGCTGAAGGGTAAGGTCCCACCACATCCATTCCCCATGTGGCAAATGGCCATGAGTATTTAGCTGTATGAAGCAACTCTGGAGGTTGATGAATGAAGTTGGCATGTACTTGACATGAATGACACTTCTTTGTGAAATCAACACAATCTTGTATCATTGAAGGCCAAAAGTATCCAAGCCTTCGAATTTGATCAGACAATCTATGTCCAGACTGGTGGGCACCATAGACTCCTGCATGCACTTCTTTCATGACAGCCATTGTCTCTTCACCATCAATGCAGCTGAAGAGAACTCCATCAAAACCACGTTTGTAGAGAATTTTCTCTAGGTGGTTTGGGCTATCATAAAGAGTAAAATTGACCACACATCACCGGATTTGTTCTTTCTCGGCTCTATCAGGTGGAAGTGTTCCATTTTGAAGGTATTCCCTGATAGGTGACATCCATCCTGTAGTATGACTATATGGTTCAGGAATGGGACTAATTTCATTAATTTCCTCTGTTTTGGCTTGAACATAAGGTGAAATTGCACGAAGGTGGGAAATACTGATGGTTGTCTCGTCCCGATTTGGATCTGCTAGAGTTGTGGCTATATTAGCTAGTGCATCAGCTTGAGCATTTTGTGATCTTGGGACATAAGAAAATTTCGGTTCTGAAGGGAATTCTACCATTAACTCTCTGACGTAATCATACAAAGGGATTAATTCTTCTTTTCTGATGGCATAATCCTCATTGACTTGTTTGATTAACAGGTCAGAATCACCTTTCACCTTTAAGTGATTCACTTGTGCTTGGAGTGCTAATTCCAAGACTGTAATAAGATCTTGGTATTCGGCTTCATTATTAGTACCACCTTCCCACAATAAAAAGGAATAAGGTAACACTGCTCTACTTGGAGAAATGAGCACAATTCCTAAACCAACTTTGTTGAATTTAGGATTTTCCATTTTCTTCCCTGTTGGACTTCTGGAAGAACCATCAAAATACATTTCCCATGTTTGTGGATTCTCTTGAATAGAGAAAACTTCCTCATCAGGGAGTTAAATATCTGAATACGTGTCTTCCATGGAAGGATGTTCAGCCAGGAAATCAGCCAGATCTTGGCCCTTAATTTCCTTTTGAGATACATACTGAATGTCGAACTGCTGCAAAATAACTACCCACCTTGCTAGACGTCCTATAAGCATTGGACGACTAAGGATGAATTTGAGCGGATTATTGCGAGGTACCAATTGGACCTCGTGATGTTGCAGGTAGTGTCTCAGTTTCTGAACTGCAAAGATTAATGCTATGCAGCACTTCTCAATACTTGAATACCGGGTTTCTGCTTCAAGCATAGTTCTACTGAGATAGTAGAGGCTATGTTCATTCCCAGCATCATTCTTTTGAGCGAGAAAGGCACCCAATGATCGCTCTAGAGCTGTCACATAGAGGATAAGTGGTCTACCTTCAACGGGTGGCATGAGTACTGGTGGACTCAAGAGGTATTTCTTGAGAACATCAAATGCTTCTTGACATTCTTTAGTCCACTGGTAAGTGACTCCTTTTTTCAATAATTTGGTAAAGGGTAAACTTTTTCCTGCCAAATTGGCGATGAAACGCCGAATATAGGCTAAGTGTCCTTGAAGTCCTCTTAATTCTTTCAAATTCTGAGGTGGTGACATACCAAGGATTGATTTTCTCTTCTCAGGATCGACTTCAATACCACGATGGCGTACAACAAAGCCGAGGAATTTTCCTGAGGTTACCCCAAAAGCACATTTTAAGGGGTTCATCTTCAAATTATGTTGTCGAAGCTTGTGGAATATGACTTCCAAATCAGCCAAGTGATTAGAAAGTTGTTTGGATTTAACCACCAAATCGTCTACATAACATTCAACAAACTTCCCTAAGAAAGGTTTGAAGATACGATGCATGGCGCGTTGATATGTTGCACCTGCATTCTTTAAACCAAAGGGCATCACCCGGTAACAAAACACACCTTGAGGAGCTCTGAAAGCTATAGATTCCTCATCTTCTGGGGCCATTCAGATATGATTATATCCGGAATATCCATCCATGAAGGAGAGTACTTCATAACCAGCCGTCACATCAATTAAGAGTTCTGTAATTGGAACTGGGAAATCATCTTTAGGACAATACAGATTAAGATCTCTGAAATCGATGCAAACCCTAATTTGTCTGTTCTTCTTCTTTACATGGACAATATTAGCCAACCACTTGGGATATTGAACATCTCTGACGAAGTTAGCTTTGATCAGCTTATCCACTTCAGCTTCAATTTTGGAATCATAAGTTGGGTGTGTTCTTCTCGCGGCTTGCTTAAATGCTCAATGTTCTTTTGGTAAACCCAAAGGATGAGTAGCAACATCAGGATCAAGCCCCAGAATTTCTGTATAATTCCAAGAAAAAATATCTTTATTTTTCTTTAGAAAAGAAATATACATCTATTTCTCTTTAAGGGTTGTGGCCGCACTAATTAAAGTGGGGCGTGGATCTTTCTCTGTACCCAGATTTATTTCTCTGAGTTCATCCACAGTGGTAGAGATACCCTCTTCAAATGATGGAGGAGCATCTCTAAGACCTTCCTCTTCCTCTTCATTATGTGTTATTTCTTCCGTTTCTACTTGCATAGTAGATGAAAAAACGAAATTCTCATGATCATAAGAGATGTCAAAATTTTCACATTTTGAAGAAGAAGCATCCATTTCTGACCCTATTGATGACAAAGGGCCTTCCTTGGGAAATAAAGAGGAGATGATGGATTGAGAATCGACATCATAATTCACATCTGGTGTTGCTATAACTTCTTCTGGCCTGATTGGTGAAGTATAGACTTGTTGGACTTCAGCAGATGAAATAAAAACGTTACCACTTATGCTTTCATCATTGTTTGGTAGGTTACCAATTTCTCCCATGTTGTCTGGCTCAATTTCCGTAATTGACATTATGGATCTTTCCATAAGAGTATTTTGATTTGGGCCTATTTTGTCAATTCGACTGATAGGTAACACATAATCTGTATTCACATGTGTAAATGGATTTATTGGAATTTTCTCCAAACCATATGGAGCATTAATTTTGGTAATTTCCTTCATTGTAGATTTTTCTCTTCCCTTCATGTGATAAAATTCTGACTCAATGTATTGAGACTCAAATGTCTTGAACGGGGCCTTATCACCATACAATGTTCCAACTTGACCATTGAAACAGTATTTGAGACATTGATGGTATGATGAAGGAATAGCTGCATGCTGATGTAGCCAGGGTCTTCCAAGCAAGACATTGAAAGCTGAGTCTTGATCAACAATCATAAAATCCAAATTGGATACAAGATCTCCAAACTGGATTTTGAGTGTAACTTCACCCAGTGGTTCTTGTTCATTTTTATCATATCCTTGTAACGTCATGGTAGAAGGAGATAAATCAGATTCCGTGAGGCCCAATTGACGAAGTGTACAAATGGGCATGAGGTTGACTCTGAACCATTGTCAATGAAAACTCTTCGGATATCTACACCATTGACTTTGCCAGATAAGTACAAAGGTTTTATGTGCCCATGCACAACATAACCTTCATCTTTATCAGTAAAAGATATCACTACATGGAATTCTGCAAGATTATTCTCTATGTGATAGACTTCAGCTGCAGCAATTTCAGCTTCAAACTCCTGAGGACTTGACAAAGCTTCGATGAGTGCTTCTCGAAGATCTTTTGACAGATTCAAAGCATCCAAAATTGATAACTTGGCTGGTATGTGGTCCAAGTGTTCCAATATATCATACTTTTGATCTAGACGTCTGTGTTTCCCAACAGGAATATGTGGTTTAGCAGGTTCCTTGGAAGCAGATGCTTTGGATGCTGATGCATCTTGTATTGGGATAGAAGTTGGAAACATCCTTGGTTTTGGAAGATTAGACTGATTATATCCATTTACTTGCTGAGATAAAGAAGATGGAACCTTTAATCAGTCTTCCAAAATAACTGTACCAAAACTGAGTTGGCCATTGGCAGAAGAACTTGCTTGTTCTTTTTGAGCTCGCTGAATGGCTCTACCATGAGTTTCTACTGCATACACAATGCTAGTAGGTGTAGAATTGGAGTAGTGGCTTCGGAAAGATCCACATCTTCCCCTGTATCCTGAACCTCTAGAACTTCCTCGGATTCCCTTATTTGATACAGGGAATTTAGGCTCATCAAGACCGGAATATTGATTTGTTAATTGAATCATATTAACAGAACCGAAGATTAACTGTTCGTTTGATAAAGACCCTGCCTGACTAGCCTGTTTAGGTTGTGCTGTTTGATGGGGCGGTGCCCGTGGCTTTGAAGTAGATGGCATGAAATCTGCCAGAGTCAAAGACAACATAGGCCTTGATACATACTCATCTTCTTCTAATTCCTCTTTATTCTTTGAATTGCGCTGCCCTTTTGAGGATTTGTCTTTTGATGGAGACTTCACTGCAGCTTTTGTAGGAGACACAATTGGATTCTTCAATTGTGTTCGCAAAATGGCATGGGTCCGATTGATTGTCTTTCTAACCATCCAATCATCATATTTTTGCGCAGTTTTGCTTTTGACTTCCTGCCACTCGCCTCCTTCCTCTAGATCTGTAGCGGTAACACACGCTACATGAGCTGAAAAACCCTTCAATTTGACTTGTCCCAAGTCGACCATCTTTTTCAGGAGGTCTTTAAAGACAAAACACTCCTTGATGGGATGCCCCAACATTTGATGGAAGGGACAATAATTGGGACGGTCTTCATCTCCTTCCTTGTTTGGCCTCTTGGGCACTGGTAATTGAACCAAATTATTTTCCAGAGCTGAAATGAAGTAACCAGGAACTGGCTCACTTCGTAAAGAGTATGTTTTACTCTTCATATCCTCAAATTGTTTTCGTCGATGATCTCTTTGATCATTTGGACGAAACGACCTTTGTTGTTAGCGTTCAGGAGGTGGAGCCCTTCGAGAAGATGAAGGTTTTGAAGTAGAAATAGGTACAGGTGCTTGTTTAAGCATAACTGTAGCAGTTTCTGCTTTACCCATTCTCCTTCCTGGAACTGATGGAATTACACGAGATTTAGCCTTAGCCTGTATAAGTGAATCTTCAATCTGCTGAGCGATTGAAGTAAGGTCTCGAAACCCTCCTATGTATTTCACAGGGATCAATGGCGTGCGTAATTCGTCACGCAAATTTTCCACAAAGATTGGCAACACCTCTTCCTGAGGGAGTTCTAAACTCAGGGAATACGTTAATCCCTTCCAGCGAGCAATGAAATCAGAGACTCTTTCATTCTCCCTTTGCTTGCAGTTTGTAAGATCAAAAATTGTCGTTTTTTGCAAAGTTGAGCTGAACTGAAGAAGGAATGTTTGACGAAGATCCTCCCATCCAATGATTGACCGGGATTGAAAGCTTGTATACCAGACAAAAGATGGTCCTTGCAAGGTTCGCACGAAGCATCTGAGTTTCACTGCTTCTTGCTGCTCTGGAGTTCCCATCATAGGATCACAACAAGACACGTAATGTGTCAAATGTTGTTCAGGGTCGCCTGATCCATTGAAAGTAGGGAAAACAGGGTTTCCAAAACTAGATGGAGGAGAAATTGAATCTACCCATTCAGGGTAAACATTATTTTCAGGTTGAACTTGCGCCTGTTTCCCTTCCACAGTTTCTAACCGAGCTGTTAATGACTCAATAGTAGTTATTAACTTTTGAGAAACCTCAGGTTGAACTTGGTTTTGGGTAGGTGCAATGAATGGAGCTTGGACAGACATGGTGGTTGGTGCTGCAACTGATGGTAGCACTGCCAACCGTTGTTGCGCTTGACCCATGGGATTAGACCTCTGAGGGTGTACTGATAAAGGAGGATATTCTTGATCCATCTCAGTAATTGCAACAAATTCCTTCAGCTGTCAAACTTCAGCATTCTTAAGAAGAAGACTACTCTGAAGTAGTTCTGCATTCATTCTTCTTAATTCTTTCATTTCTTCCTCCTGTTGTGCAAACCTTTGCTCTAATGAGAGCGATTGAACTTCTCCAGAGGAAGGATATGTTACCTGATTCTTTCCCTTCCCTTTGTTGGATACCTATTGGAGGGAGGGAAGTGGATTACCTAGGTTCTGAGTAATCCTTTGACTTCGTGTACGTACACCTTCTTCATTTGTATCGGTGTGTACATTTTCTTGAGCAGGAAGTTCTTCATCTGAGTCCCCTGAGTGAGTCTCCTCTGGTGGATTAGCAACAACGACATTGATGACATTGATTGAGGCATAATGCATCGCATCCCTTCTATCAACATTTCTGTGATATTGTCTTCTTTCATATCTTTGATGAGACATTGCCTTTTGTTGATTCAATCTTTTAGGAACTTCTTGATGAGCTATAACATGGAGGGAATCTCCTGATAATTTGGATCTTCGTTCCTCTTGGGGATTCTTCCCCAATCGAGAAAAGACCGATATTCTATGAGGAGGGGATTGATGATTTGAAGGAGTACCCAGTCTTGTGAACTGGGGATATTCCTGCTGTTTCCGCTCAACTCCTCGAATCCCATTTGTTGAATCTGAGGGTTGGGTTAGAGAAGTCCCCAGTCTGACAAGCTGGGGTGGCTCTTGACATGCTACGTCTGAGATCTTCTTAAAAGATCTCTTGATCTTGCAAATCTAAGTTCAGAAATTAGCTGGATGCATTAACCTGTATCCACATATATCACCTCGTTCAACAGACCGTTGGATGATTTCCGAGACTTCTGTCATTTGATGATTTGTTTGCTCTATACTAGAGGCTTGTGCAATATTCTCTCCTGCTTGATGTAGGAGCAATTCAACAACTTGTTCTCTATATGCTTTATTTTGAGAGGAACTAGTTGAAGCATGTTCTTGAAAAAGCTTTTGATTATGAACAAAGCCCATTGACTGTGGCCGGCCATGGGCAATAACATTGCATGAGACCATTTTTGGTGGGCTTTGCTGAATAGAAAGCACTATGAAATGTAGTGCTCCGTGAACACCCCATCCTTTGATATGAACATCAGATGGAGCATTGGAAATTAACTGACTCAATTTTCTTAGTGCGCCAAGGCATGAATGTTGAAGGGTTCTCGGTTGCTTTTCAGCCTTCGGATACCGAGAGACTGATAGAGATGCCAAATCAATCAGACGTTGTAGCCCTTCTATTATCTTAAGATGATTTTCATATTCATCATAAGATAATACCTTCTTCTTAAATTGACAAAGAGTTTTCCATATGTTGAGACGAATATCATGGATTCCATCATCCGTCAACATCTTTGGGATGTCATACAGGGAGTCATCCAAAGGCCAAAACATGTCTGGTACCTCAACTTTTGCCAGTTTTTACCTCATGTTCAGCATTTCCTTTTTATCATTAAATGAAGATTCTTCTACCTGTTTTGACCAGAGTAGGTGTTTCCTTGTTGCTTCATCGGATTCAACAAGATTGGTAGAGAGATCATTGATCAAACTAGAAGATGCATGACTTAGGGGTTGTTCGGAGAATGACCTACACCCTGGGCTATCTTCTGATTGAGAAAGTATTTCACTTGTTAGAGATAAAGCATCAGACATGACTGGTTTTGCATTTGCAAGTGCCTCAAGATAAGAGGGCTTTCTCGGCACTACATTGTCCACTGAAGTATTTTCCAGGCAATGTGAATCACTACTGCGGAGAGGACTTTCGCAGAGAAATTCATCATCATGGGGAGGACCACCATAATGGGTTACAGCAAAAGATGAGATCTCTTGATCCTTGGTCTTCTGACCACACAGAGGGTTCCTGTGGCTCTCATCTGAAGAAGAAACTTCAATATTGACCGAATTTTCATGAAGCAAGCCTTCATGAGGAAGTGTCTATTGAAGACCTTCAGAATTAATGTTCCTATTATTGAGAACTAAGGGAGTAGAATCTTGAATTCCGACAGATAAATGTCAGAGGGCTTCAAGAACTTCAGCATCGAGCAAGGCCTTGTTGCAGATTGGCCTTTGATATCCTGACTGTGCTGGGCGGATCATTTTATTAGATGCCTTCTTACTCACTTTAGAAACCACTTGATGACGAAAGTGATTGCTCTGAGCAGGTGTATGTGCCTAATCAGGAAAGACGGTCAGGTTAGGCTGACGATCTCCACTAAAATCAGGTGTATGTGCCTGACTTGGTTGTCCGTATGATATGGGAGAGTATGCCCCATAACCCTCTTGGACTGGAACAGATGTGTTTGTCTGTTCCGGAGTGAATTGTTGATGTGTCACTCCACTGCTAGGGATAGATTTATGTGTCTGTCCCTGAGATGATGCTGAAGCTGTTATTATATCCTGGAAAGTATCCAGATTATGAGCAGGAATTTGCTTCTGCTCTTTCACCATTGACAAAATATGTTTTGTGACCTCAGCAACCGGAACGGGAATATATGTCCATTCCGGGTTTTGAGTAGGTGTATGTTCCTGCTCATGTCCTCCTTTTCCTGTCAGTGAATCCTGACAGTACTCAAGTGTGGAGGCAGAGAGTTGAGTCTGCCTCCTATTTGTTGTCGGGGATTTCCGACTTACTTCTCCGTGCGCTACCAAGCGAGACTGTTGGTAGGCTTGATTAGTATTAGCAGGTGTATGTGCCTGCTGATTACACTTCGCCAAATGCGGTTGACGAGATCCATAATATGTAGTCAGACGAGCCTGCTGACTAACTGGTGATGCATAAGCAGGTGCATGTTCCTGCCTATAGTACTCTGCCGGAATTTCCTGGCGGGATTGGCTTGATGCTGCCAGACGAGTCTGCTAGAAAGCGGAATTAAAACGGACAGGTGTGTGTGCCTCTTCGTTGTTCTCCACCAAGTTAGGTTGGTGGAATCCATCATATGTAGTCAGGCGAGCTTGCTGACTAACTGATGATGCATAAGCAGGTGCATGTTCCTGCCTATAGTACTCCGCCGGAATTGCCTGGCGGGATTGGCTTGATGCTGCCAGACGAGTCTGCTGGACAACGGAATTAAAAGGGACAGGTGTGTTTGTCTGCTCATTATTTGCCACCAAGTTAGGTTGGTGGACTTCTCCGGAGATGGCAGGGATGACAACCAGCCCATTTTCAACCGGATTCCGTCTCTGGTGGTTCATCTTGCCTGCTCAGGTTCGAAAAACCTGAGCTGAATGCCTGGAGTCGGTACCCTCATCATGTTGAGGGCGCACTGCCGCACGAGTCTGGCGGTGATTGTTGATGGGAGCCCTCAGGAAGGACTCCTGTCTTTTTGAATTAAGGACCTGAGGGACCTGCTCATTCACTTCCTCAGAGTAAGGGAGTGAATGGAAATTGCGTTCCGGGGATAACGACCTGAAACGGTTGGAGACGGTAGTCATCACCGCCTGCTTCTTAATCACTGGTCGTCGTTGTCCGGAAGACCTGTGTGAGTTGTTTACTTGGAGGGTCTGTCGGACAGCCTCCAGAGTTGGGATGGTACCGTGTTGACAGTACTCCTTAACCAGTGCATTTGAAACCCAACGTTGAAGATGCTGAGTTGGTGATGTCATCCTCAGAGCGGACGACGTTCCAGCAGGAGTAGCAGCATTGGTTTTCACAGCAGCTGACCTCACAGTAGAGGTGTTCACAGTAGCAGTATTCATAGGGGTGAATTTAAGGAAATCCATTTTGCAGAAGATCTTGAGAAAAGAGTGCCTGTTCCATATAACATACATAATCAAGATGAATCCGGCCACTGCATCTTTTGGATGAGCACATGTTAATGACTGCTTTGTTGGCCCAAGGGGCCTAACAAATAAGAAGAACATCACTTTAACTTGGTTAAGGATTCACGTCGAGTTCACCATTTTTTGTTTCGCACGGAATTCGGGGATGACCTCCTGGATGGGAGATTCAAACGTTCCGATCGGTTTCTAACAAGTTTGTTCGTAGAACCGGAAACATCCAATGATTCCACATCCGTTTGGACCTACTTTCCAAAGGTAGGCGCTCATTAGCTTGTGGGCTAATGAGGCTTAGGAATTTGCATTGGTCGAGAGGATGGGAGGTCAGACTCATCACACCTTTTTGAGGGGAATTATTGTCTACTCCGGGACTCTCTTTATAGATTTAAGTTATGTTCGTGAATCCTTATTACATTACAAATTATAGAATGAGATTTCCTTCAGTTTAACAATCAATGATTAAATATGTATGAAATTTAGAGGATCTTTTATATGTATTCGAGGTTCTTCACCAATAGAGAATCATCTGTATCTATTTAGCGATCTTTAGTCAATGGTATCCTTCAAAAACATTTATAAAAGTCTCTTGGTCATTATGATGACCAGGCTGGTTTTAAAGCCACTTAGTGGGGCACTTGAAGTTTTTCGTCATTCAGAAGGATATGGATTATTTCAAAGTTGGGATCGAACCCATAAATGGGCTACCTACGTATCCTTTGTTTTGGAAAATGAATCAGAACCCATGTAGTTCGAGTAAGGGAGTATGACGTTTATGATTTATGGCTCAAAGAAGGATGTCATAATTACTTTTACACTCTAAGATCACGTGAGTCATGCTCGGTGTGAGAAACAAAAGGTATTGGTAAAAAATTAGACAACTGTGCCATGAAAGATGCAATCATAAGAAATGGTTTGGGGATTATGTATGTATGACTGCCCAGATAGATGAAGGTTTAGGATTCACTTTTAGGGAGAAAATCCATGAACAGGGTCCATAAAGGTATATGTGCTTCATGGAGATTTTAATACTCTAATCTTGGGGCTTACTCCTAAGGAGGATGCCCAAGTTATGAGGGGACTTATGATTGGGTTTTACTCCTGAAAAGGAAACCCAAATCAAGGGTAAATTAGGACTGGTTAAAGAGAAATTAGGGGACTTAGGGCTTATTCCTGAAAAGGAAGCCCAATATTATAACTGGGACTTATTCCTGAAAAGGAAGCCCAGGTTAGGGGTTAAGGTTTGGGGCTTACTCCTGAGGAGGATGCCCATATTTGTGATTGAGGCTTAATCCTAAGAAGGATGCCCAAATTAAGGGACTTGGGGCTTACTCCTAAGAAGGATGACCAGATTAAAGGATTATGATTGGGGCTTACTCCTAATGAGGATGCCCAAGTTAAGGAATTAAGGTTTTGGGGCTTACTCCTGAGGAGGATGCCCAAGTTTGGGAACTTTATGAATTTGGGGCTTACTCCTAAGGAAGATGCCCAGATTAAAGGACTTATAACTAGGGATTATTCCTAAAAAAAGAGACCCAGGTTAAGGATTCTCTCATTTTAAAGGATGAGGTTGAATGAATGAACTCTCAATCTTTGGTGACATAAAGATGTATAAATCACTATGTTTTGAGAGATAATCCACATAATTCCTTTCAAATAAGGAAGTCAAATCAAGAAATCATGCCATAAATGGCTTTAAGGAATATCTTGAAGACTAAATCTTGAATAGGAAAGGTGAAATGTCTTAAGAGGGGTAAAATGGGCAAGATGGGCACCCAAAAAAGGTAGGGGCGCGCAAGTCTTGAAAGGCGTGCAAGTCTTCCATGGGCGCGCAAGTATTGGTCGCGCAGGTATACCTGCGCGACATGTGGGGTACTTGCGCGATTTTTAACCAGCATTAGAATACTTGAGCGACTCTTTATTAATCACTTTAGAATCCTCTTGAGGTTCTTCCAGAAAAGGGACGCGCAAGTTCTATTGAAGGAAATAAGGTGGCGCACAAGTGTTGATAAGTTTCAACACTTAGGCCTTCCTTCTTCTATTTAGATCTTCTGTTCTAGGTAAGAAATTACCTTATAAGTGTTTCGGAAGCTTTGAGAAGAGACTTGGGCATCTGGAGATTCAATCTGAGTTTCTGGAAAAATATCCTCTCGTGTGGGGGGGGCCACAGGGTCTATTTATAGGCAGGAGAAGACCCCGGGCGGTTATCACTTAGGTCGCGCAAGTCACTTGCGCGTCAAGGTGCGTCGTGCAAGTCCACTTGCGCGACAGTGATATAACTTGCTCGGTGCAGTTGATGTTGATCATTTGTTCATGCCTTTGTCTATTTTTGATATTTTCTTCAAAGGTTGAATTACTTTGATCTCAGGAATTCCCCTTTTCTGATTTTTAGATTCTGTGACGAAAGGAGCGTCAACAACCCTATTTATCTATTTCATCATCACATGATAAATGAAAGTGTTGTTTATGAATATGTGTGGAATGGAAACTCAATAGAGCGATGAGTTCCATTTCTACACATCCTATAATGATTTATATAAAAATGGAAGTGCAAATAAATCTATATGATAGTTTGGAAATGTTAATTATATTCCAATGATGATTTATTATATAACTACTTACCCTTACATATGATCAAAATTGTAAACATCTTGCTGGTGTACATGTGGACACAATCTTCTATAGAGTGATGTGGTTTATTTTTCATTACTACCTCAAATGATTGGTCATATAGATGGAAATAATAAACAAATTTTGTATTTAAAAATTATTTAGGATTTTGAAAAATTAAAATATTATTCATATTATTTCATTTTAATTGATTTCAGAAATCAACACATGGTTGATTTGTATGTATAAACAACCTTATACATTAAAATTTGTATTTAATTTAACATGGTAGTCTTAATTGATGTTCCAAATGTATGTTGAATGTAAAAAAATAATATTTATTACATGTTTAATATTATGTGGATTATTAAACCAGGACGGAGGTAAATATATAATAACCATCAAACAAAATAAATTTATGGAAAAAAGAATGGTTAACACTAAAATAATGATTCTAAAAACAAATAATTTATAAATTGTTAAATAATTAATTATTAATAAATTTTATCTTGTAAAAAATAATATTCCAATATAGATTTATAATATGATATAATATTAATATACTACATATAAGGTCATGTAAATCATTGATAAGTATTATGTAAGGTTTTATTTCACAATCTCCATCATGCTAAAAATTATTTATGTTTATGATTCGTTTTGGATATCGCAAATTGGCTCAGATACCCTAGTACTCTGATATATAATTTAGAACTGACATGAAATCAATGAAATTATTTAACTCCATGAGTTGGTAACTAGAACCTGGCATCAATAAATATAATAATGTGAATGAATTTTCCTTAACAATAGCTGATGATAAAAAGAGATTATTAGTATGCTCAAAACACCCCTGGTAGAAAGTACCAGAAAACCAGATAGACATTAAAAAGTCCAAAATAATAAATCTTCAAAAAAATAAAAAACATTAGATATGATCTCTACATAACAAAGTACATGTCACTCCATTCCTAAAGAATCAATAATTTCCAAATCCTCCAAGAGGTAATTCCCAGTTTCTCAGACCTCGACAAATAAATTTTCAAACATCAAATGGAAAGGGTAGTGTGTGAGGTTAAAATCCCAGAAGGATCTCCCCACGTGTACCATATTCTGATTAAAAAATAATAAAGCAAATAATGATTCAATTTTGATAAAAACTGAATGAAAATTTAATTGAAAATTTAAAATAAAACATACATTCATATCAATTGGTCGGAAAACATCTCAAACATGGAATAGGTAATCACATTTTATAAAGGTGTGTATATATGTCAGTAGACATGGGTTAATCATGTTCAATATTGTTGTAAAGTAAAATAAAAAATACACAATAAGCAGCATGATCATCTTCCCTATGTTACTATATTTTCAAGTTACAGTATCCTCACACTCTAATATGAGGGATCATTAAATATGTGTACACAAATCTCTTGAGCTCATTCAGAATAGGAAACATCAACATTCCATTAGTAATGTGAGCTGTCTAACTAGATTTCTGTTATATTTTCCATCATCAATTTGTATCTAGGGAATTACCACCCTATATATCAATTCATAAATAACCAAATATCAATCCGTCCTCTCATGTTATCAATCGTTCAATCAATTTTAATATTGAATATAATTTCATTTAAAATAAATTATTTTTCAAATTTCAATTCCCATATTTTTTTCAAAAACAAAATTGACATTCAAAAATAAAACATGGATTATTTATCAATAAATCAATTTAAAAAACCAATCACGGGTTATTAAATTTTCAATTTGACATATTTTTTATACAATTCATAAATAAATTTAAGAATTCCATCAATTTCTCTAATATACCCCATGTCCCCGTTGTATTATAATTTATGGGTTTTCTCAAAATTATACACCAAACCAATTTCAATTCAAATTCACATCAAATTGGGTTTTCATTAATCACTTTAATGAAATTCATATCAATTAAATAAAATAAATATTTAATTATATTTTGATATATAAATCTGAAACACCTAAATTTATTTGCGGTATTAAAACTCAAGCCCTTAAGTGGGATTATCCATTTATGAATGATATAAATATATAACTATAGATCAAACATTGAACTTCAATCCATAATAATGGATTTTAGATCCATAAAACATGAGATAATCCAAAAAAATTGGAGGAAATAAAAAGAGATAAGAAGAGAAAGAAGGGGAAGAGATCCACTTGGAAGAGAGGGATTGAAAAAGAACTACCACACAAAGATGCATCTAGGATTTTTAGAGAAAATGGGTTCTTAAGAGCCTCTAATGAATTCATGATATCCATAGTTTTGTCTGAGAAGTGATTCATATTCGGCATTAAGGTAATCTAAATAAAGAATCATAAAAGAAAAAAATTCAGCATGGTTTTTAGGAAATGAATTCCATGTTTGAAAACTTGTACAACCTAACCATGAACCCCTATTATATGGTTCATAATCTCTAATATGTGGTTGAATATTTTTACAAACCATAGACTAGTTTTGAATAAGACCCTTCTATGGGTAGCTATTTTTTCACCAATGAGTTCACAATTTGGTAAATATTCATGGTAACAATGAACAACCCAAAATTTAAAAAAGTTTCAACATTCTACCCAAAACAAGATGATACATACCCAAATAAAATCATGATAAAAAATTATGGTCATATTGTTTCTAAATACAATTAACATGTTGTTACAAACTCCCCACTATAGAAGCTTTGTGTCCCTAGAAAACTTTTCAAGAAGTTTCCATATCATAATGATTAGGCCACTCCTCTCTCAATAGTGTCTCCATATCCTATGTATCGGGTGAATTTAGACAATTATTCCATATAAGATGGGATCATATAATCATCCTATTAGAAATTACGTTTTTTTACAAGTAAACTATGTTTATTGGATTTTCAGTCACAGCTAAATTAGGATCAACATAAAGATAAATCCATCACAAAACATGATAATAAATTTAATGACACATTCCCTACTAATGTACTTGAAACACATTATGTATCTATGTTAACTGTGAAAAAAATTTAGTATTTTAAGCCATAATATCCACCTTCTATGAAATTTAAAAAGGTTCTATTAAATATGGATAAATAATCCCTTTACTCTCGAGTTGTTGATAATCAAAATGTGGTAAAACATTCATGAGCATGTGGTGTCCAACTAAAGACACCAATAGTATCTGGAATTGATGATATTAAGATTTATTCAATTTATCTTCCACAAACATCTGCTAATAAATAATCTGAATCAATACTATCATGTCTTTAACCATTATTATACTATCTATGTTATGGTCACCGATCTATGACCAACACAGTATAGATTTACAAGGATGGCCATCGAAGGCCTAAAAATGTACCCATTATGACTATAGACTATTAACAATAATTAAAAATGAACTCATCCATTCCAAAATGATCATTACAATATCAACCAAAATTAGAGGATACATTAATGAATAATGTTATGAAATAGGGTTCCCTTTCATAGTCTATGGCCTACAGAACTCTAAGAATATTTTCAATCTCTATATCAACATTATTCGCATCTCCCCAACATTGGTTGAATAGTGAATGGGTATGAAGTGAGGCTATTAGGTCAACTTATAAATTAAAAATCATATCACATTATTAATTATTTGGGTATGTGTCACAAATTAAATAGATATGTCATCCAACATTCAAGTTTTCACCGAAAGGTTTAGTCATAAACTTTAAGGGATTTGATACTCTCCCTCGACATGTTTCCAACTTTAAAAATAGGATAAAAGTAGACGATTCCCAATATCAATACGGAATCCTAGATTCATAAATTAATTTCATTAATATGTATGTATGTTAATTTTTTATATATCATATGAACTTTTATAAGTCCCTCATCATAGATATATTCATTAAAAATTATATAAAAATTGATTTTGAAAACCAAGAACACCCTTGACCGGGAATGAATAATCAGAAGCAATATCCCCATAATAAAGGGTGTATATACTGTTATGTAATTTATCATAAAGATGTTTTCTTGAGGAATCATATCAGGATGATAAGTGATAAATGGACACTATCCAAGATAATCTCATCCCCAATTTCCCAGACTCATAAATACAACTGTGAAAAGTGATTAATAATTTTGTACTATTAAGATTTTTCTTTAATTTTTAGGGTATAATTTTTTTGTCAAATAATCAGGAATTGAACTCCCTTTCCCCTAGGTATATGTGATGTCAATTTCAAATGCTTCCAGGTATTAAAACCAATGTATTTATATGATACTCGAATATATTTTAGAGAAGACATAACTCAATATTTTGTTTTCATTGTAAATGGAAAATCATTCTCTAAAAAGTTAATTTCAACAACCATTATGAAAATGAATCACATCTAAAATTTCAATGCCATTGTGCATATAATTTTTCTTCTCAGGACTATGCTATTGAGAGACATAAAAAATAAATTGGTCACCCAGCATAATGACACATTACAAACCCTAAAATAAAGCATTAGAGAATAAAAAATGGGTATTTTATTCCTATCGAAGTATCAAAACAAATTTATATTTCAAATGTTGTTTCTTCTCAAAAAAATGAAATCAAAGCGTTATCATCCAAAATAAAATTCTCCCCTATCTAAGTGACAAAAGTCATTGGACAATGCTTATATCGAAAATTCATTACAAACAAATAATAATACCTAACCACACCCAAGAATGGCTTAATCATAAAAATGATACAGGGTTTATCCCAATTCATATCATCATTCCCCCATTTAATGATGTAATGAGATTCCATGTTCTAAAACTACATTTCACAAAAATGTAATTTCATGAATCCCAAATTCACATTTTAATAGCTCGGCATAAATTTAGGTATTAAATAATATTTTGAGATCTTATGTGAAATGATGGAGATGATCCTCCTCATATATATAGTAGTCATGGATATCATTCATAAATACAACATTTATAGTATTTTGAAAGTCCTGGAAAATCCTATTCATCTGACCTATAAAGACAGTATGATCATTGGTTACACCAAGTTCCATGAAAAGTTACTCATAATGGACATACCTGCTACTAAAGATAGTTTTATATAAGTTAGATTCTAGTATTCTAAACTAGAGATAACCATATCAAAGATCAATCAATGGAATCACTTCACCACTATCAACTATTAAGAAAAATTATCAATCCATGGGGAAAATAACTATTCCTAACTATAACTCTATTTTGTTTTAGGTAATCAACACATAAGTGAGGTGATCCATCATGTTTCATTAAAAATGAACATGATCCTCCCAAGGATACACATTCAGGATTATAAATCCATTTTATAATAGGTCATCCAACTGAGTATTCAACGGTTTCATTTCAACTTGTTCTATGAGGTAGGAAGTAATAGATAATCGTTGATCACCTAAACATAATCACTAGTAAAATCTATATCCCTTACATGTGGAAAACCAGAAAATTTAAAGGGAAAACATTAGAAAATTCAATGAAAATATGATGGAGATAATCTCACAAATATTCACTACTATAGAATAAATGAAAACTATAATATTACCTAACCAACTATAAATTAAATGGCATGCCTCTTCTCTAACTTGGTTACCATTATCCATTAATGATATGGACATCCCGTTTGGTTATATTAATGGATACCCCTCAAATATGACTAATATTTTAGGATTTATTAGTAGTTAGAGAATCCATCCAGAAATTTAAATCAATATTTATCACGATGAGATCCCAAAAATCTAATGTAAGATCAATATATAATAACGATAAGAGACAATAAAGAGGGAAAAAAATCCTTCTCTCCCTTTATTCCAATGGGCTTAGTCATATGCAACACATAAGAAAAAATCAATATAAGAATATTTAACAACATCACAACAGGATACAAAATAAACGAATGAGAAGCACCCATATAAAATAATAAGTAACATAATATTAAGCCATAGTGATGGTACCTCTCATAGTGTCTAAACCTTTAACTACTTCCTTTAATGTCGCATCCACTATGGGAAGAATCTTTGATCCTGATTCATCTAGTTGAAACCCAATAGACATTGAAGAAGCATGATTCACTATAGAAATATTTGGTGCAAATGAGCATGTTCTACTACATGGAAAATATATATATATAAGATAATTTCTACAAGATTCTTAAATATTAACAATACCATCAAATCTTGGGTAAAAATTTGGAATCCTATTTCAAATTACAAGTCTTTATGATATAGAAGAATTTAAAAGGTCCTCTTCTAGGTGTTGTAGGGTATCTAAAAGAACACATCTACTGAGATCCACCCTTAAACCCCGGATTATTTCTCTTCTCATTATGGGATCATATAGATCTTCCATTTTGGGAAGAAGAACTCCAACCAACCTTCACTTACCAGCTATATCATGCCAAAATATCAACACATAATCCAAGATGTTACCATAAGAAGAGATATTCATCTCTAATACCTCAGAAATAATACCAAATCTATGTCTTATCTCAAACCATATTGTCTTTGTTTTCTAATTTGATACAATATCAGGTCAATACTACATCATCCCTATAAGGTGATTTGAATACTCTATCTAGGTACTATTATCCTTATCAATATAGAAAAAATTATCATCCATAGTCGTTAACATATAATCTAGAAACATGTGATCAGTTAAAAGATATTTAAAGTAATTGGACTAAAAATCCTCATACTTATTCATTGTCACCATTAATTACCACCATCTCCTCTAAGGTTTCTCTATATTTAACATTTCACATTTCATCGTGATAAAATCAGGAATTTCCAATAATTCAAACGAAATATAAATCCTATTAAACCAATCCCCATCCTCTTGAGGATTATTAGATACTTGTAATTCTAGTATATAATAGGGAAGGAACTCCTGAAAATGACTCAAGAATTCATTCCTATACTATGCAATAGATGGTTCCAAAAGGGAATGGGTTAAATTTCCTATCTATATGTGTTGATGAGATATGAAAAAATATCCACAATATTGTTGTCTATGTGATGATTTTTTCGATGTTTATTTCTAGTATACTATTCTGATATATATTAAGAGGAATGATGTAAAAAACATGAAAAAATAAAATTAAAATCATTAGAATGCAAATCATACAAACACTCAAACATGAGGAATATGGAAAATAATCTCATCTAGTAGATATCAAGGATGGTATTTTAAACCTATAAAAAGGAAAATAATCGAAAATAGAAGGATTATTTCTCAAGGAACCTTTACTAAACTGACCATTGAAACTATGGATTTCTATAATGAGATCTATACATGAACTCACTCCTTACTAACTCATATTTCATAGAATGTCTACTATATTTTATATTAAAATGAATTATTTATTCTCAACCTCCACCTATGATAAATCATTTTTATGATTCAACATGGATTTCTATGTACAATGATAATCGATTCAGTACTGACATCGCCAGAAGGGTGTTTCCAATCACCATGAGTTGGAGACTACCACCTGGCATCATGAAATGTAAATGTGGGAATGAATTTTCCTTAATAACAATAGAATATAATAATAACATATCAACATATTCAAAATACCTCAGGGAGTGTGATCTATAAAACCAAATAGGTATAACAAACACTGAAAATAGAAAATCACCTGTGTGCTAAAATCTATCGAGATGAACTCAACTTCCCAAAATACCCATCCCCCAAAACCCAAAGGATCTTGAACATCCACCTCTCTAAAGAGGTGATTTCTCGATGCTCATATTTGGAAAACGAAAATCTATAAATTCCCAAAGGAAAATGTAGGGTGTCAACCTATCTCCCATGAGAAGATTACATAAAAATAAACCAAATCATGATTTTAAAATTAAATAAATAGGGCATGGATATATAATTTCATATTTTAAAATATATGATTTTATTTCAATATTAAGGAAATAATTTGTAACATGGCTTAAATATTGACATTGTATAAATAATTCTATATGTGTCAGTAGTCAGGGCTAACAAAATTTATAAATCAATATAAATTATAGTATTGAATTGAAAAATTACTACTATAGTCCCATATATTGTGGTATGATAGTTTCTGGTTATAGGGTTGTCACGCTCTCATATTAGTGATCATAGAAAACTTATACACACATCCCTCAAGATCATGCTGAATTAACCAATCAACATTACCTCATGAATATTATATGCATAAAAAGATTTTTTTATTGTATTAATCCTCCATCCACTTCATTGGAATTACCATGCTATATTTGATTCCACCAATAACCCACTAACTACCAAGACTAAGATGTTTTCAATCAATCAACCAATTGAAAATGCGAAAATCATTTCATTTGAAATCCATCATCTTTCATTGAACAATTTACCCGTTCTTCTTCAAATATGCCAGTTCAATTTTAAAATAAAAATAATTACATTCCACCAATTATTTCATTTAATAAGAAAAATAGTCATATTTTTTTATAAACATAATTAAATACATTTTATAGAAACATTTATAAATTAAATTTTCAATTTTGATCAATTTCTAAAATCCGAACAAAATACAAATCCCACTAGAATTGGGTGTTTTCCCGAAATTCCATGCCTTATCAATTTCAATGCCAATTCAGATATAATTTGATTAAAATAAATCAATTCAAATAAATTAATATGAACTCAAGAATGTAAATATTCATTTATATTGTGTAAAAAAATGAAACCACCTACTATTATTCATTGTAATAAAACTCAACACATGTAGTGGGATTTTTCGATGGTGAGTGAGCGATACACAGATCTAAATTGTAACATAGAACCAACATCCATAATAATAGCGTATTGGACCATAAAAACCTGATGATATAAAATTCCTTATATAGGAAAAAGGAAAGATCAGAATAAGAAAAAATATTAGAGACCCACATAATCAAGAGGGATCAAATGATATCTATCATCATTTTATCTTACAATGAATGGAATTAGAAGATTCAAAAAGGGTCATTCACAGTTTCCAAGTTCTAGGACCACATAATATTCCAATATTGGGTTAGGGTTAAGAATCGGTTCAAATGAGGAAATGGAAAATTTATAATCAATTTTAAGAATAAAAACACACAATCTTCATGGTATCTATTATGGTACCCCCAATTTCATAAATTTAGCGCCACTCTTCTATGGTGGAAGGCTTCTACTAGGTGGACTCACAGGTTTTCAAATAGTTCTCCAACCATGAAAAAACACACTTATAAGGGTTGTATGATTTGATATTAATGGTTGAATTGTATTTTAAAATATTTATAAAACTGTGTAATGTATTGAAACATCGAAAAAATTAAACATTCCACCCGAAACACACTGATACAAACCCCAACGAAAGCTTAATAAAAAAATTGGGTTGAGGTTTCCCTGAAAACCAGTAACCTGATGTTTCAATGCAGACTTAAATAACATTTATCAAATACATAATACCTTATTTTTCAATATATTTTTTGGTCATTTATGTATTCATTCTATTTACTCCCTCTTTTGTATTTTAAAATACAAATAGAAATTTTTTTGAAAATTAAGATGTTATTTCCCTTATTTTGGTTGAGAATCATTATTTTCCAAGGTCACTATCATTAAATTGTCTTAAAATTTTAAATTTCCCCATTGAAATGATTTATTAATGAATTTATATAATATCAATTAATTTCATTTCAAAATATTTAAATTAATATTGATGTTTTGTTTTAAACAAATCATGTTTTTGGTGGTTAAAAAAAGAAGGAATAATTTTTTTAACATTTACCAAAATAATTTATTTTTCTACTGTCATATTATATTCACATTTTTAGGTTCGTTATACACAGTTCACATAATTTATCAAAAACAAATCAATTTTTATTATTCTATAAATTTTTTATTTAAATATTTTTCCATAACAAAGTGATATTTATACATAATTAAAATGTGACATTCTAATATCACTGTAAAGTACTTTATTCATCTATTTGAAAATACATTCAAGGTTTATATACTTCCTAAGGATATAATATACTGATTCTATCCTTCTTATCTTCTTGGATGTCTTATGATCATATTTTTCTATTTATTTACTTTTGACAATTTTGAAATATTTTGAGGTATTTTTCAATATAAATTTTTATGTTGGTCAATTATTGTATTTTTATTTACTATAATCATATGATGAATGCATGAATCTTAATAATTTAAAATTTTTCTCTCATAATTAGATACCCCTTGATACATCTATAGGTCTCATTTCAAAATCTATCTTGAATATTTTTTATTTTTCTTAACAACATTCGTATGAAGTCATGGCATGAGGTTTTGATGGAATGATTATGATATTATATATTATGAATTATATTATTATTAAAAAAATTACAATTATACATATGAATATTTATTTTCATATGTCATATAAGGATATATTTTACTTTCAAGATGTTTGTTGTATGAACTAGCATATTAATCTTTATCTCTTCCATATTATCCATACCTTATTTATTATATAATATTTTTAATTTTATCTATTAACTTATTGAGAATATAAGGACACCCTTTATTCTTTTCTCTGATCCTGAAGGTTTAAAGATGATATATTTTTTTATTTTAGGTATTTACAAATTTAAATAGTAATTTTTTTCATTGAAAAGTTATTTTTTATGATTCCATTTTATTATTTGATTCATATACATAACATGTATCCCGTGACAGAAAAACTATTCAATCATTTATAATGAGATCTCTTGTATTTTTTACCAATATAGTATGGCTACCTTCTGTAATTGGTTACTAGAGATGTAGTTTTTATAATTTTTTTATTATGATATAAATATTAAAATGAATTAATTTCAAACTACATATGTTGAACCTATAGTCATATATGATGAACCAAAAATGTCATTTTCTTTAATGGAGGAATAATAAATCATGATGGATTTGGATTTATTTTTCTTATAATAGGATTCATTAATATGGTAATTATTTAATGACACTAAGACTAACATTTCTATTATTAAAATTTTCTAACAATTAGGAATCTAGTAAACAAAGAGTGTAACTGAGAATCAATTATTTCCACAAGAAGAAACCAAATTGTATTGGAGCTGTAGAAAAATATATCATTTTTATTCACACCCAATACTCAAAAACAGTGAACAATAACAAATACCAAGTTGATATTAGAAACTAGTCATGTATGGAATGAATCATATTTTTATTCATCTTGAAACAACATTTAACATCAATTAGTGATTTTAACTATATAGAAAATATTAAATAGTGGATCGGTAAAATAGAAACATAGGTTTCTATTATACACATCTCAGGGAATTGGAATTTTCAGTTTTTTATCATTTTGAATCTAAAGCTGATAATTTCTGTAGACTAATTATGATTATGGTAGAGAATTAATAAATTGAATCCCTGTAATGTGATGAATTTGGGAAGATAATTTTAAATAAGTATTTTTCTCTAAACTCTTCATACTAATATGTTGAGTGGATTGTGTTTCTTGGTGTAAATAGAGGATATAACTATTGTTACATTTTAAGTAAACATCATAATGAATTCATGGTATAATTCCATTCTTATAATTGACCATTAATAATTTACTTTTTCTTTAGTAGATTAAGACCAAGCCACTGAGCGTAACTTTTTATTTGGAATCTGGTTGATATTATCCAATTTCATGAGTGGTCTATTGGTTGAAATGGTAATCATAGACTCTCATTCATATCATGGTTTTGAGATAATAATTTAAAAAATATATTTTTTGATAATATCTAATGATAAAACCCATGGAGTAATGAATATTTTTCTTATTACCATGAAAATATATTGTATAAACCCAGTTCAAATTTTCTCAATGGAATAACAAATGTTTCACATCGGGAATTGAAGGTTGTCAAGTATATGAATTATAAGGGAATGATTAGAGGAAACCCAATATAAAGAATTGAACAAATTCTTATCATATTCCACTAACAACACTCTTATTATTCAATTGTAATTAATATAGAAATTATACCATCCAGTTCCCCAATCGATTGGTTAATAATTAAAATCAGCTATAGAAACATCTAATTCCATGGGATAATGTGAAATAATCTTCAATAAAACCATTTATGTGGTTATGAAAATTATTTGATGAAAGGTACAATTATGATCCCCTCATGAACATCAAATTTGGTATTTGGTTCTTAATATACTAATTCCTTTTTATCAATAATGTTTTTTAACTGTACCAAATAATTATACAAATGGGTCTTTATAATGTATATTTCTCTATATAATTTTTTTTATAAATTTTGACTATCACAAAATTGAACTAAAATCAAACTGAATGTCTTTTAGATAAAATATAATAACATAGGAAAATATCAATACATTAAAAATCATCATAATAATATATAACAATTAAAATAAAATTTGAATAAATGAAAATACATATATATATATAATATCCACATATAATCATTATCCCTTTGACCCACTATGATAATAATAATTCTTATATTGACTATGAATAATAGGGTGTGATGTAGATCTTTTATTGTCAAATTGAGATATGAGTAATCATTTATGGGATTTATTCAAGATTACATAAGAATTATTTGTTACGGTAGGCATATATTGTCATTGGGATTATGTAGTCAATGAACTCATATGGAAGTTGGATATAGATATCGGTTTGACCTACATTTGTGTTTCCCTTATAAATTCATTAGGTATAATACCCGAATTCACTTTATAAAAATATATTATTCTATATGATTAAAATTATATTATATATATGGAAATAAATTATATAATCTATTTTTTATTTTATCATAAAATATTTTTCAATTTCAACGGCTGATTATGAAATTAGGTGTTATTTTATTCTATAAGTTAACATATTAATATTAATATAATGGTGCTTAATGCATTACGATTGTATATATTATAATTTTACACAATAAAATATATTTTCCGAATAATGAATTTATGTGAATTTTTGTGCCAGTATTATAATTATTTGTCTTCAATTTAATAAATTTACTTTCAAGTAATCAATTATGTTTATGATATGAAAAATATTAGTGTTGAGTGAATTATTTTGAATTTTATATATTTTTTAATTTATGATGAAAAATGAAAATGACGATTATTATAGTAAAATGCATTTTCTTTTTAAGGGTTTACAAATTCAACATCTACATTGGATTGGTTTCAAAATATCATTAGTTCCTTTTGATTAATAATAATTAAATCAATGTCATTGGGAGAAACAGTCAAATTTATTTTTGTATAATAACATTTTTATACCCAAAAAAATCATTTTCAATAAAAACAATTTTAATTGGGATTTGAAGGTTTAGTTTAAAATAAATTTCTCCCAACAATAGAAATTAAAATTAATAAAATTGATTCATATTTTAAAATAGTATTTCCAATCTTTTAAACTATCCCACATTCATTTTTATCATTGTTAAATGAAAAATTGGTACAAAAGCATAGTTATAGAGCCCTACTGGTAATATAAGTTATACATGTGGGCCTATAAAAACTATTTGAGAAAATTCATTCTCTTAATGTGACAATAATATTTTTATAAATCTTGGGGTATTGTGTGGTTTTAGTCTACCTATAACATTATTTTGGTGAAGATGTTCTTATAGGATGACATATACCAATGGTTGGGTCGAACTATTGAATGGGGGGAGTATTGAAAAAATTGCAGTGTTATTGATTTGAAACCTATTTCTTATATTCAAAAAAATATAACATTCAAATGCAACATATTTTTTTATAATTTATATATATATACATATATAAAAATTTATGTAAAAACATATTTTATATTTTAAATTAGTTTCTGTTAGTTTGGTTTTTTGACGTACTTTAATATATATTTATATATATTGATTTTAATATATATATATATATATTTCATAAAAATAATTTATATTAATTTATATATATATATATATATATATGTATTTAAACATACAAATTATAATATTGATGGAAAATATTTCATAAAATTAATTTAAATTCATATCAATTATTAATTTCCTAAATATTGTTGACTTATATACATTTATATTTTTGGAATCGGCCTCCTTTCATTATATATATGTATTTTTTTAATACATAGTTATTATAATAAATTTTATTGTAAATTTTATAATAATAGATAATATTTATTATTTTTTGTATAATTTATTTACTATAAATGATATATTATTTTAAAACGTGTTTAAATATATATTTTTACAAATAATGAATTACTTGAAAATAAATAAAAATATTTATATATATAAACATATATATATTATAAATAACATTACATTTTTAAAAAATAAAAAAATTTGACTTACATAGTATCCATTTAAAATTCATTTTTGGGAATAATTTAATTATCCCCCAAAAAAGAGAAGTTTACCCTCTTAAATTGGGATTAAAATACATCAAACCTCCACAATTTTGGGAATCCATACTAAAAACTAAACATTGGAGGCCTTTCCAGTCATTTATAACTAAGAAAAAGGTTTAATCTTTGTCCCCTAACTCAACAATGTGTATATTTCTTCACAAGAAATGATTCAACATCTCATAGACCCCCAGAGTTAGTCATATTAAATTTTATGGTTATTTTAAGCTGATTTTTGTCAAATTATCTTAACCTATTAGTCATTTTAGTATCCTTTTATATATCCAAAATTTCATTAAGTTTATATGAATACAACCAAATTCTCAAATTATTAATTAATATTAATTATTATAAGTTTTATAAAATCTAAATTCATTAATATTAAGTGTAAATAATTTTATTGAGATGTATATTTCATATTTAAATCATATTTAACCAACAATATTTGGTATATACCAATATCAACATATTTATATTTTAAAATTTTTATATTAATAAAAAATCATACAATCGAAATCAAAATTTATAATTAATTTTACACAAAAATAAACTTATATATATATATATATTCATATAACATCATAAAATGTATTATAGAGGAGTGGAAATGTGTTTGAATATAACATAGATGATAATAGAACAGAACATGGAATTATATTATTTTAATATGATTCATACAACAATAAATTGTGTAATGATTTTCAATAGTTATTTAATATTAATATATATATATAATAATGGTTCCAATACTAATGGTTGGTCCAAAAAAGTGTATAGTGTTTTCAACATTTAAAATCATCCAATGATTCACCAAACAAGTGGTATTAGATATACTAATAGTCTGGGTACCAACACCAGCAATTCCAATATTTTGGTATAACATATTTTATCATTAGTAGTGGAAATATATAAAATAGGAGAAAAGATGGAAATATCATATGAATTTATTTCAGAAGATGGAGAAAGACTCCTTGATCATTGCCTTAAACATGAAAACAATCAACCCTAATCACCGCATTAATCATGATCTCTTCTAGCATCATCCCTTTTTCTAGGGATCTATGATAGAATTTGATACATTGTGGGAACTCCCCTTTGTAATCATTGAACCTTTTACACAAGAAAATGAAGCCTTCTAAGTGGGGACTCTCAATGTCTCCCTTTCAGGTATATCTAAAATGTTTTCATTTCTGGATTCCCTTAAATGATCAGATCTATGTAAATAAAATGCAACGAAGCATCCTCTTTTCAAGAAGCTTGATATTGGTGGATTATTGGTGGAAGTGGACCCATACGCTCTCCATAAGCATAAAAAATGTGAAAATTTTCCATCAGGGGTTGCATATCATATATAAAAAAGTGATCTTTCAAATCCCTTACTGGAATTAAATCCTAGAATTTCTCATTTTTAGGGCATCACGGAATGGAAATTAGAGTCAATGGGTAGATGTTGCATTCATATTCTGTTTATATCACAAGAATACCTAGATCAAATAGGGATAAAAAGTAACATGCATCTGAAACCTGGTTTTCTAGGGGTTCCTTATTGGGACTATTCTTTTAAGCAGTATAACCATAGGAACAAAATGGCTCAAATATGGGTTAGGTTTTTGGTCTCAACTGGTATTTTTGGAATTCCAAAATCACTAATGACATTGTATATTATTTTAGATCACCACTTATGAAATATTAGAGAACCCTAAATGGTGAATTGGACCTATTTTGAAGGGATATGGTGGATGTTAATCTTGAAACAATACTTCCTAATACAATAAGATTCATAAACAATGACTACAAAGCTGATATCCAGATTGAATATGGGAGAAACCCCCTATTTATGAGATTTGTTTGACAATTTTCTATACAATATCAAATTGTAGAGTTATTGGTAAATAGGATGTTGAACCAATGGATAATTAATAGAAAGAAGTGAAAAATAAAAAAAGGAAAAGATCCAATTTATGATATCCCTAAAACATCCAAGAATCCAAATGAAATATTAGTGAGGAATTCATGTAGTTTTATTCCCTTATAGAACATCTCAAGTAAATCTGGGGTTGACCCTATAGAGGGGGAGGATAATAAAAACAGGGATTTGGATCTCCTTGAATAATTTGAGGATCTTGTGATAGATTCCACACAATATCAATAGGAACATGTTTCTATAGAGACCGAGTCATGTAAGACCACTGTGAATGCCTCCAATCATGTATCTTTTCATAGTACTGTGAATCTATCAAAAGTAGATAATAAATTCCCCAATATTAAGGTTGATACAGTTTTTATCTCCTTATATTTCACAGATAATAAGTATGATGAAAAAGACACTTCTTCCATATAGCATGCTTATCTTTATTTTGGTTTGCGTAGTGACACTCATCTGGTAAATATCACAGCACCTGGACCTTTGGGTGATATGGTTGAACACATCACAAAGGATGCTACTAGGTAGACTAAAACCAAACCCCATTCAATCTTAGACTAATAAAAATAGTAGGTAGATCCTGTAAAAAAAACTCAGGTACCTAAAATACCTTATCTGTTGACAGGCACAGAACAGTACAAACCTGCAATATCAATGTCATTGTTTTATCATCAAATTCATAAAATTTAAATGTTGTACATAATAAATATCCTAGTATTTTTTTAAAAGTATTCTTTTAATCACATCTATTAGAAATTCAATGCAAGATCCTTCCAAATAATTCATGAATACATGTATTACTATTATCCCTTATCCTTCTGTTTCCATTATTTCTATGAAGGAAAAAACCTCCAACACAAATCCATCAAAAAATGTCAAAAGATCAACTACAAAAAAGGGAAATGATGGTAAGAAAAAGTGGTGTTATAACTCCAAATGTAGTAATAAGTTAAGATCCTTTTACTGAATTGTTAGAGTATTTCTGACACTGAAATTTATATTGTCTTAAAATGAATTCTTAACATTCATCATCCATTTATTTTATCCATTGCAGAACCCAAGATAAAAATCACTAATAATTTACAGAAATTATGTCGGTTTGGATTTAATTTTATCGGTTAAGGTCAAAATAACTCAACTATTGAAACTCATTATATTTTCATGAATCCATATTTGTAAAACGATAATATTTTATATATCTTCGATAAATTTTCACCTATGATTTTACGCTTGATAGTACAAATCTATACTGTTCCTTTTTATGCAAAGAATAGATTCTAATATTGGATGCCTCTTTGGACTGACCTATCCAATCTGGGTTTCAATATACATAACCCCTAATTTGTTATTGGGTAATTTAATTCCATCGATTCTAAATGTGAAAAGATGGGAACATCCCACTATAATGTCTCTATGAGATAGTTTAAGACTAAAAATGTGGAAAATAATCTTATTGAAATTACTCTTACTAGTTCTATGTACACTTGGTACAAAATTTATTGTAAAAGGGTGGTTTACAAATAATTGGATAGAGTATTCCAAAATGATCATCATGTATATCTGTGGGACACCAATTCTCTCACCAATATGCCCAAGATTCAGTATGATCACCATCCAATTATGGAAACTATTTCATTCTAAAATAGTGAACCCTCCTCGAACCTTTAGATTCAATAAATCATTGTTCAAGAACCCTGAATGTTGTAGAATTATTAAAAAAAATTAGTATTCTATGACTCATTACAATGATGAATTCTTTTTTTAATTTATATTAAAAAATCCTAAACAAAATCATAATGTTTGGTGAACCAAAAAATCTAAAGACAATTCAATATGGAATCATAATTCATGATAATAAACATCATCAACTTCAAAACCACAACATTAACTCTGATTTCCCTACTAGTAGAAATCATGAAATTAATATATCTGTAAAACACAATTCTCTTCTCACATATTAGGAAAACATGTGTAAACAATCTTTCTAAATAAAATGGTTATCAGATGGTGACAGAAACACCATGTTCTATAACTCTCTTAAATGAATTAGGTAATATTACAGACCATTAAACTCTCTCACTAATGTGGGAAACCTTTTGGATAATTATAATGATAATAATAATCATGTTTTCTACCAATTTGAGTCTATATTTAATGGCCCTGACATCAATCAGGATCACATAAATGATTTTAATCTTGTATTTTTCAATGAGGATGATAACTATTTTATATTATGTATTCATCGTGATCATGAAATCAAATACAATGTTTTTAGATTGTATCTTGATAGTGCCCTGGGTCCAAATGGTTTTAATATTGTCTTGTACCAGCAATATTGGGATTTCATTTAGGCTACGGTTTGAAAAAATATGTAATCATATTTTTCTATTGGCATTCTACCCCATGGGTTTATACAAAATTCCTTTCATTGATCCCCAAGGAAGATAATGCATTAGATATTCATCATTTCTAAACAATATCTCTTATTAACACTCTATATGAAAGCATCGCCAAACATCATGCAAATAGTATTTCTACCAATATTGAGAGAATTAACTCTTCGAATCAATTTGGTTTTTTCAAGAACAGATCCATCCATGACTTTATTTTTCTTGCCTTCCAATGCAATAAAATTTTAAACAATTAAAAAAGGGGTGGTAATATTTCAACAAAACATGACATTAATGATTTTAATACCATGGACTAGAATGTTATCTTTAATGTGATTCAAGGATTTGGTTTCAAGATATCATTTATATCTATAATTAAAACCAAATTCAACTCGGCTTCCATATCTATCATGGTCAATGGTTCTCCCATAGGTTAGTTCAAATGCACCAATATTTTCAGATATGGTGATCCCCCTTCTTCTATCCTTTTTTGCATTGTGATGGACTATTTATGTACATTGATCACTCAGATAGTGAATTAATATAATCTAAAACTCATCCATTCTTCCATGAATGTAAATTGCCCCATGCATCTGTTATTTGAAAACAACATCATTCTTCTCATTCAAGGTTATAAAGGAATCATTTGAACTATAAAAAGTGATCTATCTAAAAACAAAAAATTCTTTGGTCAGGTTATTATCTTAAACAAATCCTCTTTATTCACTGGGAAAAAATTTCCAGTTAATAGAAAATCTGGTATTATAAATGAACTAGGTATTAAAGACGCCTCATTTCCTCTCATGTACCTTGGTGTTCCCTTATTTTGGGAAATTCCCAAATCTATCTATTTCATTCACAATGTGGATCAAATCCATAATCAGCTCCAATCATAGTAGGGAAAAAAACTATCTATGGCGAGTTGAATCTATATGTCATGTCATTCATTTTCTCTGAAATGGAATACTCGATGATGGTTTATAAATGAAATATCCGTCTCATCATGAAAATAAATGTTTACAACATAAATTATATTCGTACGGAAGGCACTCCGGATATAAAATTGGAGGCAATACCTAGGTCTACTTGTTGCAAACTATTGGATAAGGGAGGCCTTGGCATTAAAAATATAAATATTTTTAATGAGTCCCCTCAAGAGAGACATACATGGAACGTGATCCATAATGACTCTCCTTTTATTTCCTTCATCCAAAAATGTGTTTCATGATAAGTTTAAGAGATAATGAATGAATTTTCTGAACACTTCAATCCGGCCTTGCATTAAAAAATAGCATGCCAATATTATTACCAAAAATTGATGGATAGTTTCCATGAAATCGGCCATGAACTGCTGGTTTGCTAACTGGACTGGTGCTTCTCTAATTTCAATCATCCATACTGATCAAACTACTTATATTATTAAATATAATAAAATGGATTTTGTAAATTATCATCGTGATACTCTTCGTGAAAATGATGTGAATGTCCTTGAAAACAATCATTTTTATAACATGGACTATTTTCTAATATGAGATGTTTCACGCAACGGTTTGCTAGTTTTAAAAATTTTCCATAACCACATTTTTAATAATTCTAGAATGATTTTATCTGGATTGAAAAACATTGATAATGTAAGGACAATGACTTCAAGACTTATTCTTATATGGTTTATTACATACCACAGAATACCCATTGATGCATAAATGCAATCTTTTGGGATCCAAATGTTCTCAAAATTTCATCTATGTAATCAACATTGAAGATTCTAACCATTTATTTCTTTTTTAAACCATTACCACTACTCTTTGGAACAATATTTTTTACATCTTTGATTACAAATGGCTAATTATTTATTATGTAAATACTTAGCTAAAGCATTGGGTAGATATGAACAACTCTAAAAAAATAGATAATTTATTTATTCTTTTGTTTTCTGAACTTCATCATGTGATGGGGGTATGATAGAAATGAAATTCTTCATAATAATTTCTCACTGAACATTAATTCATTTCATATGCAGATCCTTGTTTCTATTCATGAATCCTTATTGATTCATAAGGGGTAGTGAAACAATACAGTGAAATACATTATGATTCTGTGGTGTTTATAAGTTCATGGACTTTTCTCCAACCACGACACACAATTTATTTTTTCGTGAAACCTCTGTTCTCTATATGGATTATAGTTAATGTGGAAAGTGCTTATAAAGGGGCTATATGCCCCGTGGGATGTGGAGCCATCATTAAGATTCATCTCAGTCAGATCCTCGAGTTCTTCTTGGAAGCTGTTTTATTACCTCATCTCATGAGGCTGTAATTATTAGAGTGATCTATTCTATTTCATTCTCTAATATAGGGGTTGGAACCACATATGGATTGAAAGTGATTTTACTACCATAGTGCAAGAGATTTGGAATTGTGTGATTCATCTGGCATGGTCGATTACAAGACGGCGGATGGATTTTCTCCACTATCTCCATGACAACAACTTCATTACCACTCAAATCTACCGTGAAGAAAATATGGTTGCAAATGGAATCACAAATAAAGGAGTAAGTCAGAAAATTCCATTTCTAGATGATCTCCTGGATGATTTACTACCTTAATATGTGAATGATAGAAATATTATCCGAAAATTTCAACTCATGTAAGATTTTTTTATATAATAAATAGTGCATTGGGTTTTTTTAAAAGGATACACATTCTTTTAAAAAATAAAATTGGACAAAAGGTTTAAAAATAATATCAAAATGGCTAAAATCACCTGAATGCATATCTAAATCATAATGGGTGGTAATTTATTTAACTCCCTCAACACAAGTTTCATGATGAATGATTTTTAATCCTTTTAATTTTTTAATCCTTTAAAATACCTTAATCATTGAATGAAAGTCATTTTTATTCCTCTTCCTCACTTTAAAAATGACACCATCACTCCCTTATTCTATAAACATCAATAGACACTTATATCAGACATTAACATCCCAAATAATTTCTTTTTATCTATAAAAACATCTTAGAATACCTAGTTTGATCATAATACAATCATAAAAAATATATAAAAACATAATTATATTTTTAAAATAACAGATATATTTTTTATTCGAGTGTTGTCTTTTAATTACTTGTTTTACCTGGTTCAACCCTCTCATAAAAATTTTGATGTTATAACATAAGAACCTATCATTTATTTAAATATTATTATGAATGCAGTGTTGGATTTAGATCCCTAAAACGAACATTTATGTAAATTATGATAACCTATATTCATTATTTTGAATATTAATAAACTCTTTATCAAATCATGATTGGTCTTATGCATAACAAACTATTATAGAAGTTACTTAGAGTAGATATTTCACTAAATGGTAATAAAATTTCCCCACTATTATGAGAATATAGAAGTGATATGACACTATTCTAAAATATATTTTTTCTCATATGATCACATCATATAAGGGAAATAAATGATACCGGATATCCAGCGTGAAGACTCATAGGACATTGAGGATCCTTCTCATGGTGTACAACCTTGGTAATATCTAGTAAATTGACAATTTGGGAATGATACATGTTAGTAGGAAATCCAAATTCATATGCGATATAATATGTTCCTATCTCTAGATTTTTTTATTGATCCTTACACAATGGTATTTCATCTAATAGATATTATAAATCACTTACATTGATGTATTGATGAAAACCAGGATGACTTATGTTCGTAGAGAGGTAGAAAATGTTGGGTGAAAAATGAGTAATATTGAATTAATAAATAATTCTTGAAATCTATATTCCCTTCAATTCATTAATAGAATATTATATCTTTTTACCTTTTAAAGAAATGATATAGAATAAAAACATCCACATCTACGGTGTTCTATAGTAAGGATTGATTTTCAGAAAGTAAAATAATAAGACATTGGGAAGGTAGGTTAATGGAACCAATTTGCAATCTTTATACATAGGGATATCAAGATAAAGGGATTATCTTAAAAATTGTGTGTTCATATGATGGATTTTTTCATTGTAGTATTAACTTATTTCTTTATGGTTGTTCTGGCATGCTTCAAGATGCTAATGTTGGCCTTAAGCTTATTTTCCTAATTCCACTTAGTAAGAAGCCATGTGGTTCACACACTAAGTGTATACAGAATCACAATTATGTAATATAATATTATTTATTATCTATAAAGTTGAATAAATATTACTCCCACCCATGGTTTAATAATTATTCCTGTTTTCTTGATCTCGCATATTCCATTCACAATTTTTCAAGAGAATATTATGTCAGTGTTATATTTTATAAATATATATTTTAATTTAGTGTGTATATTATCTATTTATTTATTGTTGAATAGTATAGTGATATTAATTTAATAAATAAATAAACATTATTCAATGATTGATAAATATTATGGATAGATATTGGACTAAGTTTAATATTCTAGTTAGAAATTATATATATATATATATATATTAAAAATTATGTGAAAAATAATATATAATTCTAATTACCTATTTATACACATATTTATAAATAATATTATTATTATTGAAATGGTGTTATATATGTAATAAATTAAATAATAATTAAAATTATTAAAATTATTTATTTATAATCCTAGTTATATATATAATAAATTTTCATATTTTCAAAGATAGATAATTCATTTTTTGTTGTGAACAAAAAAAAATCTATAGAATCCTTTCAAATCCATATATATCTACATTCTCCAAGGATAATCCCATGGAAAACAATGATCTTCTTCTACCATCGACTCTTGAGTCAATGGATAACAATGTGAATGATTTGGAAGTTATTCTCATTGAGATGAAAAGAGAATGAAACATGTGTTATAATCTTATGTGGTAGAACTCATAGATTCCTATGGTGATATTCATAAATTTTTCGAAGAAGTGTAGATCACATCTAGGGGAATGTTCTCTTTATTCCTACAGTGCATGTATGGAAAAATGTAAAAATTTTGTGATAACTATCACTTATGAAATAACTCAAACAAGTTAGTTCTATAATTGACAAAATTAATTAAAAATAATATGTGATGATTCTATTATTGGTTCCAACATTATATCCCTTGTCTGTTATCGTTGATTTGACTCTATTGATTACAACCTTCATTATCATGTAAATCATAGATTGATCATCGATCATGATAAAAAATCTATATTGGGAATGACCCATCACATTCATGCACTGTGAATGGAAACATCCAATGCTATTAGAGAAATCGAATAATTATTTATAATTATTTAAATGGCATTGATTAATTTACTAATATATCATTTAGTTTTCAATTTTTGATTAATCATTCAATAAAATGATTTTTTTTATCTTCCTATTACAATTTTTATTCTCATAAATCTAGTCAAATAAATTAATTTTATGAGAACAATTAAATCTATGATCTCATCAAAAGTTTCTGTGTATTTTGACCAGATAACACTTGAGTAAACACCATGTACTAGGAGGTACATCCCATTTACTACTATTCAATGTATAATGAATTAATTTGGGATAAATTCACACAGTGTGGTTTGAACACATGAGGATCATTTGATTATAAATAATTTGTTGACCTTACCATCCTAGAACAAATTAATCAATAGTATACGTTGTTTAGACCACATACATGACATGTATTCCTAATTTCATAGAAGGACCACGAATCTTCTAATATGGACTACCCACCTAGTGACCATGTAAGTCAGATTCTATGCACCATGTAGCTCTTGTACATGATGTGTACTATAAGATTTCTTTTTCACATTTTACATTCCCATTCCCTAGGAATGTTCCTCGTATAAATGGTGAGAATTATACAATCCATGTCGCTCACTTTTATATATCATCTATGTATACCCAATTAATAAGAATTTAAATTAATTTATTATGTTGTGTAAAACATATCAACATTTTCTTTTATGTGGTCATTAAATTGATAAGACACTCCATGCGAAGTTTTCTAATATATATATATATATATATATCTTTGTGTGTGTGTGTGTTTATATATATAATTTTTGTGTAATTTTCATATTTAAAATCATGTTTGATTCCTAAAAAAGATACTACTCTACATCCATTGAACCAAACATGAGACTACAAAATCAGGTTCATCATTTAAAGAACATGTTATCAAAGTATGTGATAGGCCATGTATTTCATATGTGTTATGTAGTCCCGAATTCCATCCAAATCAACACCTGACATGCCCGCAGTCAAAGCCTGAGAGGTTTTACCAATCCTCCTGGGCTGGTGACTACTGTTCGGAATAAGGATATCACCGAGGGAATGATTAAACACAATAAATATCCGGATCATATAAAGAAAACTAGTAATTAGGCATAAACCAAATATTACTAAACAATTATATATATATATATATATATATATATATTAACTCATACCGATCAAAATAAAACAATGAATAATAGGTTATGAAACTACAAAAAAACCAAACCACAACAGACTGACATAGTCTAGAGGTGACCATGTTTTCACCACCAACCACATGACCAAAATGGACCTAATGGAAAACACGTACTAGAAACCTAATCCTACAAAATAGAATGGATCTACTTACAACAAGAAACACATGTATCATGTGCCACTACAAGAAAACCTCTGTTTAGCGGCGGTTTTTAAAACTGCCGCGAAATGCGTTTCGGGCCGCCATTTCGCGTCGGTTTTTAAACTGCCGTGAAAAAACCGCCGCGAAATGCCAAAAAAAATTATTTATTTTTATTTTATTTTTAATTTTATTTGAGGATTAGCTGAGGTTTTTTTAAAAAACGACGCGAAATAGCGGCGGTTTAGGTAAAACCACCGCGAAATGAAATGAAAAAATAAAAAAAACACGAGAAACCACGAAATCACTAAAACAACCATAACTTTTGATTCGGGCATCCGTCGAAGCGCCACGACCAGTCAAATCAAAGCTCATGAAGAGATATAGAGGCAAATATAATCAAAACAGTGAGATGGTCTAAGGTGCGGAAGATATTAGAGTTTTAAGAAAGTTGAAAAAAGTTCTCCAACTTCAAACGGCCATAACTTTCGCTCCGGGTGTCCGTTTGGGCTCTACCACATGTCAAATCGAAGCCATCGAAGAGAGCTACGCACCAAACTAACATAAGAAAGCTTCTGTCTTGTTTTTTGACCCCAAAACCCCTTCTGATGGCCTCCAAAACCCTATTTCTGTCACAGGTGTCCCGTCGAACTTGTCTTCAAATGGACCTAACTTTCGATCTGCGTGTCAGTTCGGCCTCCTCCACCTTCCAGATCATATCTCGTTCCATGAGCTTTAGTTTGACTTGTTACGACACCCACATGCACTCCTAGATCATATGTTATGGCCTTTTTAGTTGGTATTAGGTTTGTTATGTTTTTCAATGCCTCATTTCTAGCACCTGTTCCCCGTCAGCTTTTTTTTTAAATGGTCATAACATCCAATCTCCCTGTTCATTCGGACTCTTTCACCTTTCATGTCGAAGATCGTTTCAGGATCTTTGATTTGATAGGTCGCAGATCTAAAACGGACTCTTGGATCATAAGTTATCTTCGTTAATGTGAGTCCAATGTTTTTGTCTCTTTATGACTGTTTTGACGGGTTTTAACGGTTGCTCCATTTATTACTGTTAATTTGGGTTTCCATGACTTGTTATCTTTATCAATGGTTTTTTATGGGTTATTATGATGATTATGTTGAATTATTAAGGTGTTTTCCAGAGTTGTCATGAGTTTTCATGCGTTCTCATTCTTTCTAATGCCTCGTTCTTCATATGGTTCTCCATCCTTTTTCATGCGTTTTCATGATTTTTCATCCCTTTTCACGTCTTCTCAAACTTTTTCAGGTGTTTCCTTTATTATTTATTATTTATAATTTATAATTTAATTTAATTCATTTATTATCTATTATTTATAACTGGTTATTTATTATTTATTATTTATTATCAATTATTTATATTTATTAATTATTTATGTTTATTTATTTTTTATTATTTATTGTTTATATTTATTTATTAGTTATTATTTATCAGTTATTATTTATTATTTATTATTTATTATTTATTATTTATTTTTATTTTATTATTTATATTTATTTATTATTTATTATTTATTATTTATTATTTATATTTATTTATTATTCATTATTTATATTTATTATTTATTTATTATTATTTATATTTATTTATTATTTATATTTATTTATTATTTATTACTTATTATTTATTATTTATATTTATTTATTATTTATTATTTTTATTTATTTATTTATTATTTATTATTTATTATTTATTATTTATTATTTATTATTCATGATTGAATATTGATTATTTATTATTAATTCTTAATTATTTCTATTTATTTATTATTTATTTATTATTTATTATTTATTATTTATTATTTATTATTTATATTTATTTATTATTTATTAAATATTATTTATTATTTATTATTTATTATTTATTATTTATTATTTATTATTTATTATTTATTATTTATTATTTATTATTTATTATTTATTATTTATTATTTATATTTATTTATAATTTATATTTATTTATTATTTATTATTTATTATTTTTATTTATTTATTATTTATTATTTATATTTATTTATATTTATTATTTATTATTTATTATTTATTATTTATATTTATTTATTATTTATTATTTATATTTATTTATTATTTATTATTTATTATTTATTATTTATATTTATTTATTTATTCTTTATTCTTTATTCTTTAATATTTAATATTTAATATTTATAATTCATTATTGATTATTTATTATTCATTATTTATTATTTATTATTTATATCTATTATTCATTATTTATTATTTATTATTTATTATTTCTTATTTCTTATTTCTTATTTCTTATTTCTTATTTCTTATTTCTTATTTCTTATTTCTTATTTCTTATTTCTTATTTCTTATTTCTTATTTCTTATTTCTTATTTATTATTTATTATTTATTATTTATTATTTATTATTTAAATTTATATTTATTAATTATTTATCTTTATTTATTATTTATTATTTATAATTTATTATTTATTATTTATTATTTATTATTTATTATTTATTATTTATATTTATTTATTATTTATTATTTATTATTTATTATTTATTATTTATTATTTATTATTTATTATTTATTATTTATTATTTATTATTTATTATTTATTATTTGTTATTTATATTTATTTATTATTTATTATTTATATTTATTTATTATTTATTATTTATATTTATTTATTATTTATTATTTATATTTCTTTATTATTTATTATTTATTATTTATTATTTATATTTATTTATTATTTATTATTTATTATTTATTATTTATATTTTTTTATTATTTATTATTTATTATTTATTATTTATTATTTATTATTTATATTTATTTATTAATTATTAATTATTTATTATTTATTATTCCTTATTTATTATTTATTATTTATTATTTATTATTTATTATTTATTATTATTGAGTTTATATCTATTATTTGTGTATTATTTGTTTTTTCAATTAATATATATAAGTATATTAAATTCTGTTTATTAACCACATGGCGAGCTTGCTGGAGTGGTAAAGTCTTTGGAAAATATGCAAGAGGTTAGGGGTTCAAATCTCACTAAACGTAGAATTTCTTTATATTGAATTGGCATGCATGGGCATGGGCATGCGCATGGGCATGGGCATGGTCATGGGCATGGGCATGGGCATGGGCATGGGCATGTGCATGGGCATGTGCATGGATAAATAAAGTAAATAAAATAATATAAAATAAATAAATAAAAATTAAATACGAAATAAATAAATAAATAAATACGAAAAATAAATAAATAAATAAATTATTTATTTATTTATTTATTTAATATATAAATAAATATATAAACATAAATAAAAAATAAAAAAAAATAAAATAAATAAAAAAACCGCCGCTAAAAAACCACCGTGAAACATTCTGCGATGGTTTTGAAAACTGCCGCGAATAGTTTCCCGACGCACGATTTTGCGGCGATTTTTCAAAACCGCTGCCAATCGATTTAGTGGCGGTTTAAACTGCCGCGAAACGAAAAAAAAACGCCGCAAAATTCCTTTTTTGACATAGTGTGCATGTAATCAATTTAGTTGGTAATCACAAAAATGTCCAAAAAATTTGTTTCCTGGAATTTTCTATAAACACTATTTTCATATAAATTTAAAAAAAATACCTTAATCATCAAATAATCGACACACAACACTGTAAAAATTTTCTTTTCAAAACACCATTCACAAAACATTGCATTTTAAAGTATTATTTTCATTCCAAAACCCTATTAAAAAACAAACCCCAATTATAAAAAGAAAGAAAAAAACATGGTGATCAGGAATAAGGCTTGTGATGGAAAAATAAAGGAAATAGAATAAACATGAATTATCTATTAGACACAATAACTAAAAAATAGAAAAATTAAATCATATCATATATATTTATTATAATGGTAATTTCTGAAAAATATCTAGAAAAATCCCTAGATGTACTATGTTTAGACTCGCCAACTAGGGTATGGTGATACACCATAGTCAATATCTAACTGACCAATCTAAACTGTACAATGTAGTAGAATGTCCCACATGGACTCTCAAAAAATATAGGGGTTACCAACCCATCTAGTCATGGTTAATTGGACAAAGTCACTCTTCCCCCTAGATGAATCTATGAAATCCCATTATAATATTACTCGGTGAGTGGGGATTTCCTCACTCAGGTGGCTCAAACTAAAACCCATAGCCACTATGCTCTCCTATCCCAAAACCAGACACCAATTATGCGATGAACCTCTCCATGTAGGATCCACCAAATAGGTTCCCATCTCACATCAAATCAATCACACAATTTCCAGGAAGGACATTACATTATACGAGCAATAAAGCCATTTCTAAAACTATTCAAAGTTAAAATTGGGCCTTTAGCTTTCAAATTTATTCACATTTCAAAGAAAATATTAAATGTAAGATTAAAACATCACTTATTATTAGAATGTTCCCAAAAGGGCCTTTGTGGCTTTTAGGTTCCCTGATACAATCGAAAAAAATAAAAACATTTCTATCTATCATAAGAATATTTGAAACCATATATTATAACCATTTAGAAATGGACAAACCATTTATAAAGAACCTATGGTTTTTGAAGAGACATAATAACACATGGACGGTGACTACAAAAGGAATAAATAATTAGTGTTTAGTAATCCGTGTTCAAGTGAGGGAAATTTTATAATAGGCTATCCTCATTTATGAGTCCTTCCATATGTACACCCTATGATCATACAGATTTGTTCACATCCCATGCCTCACATAAAACATTTCCATGTTACACAATGTAAATTTCTCAAAATCTAGAAGAACCATTCAATCAATTTATATATGAACATCTATCCTTGAAGAGACACCTAAACCACACATCACATTCATTTCACAATGGAAATAAACTAACGAATACAAATCCACGCTAAAACAACATATAAAGCACAATTTTTTTTCCAAATTCTAATTGGAATTTATGGAAATATGTTACATCAATATATATATACATATATAAGAATCTATATGAAATCCCTTTAAACCCCTAATTTACACAATATTCCCAACATAGAACCACCACTAAAATTTTTACTAGCACATCACATTCATGGGAAAAAAATTCATTAATTATAAAAAAACAAGCACTAAATGGAATGTACAAGGAAGGTAATAGACGGAAACACCTACCACAATGATGTGCAGATGTGAAAAACCATAGAACGAAGAAGAACTATGCCCGAATGAAAATTCACACACCTAATAATTTAATAAACACAATATAATGATCAAAACAATCTTCAAGTATTTGGAAGAAAAGAAAAACCCCACTAAAAACCAATAAACTAAGAGGGGAAGGAGTCACGTCATGACCCATCCTTGGGGCCCGTGCCGTGACTAACTCAAGCCCGCATTCCATTGGCCAATGCCTGGTGACTAGCACAAAAGGTGTAAATCCCGATAACTGGGAAGGCATTGCCTTTATAAAAGTAAACAAAACACCACAGAGTACAAGCGGAAGTAAAAAACTAAGGACAAACGAAAGTGCTGAAAAGTAAATAGGCCAGAATACAAACCCCACTGAAAGTGCAGCTACAACTGAACGAAAGTACAACAGAAAAAGACAAACAGTAGGAAGAAAGGAAGCATCTCCTGGGTCGTCCTCCTCGTATCCTACCTAGAGGGTAGGTACAGATAGCGCACCTCCTGGATCATCCACCACGGATCCTACTTGAAGGGTAGGTACAAGTAGCGTAGCTCCTGGATCGTCCACCACGGCTCCTACCTGAAGGGTAGGTACAGATAGTCTCCACAACGCTCTCGCCCTTCAACCTTCTCTGAGTTTCGTCTCGTCGTGAATTCCACCTCCGGATACTTACTCATCGTGTGGTCCACCTCCGCGTACCATCTAGTCCTCGAACACTCGTCCTTTGTTAGCATTGACCGTCGTCTACAACCAACACAACGAGGTGCGGGCATAGCCCGTGCAGGGGTGAGTATACGATACTCATTAGGGACCCCGAGACCCTCAAGGTCTCACTAAAACCAATAAGTATAACCACAAAGAAGATCTCAACAGATAACCTCTACTTAGTTATATGCCCATACATATACCTAATTTATCAAGTAACCCATCTCAATCATGAAGAAACACAAAGATTATGATATCAACGGATAACCACTACCCAGGTATATGCTCATACATATACCTAAGTTATCAAGTGACCCATCTCAATCATGAGGAAACACAAATACCATAGACTCAGCTCAAACCAGGATTTTCATTATCAAATCTGTAACTGCTAAAGAGCCCCATTTCTAGAGTGCACAGTGGTCCGGTCACGACTCCGAGGTATTGCTCACTAACTTAAGACTGTTGAGGTACTCCTCCTGTCGAGTACCGCAGGTCAGCCACCCAAACACAGTAGTTCTTCCCTCCGGAGTATGCCACCCAAACACAGTAGTGCACAACCCATAATAGCCTGCAGAGGAACTCTCCGGACGAGTACCACGGGTCTGCACTGTCACACAATAGTGCTCCGTTTGCCATGGGTCTGCACCCAAACAAATTATTTCTCCGTCCACTGGGCTAGTCGACTCTCTCCAAGTCGAGTCGGTCAAGCAGTCGTCAGGTCTCAGATGGCTACACGGTCTCCGTACTCCGCATGCTCGTCTCCGGGAGGGTCCGCTCCACGAGCTACAGGTCAATACTCCATGTATCACAAAGTCCCACGAAAATTTATCTCAATGGACCGCCTCGTCATAGGGTTCTCAACGCAACAGACGGCACGTCAATCGGACGCCCGGTTTGTGAGTTATTAGCCTTTTCGTCCCCGTGGCCCGGTTGGGTTCATGTGCGAACCAACCCATCTGTATCTCAACTGTACCCCGAACTCTCATAGGGTATACTCATAGGGACCATTTCTCAATGTTATCACCAACGCCGTTGACGGTTCGTCAAACGGACGTCCAGTCTGAAAGTTATCATCTTTTCCGTTCCAGGAGCCCGGTTGGATTTCGGGTACAATCCAACCCGGCCACTATCCAACTACAACCAAAACTCAGACGAAGTATGCCAAAAGTTCCGTCTCATCAAGAAGAAACCAACAAAGTTTACGGCACATCAATCGGACGTTTGGAGCTCAAGATATAAGCGTTTCTACTCCGAGGGCCCGGTTGGTTTCGTGTTCAAACCAACCCGACCATACCAAAAGTTCTCCGAAACCCTGAGTGTAATATACCGAAATGAACTCCTCGATTAAAGGATCACTATGCAACTGATGGTGCATTGATCAGGGGTCTGTGGCCCATGATATGGGCGTTTGAAAGGAAACTGCCTGAAAATAGGGGGTTCGGGCCCAGTCCGACCCGGCCCGAGACCCCCTGGGTCGGCCCGAGGGGTGCGGATTGGCCGGCTGGCCTGCCATGCTGGCGCAGCCGCATGGCCTCTCGGCTGTCCGGCTGAGCGGAACGGGGGGTGCGGTTGCCCCCTGTGAAAGAAGTCACGGCCCCTGCATGGGGGCCACTCCCTGCTAGCGAAGCGGCCCGACGCCGTGTCATCCTTGGTCCCATGCGGCCGCAGGACCATCCTCCTACCACCGCGGCTTCAGCCGCAGCGGCCCTTCCCGGCGGCGCGCCGACAGGAGTTTCCGCAGACCACCGGACGAGCTCCGGTGGTCCGTTATTCTCACCGCCTTCGCTCGTCAATCCGCGCTCAACGATCAACCAGTAGAGTCTTCGAATTGCCTCTACGACCCCGACTCCGGCCGCGGTTTTGTTCGGCCTCAACGGTGTGGGGCGACGGCTCCACGCTTCTTCATCGCATTCTTTCTTGTTTCCTCACGGTGTTGTTGCACCACGCAACCTTTCTTCGTGCCTCAATGAACAAAACAACAAAGGGGGAGGAGAGTCAGCCGTGTTTGTGTTGTCCGACCTCCTCCCGTTAAGTTGATAATAAGCGGCCCAAAAGGTGAAGAACGACAAATATTTTTCACGAACAAAAGTAATCAACCCCAACAGTTTTCCCCGAAATCAAGAATTCCCAACCCACAAACATATTCTTCGCGGATCAACTTAATATTTAGTTGATCCACGTTCTTATATTTAGAAGGAAGTAAACAAGGGTTCACTAAAAATCACAAATAAATTCCCTACCTGGAGCGTAGTTTAACGAAGGCTCGTCGTAGAAATGCACATCGCGAAAGAAGGCGTCATGTAAGGGGGTCGTCGCGTCGCGGAGAAAAGATTCGTCGGTGTCGTTTCATCGATCTCCGAGGATACGGCGTTCTTATCGACCTTCATCGGAGGTCGGCGTTCTTCACTTTCTTCGACGAAGAACGAATAACTTCGAGACTTAGAGTTTCTTCCCCCCAAAATCTTCTCGCACAACCCACGCAATAGCAAAAATAAAATAAGACACCTTCTTATTTTATTACTCAAGCCTTTAGTTTGAAATTCAAAATTGAATCAAACAATTAACTCAATTAATTACAAAGTTTTAAACCGCCCAATTAATAGAGGCGTTTAATATTTAATTAAACACACGAGTTGACTTCGTTTAATAGGGGGTGCAGGTGTGTTACTTTAATCAAAAAGGGGTTGATGAAGTTGAAAGGGTGGGGCTTGTGTGGGCCCCACCCCACTAATATCCTACCTAGCGTATTAGTTAAGATGTGGGTCCCACTCAACCACTTAGCTTAGGTTAACACATCCTTGAATAAAAATAAAATCTGATGCATAGTATTTTATTTTATTAATTAGTTAACCCAATTAAGTAAAACTCCCCCCCGAGAAAACAGAACTCTAGAAAAGGTGTTCTTAAGCAATTACCGGCACTGCGATTCCATCGGTTCCCTCAGATTTCAATTCCGAGCACCGGTTCAAAAGTTAGGAAAACCCGCTCGTTCGTTCACTGAACGTACCCGAGCTAAACTTTGGAAAATGATTCCAGGCACACCGGGCCTCGGAATCAGGTGTTGTCAGAAACTGCGTTCTTGAAAAATTCCAAAGAAAATTAAGAAAAAAAATTCCATTGAATTTTACAGGTCTTTACAAGTCAGATGAAGAATATGGACCTACAACCTAAGAAACGCACCAGTAAATCAATAGGGATATTCAATGGTGGAAGAGGAACTGATAGATATTGGGAAATAGGAATCCATTAGTATACCAATGTTGAGAAATGGGAGAAACCCATTTAATTGATTAAAATTTTCATGACCCGTCCTAGTGGGGCCTGTGTTGTGACTCCCCAATCCCTCCTCCAATAGGCCAGGGGTTAGTTACTAGCATGAATTGGGCATTTTACTAACATTGGTGTCGTTTCCTATGTACCTGTACACATGTACACATCTCCAAGACCCCAAATGATGAAATGTAAAAAAACCACTAAGGAACAATATAACAACCCTTCTTTTTAATACAACCTTAAATACCTGATTTATTACATAATATCATCCCTTGATACAACATAGAAGATCAAGAGTTATAGGGTATTTGGGGCTTAAGAACATTACATAATAGATTAAGACATAAAACACACAACATATTTATTGATAACATCATTTATAAGACCACTACATTCCCTCGTACTAAGCATTGCATGGGATAACCTGAGGACATGTATAATAAAGGGGTGAGCCATAAAGCCTAGTAAGGGAATAAACATGGAATAACATGAGGAATGCAATAAATGTTAGATATTAAGCATATAAATGGAACACAAGAGAAACATGAACATAAAGTAATGATAAAACATGATAATCATAACATGGAAATGTGGCAACAACACTTAACATTGAATTATCATGAGTTGAGGCTCATTTCACATGGAGCTTGAGTAAACCCTCATTACCCCTAAAGCACATATAAACCCTTTTTTCACATGAATTAGCATGATTCAACACTTATTGCACATAAAATATCGTGATACTATACAAAACCCAATGAATTGGAGCGCTCTCAGGGCACACCCTTCTTAAACATTTCATTTCAGGTATATGTCTGCCACATGGATCATATAACACGGAATCAATCAATATCATAACTTATTCATTGATTAAGTAATTTGGAATAAATACATGAATGTACCATTCAATTTTTATATGCTCATAAAGGTGAATACCCTTGATTGAGACATAGCCATTGTATTCACTAAACAATGATCTTGGCATGAAAAAACGTGGTACATTTTCAGAAGCATAAAGGCGTGACATAAAAAATCATGAAATATTCTTATGAGATGGAAATGGGTGTCTCGTCGTATGTACATTAAATGTACAGTAAATGGTTTATATAGATACAAGTCCCATCAAATTTAATGGAATTTTGATTCGTAATTCAAAAAAAATTCTTGGATTTAAAAGAGGATAGAGAGATCCCTCACAGAATTTCGGTATGTTAATGGGTGTACATGGGAGGAATTAAAGAGAGAGAAAGGGGTCTCCTATAATCCAAACATAAATATGGATGTATGGGGTAGGTGAAAAATCATACTCCAACATTGGTAATTGAAAACAAAATGGGATAACAACTTAAAGAAAATTAGACAAAATGAGAAAGGAAGAAATCCCTTACATAGAAGTGTGATCCCAAAGGCTTGTTAGAGGTTTTAGAGAGGCTTCTTGGTAACATGGGTCACCTTGAGAGGATTATAGAGGGAGGATTTCAGGGGTTGGTCAAAAACCAAAGGCTTTGAGTGGAGATGAAGTGGGAGAATGGGTGGGTTTATATAGGAAAAGAGAGGGAATTCTTTATTATTTTGGTTTGAGACACCCCACATTAAACTAATCAAACCCACAATCTTGCACATGGTTTTTTCCACAGTGTAGTGGAAAAAAATATTTTATAAGGCCAATGGACTAACTTCTTAAAATAATAGGGTTTCTTATGTGGATGTGAGTCACATTATCAAGGAAAATAATTTAAATAGGCAAAATGTTTTATAAGCCTTGAAGGGTCCACTAATGCGTTGTAAAATAAATAAAAAAAATCCAAAATCAGATTATATTAATGTTAAAACATATATTGGCTTAACATATTGTTTATATTATTTTTTTACTTCACTATTGGGTCATTATGATGTCATAAAATACATTATATATTTAAATAAAATTTATTTTTTACCCAAAAATTCGATTGTCTCAAGAAATTATGAAAAATTCACCATTGGATAATTTCGACATTCAGATTACAAAAATAATATTCATTTTATCTAAATAATTTTTTAAAGACCCGTAAAATTCAAGGGAAATTTTTTCTTAATTTTCTTTAGAATTTTACAAGAGCGCGGTTTCAGACGGCACCTGATTCCGAGGCCCAGAGTGCCCGGAATTAATTTCCGAAGTTTGGCTCGGGTACGTTCAGTGAACGAACGAGCGGGAATTCCTAACTTTTGATCCGGTGCTCGGAATTGAAATCTGAGGGCACCGATGAACTCGCAGCGCCGATATTCGCTTAAAGAGACCTTTTCGGAAGTTGCGTTTGTTGCGGGTTGAAAGTTAGATTTTTTGGGTTTTTAGTTTAAGTTAAATAAAATTCGTGAAGAACAATTTTATTTTAACTTGTTAAATCCTACCAAAGGGGGTTGGAAGTGGGACCCACATCCACATAACCTCCCTTGGGAGGATTAAGTGTGGTGGGGCCCACACGAAGCTCCCAACCTTTCAACTTCTCCCAACTCCCCTAACCCCTCATTAAATGACATGAGTTATTTAATTTTGGAGTTAATCCTTTTGAATTTCAAACTTTTGAAATTCTAGTGTGTTGATGTGATAATAAAATAAGATAGTGTCTTATTTTATTTTGGTTAATTGTTTTTTCTTCTTGAGAGGTGGAGAGCTTTTCCTTCTTCTTCTTCAACTATGACGAAGATCACGAAGAACGCTCAACTTGACGAAGAACGCTCAAGTTCCGACGAAGAACGCCGCTCCGCTCTTCTTCGTCTTCCGTGTCAACGAGAGGGAACGCCGCTTCCTCCTCGGATTCCCTTCGTCGACATAAGAAGTTTCGCCAACGACGTATCACATCGGACGCATCTCTTCGTCAACGGATTTGACGAACGACGACCGCGACGCCCGACCTCCGCGACGTCGTCTTCCGTGGAACGTAGACAAATCTTCGAACCTTATACCAAGGTAGGGGTTGTTGTTTTATTCTTTAATTATTCCATTCTTGATCGTGGATCTAGCATGTCTAACGTGTGGTTTTTGAATACTTTAAGTTTTGTTTTAACGTGAGGGGGGCCGGACCGCATGAACACGGCCGAACCCCCTCCTCCGTTCTTGGTGTTTAAATTTGTGGATGAATCAAGGTGGTGTGGTGCCGTCGCACCACGCGGTTATTCGCCCAATCAAGAACGTGACGCTGTCGCGCGCACCCCATGGAAGAAACATCAAGAACGTGACGCCGTCGCGCCGCGTTGAAAGAAATCGTGGTGCGGCGGAGGGGCGCGGTGCCGTCGCACCGTGCCTGATGACGAATACTGCGGCCGGTTCCGGGCCGCGGCGAATCGAGGAGACCGGCGGCCGGGCCGACGGCGTCGGAAGCCGAAGAGGGGACCAGATTTTTCCGGTCCCGTTGGAGAAAACCGGCTGGCCAGCTGGCCGGCCGGATGGCATTAAACCGGGGGAATTAATCCCCCGGCCAACTCACAAAACCCCCCCTCTTTATGAGGGGGGGGGGGGCGGTTCCTTGAGGGGGGGCAGGCGGCTCCCCCGATTCCTACCAATCAAGCCCCCCACGTGGGGGGGGGGGGGGGGCGGTTTTGCAAAAAGGGGCGCGGCATATAGCCGCGCCGTCTTTCCAATCAGCGGGGGGTTTCCCCCCGCGTGCAGCCACCGTGCGGTGCCAGGCCGCCGCGCCGCCGGCCGGCCGGCCGGGCCGGGTCGGACCCGGGTCGGGTCGACCCGGACCCGGACCCCCCGTTTCGAAGCAGTTTCGGTCTTTTGGCCATAACTTGAGCCACGGACCTCCGATCGACGAACCGTCAGCGGCAACGCGATCCTTGGATCGAGGCGGTCGTTTTGGTATATCGCACTCAAGGTTTCGGATTACTTTGAGTTCGACCGGGTTGGTTCGTTCACGAAACCAACCGGGCCTTCGGAGCGGAAACGCTCATATCTTGAGCTACGGACGTCCGATTGACGTGCCGTCAGCCGTGTTGTGTTCCTCTTAGTGAGACGGATCTTTTGGCATACTCCGCCCGAGGTTTGGATGCAGGTGGAGTACGGTCGGGTTGGTTTTGCCTTAAAAACCAACCGGGCCCCGGGGACGAAAATACCAATAACTCTCAGACCGGGCGTCCGATCGACGCGCCGTCTGTTGCGTTGAGTTCCTGTTGATGATACGGAACTTTTGGATACATCAACTCTGGAATTTGTGACAGTTGATGTATCAGCCTCTCGGCTCGTGGAGCGGACCCTCCGAACGAGCTTGCTGTGTGCGGGAACCCTAGTGCTGGCTGCGACTGCTACTACTGCTACTGTGACTGCGACGACGACAGTACAGAGATCCTGTGTGGATTCGACGACGACGACTTCAGCACTCAGCGATCCTACGTGGATCAGTGCTACAGGTCCTGTGTGGGCCCGATCCTGTGTGGGTCTGATCCTGTGTGGGTCCTTGTGCTCAGCGGTCCTGTGTGAACCAGCGCCTACAGGTCCTGTGTGGGCCTGATCCTGTGTGGGTCTTTGCGGGGGTTAGTTACCTATCGATCCTTCGTGGGTCCGACGACTTAGATGGATCAGAGATCATATTTATCGTCCTTTGAAGAAGTATACCTGTGTGAGCTGAATCTGTTGCTTTCCTGTGAGGATTGTATTGTGCAATCCTGTGTGGATTACGTTTTGCTTTCCTGTGTGGAATACGTTTACTTTCCTGTGTGGACTGAGTTGTACTTGGGCTCGGAGGTTGGAGCGTATTTGAATTGATGACTTAGGTATATGTATGGGCATATATCTAAGCAGTGTTGGTTGTTACTTCGTGATTGTACCTTTGTTCGTGGTTTATCCTTTGTGAATTTTGAGAGACCTTCAGGGGTCTCGGGGTCCCTACTGAGTAGCTTATACTCACCCCTGCACGGGCTTTGCCCGCACTACGTTGTGTTGGTTGCAGACGACGGACAGCGTTGACCTTAGCTGAGGCTTGCAGAGCGGGACGGTACCCGGAGGTGGACCACTGGGCGGGACGTGCTCGGAGCGGACGGCGGGACCCGTGGAGCGGAGGAGCTATCTGTACCCACCCTTCAGGTGGGATTTCCAGTGGACAGCTCGGTGTAGCGGCTTTTACTTTTCAGTTGTTGTTTTCCCTTTCGAGTTGTACTTTACTTTCAGTTTGGGTTTGTATACTGGCCCATTTACTTTTCCGCACTTTCAGTTGTACTCTGTTCTTGTTTAGTGTTTACTTTTCGCTTGCTTACTCTGTGGTGTTTGTTTACTTTACAAAGGCAATGACTTCCCTTTTTACCGGAATATACGCCTTGGTGCTAGTCGCCAGCCCCTGGCCTATGGAAGGTGGGCTTGGGGTAGTCACGGCACGGACCCCGAGGGCGGGTTGTGACAAATTGGTATCAGAAGAGTTCAGTGCTACCGCGAACTCTGATCATTTCTATGTGAAGCAATAATGTTTAGCGTATTGAGTGTGGTTATCAGTCCAGGGAGTCCAGTGTTGGTGCGGCGGCCGACGTATCCGTACACCAGGACCCTGACTTCTGATTTCCGACTTAATGCACAAAAACATTGTTTGCGTGTGTGTTTCAAAGTTTTCTTTGTGACTACTTATATCAGCTCACCAGGTATACTGTTTAGACCGTGGCGCACCTGTTTCCTTTTCAGGATGGCCCCACGACGGCAGCCAGCTAGGGTTCCGAGAGTCGAGCGTGACGACAGCCCACCGAGCGACGAGGCCTCGGTGTAGGGCCCTTTTTCAGCAGTGGCACCGGCGGTAGCTTTACCCGCCGAGCCCCCGATGATTCCAGCAGCAGCCGCTGACGATGCACGTCGCCTCAGCGCACTGCATGAGTTTCAGCGCCAGCGACCGCCCAGGTTTCGCGGGTAGACAGATCCCCAGGCAGCAGAGGACTGGCTGGATGCAGTGGTTCGAGTGTTTAGGCTAGTGAGGACACCAGCAGACCTCATGGTGATCCTCGCTGCGAGCCTACTACACGCAGAAGCGGGACGATGGTGGAGCTTGATGCTCCAGGTGCACGATGAGGCATCCCTACTTTGGACAGACTTTGAGAGCCTCTTCCGCTCGGAGTTCGTCCCAGCCACCCTTCGTGCAGTGCGTATCCAGTAGCTTCTTCAGCTGCGGCAGGGCAGCATGACGGTCGCACAGTACTCGGCGAGATTTTCCGATCTCTCGCGCTACTCGACCGACATGGTACGGGACCCATTCTTCCGGGCCCGGAACATCGAGCAGGATTTGAGACACGAGATCAGGGCATCGCTGATCTCCCTCAGCATACCGACTCAGACAGGAGTACTGGAGTGGGCCCTTCTGATTGAGAGCTTCCTTGCTGAGTCTACACCAGCACAGAGACCCACCGCAGGGCGGCACGTGGCAGAGTCATCTGCAGCAGGCAGTCGACGGATGACTCAGGGGTCCAGGCAGACCAGACCTTCGGGAAGACGACCTCGGGACACTGGCTCAGCAGTGCGGGGCACACAGCGCGGATCCAGTCTTACGAGAGGCAGACAGTGCTACTCGTGCGGCGGGCAGGGCCACATGGCTCGTGACTGCCCGACCCGTCGTGCCGAGGAGGAGCAGTCAGTTGATGGACCACCGAGGCAGAGGCAGAGGGTCGACCATGGCGGTCCGCAGGTAGGAGGCGGACGAGGCAGAGGAGCTGGACGAGCAGCCGGTGGTGGGAGACGCTTTGAGGCTCTGCCACCACCACCACCAGGAGGTCCACCCCGACCACAGGGAGCTGGCGGGCAGCGACATGCACAACTCCAGGCAGCAGAGGCCTATGACCACGGCGCACCTGAGATGATTCGAGGTACTATCTGTGTCTATTCCACCCTCGTTGCAGTTCTTATAGACACAGGAGCGAGTCACTCTTTCATAGCCACTGCCCTTGTTCGGAGCTCGGAGATTCCGACAGAGCCGTTGGCTCGATCCTTACGGCTAGAGACTCCTACGGGAGCAGACTCGATGATTACGCACTGGTGCCGGCAGTGTGAGCTTACTCTAGGAGGTGAGAGCTTCGGCTGGGATCTTCTTGTAGCAGCGTCGAGGCCTTACGACGTCATCTTGGGCATGGATTGGATATCTACGGTCCATGCACAGATTGACTGTTTTAGGCGCAAGGTGCGATGTGTACGCACCGACGGAAGCAGGTTCACCTTCACCGGCGAGAAGGGAGCCTTAGCAGCACAGGATGGACTTCCGCGGAGGAGAGGACAGCCCATCACCCATCAGTTGGCTAGCCTTATCCTTGGAGCAGTTGACGTGCGGAGTCCTGGTTTTCCTGCAGTGGTGGATCAGTTTGCGGACGTTTTTCCCGATGACGTTCCAGGGATACCTCCTCGCAGAGAGGTAGACTTTTATATTGACTTGTACCCCGGGACAGCCCCGATATCCACTCCAGCATATCGGATGGCCCCCGCCGAGCTTCGAGAGCTACGGGTACATTTGGAGGACTTGCAGGGCAAGGGGTTCATCCGACCCAGTGTTTCACCCTGGGCTTCCCCGATATTGTTCGCCAAGAAGGCGGACGGAAGCTTGCGTCTTTGTGTTGACTATCGTCGCCTGAACCAGGTGACAGTGAGGAACAAGTATCTGCTACCGAGGATTGATGACCTCTTTGATCAGCTCAAGGGAGCACGGTGGTTCTCGAAGATAGACCTCAGGTCAGGCTATCATCAGCTCAGAGTCAGAGACGAGGATGTGCAGAAGACGACCTTCAGATGTCGGTATGGCCACTATGAGTTCTTGGTCATGCCTTTCGGTGTAACCAATGCTCCAGCAGTGTTCATGGCTCTCATGAACAGGATCTTTCAGCCATACCTCGATCGGTTTTTCGTGGTCTTCATCGACGACATTCTGATTTACTCTATGACAGAGGAGGAGCACGCCTATCACTTGCGAGTTGTTCTTGACACACTCCGAGAGCACCAGCTTTATGGTAAGCTCTCGAAGTGCCAGTTCTGGATACGTGAGGTCCACTTCTTGGGACACGTTATCTCTGAGGCGGGAGTTGCAGTGGATCCCGCGAAGATTGAGGCTGTGTTAGCATGGGAGCCACCTAGGAGCGTGACTGAGGTTCGGAGTTTCTTGGGACTAGCTGGATACTATCGGAGATTCGTGCCAGACTTCTCTAGAGTTGCGGCATCACTCACAGCTTTGACGAAGAAGGGGAAACCCTTCGTGTGGTCAGACAGATGTCAGCAGAGCTTCCAGGAGCTGAGACAGAGATTGACTAGCGCACCTATCTTGAGGTTGCCTGAGGAGGGAGTAGGGTACGTAGTCTACTGTGATGCATCAGGGACCGGACTCGGATGTGTTCTGATGCAGGAGCGGGCAGTGATCGCCTATGGATCACGTCAGTTGAGGCCGCATGAGCAGAACTACGCTACCCATGACCTGGAGTTAGCAGCAGTGGTCTTCGCTCTGAAGACATGGCGACACTATCTGATGGGCGAGCGCTTTACAGTCTTTTCTGATCATCAGAGTCTCAGGTATATCTTTTCGCAGAAGGACCTGAACCTGAGACAGCGGAGATGGCTCGAGTTCCTCCAGGACTATGACTTTGAGATAGTCTATACTCCTGGGAAGGGGAACATAGTAGCTGATGCCCTTAGCAGGAGGACGAGCATTCAGCTACTTGAGGAGGCGACGGAGCAGCTAGCCTCTTTGCAGATATCCTTCGTGGATAGAGATGGAGCAGCCTTCCTCCAGTCTCTCACAGTCACCCCTCCACTACTGCAGCGAGTCAGGGAGGCACAGCGTGGGGACACTGACTGAGAGACACGGCATGCACAGATATCCTCGGGACAGGCACCTAATGGTTTCTCCCTTGGAGCAGAGCACGTCATCCTTTTCAGAGGACGTACCATGGTACCAGTCGCTTTGCGAGAGGAAGTGCTGAGGGAGTTTCACACTTCTCCTTTGGCGGTACATCCTGGAGTGGCGAAGATGTACCAGGACCTCAGACGACAGCACTGGTGGCCGGGCATGAAGAAGGCAGTAGCAGAGTTCATTTCTCGATGCCTCACCTGCCAGCAGGTGAAGGCTGAGCATCAGGTACCAGCGGGCTTGGTACAACCCTTGGAGGTTCCGGAGTGGAAGTGGGACGGCATATCTATGGACTTCGTGACTGGACTTCCATGCACTTCCAGATGTCACGACTCCATCTAGGTGATTGTTGACCGACTCACCAAGTCGGCACACTTCTTACCCATCAGAGAGCAGGGCTCAGTAGAGAGCTTGGGACATCTCTACGTTCAGGAGATTGTGCGGCTCCACGGCGTACCATCATCTATCGTCTCCGATCAAGATGCCCGCTTTACTTCCCGGCTTTGGAAGGGGTTACAGGAGGCATTCGGGACGCAGCTACGTCTGAGCACAGCCTTTCACCCTCAGACGGATAGTCAGACGGAGAGGACCATTCAGACTCTCGAGGACATGCTCCGTGCATGTGTCCTCGACTTTGGTCGTAGCTGGGAGGACCACCTACCCTTGGTGGAGTTTGCGTACAACAACAGCTACCACTCCACTATCGGGATGGCACCGTACGAGGCGTTGTACGGCCGACCTTGTAGATCTCCTTTGTGCTGGACAGACCCTAGAGAGTCAGCACTGGTGGGACCGGAGATGGTCCAGGCCACGACAGAGAAGGTCCAGGTCATCCAGGAGCGGATGAAGACAGCTTAGAGCCGGCAGAAGTCATATGCTGACAGGAGGCGGAGGCCACTGGAGTTCGAGGATGGCGATCACGTTTTCTTGCGGGTCTCACCTCGACGTGGTATTCGGAGATTTGGCCGAGGTGGCAAGTTATCTCCGCGCTTAATCAGACCCTTCCAGATTCTCAGCAGGATTGGTGAGGTGGCTTATCGCCTGGCTCTACCACCTCAGTTGCACCGGGTGCACGACGTCTTCCACGTGTCTCAGCTGAGGAGATACCTGCACGACCCGACACACATCATTGAGCATGGGGAGCTTGACGTTGACGATGGGGCGACTTTTACGGAGGTCTCGGTGGAGATAGAGGATCGACAGGAGCGGGTCCTGCGTGGGCGATCGATTCCTCTTGTGCACATCAGATGGCAGCACGGGAATCTCCAGGAGAGCACATGGGAGCGGGATGCTCAGATTCGTGCTCAGTATCCTCATTTGTTTCCCTAGTTTTTGATGTATCTTTACGGGGACGTAAAGCCCTGAGGTGGGAGTAATGTAAAGACCCGTAAAATTCAAGGGAAATTTTTTCATAATTTTCTTTAGAATTTTACAAGAGCGCGGTTTCAGACGGCACCTGATTCCGAGGCCCGGAGTGCCCGGAATTAATTTCCGAAGTTTGGCTCGGGTACGTTCAGTGAACGAACGAGCGGGAATTCCTAACTTTTGATCCGGTGCTCGGAATTGAAATCCGAGGGCACCGATGAACTCGCAGCGCCGATATTCGCTTAAAGAGACCTTTTCGGAAGTTGCGTTTGTTGCGGGTTGAAAGTTAGATTTTTTGGGTTTTTAGTTTAAGTTAAATAAAATTCGTGAAGAACAATTTTATTTTAACTTGTTAAATCCTACCAAAGGGGGTTGGAAGTGGGACCCACATCCACTTAACCTCCCTTGGGAGGATTAAGTGTGGTGGGGCCCACACGAAGCTCCCAACCTTTCAACTTCTCCCAACTCCCCTAACCCCTCATTAAATGACATGAGTTATTTAATTTTGGAGTTAATCCTTTTGAATTTCAAACTTTTGAAATTCTAGTGTGTTGATGTGATAATAAAATAAGATAGTGTCTTATTTTATTTTGGTTAATTGTTTTGTCTTCTTGAGAGGTGGAGAGCTTTTCCTTCTTCTTCTTCAACTCTGACGAAGATCACGAAGAACGCTCAACTTGACGAAGAACGCTCAAGTTCCGACGAAGAACGCCGCTCCGCTCTTCTTCGTCTTCCGTGTCAACGAGAGGGAACGCCGCTTCCTCCTAGGATTCCTTTCGTCGACATAAGAAGATTCGCCAACGACGTATCGCATCGGACGCATCTCTTCGTCAACGGATTTGACGAACGACGACCGCGACGCCCGACCTCCGCGACGTCGTCTTCCGCGGAACGTAGACAAATCTTCGAACCTTATACCAAGGTAGGGGTTGTTGTTTTATTCTTTAATTATTCCATTCTTGATCGTGGATCTAGCATGTCTAACGTGTGGTTTTGGAATACTTTAAGTTGTGTTTTAACGTGAGGGGGGCCGGACCGCATGAACACGGCCGAACCCCCTCCTCCGTTCTTGGTGTTTAAATTTGTGGATGAATCAAGGTGGCGTGGTGCCGTCGCACCACGCGGTTATTCTCCCAATCAAGAATGCGACGCCGTCATGCGCACCCCATGGAAGAAACATCAAGAACGCGACGCCGTCGCGCCGCGTTGAAAGAAATCGAGGTGCGGCGGAGGGGCGTGGTGTCGTTGCACTGTGCCTGATGACGAATACTGCGGCCGGTTCCGGGCCGCGGCGAATCGAGGAGACCGGCGGCCGGGCCGCCGGCGTCGGAAGCCGAAGAGGGGACCGGATTTTTCCGGTCCCATTGGAGAAAACCGGCCGGCCAGCTGGCCGGCCGGATGGCATTAAACCGGGGGAATTAATCCCCCGGCCAACTCACAAAACCCCCCCTCTTTATGAGGGGGGGGGTCCTTGAGGGGGGGCAGGCGGCTCCCCCGATTCCTACCAATCAAGCCCCCCACGTGGGGGGGGGGGGGGGCGGTTTTGCAAAAAGGGGCGCGGCATATAGCCGCGCCGTCTTTCCAATCAGCGGGGGCTTTCCCCCCGCATGCAGCCACCGTGCGGCGCCAGGCCGCCGCGGCCCCCGCACCGCCGCGCCGCCGGCCGGCCGGCCGGCCCGGGTCAGACTCGGGTCGGGTCGACCCGGTTCGGGCCCACCCAGGGGGGGTCGGGCCGGGTCGCCCCGGACCCGGACCCCCCCGTTTCGAAGAAGTTTCGGTCTTTTGGCCATAACTTGAGCAACGGACCTCCGATCGACGAACCGTCAGCGGCAACGCGATCCTTGGATCGAGGCGGTCATTTTGGTATATCGCACTCAAGGTTTCGGATTACTTTGAGTTCGGCCGGGTTGGTTCGTTCACGAAACCAACCGGGCCTTCGGAGCGGAAACGCTCATATCTTGAGCTACGGACGTCCGATTGACGTACCGTCAGCCGTGTTGTGTTCCTCTTAGTGAGACGGATCTTTTGGCATACTCCGCCCGAGGTTTGGACGTAGGTGGAGTACGGTCGGGTTGGTTTTGCCTTAAAAACCAACCGGGCCCCGGGGACGAAAATGCCAATAACTCTCAGACCGGGCGTCCGATCGACGCGCCGTCTGTTGCGTTGAGTTCCTGTTGACGATACGGAACTTTTGGATACATCAACTCTGGACTTTGTGACAGTTGATGTATCAGCCTCTCGGCTCGTGGAGCGGACCCTCCGAACGAGCTTGCTGTGTGCGGGAACCCTAGTGCTGGCTGCGACTGCTACTACTGCTACTGTGACTGCGACGACGACAGTACAGAGATCCTGTGTGGATTCGACGACGACGACTTCAGCACTCAGCGATCCTACGTGGATCAGTGCTACAGGTCCTGTGTGGGCCCGATCCTGTGTGGGTCCGATCCTGTGTGGGTCCTTGCGCTCAGCGGTCCTGTGTGAACCAGCGCCTACAGGTCCTGTGTGGGCCCGATCCTGTGTGGGTCTTTGCGGGGGTTAGTTACCTATCGATCCTTCGTGGGTCCGACGACTTAGATGGATCAGAGATCATATTTATCGTCCTTTGAAGAAGTATACCTGTGTGAGATGAATCTGTTGCTTTCCTGTGTGGATTGTATTGTGCAATCCTGTGTGGATTACGTTTTTCTTTCCTGTGTGGAATACGTTTACTTTCCTGTGTGGACTGAGTTGTACTTGGGCTCGGAGGTTAGAGCGTATTTGAATTGATGACTTAGGTATATGTATGGGCATATATCTAAGCAGTGTTGGTTGTTACTTCGTGATTGTACCTTTGTTCGTGGTTTATCCTTTGTGGATTTTGAGAGACCTTCAGGGGTCTCGGGGTCCCTACTGAGTAGCTTATACTCACCCCTGCACGGGCTTTGCCCGCACTACGTTGTGTTGGTTGAAGACGACGGACAGCGTTGACCTTAGCTGAGGCTTGCAGAGCGGGACGGTACCCGGAGGTGGACCACTGGGCGGGACGTGCTCGGAGCGGACGGCGGGACCCGTGGAGCAGAGGAGCTATCTGTACCCACCCTTCAGGTGGGATTTCCAGTGGACAGCTCGGTGTAGCGGCTTTTACTTTTCAGTTGTTGTTTTCCCTTTCGAGTTGTACTTTACTTTCAGTTTGGGTTTGTATAATGGACCATTTACTTTTCCGCACTTTCAGTTGTACTCTGTTCTTGTTTAGTGTTTACTTTCCGATTTCTTACTCTGTGGTGTTTGTTTACTTTACAAAGGCAATGCCTTCCCTTTTTACCGGAATATACGCCTTGGTGCTAGTCGCCAGCCCCTGGCCTATGGAATGCGGGCTTGGGGTAGTCACGACACGGACCCCGAGGGCGGGTCGTGACAAATTTTATAAATTTGTGGATTTTTACTTTTAAAATAAAAACCAACATTTACCGAAAATTCATGGGTTTTTACAAAAACATCTTTCAAACCGTAAAAAAATTACAATTTCAATCTTAAAATTATATGATCATTTATATTTAATAAAAATTAATTCTATTTTAGTTATATTTTATTAAAATTTTATTTAATTTGAAAATCAATTAATTCATCAAAATAGATTTCTTAGTTGAATATTAACAAAAAGTACTATTTTTTCATTAAATACTAATTACTAAGTAACAATAATAAAATGAATGCACATTATTTATACAAAAATAAAGTCTATAGACATAGTGCTAGGGTATTGTTACATAACCCCTTATAAAAACTTCATAAGACCAATGGGTAAGGTGTGCGATGGTGACAGACTCTTGGGGTGGCTCAGATAACATCACTCAGATGGTAATCTCAATTAACTTCCACTTCTCCAGTAGTCGGTTCCACTCAAGCTTAACATGTTCAAGCTTAGCTTGGTCTTGGTCAAGAGCATATCCCAATGATTCCACATCCTTTCCATGCTCTGACAAATGGGCTTTGTATGGGTCAAGTCTACTGGATGAGGCCATCTCATACTTTGTCTGAGTAAATTAGATTTGTTAAAGCCCTATATTAATACTAATCACGTGATCACTGTTCAATGAATATATTAGCAATGGTCACAATTCACAATGGTATTTTAAAATCGTGAAACAAAAACTAAATGATGTGAACATTCAACAGCTATATTAGAAACGATCACAATTCATAATGGTATTTTAAAATCTTGAAACAAAAACTAAATGATGTGCACATTTTATATAACCATAATAAGACATTTAATTAGATCATGAAAAATATCCATTAATGAATGTTTGAGTAGTTACAATCTTCCCCCCTTATGAAATTTCTCCCTCGAAATTTCTTTTTCCCACACTAAAATAGATGTGGGTAACTATGCTTCATTATTTCCTCTCATTCCCACATCACTTCTTCAAACTTGTGGTTTCGCCACAACACCTTGATGAGGTTCATTGTCTAATATCGTAAAAAAAATTCCCTACGATCTAAGATCATCAATAGTTACTCCTTCTATGAAAGATCATTCTCTACCTGCCCTACCTCTATAGAGAGTACATGTGAAGGTTCTGGTATGTAAATCCTATAGATGGATACATGAAAGAGATTATGTACTTTGGCCATGGAAGGTGTAAGTTCTAGTCGATAGGCCACATCTCCAACATGATCAAGAATGTCGAAGGGTTCGATGTACTTATGACTTAACATCCCTTTCTTTTCCATCCTCATGACCTTCTTCCATGGATATATTCATAGAAATACCATGTCTCCAAATTTAATCATGAGGTCTCATCGATGGTTATCTGCATATCTCTTATGTCGACTCTTGGCTTCCTTGATAAGAAACTGAATGTTTTTCACCTTCTCCACCATTTCATTGACCACTTATGATCCTACCAGCATACGGTCACTGACTTCATCCCAGCATGCTGGTGTTATGAACCTATTCCCATACAAGGCTTTATAAGGTTCCATTCAGATGGTCGAGTGGAAACTATTATTGTTGGAGAATTCAAATAGTGGAAGATGTTGGTCCCTCCCTCCTTTGAAGTCCATAGAATATGCTCTCAAAATGTACTCAAGTGATTAGATAGTTCACTCAGATTGGCCATTATTTTGAGAATGATTAGACGTACTTATGATCAGCTCAATATCTAGAGCATGTTCAAGACTCTTCTAAAACATAAAGGTGAATCATGGATCTCGATCAGATACAATAGATAGTGGTACTCCATGCATCCTTACCACTTCCATGATATATATCGGTGACATTTGATCCAATGAGATATCCTACTAAACAGTTATGAAGTGTGCAGACTTTGTTTGATGATCCACAACATCACATATTGAATTGTTTCCTTTGAATGTATTTGGTATTCCTGTGATAAATTCCATGGTGATGTCCTCCCATTTCCCTGATGGTATGGCCAATGGTTGCATCATCCCCTTATACTTATGCCTTTATTCCTTCACTTGCTGACAAACCAGGAACTTTGATGTATACTAAGCGATCTCCTTCCTAATATTATCCCACATATAATGCTCTCAGAGATCACGATACATCTTTGTGTTTCTTGAATGAATTGAAAAATTTGAACTATGTGCATCATCCAAAGGTTCCTTCTTCAGCTCCGGACGTAATGGAACACATAGTCTTTTCCCAAATCTCACAATTCCTTCTTCATTAACATTCAAATCCAAGGATTTACCTTTTCTAATATCTTTCACTCTATTCTGAATTCCCACATAATATTTTTGAGAATCCATTAACCTTTCCAAAAGAGACGATTGAGCAATCATTAGTGAAAGGCTTGAATAAGTTCCTTTCTTTATGATTTCCATGTCCATCTTCATCAAATCTAAGTAGATTGGCTCCTTCTCAATTCTCATCAATGATAGAATTGATGGGTCCTTTATACTTAGAGAATCATCCACCTTCTTCACTTTCCTAGGGTGGTAATGGATTAATAATTCATCATCGTTGATCAGCTCTAACCATATTCATTTATACATGTTCAAATATTTCTGTGTGAATATATAGTAGATGATTTTTTTGTCCGTATATATTTCACACTTCTCACCAAAGAGATAATGCTGCCAAATTTTGAAAGCGAAGATCAACGCAGCTAAATCCAAAATCATGTGTTGGGTAATTATTCTCATGAACATTCAATTGCCTTGAAGCAATGGAAATGACATTGTCATTTTCAATCAACACACAACCCATGCCCTTATTCGAAGCATCACTAAATACCACAAAACGTTCTCCAGTTGTGGGTAAAGTGAACACAGGCACAATGATAGGCTTCCATTGTATCTCCTTGAAGATTTATTCGAATTCATCACTCCATGAAATCTTTACTCCCTTCTGAGTTAGAATGGTAAGAGGGTTGGAAAATCGTGCGAAATGTTTTCACATATCATCAATAATATAAAGATAAACCCTACAAGCTACGGAGATCTGTTACCAATGTGGGACACGATAATCCATCAATTTAATCTGTTTTGGAGGGATCCATATATATCCCATTGCTTGTGATGATATTACCAGATAATTAGACCTTCTTCAACCAGAACTCACACTTGTAGTACATTGTATAGAAATTTTCCTTCCACAAGGTCTCTAGTACAGTTCTTAGGTGATCCTCATGATCCTTTTTGTTTTTAACGTATATCATAATATCATATATAAAGACTACCAAGAAATTTTAGAGGAAATACCTAAAGACTCTATTCATCAATTCTGTGAAGATTGTTGAAGAATTAGTGAGTCTGAAAGGCATTACTATGAATTCATAGTGCCATTATCTTGTATGAAAATCAATCTTAGGGATATATTCCTTCTTCACTCTTAGTTGATAATATCCCAACCACATGTCGACCTTGGAGAAGTATTGTGCTCCAAACAGCTGACCGTACAAGTGATTAATTTGTGGGAGAGGATACTTGTCCTTTTTCATGATTTTGTTAAGCTCATTATAATCGATGCAAAGGGGAATTGACCCATCATTATTCTTGATGAAGAGGAGTGGTCCACCAGATGGTGAATAACTTGGGTGTATAAACCCTTTATCCAGATTCTCATGCAGTTGTTTCTTCATCTCCTCAATCTCCACAACAACCATTCTATAAGGAGTCTTGGATATTGGCAATGCCCCAGGTATAATATCAATTGAGAATTCAACATATCTTCTTTGAGGAAGACCAGTAAATTCCATGAGAAACACTTCAGTGAATTCCCCCACAATAAGCATGTCTTCAAGGATGGTTTCCTTATTAGAATCAATCATCTAAGCCAGATTTGCATGCTATTAGGGAAATAATATCCACGCTTAAGATGTTGGAGAAAACGAAGATTCATATTCTTCCTTTCACTTGCATCGAATCAGGGGGTCGATTCTCTACATAGAGTGTAATTTACCTCTCATGGAAATTTATGTTGGCTTTATATAAGGAAACCCAATCCATGCCAAGAATCACATTAAATTCCACCAAAGGGAGTATGACGAGGTTCACCGAGAAATTCATTCCACAGATTATGATAGGGTAGGAGTTATATTAATGGGATGCAATGATATCCCTATTTCATTCACCCACAAACATATTTACTTCCATGATTTTTGGTGGTGTTGTGATTGTTCTACTAAAATTTTGGATATAAAAGAATGTGTGTAACCTGAATCAAAAAGTACATTCTCTATTCTAGAATGAATAACATGCGTACCTATCACCACATCATTGTCGGGGTCCACTTCAGATGTAGTGGGGTAAAATATCATCCTTGTGGCCTTGGAAGTTGTTGGTTGCCTCCGATAACCCTTGGCTTATGGAAGTGATTTGCACAATACCAAGGTTCTTTGTAGTTGTACCAATGAACAATGCATTGATGTTCAAACAGAGTGTTCCTCTCTTCTGTTGCAGCCGGTGGTTTTTCTTGTCAGTAGTTAACAACTTGATTCCCTTCTCTTCCACACCTAAAAAATTTCCTCATCCCCTTCAGGCACTTTCTAGGGTGCTTCTATACGCACATTTGGAAAGTGGGGTGCTTGATCTTCTTAGCACCATTTCATTTATCTATCGGACCCCCAACATTGTTGTCCAACTTAATATTCTTATACCCATGAGACCCTTGAGATTATATGATCTTCATTTCAACCATGAGGGAATATTAGTCATTTTAATCATAGTTTTCGATGTCACGTATCACCATCACTTTCCTTAGGTGAGGTTTCAGCCCACCAAAGAAGCGTTAAAAAGTGCATTTGAGGTTAACGAAAAATATGGACATGTATCGTGCAAGCCTTGTGATGTTTTCCTTGTACGCTCTGACAAATTCTACATCTTTTTTGCATGAGGGAATGTAAGTCCCTTTTCATCTTAAGTCGGAAGTTTCACAGAAAATATTTATCAAAAAACATCTTCCATAAATCCTTCCATTCCAACACCCCGATCACCACCTCAGGATTCGTATTTTTTATCAATGTACACCATTGATTAGCTTCACCCTCCATACGATAATGATCCAAGAGTACCATATCTAGTTTAAAACATTTATGGATGGAGAATATCTTTTTAATTAAGTTGATCCATTGTTTGGTGATTGAGGGATAAGATGGTCCATTAAAAGTAGGAGGCCTTGGTCTCTTGAATCTCTAGATAGTGAATCTTTCTTTCTTAGGGGGTGTGGAACGTTTCTCTTGACCCATGATTAAATTAAAATCTTGATTTAACTGAGAGAGATGTGTGACAATGCTCGTGAATCCTGGTCCCATCAGATTAGGCATCTCCTTAGCACAGTGATCACATTGATCATCACATAGGTTGTTAGCTCGATTCCTCCTATTACCAGCCATTGGCAAGAATAAAATTAAATTTAGAGGTATCACATAAAGGATAATCCCATTACAAATCTCTTTAATTATAAATAACTTTTATTTCCTTAACATATGAATCCATGGGACTCAATCTGTGCTCTTCATGATCTACTTTCGAACATTTATTCTTAAGGGCATTTTTTAATTCCCTTAATAAAGGTTCATACTAAGAAAGTAAATTTATCAAATCATATCCCTCGGGTTTTTTGTAACCAAGAGTGTATCATGGCCCATTGTCGTGTAGTAGTTATCATTCGAGTGTAGCTCAAAGTGGTGTTTTCGGGTTTTACCCCTAGGATATATCTGTGTCAGAGCCGCCTCTACCAGCTCGTATCCAGACATGGATGTATTTCCTTGATAAACCACTTACTCAATACTCACCAATACTATGTGATGCTTTTATTATACTTATTATTTTCTTGAAATCTTTACTATGGTTTTATAGTCCTAATCCCAGAAATAACAAAACCAATCCTCTGATACAATCTATAACAAACATTGTTTTTATTACACACCTAAACCTGATTTGTTACATAAAATATTCACTTGATACCACAAAGAATATTGAGAGGTCTAGTGTATTTTGTTTTTAGGAAAATTAAATAACATCTTAGAACATAATACAAAATACATCTTTATTGAAAACTTCCTTTACATTACCAATACATCCCCTCGAACTTAGCATTGCATGGGATAACATGAGGACATGGCTATGAAAAAGGTGAGATATAAAGCCAAATAAGGGAATAAATATGGAATAACATGAGGAATAAAATACATGTTAGACAATAGTAATTTCAATGGAGATTAATAAAAACATGAATAAAAAGGCATGATAAAGCATGGTAATCATAACATGGAAATGAGGCAACAACACTTATCATGGAATTTGCATGAGCCAAGGCTCATTGCCCATGGAGCATGTGTAAAACCTCATTGCACATGAAGCAAAAGTAAACCCTAGTATCACTTGTATTAGCATGATTCAACACTCATTTCACATGACGTATCATGATAATATACTTTACACAATTCATTGGAGTGAAATGAGGGTACACCCTTCTTAAACATTTCATTTCTTGCATAAGTGTTCCACATAGATCATATAACATGGAATCAATAAACATCATATTTTATTCCACAATTAAGTAATTTGGAATAAATAAATGAAAGTACCATTCAATATATATATGAGCATAAAGTTGAATACCCTTGGTAGAGACATGGGTATGATATTTACAACACAATGATCTTGGTTTGGAAAATGAGGTACAATTTCAGTATCATAACTGTGTGACATAAGGATTCATGAAAATTATTTATGAGAGAGAAATTGGTGTCTCATCATATTTAAAAGAAATTTAAATTAAAGGGGTCCTATAGATACATGTCCCAACAAATGTAATGGAATTTAGATGAATAATTCAAAATAATTACATGGATGTAAATGAGGATAGGGAAATCCCTCACAGAATTTCGACATGGTAACAGGTGTACATGTAAGGAATTAATGAGAGGGAAAGGGGTCTTACATCATCCAAACATTAATAGGAAAGTGTGTGGGCGGTGAAAAATCATACCCCAACATTAGTAATTGATAATATAATTTCATAACAATTTAAATAAAATTGGACAAAAATGAGAAATGATGAAATCCCTCACAAGGTTGTGTTACACCAAAGGCTAGGAAGAGGCTTGATAGAGGCTACTTGGGTGCTTGGGGCACCTTTGGAGGATTATAGAGAGATGATTCCAGGGGTTGGTAGAAATCCATAGGCTTTGAGTGAAGATGAAGTGGGAGCTTGTGTGGGTTTATATAGGAAAGAAGAGGGGATTCTTTATTATTTAGGTTTAGGACTCCTCATAATAAACTAATCCAAACCACAATCTAGCCCATGGTTTTTTACCATGGTTTCTACCAAAGGGGAGTGTAAACTAATATTTAACAATGTAAATGTCTGATATTATTAAAATAATTGGTTTTCTTATAAAGATTTGAGCCACACTTTCAAGGAAAAAATTTTAAAAAGACAAAATGTTTTATAAGCCTTGAAAGGTCCACAAAATATTTGTAAAATAAATCAAAAAATCCCAAAATCACATTATATGTATGGTAAAACATATATTTTGTGAACTTAATTTTTATATTATTATATTACTTCACTATTGGGTCATTGTGATGTCCTAAATACATTATATATTTAAACGGTATTTAAGTTTTAGCCAAAAATTCGACAGTCTTAGAAAATTATGAAAAATTCTCATGGAATAGTTTTGATATCCTGATTCCAAAAATAATATTAATTTTATCGATTTAATTTTATAAATATGTGAATTTTTTCTTTTAATACAAATACCAATATTTATCGAAAATTCATGGGTTTTGACAAAAACAGCTTTCCGACCTTAATAAAAATTACAATTGAATTCATAAAATTATATGATCATTTATATTTTATAATATGAAAATTAATTATAATAATATTTTAATAAAATATTATTGTATTCAAAAATCCATTAATTCATCGAAATAGATTTCTTAGTAGAATATTAACTAAAAATAATATTTTTGCTTTAAAAAATATTTACAATGTAATAATAATAATATGACAGAACATTCTTTATCAAAAAATAATGTACATATTCATTGTGATAGGTTATTGTTACATAACCCCTTATAACACCCACATAATATCGAAGGGTAAGGTGTGTGATGGTGACAGACTCTTGGGGTGGTTTGGATAACGCCGTTCGAGTGGTAATATCTATTAACTTATACTTCTCCTGTAGTTAGTTCCGTTCAAGCATAAAGTGTTCAATCCTAGCTTGGACTTGGTCACGAGTGAAGCCCAATGACGCCACCTCCTTTCCAAGCTCCAACAAATGGGCTTCATATGGAGGCCATTGATTATTTTTCTGAGTAAATTGGATTTTTGAAAGCCTTTTATTAATACTAATCAGGTGATCACTTTTCGAAAACATTATTAGCAATTGTCGCAATTCATAACAGTATTTTAAAATCTAGAAACATTAAACCAATAAAGTTTAATTTTATATAACCATAATAAGACATTTAATTAGATAAAGTGAAATTTCCATTAATTAATGTTTGGGTCATTACAAACAAAATGAATGCATACAACTGAACCCAACCAACAGAGTATGGCAAGATGCAACATACTAAAAGTAAACTTGGCCAGAATATAATCTCACCAAAAACAAGAGTCTGAAAACTACAAAGTCCAACCTATAAACACAAATAGGTATTGGGACTACTTCTCATAGGCATAGGAGCACCTCGGCCTATAGAGTACTCTGAAAGCTCAATCTTGTCTTGGTCCGCCCTGGACTCTGTCAAATGGATAATCTTTTCACAAGACACGATGCATGTGATCAAAGCCCATGCAAGGGTTAGTATAACAATACTCAAAAGAGGACATCAAAAACCACTGAGCAATACACAATGGAAAGTTACAATATTCTCTAAAAAATACATGTCTACTTGTCATATAATAGATGAACACAATCCAAATATACTCAAAAAACAGACCCATAGTCTAGAGACAAGGCACACAACTGCATTCCCCCACTAGGGATTCAGTTTGAAGATTCCACGAAGAACTCGTATGAGAGAACTCACTCCATGAGTCTGATAGCTATGATGATGTCCATCTGAGAAGTACTGTCCGTTGGGAAAAGTCACAAGAGATAGATACACTCATTCTGGTAGAACACTATCATGAGTGGGAAAAAACACGATAAACAAATGAGGATCCTTGCCCGGGCCTTGGCAGATATCATGACTCATCTGGATTCACCTGCTATATAGAGGATCAGCGCCCTGTGGGAATAGTCACATTGATACCTGACTCTACCAAGGGTCTTGAATGGATAGAGGATCTCAGTCTGGGCCTCCCAGAGGGATACCTAAATCTGTCATAGAATGTCCAGCTTAAGGGATCATACTCATTAAAAAGGAAATGATACCTAGACTCCAAGGGAATCAGTAAAAGGGGAACTAACCCGAATAAAACATGTCTAAGATATGGTGGAAAAAATGATCATGCCATGTATTGAACATTACATGGTGTGTAGATAGGTCACATGACATGACCTCTAATCCTAGGTACTTCCCATGGACAACAGGCCAGGTCGTAAGCCTTGTCATGCTGAAGAAGATATACAAGGAATTTAAGGGAGTGACACGTTGTGTTCCCCTATCTCGGGAGGATTCTATTTACACAATCTGTGTGCCTGTACATGGATTCAACCCATGTGTTACAACCTGTGTAACTGTTTCATGGGGTAACACTTGCGGTCGACCTGGATTGGTCGTGTGGGGGAGTACATGGCCATGTACTTCACCCCGTGTCTGTGAATCCACTAGATACACGTCGAGTCCTACATAGCCTCCCATGTCATTCCGCGTAGTGTCTACATGCCGTGTTCCTCAGAGAACATTCCATGTCATCACTTCGTTCATCCCAAAACCCTATCCCCTGCTAATCCAGCCCCACAAGGCGTGTTCTTTGGAATACAAACCATGTTCTTAGAAAATTTTCAGAATCCCTATTCTTTAGCAGTGTGCCTCTCAAGATCCTCCGATGACCCTTCCAGCGATCAAATCATCACCAAACTGAAGTGATGAGGTCTCACGATCATCATGAAGCTGGTACCGTGGATTTTTGTCCTCTAATCGAACCCAAAAATGCATTTCGATCCACCCACACGAAGAATGTTCAAATAATAATAACTCCTAAACCGTGTTGATAACTTTATCGCCATCATCATCGCACATCTTCTAGGTTATCACGAGTTCGGATCTCCAATTTTTGATCATTGCTTTGTGACACAGATGTGAAACGATCTTTTTTTCATAACCCCACGAACAACATGAAGAATGAATTGTTTAAAAGGGATAAAGATAACAATAAACAATATAGGATGTAACCTCTGCCGTCATTCATCACGGTGTCAATCCTCTTCTATCAATAGGTTTATCATGCGAAACGAAAATACAAACCACGGTCCTCGGAAAAAATTATCGATTAAAAACCTCAAAAGAAAAGGAAATTGATGCCCTCCCATAAGAACCCCTGATCTGAGAATCACCATGTTGGTGGTTTGATCTGTGTTCATCATTTAATCTAAGAATAGGAATGACAAAAATCAAAATAACAACCCTGACCATGATCTTGTTGAAGAATGATCACCGCGTTGCATTCGTTGGTGGGGTACGTCGAATCTGAGAAGCATTGATCAATCGTGTCCTTTTCATCAGCCAACGGGTTCTCCTCCAAAGCTCCAAGATGTTATCCCTCTCAATTCATAGGGTTATGAGGATAACCCTACAAACTTTCTATAAGAATGCATTTAAAAGGGATGAATAAAGATTCTGCGCAAAAAAAGGAAACTTTTAAATAAAATAAATTATCACTTTATTTTATTTCCATTAAAGCATAAAACAAATAAATCTCATAGATTACCCAAGATGGTTGATGTTAGGCCCCGCCTAAGGTATTTTAGCTTCTCTCACTATTGGAAATACACTATTTCCCAACGGTTCACAACTGTTGGGAAAGCCCCTCAAACCGTTGGTATATGATATACCAACGGTTCTCCCAACCGTAGGGAAGCAAGCCGTGCGGAAAACCTTTCCCAACGGTTTACTGGAAACCGTTGGGGTAGGCTGATAGAAGGCACTCTATCCCAACGGTTTGGTGAACCGTTGGGATAGTTTTTCCCAACGGTTTCTCCCAAACCGTTGGGAAAACCAAATATACCAACTCTTTCCCAACGGTTCTAAACCGTTGGGAAAAGAGATATTTACCAACATGTTCATTGAACCGTTGGTAAAAATTTATTTAGGATTATATGCCAACGGTTTAAAACCGTTGGCATACCCTATGCTACAAATTGCAGCAGCCTGCAATTTGCACAGACCCTCTCCCATGTACATCAGGCACCTCTCATCTCATCAGGCCTCATTTTCACCTCATTTTAGATCCAACTATTGTACCTGTAATAAAATAAAACATACATATACAATTACGAACAAATTAATACACATTTAACATATAATGGATCCTGAAACTATACACATCCATAATTAAATTACAATTCATAAACATACATAATTCATACATAATTCAATTTAAAATTAAGATGACAATTATATGTGGAATCCGATTGAGGCGGGGATGATTGGTACACGTCACATATGACCCATGGATCATTCTCCTAAAGTTTCAATGGAAATCGAATGCGTTTGGTCGGTTTTGCGTATGCCAGTTCTTTTCACTTATAATCCTACCCATTTTAAACAAAACAGACACAGTTAGAGCGGTGTTGGACACACCGCGCCTCGGATTGAGGCGGGGATGATTCGTACACCTCACATATGACCCATGGATCGTTCTCCTAAAGTTTCAACGGAAACCGAATGCGTTTGGTCAGTTTTCCATATGTACTTAAAATGATGTCCATTTTAATCAAAAGATAGCCACTTAGACTGATCCCGGCCACACCGCGACTCGTATTGAGCCCGAGTGAGCTCGTACATGTCACATATGACTAATGGATCGTTGTGATAAATTATCAATAGATTCGGAATGCGTTCGTTCGGTTTTGCGTATGCCAGTTGTTCTTTTCACTTATAATCATGTCCATTTTAAACAAAAGATACACAGTTAGAACGGTGTCGGCCACACCGCTCCTCGGATTGAGGCGGGATTGACTCGTACACGTCACATACGACCCATGGATCCTTGTGCTAAAGTATCGACACAGTCCGAATGCCTTTGGTCTGTTTTTCGTATGTCACTTGATGATTTTCACTTAAAATGACGTCTTTTTGAAACAAAAGACCGACACTTTGAGTGGTGTCGGCCACACCGCGTCTCCGATTGTGGTGGGGTTGATTCTTACACGTCACATATGACCCATGGATCATTCTCCTAAAGTTTCAACGGAAACCGAATCCGTTTGGTCGTTTTTTCGTATGTACTTAAAATGGTGTTCATTTTAAACAAAAGAGAGCCACTTAGACTTATCCCGGCCACACCGCGACTCGGATTCATCTCGGGTTGGCTCGTACATGTCACATATGAGCCATGGATTGTTGGGATAAATTATCAACAGATTCGGAATGCGTTTGGTCGGATTTCCGTATGCCAGTTTATGCTTTTCACTTAAAATGACGTCCTTTTGAAACAAAAGATGGACACTTTGAGTGGTTCCGGCCACACCGTGTCTCTGGATTGAGATGAAACCACCGTTCAACATTCTAATTATTATTCTTGATGTGTACGCGCATACGGCACGTCAATCGGACGTTCGGTTTGAGCGGTACGGCTCAATATTCGTGTTTTAAGTGATGCCCGCGCTTCGTAAACGCGCGTGAGGTGGGTCCAAACGGGACGAACGAAGTTGGAATGACATGAAATCAGACGAAAAATATGGGTGAGTTATTTCTGAAGTGGTCGAGCAGACGGCACGTCAATCGGACGTGCCATGTGCCCGTGGTGACCGACAACGCAGTTCTGGTGTCATAAACGGCCAAAACGGGCGTCCAATGGTCAAATTCATAGCGGACGACCTCGTATTGAGCTGAAACCACCGAGAAACATTCTAATTATTATTCGTGACGTGTACGCGCAGACGACACATCAATCGGACGTGCGGTTTGCGCGGTACGGCTCAATATTCGTGTTTTAAGTGATGCGCGCGCTTCGTAAACGCGCGTGAGGGGGGTCCAAACGGGCCGAACGAAGTCGGAATGGCCTGAAATCAGATGACAAATACGGGACAGTGATTTCTGAAGTGTTCGAGCAGACGACACGTCAATCGGACGTGCCGTGTGCACGCGGTGACCGACAACGCAGTTCTGGTGTCATAAACGGCCAAAACGGGCGTCCAACGGTCAAATTCATAGCGTCCGACCTCGGATTGACCTGAAACCACCGGGAAACATTCTAATTATTATTTGTGACGTGTACGCGCAGAAGGCACGTCAATCGGACGTGTGGTTTGCGCGGTACGGCTCATTTTCGTGTTTTAAGTGATGCGCGCTTCGTAAACGCGCGTGAGGGGGGTCCAAATGGGCCGAACGATTTCAGAATGGCCTGAAATCAGACGACAAATACGGGTGAGTGATTTATGAAGTGGTCGAGTAGACGGCACGTCAATCGTACGTGCCGTGTGCGCGCGGTGACCGACAACGCAGTTCTGGTGTCATAAACGGCCAAAACGGGCGTCAAACGGTCAAATTCATAGCGGACGACCTCGGATTGAGGCAGGGTTGACTCGTACATGTCTCAAATGACCCATGAATCATTTTCTTAAAGTATCAACACAATCCGAATGCGTTTGGCCGGTTTTCCGTATGCCAGTTGATGTTTTTCACTTAAAATGATGTCCTTTTGAAACAAAAGACATACACTTTGAGTTGTTCCGACCACACCGCACCTCGGATTGAGGCAGGGATGATTGGTACACGTCACATATGACCCATGGATCTTTCTCCTAAAGTTTCAATGGAAACCGAATGCGTTTGGTCGGTTTTGCGTATGCCAGTTCTTTTCACTTATAATCCTACCCATTTTAAACAAAACAGACACAGTTAGAGCGGTGTTGGCCACACCACGCCTTGGATTGAGGCGGGGATGATTCGTACACCTCACATATGACCCATGGATCGTTCTCCTAAAGTTTCAACGGAAACCGAATGCGTTTGGTCGGTTTTCCGTATGTACTAAAAATGATGTCCATTTTAATCAAAAGAGAGTCACTTAGACTGATCCCGGCCACACCGCGACTCGGATTGAGCCCGAGTGGGCTCGTACATGTCACATACGACTGATGGATCGTTGTGATAAATTATCAACAGATTCGGAATGCGTTTGGTCGGTTTTTCGTATGCCAGTTGTTCTTTTCACTTATAATCCTGTCCATTTTAAACAAAAGATACACAGTTAGAACGGTGTCGGCCACACCGCTCCTCGGATTGAGGCGGGATTGACTCGTACACGTCACATACGACCCATGGATCCTTTTTCTAAAGTATTGACACAGTCCGAATGCCTTTGGTCAGTTTTTGTATGTCACTTGATGATTTTCACTTAAAATGACGTCTTTTTGAAACAAAAGACCGACACTTTGAGTGGTGTCGGCCACACCGCGTCTCCGATTGTGGCGGGGTTGATTTGTACACGTCACATATGACACATGGATCATTCTCCTAAAGTTTCAACGGAAACCGAATCCGTTTGGTCGTTTTTCCGTATGTACTTAAAATGGTGTTCATTTTAAACAAAAGAGAGCCACTTAGACTTATCTCGACCACACCGCGACTCGGATTCATCCCGGGTTGGCTCGTACATGTCACATATGACCCATGGATTGTTGGGATAAATTATCAACAGATTCGGAATGCGTTTGGTCAGTTTTCCGTATGCCAGTTGATGCTTTTCACTTAAAATTACGTCCTTTTGAATCAAAAGACGGACACTTTGAGTGGTGCCGGCCACACCGCATCTCCGGATTGAGATGAAACCACCGTGCAACATTCTAATTATTATTCGTGATGTGTACGCGCATACGGCACGTCAATCGGACATGCAGTTTGAGCGGTACAGCTCAATATTCGTGTTTTAAGTGATGCGCGTGCTTCGTAAACGCGCGTGAGGTGGGTCCAAACGGGACGAACGAAGTCGGAATGACATGAAATCAGACGAAAAATACGGGTGAGTGATTTCTGATGTGGTCGAGCAGACGGCACGTCAATCGGACGTGCCGTGTGCCCGCGGTGACCGACAACGCAGTTCTAGTGTCATAAACGGCCAAAACGGGCGTCCAACGGTGAAATTAATAGAGGACAACCTCGGATTGAGCTGAAACCACCGAGAAACATTCTAATTATTATTCGTGATGTGTACGCTCAGACGGCACGTCAATCGGACGTGCGGTTTGCGCGGTACGGCTCAATATTCGTGTTTTAAGTGATGCGCGCGCTTCGTAAACGCACGTGAGGGGGGTCCAAACGGGCCGAACGAAGTCGGAATGGCCTGAAATCAGACGACAAATACGGGACAGTGATTTCTGAAGTGTTCGAGCAGACGGAACGTCAATCGGACGTGCCGTGTGCACGCGGTGACCGACAGCGCAGTTCTGGTGTCATAAACGGCCAAAACGGGCGTCCAACGGTCAAATTCATAGCGGACAACCTCGGATTGACCTGAAACCACCAGGAAACATTCTAATTATTATTCATGACGTGTAAGCGTAGACGGCATGTCAATCGGACGTGCGGTTTGCGCGGTATGGCTCAATATTCATGTTTTAAGTGTTGTGCGCGCTTCGTAAACGCGCGTGAGGGGGGTCCAAACGGGTCGAACGATTTCAGAATGGCCTGAAATCAGACGAAAAATACGGGTGAGTGATTTATGAATTGTTCGAGCAGACGACACGTCAATCGGACATGCCGTGTGCGCGCGGTGACCGACAACGCAGTTCTGGTGTCATAATCGGCCAAAACGGGCGTCAAACGGTCAAATTCATAGCGGACGACCTCGGATTGAGGCGGGGTTGACTCGTACACGTCTAAAATGACCCATGGATTGTTGTGTTAAAGTATCAACACAATTCGAATGCGTTTGGCTGGTTTTCCGTATGCCAGTTGATGTTTTTCACTTAAAATGATGTCCTTTTGAAACAAAAGACATACAGTTTGAGTTGTTCCGACCACACCGCGCCTCGGATTGAGGCGGGGTTGATTGGTACACGTCACATATGACCCATGGATCGTTCTCCTAAAGTTTCAAAGGAAAACGAATGCGTTTGGTTGGTTTTGCGTATGCCAGTTCTTTTCACTTATAATCCTACCCATTTTAAACAAAACAGACACAGTTAGAGCGGTGTTGGCCACACCGCGCCTCGGATTGAGGAGGGGATGATTCGTACACCTCACATATGACCCATGGATCGTTCTCAACGGAAACTGAATGCGTTTGGTCGGTTTTCCATATGTACTTAAAATGATGTCCATTTTAATCAAAAGAGAGCCACTTAGACTGATCCCGGCCACACCGCGACTCGGATTGTGGCGGGGTTGATTCGTACACGTCACATATAACCCATGATTCATTGTCCTAAAGCATCAACACATTTAGAATGCGTTTTGTCAGTTTTTCGTATGTCACTTTTTGTTTTCACTTAAAATCTTATGGAAATTCATATAGAATATTTTTATAACATATTTAGTATGGATTAGATTTTAGTTGATCGTGCTATGAAACATTTCAGAGCTAATGAAATTAAGGAAGGTGGAGGGGCTGTCCAGGGGGGCTATCCGGTGGGTGTCCGGGGGGCTGTCCGGGGACCAAGGAGAAGGGTGGGGGGGCTGTGCGGGGTCTGTCCGAGGGGTGTTTGGGGGTTGTTCAGGGGGTTGTCCGGGGTTGTTCAGGGGGCTGTCCGGGGGTTGTTCAGGGGGTTGTTCAGGGGGTTGTCCGGGGGTGTTCAGGGGGCTGTCCGGGGGGTGTTTGGGGGGTTGTTTGGGGTCCAAGGGGGGGGGGTGGGGGGGTTGTCCGGGGGGCTGTCCAGGGGGCTGTCCGCGGGGGCTGTCCGGTGGGTGTCCGGGGGGCTGTCCGGGGACCAAGGAGGAGGGTGGGGGGGTTGTGCGGGGTCTGTCCGGGGGGTGTTTGAGGGTTGTTCAGGGGGTTGTCCAGGGTTGTTTAGGGAGCTGTCTGGTGGTTGTTCAGGGGGTTGTTTAGGGGTTGTTCAGGGGTTGTTCAGGGGTTGTTCAGGGGGTTTTCCGGGGTTGTTCAGGGGGTTGTCCGGGGGGTGTTTGGGGGGTTGTCCGAGGTCCAAGGGGGGGGGGTTGTCCTGGGGGTTGTCCGGGGGGCTATCTGGGGTCCAGGGTGGAGGGTTGGGGGCTGTACGGGGGGCTGTCCAGGGGGCTGTCCGCGGGGCTGTCCGGGGGGTGTTTGGGGGGTGTTCGGGGTCCAAGGGGGAGGGGGGGTTGTCCAGGGTCCAAGAATGAGGGGGGTTGTCTAGGGAGTTCTCAAACACACAACCACTAAAAGACAACAACATCCATAAAAACAGAAAATATATAAAAATAACTCAACTCCAATACTATACTACGAGTCTAGATAAAACCAACAACTAGAATAGATTAAACATCAAATCTCAGTAATATAAGTCAAAAATGTAACGGATAAATATGTCCCACGTCAGCATCACCATCACCATCATCGTCATCATCATCATCACCCTCGTCATCGTCCTCCTCATCGTCCTCACCCTCCACAGCTCCTTCCTCCTCGCCTTCGCCCTCCTCCTCGCCCTCCTCATCTCCCTCCTCTTCTACATCAGACTCCTCGCCATCATCATCTTCAAGCTGGACATCGGCCTGACCACTACTGGAATTGCCACCTGGTGCACCATATATAGAATGTATCGACGACATGTATTCATCAATCGCTGGGCTGGCCTCTGCTGGAAGTGTTGGACGTAGAACTTCAATAAATTTCATAAATGCACTGTTTGCCCTAGCAGACTGTTCTGCCGTCTCTGTGGCCCTTTTCTCAGCCTGTTTTGTCTGTGCCCTAACTTGCTGCAGCTCGGTGGCACTACAACTCGTACCTGAGGCAGGCCAATACCTCGTCGGGGCTATCCTAGGTCGGCAGCGTACTCTGCCAGAATGATCATCTCCCAACACCTGATGTAAGTGATCAGATGGCCCAAAATTGTCTGCTTCTTGGGAATCGAGGGCCTCTAAAGCATCCTGTTACAAATATAAATATATTATTAAGTTACGAAATAGATATTAAAATATAAAATCAACAAATTAAAACTTACAATCTGCTGCTGAGTCGCTTCATTGACAGCACTTCCATCCTTTTTTCGTCTACTCGAGCAAAACAGTTTTGCTCGAGGCACACGTCCTTCAATATTTTGTACTTGCCTCTACAATGACATTGAAAACAAAATTTATATAAAAATTTTAGCAAATGATTAAATAATTGAGGAAACAAAAGAAAATGTAAGTCTCAAAGAAAACTTATAAACAATTGTCATACCTGCTGCCTCTCATGATCCGACATCGTCGTGCGTCCTAGTGTATGGAGGTATTTTTTTGTATCAATGTTTTTTTTATTTTTTCCAGATGATTCCTAAATAAAATTTGATAATTCAAAGGATAATATTAATGAAAAATTTGAAAGTTATTATTTAAATACCTCAAATGTAATTCATACCTTAAACTGGGTACTCGTCCAATGAGTAATCATCTGACGATACTGCTCTATAAGACAATCATCCACGACTGGTACTGCCTCTAACTCAGTGCCAACTCTAGCACGCCAACCAATATACATCTCATGCTTGTAGGCTCTCAAAAGCTCGCCTAAATCCTTTAGACGTGCCAGTCGTGCACCCTCACCATCAGGAAAATTAAATCGAAGCTGAAATCAAAATATTAATTCATATAAATACAAAAATAATTCATGGCATTAAATACAACATATTTATTTACCCATATATCTTCCCAAGATCTATCTTTGACCTCATGTGGCAAATGTCTCCACGACAGAGGGCTGACGGGAATGATGTCGGAGTATTTGGCAAGCGTCGCCATAAAACACCGACATTGCTGCCCTGTTTTCTCAACCATCTTATTGTCTTCATTATATTCCACCATAACCTGTGTGCGACGGTGCCACACCAAACGCATGCGTGTACGGCCCCGCCCCCGCCTCCTGTCAGTAGATGTATCTGTCATAAAAGAAAAACAAATATTTTATCAAAACATGTTATAATGAAAATAAATATTGCTATAAATATTTGTTAGGGTTTTATAAATATACCTGCGCTAGTCTGATCAATGAGTGGCGCCGGATCCACAGAACCTGATGGAACACCCTCTGGTGGAATAGGAGTCGAAGACGATGGAATATAAAAGCTCGGAAAGACAGAAGTAGAAGGAAAAGAAAATGGAACAGTTGTATGACCTGATGCTGATTGAGGAGTGGGAATCATCATGGGATGTGAAAATGATGGGGAAGAAGATGCAAAAGGTAGCGGAAACATGGGAGGTCTAAATATCCCGTGTGTCCCTAACGACACACCGGGATCAGAATGTGGGAAGGCTGAAATGTCAGTGGGAGGGGAAGGGTCTAGTCGGGCATGCGCAGCTCTACGTCCACCTCTGGTACGAACCCTCCTCGTACCACCGACCTGAGTACTAGGACCAGTACTAGGCTCCTCGTCGAATAACTGTCGACGTAATGGTGGATCCTACAAAAAAGTTTACAAAAAAAATTAATCACATGACATTTATATATTCTGTAAATATATATATATATATTTGAAATAAAGTACTCACTGTAGGCACTAATGGTGGAATGCCCATCTCCTCCATCCGACGATTGTTCTCCGCCATTTTTTTTCTTCGTCTCTCTTCAATTGGATTCATTTCCTGCATTGGAAAACAAATATGTAATTAATTAGAAAAGGAAAATTAATTTGTAAACCAAAAAACTAAATATATGAGGGAATGAGGGGATTCATTGGTAATTTAGCTATCAATTGTTTTAGAAGAGCTTGAATGAATTTAATAAAACATAAAAGTTGTAATGTTCACCAAGTTAGAAATATTGTTTGATTTGGTTTGAATACAGTTCAATTCCAAATTAGAAAATGCAATTCAAATAAAACAGCAACCAATAAACATTGAAAATTCACATAACGGTCAAGTCAGCTAAAACATATTTGTGATCAATACTAAATAAATATGAATATTACCAACCTTAACAACCCAACTCGAGGTAAACCAAAAGAATTGAGAACATGGATGAATGATTCTATATATTTCCAACCACAACTTCAGGTTCAAAATCAAAACTGACAATTGAGCTATTGGAGTCATCAAAAGATATAAATGGATTGGTTCCAATGGCAATAGGGACAGTGTCAATTCCATCATCAGCATCATCAAAAATATGTCTTGGAATTACTTCAACTATGACACCAAATTCAGGTTGAAGTTGATCTTTGACATAAAAAACTTGTTTATCCATTGATTCCAACACATATGGTTCTTCGGTTGCAAGAGTGTGGGTCATATTAATTACTCTAAATCCACAATCATCAATAAATGTTTCATGTCTCGTCATAGAATCAAACCAATGGCATTTCATCATTGTGACTCGTCCATGAGAGTAATAATCCAATATTATTATTTTCTCAATGACTCCATAATAACCCACATTTTCAAGTCGCGGTCTACTATCTGATGCACTGGCATAACAATCTGTTGTGGTAGTAACCATAATACCATCATGTTGTGTTCTCATGTTTTTGGTTCGTTCAGTGACAATAAATCTGTACCCATTGATAACAAATGATTTACAGTCACGAACCACGGTATTAGGACCAAAAGCCAAAGCTCTTATTTCCTCAGAGACAGAGTCAACAGACAAACTCAATAACTGCAATATAAATGATAGTTAAACTTAAGTAGATATTGAAATAATTAATTTAAACAGTAATATTTTTACCTTCAATTTTAACCAAGCAGAAAACTCTTTGCTATGCAAAGTCTCTCTCCTTCTCAAAGATAAAGAACGATGCTTCCTATTTATCATTGTTTTATGTTCCCTGTAGATAAAAAAATATGAATAGTTTAACAGATATATATGTAAGATATACATATTCAATTTTGTTACCTTATATAGTCATCGAACAAATCACAGTTGAACAAAACTGTGCGATGTGCCATCTCCCGCTCTTCATGGCTTAATGTCTTCAATGTATATGATCCAGGAATTCCTCCTGTTTGAGGAAGTGATGGAAAACTGGGTTCAATTTGCTCATATTGTTCTTCTTCATTTCTCATTGGTCTGTTCATTCTTCTAGTAAGATCAGACAAATACATTGAACAGAAATCCATACATTCTTGAGCTAAGTAACCGTTCACGATAGAACCTTCGGGATGATTCTTGTTTCGAACATAAGACTTTAATGTGAACATATTTCTTTCAGTTGGATACATCCAATGAAAAGAAACAGGTCCTCCGAGAATTATTTCAGTTGGAATATGGACAGTCAGATGCATCATGCATGTGAAAAATGATGGGGGAAATATTTTCTCCAACTCACACAAAATTAATGGGGCATCTGTCAACATTTTTTGCAAAAAAAGACTTGGACAACTTCTTAGCACAAAGATCTCTAAACAAATGGCACAACCGAATAACACCCACCCTTACATTATTGGAAAAAAGATGTCGGATTGCTATTGGAAGCAACTCATGCAGTAGAATGTGATAATCATGAGTCTTCAAAGATTTTAGCTTCAACTCTCTTCTGTTGACCCGTTTAGATATGTTGCTTGAATAGCCATCAGGAACTCTAATAGTCTCTAATACTTCCAAAAATTGTTTTTTTAGTAGGTGTCATCACATAAGAAGCACATGGAAGTTGCCATTTATTTTCACTGATACGCACAGGATGCAATTCTGGTCTGATGCCCCAATCCACCATGTCATGTCGAGATCGTAAATCATCTTTTGTCTTCCCCTTGACATTTAGAAGAACTGAAAGCAACATTTCACATATATTCTTTTCAATATGCATTACGTCTAAGAAATGACGTAGCAAATTGGTTGACCAATAAGGCAAATCAAAAAAGATACTCCTCTTCCTCCAATTGTAACAGGTTTCTGTGGAAACATTCTTTCTCTTTCCAGATTTCATTTGACCCTTCCCGAACGAAAAACTGAAATCTTTCAATTCATTAAGCACATCAGTTCCAGACATACGCTGAGGTGGATCATCGGTCTCTATAGTATTATCAAATCTTCGACGATTCATTCTATATGAATGATCCTTTGGCAAAAATCGTCGATGTCCCATAAAACTGAAACTACAACGATGTTTCGGTCTTCTAAATCGTGTATTCTTCATACAAACTGGACATGACAGTTTTCCCTTCGTGCTCCATCCAGACATCATTGCATAAGCCGGAAAATCATTGATTGTCCACATAAGCGCAGCGCGCATCTGAAATATGTCTTTCGAACATGCATCGTATGTGCGCACACCCACATCCCAAAGAAGTTTCAACTCTTTTATTAAAGGTTTCATGTATACATCAATATCAATGTCAGGATCAGAAGGACCAGATATGAGTATACTCATGAAAGTGAAATATTTTTTCATACACAACCATGGGGGAAGATTATAAATGTGTATAAAAACAGGCCATGTGCTGTGCGAAGTAAGCATCTGCCCAAACGGATTAAAACCGTCGCATGAAAGACCCAGCCTCACATTACACACGTCAGCTGCAAAATCAGGATGTCGAGCATCAAATCTCTTCCATGAAAATCCATCTGTAGGATGAACCAACTCATCATCAATCTTCTTTCTCTCGGTATCATGCCATCTCATTTTTATTGATATGTCATCAGACATAAAAAGATTCTGGAGTCTGGGGATCAATGGAAAGTGCCACATTACTTTCTGTGGAATGCGAGATGGTGTTCCATCAGATTTTGACTTCCAGCGGGATGTGCCACATTTTATACATTCATTTCGTTCAGCGGTTTCCTCCCAGAATAAACTGCAATCTTTCGGGCAAGCATGAATTTTGTTTCTTGAAAATCCAAGTTCATCAACTAACTTCCATGCCATATAGTGGTTTGAGGGAATATCTGCATCATCTGGAAGTAAATCCTTCAAGAGGGTAAGAATGTAATCAATTGCTGTATTAGAAATCCCGTACATAGTTTTCCCATGAAATAATCGGATTAAAAATTCCAGCTTTTTCATTTTATCGCATTGTCGATATACTGGAGTCGTGGCAGCATCATTCAATTTTTTCACCCTAAAAAATATCATCATTTTCACTAGATGCATCAACTGTCCTCATATCGAAGTCTTCTTGAGTTGAAATCCTTTCTTTTTCATGATGACGAATAAACGGAAACCGATCATCTAACAAATTCTCCATTCAGTCTTTTCATTTCGATCATCACCAATTTGAGATTTCGTTTTCTCCCCATTGTGATACCACAGAAAGTAGTTTGCTTGAAACCCATTTTTGGTTATGTGGTAGCTAACTTCTTCACGGCTCAACCAAGGTCTACCAACACAATTAGAACATGGGCAGTGTATGCGACCACTATCTGAAGCATTGTGAAATGCAAAATCTATAAAGCTCTCCAAATTGTTTTGAAAATCGTCTAAGATCCGATCGGTTTCATACATCCAACTTCTGTCTATTCTGTAAAAAGAATTTATATAAGTCATTTTGTCATAAACAATTCAATAGGCATTAACTATAATAGAAAATACATTTAAGTAAACGATAAAGGAAGAAAATAATCAAGGTATCAACTACACATGTCAAAAAAACATACAAATGTGTTATTGAAAAAAGGTAAAACCAACAAGAACTTAATGTGTTATATCACATAAAAGCATGACTCATCCCATAACCATATTAGTATGGTATCATGAACATGAATAACATCAACCTTGTGCCATCCTCTTACCCTACATGACCCCAACCACATGCCACATCTTATTATAGCCTTATCACATCACACCTCACCGAAAAACACTAGGGAAATCATAGTACATCTCACCTGAAGACACATGGACAATCACATCGCATCTTGCCTAAAAACACATGGTCAATCACTTTTGAAGGGAGAGTAGGGAAGACATGGTAGCTATCCAAACATATAACCACCATCCTAGATATTAGAAAAAATACTCATAACTCAAAACCTCTGATCATTGGTAAGTTTATCCAACTATGGTTGGGAATGTGTAGAAATAACATTAAAATACATGATATATAGATAGCACAAAATACTCAACCTATGGGTTCACATTAACTACATAATCACACACTTCACTACTACCATAAAACACATAAACCACACCACCACCACACAAGACGCATAGCATTGGAATATAATTCTACATTCAATAAGTCTATCTATGGAATTATCATAAGAATCCATGTATCAATTGGAATATAATTCTACATTCAATAAGTCTATCTATGGAATCCCTCCCTTGGATCCATGTATCACCCATGGCTTAATCAATATTCAAAGAAATGAGTCTATCCGTGGAATTCCACTGTGAATCCATTTATCACATAAAGCGTATAAGTTAATAGAAACAAGATTATATACCTGGCATCCTAATAGAATCCATGTATCACTATTTACTATTAATCATTTAATGAATTCCATTTCATTTAAACAATTCATTAAACATACCAAGGTCAAAAACAAAGGTATTTAATACAACTCGCCTCAAAATGGCGACTCAATCAAATAATAACCTGAAAAGAATGAAGCTTCATTTACTCATGTTGTAATGACAAGATAATGAGATTCCCTTTCTTAATAAATCAATTCCATATCATGGTCTCAACATAACTCATAATGGCAAGCAATTCAATGAAAATTCAAGCACTCACATGGGAATTTTTAATAGAACACTCCTAACAAGACTATAAAGATATCACATGCATTAGTTATAATATATCTAACATGGTAACATAAAATATAAGATAAATTCAATCCAATTTCATAGATTCATAGCATAGTCTCTACTTTACTCACATTGGCAATGCAATACAATTAAAACATGTGTTAAAAAATAATTGGCATTCTTGTGTTAAAAGGGGAATGCAAACCATAAAATACCCTTAATTAATTTAATTTACAATTCAATTCAGAAATAGAAAAATCAATTCGATTTATATAACCTTTCACAAATGACATCCCATGTTCAAGGGGTAAAATCCAAAAAGGAATTTTCAAGAAAACTCACCCTTAGGCAGGTCCGTCCGGCAGTAGCTCCAAAATCGCCTAAACTGATGGGAAAAATGAAAATACGTTTAAATACTATCCAAACATTTGAATACGTTTTCAGATAAAGAAGAAGAATAACCTGAAGAAGAGCTGGAAGATTCAAGGTCCGGCTGTCAGTACCTCCAAAATCGCCTAAATCGGCTGCTGCTCCCGTTTTAGGGTTGTATATCGCGAATGGGGGAGAGAACAGGCGGCTGGGAATTTGGGGAGAACCTTTGCCAACGGTTTTTTAAAACCGTTGGCATATGCATATCTATCCCAACGGTTCTCTAGAACCGTTGGGAAAAACCTCCCCAAATCATACCTCTATCCCAACGGTTCTCATGAACCGTTGGGAAAAGCTATCTATCCCAACGGTTCTAAAGAACCGTTGGCAAAAACCTGGAAAAAGGCATCTATCCCAACGGTTCTCATGAACCGTTGGGAAAAAACCTCCCAGGGAACATCTATGCCAATGGTTCATTAGAACCGTTGGAAAAAACCTCCTTTACCAACGGTTCTATGAAACCGTTGGTATGTAACTGTGGGGAAAAACCCACATTCCAGTAGTGTCTAAACACAACAGTGCCATCAGATTTCTGATCTAAGAATATGTTCAAATTTTATTCCACATTTTTTGGAAAACCACTCGTGCACACTGTTTAAATTTTAAATGTATTCAAACATTTATTTCGGGCACTCCATGCCTTTGAATCACATGTTTTCAAATGGTATGGTCTCGAAATAATTCCATAAAATATTTAAAAATAATATACAGAAAATCAAATATATAAAATTCTCCCCACTTGGGGCTTTGCATCCCCAAAATGTCAAAACAAGACTATCAAAAAAGATGTGCATACTGGGAATAGATCTAAGCCTCCAACTCCCACGTGCTCTCTTGAATATTCTTGTTCTACCACCGAACACACTCCAACGGTATCTATTGACCATGAAGGATCATCTCCTTCTGATCCTCGATCTCCACCAGGTACTCAGCAAAGGTGGATTTATCCCCGATGTGCAGATCTCCCTAGTCGATGATGTGTGATGGGTCATGCACGTACTTTCTCAACTACAATACATGGAAGACATCATATACCCAGTGCAATTTTGGTGGTAGAGCTAGGCGGTACATCACTTCTCCAACACTGCGTAGGATCTGAAAAGGGCCGATGAACCTCGGGGATAGCTTGCCTCCACGACCAAACATTTGAAACCCTTGTTGATGTGAGACCCTAAGGAAGACATGGTCCCATTCCAAGAAATCCATAGGTCTCTGTCATCTATAATAATAATACTTATGTTGGATCTGTGCAGTCTTCATCTAGTCTCAGATGATGTGCACCTTCTCGGTGGTAGCTTGCACCAACTCTGGACCCATGACTGCTAACTCTCCCAGGTCGGTTCTGTAAAGTGGTGACCAACGGGGTCTCCCATATAAATCCTCAAATGATTCCATACCAATGGTGGAGTGGTATCTGTTATTATATGATTACTCCACTCGTGGTAGGTGGTCCTCCCGACAACAATAAATGTCCACAATACAGTCCCGCATAATATCCTCCAAAATCTGAATGGTCCTCCCTATCTGACCATCTGTCTAGGGATGGAACGTTGTGCTCAAGTGCAGCTGAGTTCCGAAAGACTCCTACAATCCCTTCTATAACTGGGATGTGAAGTGGGCGTCTTGATCCAAGAATTTTGTCAAAGGGAATCCATGAAGCTGAACTATCTCCTCCATGTAGAGGCGTCCCAAGATCTCTATGGAACTCTTCTCTTTGATAGCTCGGATGTGGGACGACCTAGTGAGTTATTCAATGATCACCCAAATGGAATCATACACCTTGAATGTCTAAGATAATCCCATCATGAAGTTTGTCAATATTCTATCCCACTTCCTCTCTGGAATTTCTTGTGGTAGAGCCAATAGAGCTAGAACCTGTTACTCAACCTTCACCTTCTGGCATGTAAGGCATCGAGAAAAAAAACTCTACTACTACCATCTTCATGATTGTCCATGAGAACTGTCATCCAAGATCCTGGTACATCTTTGCCACTCCCAGGTGTACTGACAAGGGAGATGTATGAAACTCCCTCATAACCTCCTCCCGCGATGCCCCTGGTACAACAGTGTGTCCTCTGAAAATTACTATATGCTACCCACCAGGTGAATATCCATTAGGAACATGTCATGTGGATAACTGAGCATGTAAATCCTTATAGTCAACACCCCCATGTTGTTCCTTCTTATCTCTCTATAAGAGTTGAGGGGGGATAACCATCAACTGAAGGTATGTTGCATCATCTCTATCCATGAATGCTAACTGTAGCATGGCTAACTGCTTTGTCCCCTCGCTCAACACTTGTGATCTTATCCTTCAGCAAATAGTATTCTCCACCTTGTTCCCTTTCCCTAGAGTATGTATGATCTTGAAATCATAGTCTTGGAGGAACTCTTGTCGATGCCTTTGTCTTATATTCTGATCCATCTATGAGATTATGTTCATGAGGCTCTTGTTGTCAGAGTAGATGATGAACTGCTCGCCCATAAGTTAGTGTCGCCACATCTTCAGCGCGAAGACTACCACTACCAACTCGAGATCATGGGTCACATAGTTCGACTCATGTGGCCTTTCAGGGCACTAACCATAATCAATCACTTTATTTCTCTACAGTAGGAGACATCCATGCCCGGTCCTCTATGCATCGTATAAGACTATGTACTCAAATCCCTCCTCCAGTAATGTCAAGATTGGGGCGGTTGTCAAACTATGCCTCAAACTCTCAAATGATTTCTGGCACTTATCTATCCACATTAAGGGTTTCCCCATCCTGTTCAAGTATATCATTATCACTGATATTTAGGAGAAATCAGGAATGAATATTCGCTAATATCATTCCTACCCATGGAAGTTATGCTCCTCTAGCGTGCTCTGAGGTATCTCCCATGCTAACACTACCTCCACCATGGCTGGGTCCACAGCTACTGCATATACTGAAATGAAATGAACCAGAAAGTGGACCTCCCGAATCATGAACTGGAACTTTGAGATCTTCCCATAATTTTGGTGCTCTCAGAGTACATCTAGAACCATCTATAGTTGTCTCTCGTTCTTCTCCTATGACGTAGATTACCTAAGGATGTCGTCGATGAATACCACAGTGAATTGGTACAATTTTTGTTGTAAGATCAGGTAAAAATGTCCCATGAATACTGCAGGGGAGTTTTTCTTACTGAAATTCATCACCGAGTTCTCATTGTGACTGTAGTGTCATCTGAAAGTTGTCTTCAGTATATCCTCATCATGTACTCGTAACTAGTCGTAACCTACCTGATGTTCAACCTTCAAGGACCACTATGACCCAATCAGCTGGTCAAAAAGGTCATCGATCCTTGGTTGTGGATACTTGTTCAACACCATTACCTGGTTTAGGCGCAGGTAATCCAAACACAACCTTAAATTCCCATATTCCTTCATAACAAACAATATTGGGGCCACCCAGGGTGAAATGCTAGATCTCACGAAACCTTGGCTCTAAAAATCCTCCAACTGCACCCTCAGCTCATGAATCTTTGTGGGATCCATCCGATACACTGACTAAGAAATTAGTGTCATCCCGGGGTTGAATTCAATGCAAATGTTGATTTCCCGGTTGGGAGGTAGTCCTGGAACATCTTCGAGAAAGACGCCCTCATTATTTACAACTACTACTAGGAACTAGAAGCTCACAACATCTACTGATCTGAGAGTAATGCTAGCGAACTCAAGAGTGATTGGTTGTACCCTCTAATTAATGATCCCATTCTATGCTTCCTAAGACTCCCTTTCACATATATAGGAAAACTTCATCAAATAGATGCAGACAGACCACACTCTTCGCCTAAACCAGTCAATCTGGGCATTGACTGAGGATAACCAATCTATATCGAGAATGGTGTCTTAAGGACTCGACGCTACCAACAAGGGGTTCCAACTGAAAATCTCACCTCTATGGGTACGATCACACTATCTTCAAAGGTGAGTGATCATCGAGTATCCTCTTGTAGGTGTCTCAAAGCATAATGAGTGAGTCAACAGCTCTACTGGAATATCATGGTTTCACACAAGACATGTGGTGAGGAGTGAATGACTGGAACTAGTGTCTATAATTATCGTAGATAAGGTAGACAATACATAGATCATACCTCTGATGATCCCTAGTGTCCTTGGGTCGTACGCCTCGACTGCATGTATTTTTCCCTGCCAGTGTCCCCCAGCTCCCTGATCCTGGTACGGACCTCCTATGGGTGGTGGTGGAAGTAGATCGAAGTGTTTTCTATCACCTATAGCTCTCCCTACTCTTCTACCACATCATCTTTCTATCAGGTATGTATGGTCCACTCTCTGCCTCTACCTCGGTGGTCCATCCACCATCTCCTTGTCAGCAGCTCGATAGGTCGGACAATCTCTAGCGAGATGTCCCACCCCATAAAAAGTGTAACAATGCCTCTCCCTTGGCTGAATGGATCCAGCCTAAGATCCCTGGACTTCCAAACCCCTATCAAGTGTCCTCTGGAGATGTCTCCCATGTCCTGATCCATGTTTTTGACGTTGGATCCCTACTGTTGAGGTCTTCAAACCTATCTTCCTGCTGCTGACTATCGTCAGTTATCTATGCTCTTCCATGAAGCTCTCTATCACCATGGCTTGGTCGAGAACACCACCATAAGTTGGAATTCGAAGAGGCATGACACTAGATTAGATTCCCCATCATAGACCTATCTCAAAATTCTAAGCTCCAAAGTACTGATCTCTGACCATATCCATCGAGTACCTGGTGAGGTTGGTGAACTTCGATTCATAGTATGCCACCATCAAACTGCCCTACAAGAGATGAAGATGATCCTGGATATGAAATTATATCAGCGTAACTGGTGAGAACTCCTCCCAAAAGATCCGCTCAAACACCATCGACGAAAGAGTCTCCTCGTCATGAGTCTGTGTGGTCAGACTCCACCATCGTCCCACTTAACCCTGGAGAAGTCTCGCTCCTAGGATCACAATCTTGTCCTCCTGGGTCCTCACGAGCTTGAAAACTCTAGTAACCACCTCAAGTCAGTCCTCAGCCACCTAAGGGTCAGGCTCACCTTGGAACCTGAGGGTCTCTGTCTTGGGAACTCATGGAGTGCGTTCAGCCTGTGCCCACTACTACAAAAAACGGCCTATTTCGGTGATAAAAAAGGGCTTTAATAGTGCTAAAAAGCATTGTAAAGATCAGCACTAATATAGGGGGTTCCCTTTTATCAGTGCTCCGAAAAGCACTGATAAAGGTTGCTTCTAACAGTGATAAGAAAGTGCCGATAGAAGACCCCTTTATCAGCGCTTTTTTTAGCGCTGATAAAGGTCAAAAAAATTAAAAAAAAATAAAAAAATACAGGGGAGTGATTTTATCAGCGCTTCACACCCCATTTATCTGTTCTAGGAGGTCTCCCGCGTGTTGACCTTCTTGCGCATCCTCATACGAGCGCACCCCCTTTGCTTCCACCTGAACTCGAACCCGGGACCTCCCCCCTTTTGCGGCTGCACCTTTACCACTATGCCATTTCTTTTTGTTCTCCATTTAATGATATATATATATATAGTTATATTTATTCATATGTTGATATAGATTCATATTAATATAAATATATGTATTCATATATTTGTATGTATATATTTTTTCGTATATTAATATATTTTTATATATATATTTAGTTATAATGTTTTATACGTATATTTATTTGTATATTAATATATACATAAAAGATTAGTTTTAAATAAAATTTTGAAAAAAAATGTTTTTTATCTGTGTTTATAAATAAATAAGTACATACATACATACATACATACATACATAGATATATACAATACATAGACACACAAAGAGAGACACATAGACACAAACACAAATATATTTACGAATAAATACATATATATGTGTATTTGAAAAGCCATAGAATGTAATTAATAAGATTAGTTTTAAATACAATTATGAAAAATTATGTTTTTGATGTGTGTTTATAAGTAAGTAAATAAATAAATGCATACATATATACATATATACAACACATTGACACACACATAGACACCCACACACACACAGACACATATATATTTATGAATAAATACATATATATGTGTATTTGAAAATCCATAAAATGTTAAAACGAATATAACTTATAATCTAGAAATTCGTTTCAACACAACAACTAGTCAAATTGAAGAAAATGAAACAATCTTCAATATGATATGTCATACAGGCCTAATGAACATCCGGATCAGAATTTATACTTGTTTGATTGTTAAAAAATCGGGGTATCACGACTAAAAACTCAGTTTTTGAGGCCATCTAGGCCCTTTTTGGGCTTGAAAATGTGACAGAGGCTTCACCTTGGTCACCAACGCATAGAGATCATCGCATTCTTTAATTTGATATACTGTAGAGCTCAAACGGACACCCGGATCAAAACCTATGGCGGTTTGATTTTTGAGTTATATTTTCAACATATTTAAGATCTTTTATTAATTGTTTTGATTTTTTGTGTCCTCAAATTGTTATTAAATGATTTTTAATCGATAATAATTATAATATTATTAATTAATATTATTTTTTAAAAATATTTTGAAGCCATTTTCAATAAATTTGTGATATATTAAATGGAATAGTCTCTTTATATGTATCAATAACATATTTAAAAAATATATATATTGTATTTATATAAATATAAATATATTTATATAACAAAATATTATTTTTCATGAATTGTTTTTTAAACTCAACATTTATCAGTGCTCGGGAAAAGTGCTGATAAATCCCCCCTTTATCAGTGCTACTTAAAGATGCGCTGATAAAGGGGTCCCCTTTATCAGTGCTAAAAAAAGCACTGATATAGGGGGGTCTTTATCAGCACTAAAAAAGAATAGATAAAGGGGGCCTTTATCAGTGCTTTTTTTAGCGCAGATAAACGTGACCCTTTTTCATTTCTTTTTTTAGTGCTGATAAAGGCCCCCTATAAAAGCGCTTTTTTTAGCGCTGATAAAAGTGAAGCGCATCCCTTTCCCATTTTTGTTGTAGTGGCTCATCTATTGGTACTGCAAGTACCACGGGCTACTCCACTGGTGGAGGTATAATAGGTACACCACCTAGAGGTAATGCATGGGGAACTAGTCCCTTATCGAATCCTCACCACTAAGGGGGTCATCCTTGTGATTGTGCTACTGAATCCTAGCTGGTATGCAAAGTGGAGGAATCCTTTAATGAACAAGATGTACCATAGTCAATGAGTATATCTCGATAGCTGACAAAAAGGACATGGAAAACACAATCCATATCTATATGATGCATGAATCAATCCTTAGTTCCCCACAACTAGTGTTTTCATGTACCGAGTCGAAAAGCTAGTTATCAGTGTCCTGGTGTATGGATACATCGACCGCCTACACCAACACTAGAGTCTCTGGCCTAAAAGTTAAGCTCAAAACACATAAAACCTTTTCCCCAAACCGAACTCGCATACTCTTGCTTATAAGGTAGAACTAACTCACCTCTAATAGGACCCTGTCACGACCCATCCCAGCGGGGCCAGTGCCACGACACCCCAAGCCCTCCTCCAATAGTCCAGGAACTGTTAAGTAGCACCGAGTAGGCATATTACTAACATGAGAGGCATTGCCTAAGTACCTATATACACATACACATCCCCAATCCCACAAATGCTTAAATATAAAAATCCACTAAGGAACATAATGCATGTGTACAACTGAAACCGGCCAATAGAGTACCACCTGAAGTAATGTACTGAATACAAACTAGGCCATAATACAAGCCCACAAAAAACAAGAGTCATATAATGTCACGACCCATCCTTGGGGCCCGTTCCGTGACTACCCCAAGCCCACCTTCCATAGGCCAGGGGATGGCGACTAGCACCAAAGGAATAAATCCCGATAACTGGGAAGTCATTGCCTTTATAAAAGTAAACTAAACACCACAGAGTACAAGCAGCAGTAATCACTAGGTAAAACTGAATACAAGAAGTGATTAAAGTAAAGGGGGCCGGAAATACAAGCCCAACTGTAAAGTACAAGGTAAAATACAAAACATTCGGAAGGTGAAAAGCCGATCCTGGGTCATCCACCAAGGATCATACCTGAAGGGTAGTTACAGATAGCGGAGCTCCTGGATCGTCCACCACGGATCCTACCTGAAGGGTAGGTACAGATCGCGCAGCTCCTGGATCCTCCACCACAGATCCTACCTGAAGGGTAGGTACAGATAGCCTCCACAATGCTCTCTCCCGTCAACCTCATCTGAGTATTGTCTCGCCGTGAAGTCCACCTCTGGATACTGACTCATCGTGAGGTCCACCTCCGGGTACCATCCATCCCTCGAACACTCGGCCTCTGTCAACACTTCCTGTCATCTGCAACTAACACAATGTAGTTCGGGGATAGCCCGTGCAGGGGTGAGTATAACGATACTCAGTATGGACCCCGAGACCCTCAAGGTATCACTATATCCAACAAGGATAACCACAAATAATATCTCAACAGATATCCTCTACTTAGGTATATGCCCATACATATACCTAAGTTATCATGTAACCCATCTCAATCATGAGGAAACACAAAGATTATGAAATAAACGGATAACCACTACCCAGGTATATGCCCATACATATACCTAAGTTATCAAGTGACCCATCTCAATCATGAGGAAACACAAAGATCATAGACTCAGCTCAAACCAGGATTTTCAATTTTTGAAACCGTAACTGCTGAAGAGCCCCGTCTCTAGAGTGTACAGTGATCCTATCACGACTCTGAGGTACAAACCTAAGACTACTGAGGTACTCCACCTATCGAGTACTGTGGGCCTGCTGCTACAACCAAGTGCTTTCCACCATGGGTCTGCCGCTACAACCAAGCGCTCTCGCTCATAGCCTCCAGAGGTACTCCTTCTATTGAGTATCGTGGGTCTGCCGCTACAACCAAGTGCTTCTCCGTCGTGGGGCTGTTGCTACAACCAAGTGCTTCCCACCATGTCTCTACCGCTACAAGCAAGCGCTCCCCCTCATAGCCTCTAGAGGTACTCCTTCTGTTGAGTACCGCGGGTCTGCCGCTACAACCAAGCACTCCTCCACCGTGGGTCTGCCGCTACAACCAAGTGCTCCCCACTAGGCTATCCGAAACTCATCGAGTCGATCGATCAGCCGTCGTCAAGTCTCAGTCGGCTACACGGTCACCGTACTCCGCACGCTCTTCTCCGAGAGGGTCTGCTCCATGAGCTACTGGTCGATATTCCAAGTATCACAAAGTCCCACAAAGAAGTATCTAAAATGATCGCCTCGTCATAGGGGTCTCAACACAACAGACGGCGCGTCAATCGAGCGCCCGGTCTGTGAGTTATTAGCCTTTTCGTCCCATGGGCCCAGTTGGTTTCGTGTGCGAACCAACCCGGCTGTACCTCAAATGTACCCCGAACTCTCATAGGGTATACTCATAGGGACCATTTCTCAACGTGATCACCAACGCCACTGACGGTTCGTCAAACGGACGTCCAGTCTGAAAGTTATCATCTTTTCCATTCGAGGGGGCCCGGTTGGATTTTGGTTACAATCCAACCAGGCCACTATCCAAATGAAACCAAAACTTTGTAAAATTATTCCAAATGTTCCGTCTCATCAAGAGGAATCCAACAAAGTCTATGGTACGTCAATCGGACATCTGAAGCACAAGATATAAGCGTTTCCGCTCCGAGCGCCCGATTGGTTTCGGTTTCCAACCAACCTAGTTTTACTTCAAATGACACTGGTTAATTAAACCGGTCACACCATTACGATCCAGAAGGAAAAACACATGATATGGACTACCCATTGGTCCAAAACGGATAGCCAGTGAAAAAGTTGAATTTCACCGCAACACGCGCGAACCGGGCCTCATGAGGCCCGCGCCTTGACCTTGACTTAAATATCCAAAATTTGTCTTGAAAAACCCGTCTTAATTCTAGGGTCTCAACCTCACAGACGGTTCGACATTGCGACACCGTATGAGAGAGATATGTCCGAAATAAGATCCCGTAATAATAATAATAATATTATTCGGTGTTTCGTGGGCCCGAGCCATGAAGCAGAATTTATTATTCAACATTAGACTTGAATTGACCGTATTGATGTCAGGATTACATCGCCACTGACGGCAAGCCAAATGGACGTCGCACGCATGAGTTATTGCGGGTCAAAGATTTAATAATAATATTAAATTTATTATTTTCCGAGCGCTTTGGGTAACCGATCCAAAAACCCAAAAAAGACATTCAATATTGGACTCGGAATTTCCGTCTCGAAATCAGGGTTGCACCGCCGCAGACGGTTCGTAAAACCGAGGTTGTATGGGGAAGTTGTAGACAAAAATGTGTTTTATCATCAAAAGTAATAACAACAATATTTTATTATTATTATTAATTACTTATTTATTTACTATTCCTAACTCCAAATCAATCCACGTTTTTTTGGAGCCCTTATTGGGCACTGGAAACACACACCATCAATTAATTCCTTTCTTTTTATTATGATAACATAAACTTAAACTTTCTCTCTCCAATCTATCAATTCCTTCACGTTTTAGTGCCTCCAACCCAAACCTCCAAACCCTATCAGCCAGCCCTTCACGCGGTTTTCTCTTCCGCCCGAAGTCATGCCTTGAACACAAGCCGAAATGACACTGCCGTGTTGCCCCTTCCATGGGTCGCTGTATCTTCGTTCAAAACCCGAAAATTGTGACAATCGCATATTCGTGACCCTCGGGTCGAGATCTCCGCATCCTTATGATCAACATAACATTGAGTTTTTAGCATTCTTAATTATTCGGTGACGAATAATGCACGAGAAACAAAACAGAAAGGTTCACGGTCTATGTGCGGATCAATAACCATATTTTTTTGGCCATCGTCTTTGAGATTCAAGAACAAGAGGAATTAACATAAAGATATTTATCATACTTCAAGATTAAACCCCTACCTCAATTCAAGAATGTTGATCGCTTGACGAAGGTAGGAGATGCTATCTTTGTTCTGTTGACGTTGTCGCGGGATGATGACATTGCTTCGTTAACGTTGAGAAGGAAGAAGTCAAGGTTGGCGCCAGCGTTCTTTGTGTTCTTCGATGATGGAAAGAAGTCCTCTCAATCCTCCCAAATCCCCTCTCTCAAGACTCTCCCCACTATAGATTATGCCAACACCCATAATAATAATGTATAACCATTTATTAAAGAGTTGGCATAAATATTTCAAGAGAATTTCGAAAACGAGCCAACAAATTAAAAGATGTTTAGTTCATTAATGAAGAGGGTTGGCACATTAAATTGAAGGGCTGTTAAAGGGGGGTTGGAGAGAGTTAAGGGAAGATGAGAGGTTTGGGCTCGTGTGGGCCCCACCTCTCATATATCCACACATGGGAGGATTTAACTTCCTTAGATATAAATTTGTTTTAACAAATTTATTTATCTTTTCTTAACTAAACTCCAAAATTAATAAAACTCAACCTGTTTAAAACGCAACTGCGATAAAGGTCCCCCTAAGCAATTACCAGCGCTGCGAGTTCATCAGTGCCCTCGGATTTCAATTCCGAGCACCGATTCAAAATATAGAAAAACCTGCACGTACGTTTACTGAACATACCCGAAAAAAAGTTCGGAAAATTATTATCAGTCACCCTCGACCCGCACCTATTGAGGTTAGGATCCTCCTAAGTAAAACACGCCCCAAAGAACCCATCGATACTCTCGGATTTTCAATCCGAATTACTGTTTAGAAGTTATGAATTTTGAATAAAATAATTGTCACTTAATTATTTTATTTGCGGCTAAAAACTAACTTTTTCTGGTGGCCTGTGCTGGAAAAAGTTAGTATCTGCTTAAATAAAACATGCCATCACAAGTTCAGCAGTGGTCTCGGATTTTTAATATGATCTACCATTTGTGAGTTATAAGCATTTGAAAAATAAAATAATTTATTTAATTATTTTATTTACGGTTAATCCATTTTTGGGATTTCTTATAGGAGGCCCGTGTCGACTAAACTTAAGTCGCACCTAGGGTAATCCTGCTATCCTGAGCGCAACGGTGCCCTCGGATTTCTTATCCGAGCAACCATTCAAGAGTTACTCCACTTTTTCAGGAAAACTGCTTACGCACGTTAATTTAAGCTTAACAAAACTTCTGAAAATTATTTCGGGCACACGGGGCCTCATAATCAGGTGCCGTCTGAAACCGCGCACTCACAAAATTCCAAAAAAAATAAGAAAAAAAATTTCCTTGAAATTTCCGGGTCTTTACATTACTCCCACCTCAGGGCTTTACGTCCCCGTAAAGCTTCAACACACACTAGGGGAAACAAAAAGTGGTACTGAGCACACATATGAGCCTTCCACTCCCATGTGCTCTCCTGGAGGTTCCTGTGCTGCATGGGGTTTCCTTTTTGCCGACCAAGGAAAACCCATCCCATCATTGTAATTAAACCACAACCTTTTTTCATAATACTGTCAATCCGTGTATGAACTGTGATTGCCCAGTCCATACCCAAACTAACGTCGTAAGGCCTCGACGCTGTAACCAAGAGGTTCCAACCAAAACTCTCGCCTCAAGGGTCAGATCACACCTGTCAGCGTAAGTGTGTTTATCGAGTCTCTTCTCAATGGTATCTCCAGACGTGAGGGTCAAGTCAACGGTTTTAACCGGAAACTCTAGGTCTGGGACAAGATTCGTGGAAGGAAGGAATGATTGGTACCTATGTCTATTAATATGGCAGCTCGTAGTAGACACAAACCGTACCTCAAATCATTCTTAGAGCCCTTGGGTCACACTCCGTGACCACATGCATCTATTCTATTCCCCTACCCTCCAGCTCCCTGAGCCTGGTGGGGACTACAAAGATGGGTGGTTGTAACATGTTGAAATGTACACCACCTCATGTTGCACTCTTAGTTCTGCTTCCATGTCTGCTACTCTGCTGATTCATCTGTCCTTAACACTTCCTCTTCTTGAAACATTTAACACACCCAAGTCTCCGAGACTGGTGCCAGTTTCCAGCTTTTCCACTGCTAACCTTCACTGACTACATCCATTCAGCAATGAATTCTCAACCACAAAGGTTCATTCTAGCACCCTAGCCTAAGTAGGAATGCATAGAGGAGAGGTGTTGGCTCAGATATCCTTAAACACACCATGCTTAGAGGTCCGAGCTCTATAGCACTGATCAAATCGTATTCAACAAGTACCCGGAATGCTCAGTATGCCTCGATGAATACTCAGCTACTGAAATGTCGTCCTGCCGAAGCTGTATAAGCTTTAGAAAACTCTCAGCCACCTCCTCAAGCCAGTCCTCAGCCGCCTGTGAGTTAGGTTCACCTCGGAACTTGAGGGTATCTGATGTTGGAACATGTGTAAGGTAGTAAGCCTACATGTGTCATCTACCAGTACCGTCAGTTGTAATTGTTGACCAACAGGTAGTGATGTATAGCTGACACTCTACCCGAAGGCACTATCTCAAGAATCGGTCCACGTACCGAAGCCTCATCACTATGTGGACCATCCTCATGGTCATTCACTGGAAAACACTAGTAGCCAAGTCCACCATCCACTCCACTGATGTCTTAGCTAGGAGGAATACTCTAGCAATCGCCTCCAGCCAGTGCTCTGCTGTTTGGGAATCTGCCTTGCCTCGTAACCTCGGAGGCCTCTACTGCTGGAACTCGTGCAACGTGCTCTATCAGCGTGCATAGTTTTCTAGTATGGCTAGTGGCAACTGCTCCCCAACAGGTGGTGGTGCTGCTGGTACACCACCCGAGGGTGACAACATAGTAAAAAGGGCCCCGCCCCGGAGCCTCGTCGCTCGGTGGTCCATCATCATGTACTATCTCAGAACTCCAACTGACTATCTGCATGGAGAAATCCTGAATAGATACAACACGATCAAACGATTTATACCTGGTGAGCTAACCTGGTTTGATATGACTTTAAAACTTTTGGAAACACACACGCAATCAGTGTTTTCGTGCACAAAGTTGGAAATCAGATGTCAGGGTCCTGGTGTATGGATACGTCGGCCGCCACACCAACACTGAACTCCCTGAACTGAAAACCACACTCAGTACCCTTAACACTATTGCTTCACAGAAAGAAAAAATCAGTGTCCTAAGTTCTGCGGTAGAACCGAATCCTCTGATACCAATTTGTCATGACCCGTCCTCGGGGCCCGTGCCGTGACTACCCCAAGCCCGCCTTCCATAGGCCAGGTGATGGCGACTAGAACCAAAGGCGTAAATCATGATAACTGGGAAGGCATTGCCTTTATAAAAGTAAACTAAACACCACAGAGTACAAGCGGAAGTAATCACTAGGTAAAACTGAATACAAGTAGTGCTGAAAGTAAAGGGGGCTGGAAATACGAGCCCAATTGTAAAGTACAAGGTAAAAGACAAAACAGCTGGAAGGTGACAAGCCGCTCCTGGGTCGTCCACCAAGGATCCTACCTGAAGGGTAGGTACAGATAGCGCAGCTCCTGGATCGTCCACCATGGATCCTACCTGAATGGTAGGTACAGATAGCGTAGCTCCTGGATCATCCACCACGGATCCTACCTAAAGGGTAGGTACAGATAGCCTCCACAATGCTCTCGCCCATCAACCTCCTCTAAGTATCGTCTCACCGTGAATTCCACTTCCGGATACTGACTCGTCGTGTGGTCCACCTCTGGGTACCGTCCAGCCCTCGAACACTCGGCCTCTGTCAATGATGCTCGTCGTCTGCAACCAACACAACGAAGTGCGGGCATAGCCCGTGCAGGGGTGAGTATAACGATACTCAGAAGGGACCTAGAGACCCTCAAGGTCTCACTAAATCCAACAAGGATAACCATAAGGAAGATCTCAATAGATATCCTCTACTTAGGTATATGCCCATACATATACCTATGTTATCAAGTAACCCATCTCAATCATGAGGAAACACAAAGATTATGAAATCAACAGATAACCACTACCCAGTTATATGCCGATACATATACCTAAGTTATCAAGTGACCCATCTCAATCATGAGGAAATACAATGATCATAGTCTCAGCTCAAACCAGGATTTTCAATTATCGAAACCGTAACTGCTGAAGAGCGTCGTCTCTGGAGTGTACATTGATCCTGTCACGACTCCGAGGTACTAACCTACGACTGCTGAGGTACTCCACCTGTCGAGTACTGTGGTCCTGCTGCTACCACCAAGCGCTTCCCACCATGGGTCTGCCGCTACAACCAAGCGCTCCCCCTCATAGCATCCAGAGGTACTCCTTCTATTGAGTATCGCGGATCTGCCGCTACAACCAAGCGCTCCTCCGCCGTGGTTCTGCCGCTACAACCAAGAGCTTCCCACCATGGGTTTGCCACTACATCCAAGCGCTCCTCCTCATAGCCTCCAGAGGGACTCCTTCTGTTCAGTACCGATGGTCTGCCGCTACAACCAAGCGCTCCTCCGCCGTGGGTCTTCTGCTACAACCAAGCGCTCCCCACTGGGCTATCCGAAACTCACCGAGTCGATCGATCAGCCATCGTCAAGTCTCAGTCGGCTACATGGTCACCGTACTCCGCAGGCTCGTCTCCGGGAGGGTTCGCTCCACGAGCTACTGGTCGATACTCCAAGTATCACAAAGTCCCACGAAGAAGTATCTAAAAGGACCGCCTCATCATAGGGGTCTCAACACAACAGATGGCGCGTCAATCGGATACCCGGTCTGTGAGTTATTAGCCTTTTCGTCCCAGGGGCCCGGTTGGTTTTGTGTGCGAACCAACCCGGCCGTATCTCAACTGTACCCCGAACTCTCATAGGGTATACTCATAGGGACCATTTCTCAACGTGATAACCATCTCCACTGATGGTTCGTCAAACCGACGTCCAGTCTAAAAGTTATCATCATTTCCGTTCGAGGGGGCCCGGTTGGATTTCGGGTACAATCCAACCTGGCCACTATCCAACTGCAACCAAAACTCAGGAGAAGTATGCCAAAAGTTCCGTCTCATTAAGAGGAATCCAACAAAGTCGATGGTACGTCAATCGGACGTCCGGAGATCAAGATATAAGCGTTTCCGCTCCGAGGGCCCGGTTGGTTTCGGGTTCCAACCAACCCGGCCGTACTTCAAATGACACTGGTTAATTAAACCAGTCACACCATTGCAATCCACAAGGAAAAACACACGAGATGGACTACCCATTGGTCCAAAACGGATAGTCGGTGAAAAAGTTGCATTTCACCGCAACACACGCAAAACGGGCCTCGTGGGGCCTGCTCCTTGACCTCGACTTAAATATCCAAAATTGGTCTTGAAACATCCGTCTTAATTCCAGGGTTTCAACCTCATAGACTGTTCGACATTCCGACACCGTATGAGATAGATATGTCCGAAACAAGACCCCGTAATAATAATAATATTATAATTCGGTGTTTCGTGGGCCCGAGCCATGAACCAGAATTTAGTATTCAACATTAGACTTGAATCGACCGTATTGAAGTCAGTATTACATCGCCACTGACGGCAAGCCAAACGGACGTCGCACGCATGAGTTATTGCGTGTCAAAGATTTAATAATAATATTAAATTTATTATTTTACGAGCGCTTCGGGTACCTGTAACACCACATGATTTTATGAAAAATATTCTTTTAATTTCATTAATGTCTTGTGTTGTATGCTACACCAATATTACCTTGCGCTATAGGCAACACCGTATTAGCTTGCAGTATATGCAACACTATTCTTGGATCGTGTTACACACAATTTTGATAATAGTTATTCTACGCAACATTGAGTGTGTATATATATATATATATTCAATGTATAAATAAAATATGGTTGGATTAGGTTATATGAAACAACGAAGGATTCTTGCACAACACGCAACCCTGACTTGGCTTGCATTACACGCAATCACGACCTTCCTCGATAGCGTGTGTTGTACGCAATACCAGGTGTTACTAAACAACGATATATTATTATAACAATATTATGAACTAGCCGTTATGAATAGTATTAACTAAATTTTGAATTTTATAACATTATTATTCATCTTACACATTTTCTATAACATTTTATAAGAACAAAATAAAATTTTCAGGAAAAATAAGTATTTTTCAAAAAATACAGTTTTGCCGCCTTTTGATGGAACACCCACTTTAAATCTAGTTTTTGAAATATTTATAAGTTCCATTTGAAAAAATAAAATTATTCTTTGGAATCAACAAATAAAAATTTACTTTGGATAAATTTTTCATTTTATTCTGATGACTTTCATATTTTAATGAATAGTAAAAACACGCTATATTTTAATTAAAAACAAATTTTTTCATCATAATATCTTATGTGGTTAAATTATAATATTGAATGGTTTTAAAGTATAAATAGAATATATTTTTACAATTTAATATAATGTATGTCATTAGCATTGATTCTACCTTGAATTCGTAGGATAAACCAATTCAATCTTTTGCAATGTTTTAAAGAAAAACTCGTTTTCTTTCGACAACGGGATTAATTTTAATTTAATTTCTGCAACTTTTGTGTATTGAATTTGGAAAAATGGATTCCATATTTGGAATCAGTGGATCCAAATTATGTTAATAAGCTACTTTTTATTTTTGGGAATTATGAATAGTAACTACGGTAAATTTTATTTACCATAGTTAAAGGTAAATCAGGTAATTAAGGGTAAATATAATATTATAAAATTACCCTAACACATGTCAAAATCCTATTCGATGACTAAAAGTCGACCCATATTACCTAAGGGTTGGATTAGATTCATTTAATGGGCTTTGTGCCATGAAAAGAATTTAATTATAATTAAAACCAAAGAATGTGACAACATGTCACTTTCTTAAAGCTTATAAGTATAATAATTTTAATTTAGTGATAAGCTTCATGAAACTTCGAACATGAATAGTCTCCAGAAATCTAATACAATTATCTACATCATAGGAATTTATTTATAATTTTTAGGGATTATATAATTATCATTTATTACGACACAAAGATGATGCAGTAATTGTCTTATTAATGAAATATTGACATAATTGATGTTATAAATACCAAAATAAATGTAATTTAAAACTTTTAATAAATCACACTAATTTTATATGTTAATATGACATGTTAGTATTGATTTAATTAACATTTTTTGAAGTAATCAATCTGTTATGAGTTTCACAAAAATCAATTACTAAATAGTGTCAAAATTGACATAAAATAGTTTTTAAAACAAATATTATATTATTAATTGTTATTTTATTCCTAAAAATCTAAGGTTCGGAAAAATGACTTATATAAGGTTATATATATTAATAATAAACAACTTGGGATTCGTTTGGCTTAATATAGTAAGTTTATTAACCTTATAGTGTAAGAAAATAAGAAGACACGGTAAAAGTAAAATTATCTAACATAGAGATAAATATAAATGATAAGGTTAAAATAGGAACCTAAACTTGGATAAATTCTATTGGATTAGAGGATTTCGATCCATCCCTACCTTATCTTCAAAATAAATCAATTTGGAGCTATTTAAACCCGAATTTTCTTTATAATAAAATAATATTTTTAGTTATTCCAAAGGTGCCCCGCTCCTCCCTTATAAAAGGGCACCCCTTCCCTCTTTTCCTCACACCACTTTGAACCTTCAAGATCGTCCAACCTCTGCCAAATTATCTTCTCCACTTCTCTAGTAACATCGTAGAGGTTCTGGTCTTTCTCAAAGACCAATTTTAGTGCCTTAAGAGGAGGTCTCAAAGAGGCGCTTCAAAGAAGAGGTAATTTCCGTTACTGATTCTTTTATCTTTATCTCCTCTTCCACTTCTTCTTCTTTAGTTGTTTCATTATGAAGTAATAACATCAGTATCACTCATATACTGATATGTTATTATCAGTATGAAACAACCCTATTTCACCATCTATCCATCCTACGGAGAAAGAAATCACCGCGCGTGCGTACGTATGGAATACCGTCTCCACGCCGTGGTGTAATGTAATTTCCACCACCACCTTACTTGGATGGGTATAATGGTATAAATAATGAATATATATGACTATTATAAAGTGATATTGATTCTGAAATAGTATACATACACTCCAATACAATTCCACGATCATAGGAACGATATCATCACTCGTGCGTACGTACGGAATACCGTCTCCACGATGTGATGTGACTCGTTCTACATGATCATCATTGCATAATGATTATATAAATGAATTGAATGAATTAATATGATATATATTACACTAAAACCATTCTGGAAATGAGGTATCTATAACCTAAAGAGAAGAATAAGAATTTATTCGACAAAACACGCATAAGAACAAAAAGTAATAAACACCTGAATAACAAGTAGTAATGAAATATTTCTAATAAGAAGATACGAATATGACCATATATGATGTCATAACAATAAGTATGATTCTGGAATAAGTCAATAACATTATTTAAATCATTATACAGGAGGTTCGGAAACTAACGAAGCAAATCAGACCTAAGGTAAGGGATAATTTTCAAATCTCTTTTTATCCGAGATTGCTTATTCGTAAGTATTTACTGGGGATTTTTCTATCATGTCCATGTTTTATAAAAGTGTTTTCATGTATGTATAAAGTCCTTTTTACCCATTTTTTTACTTTTACAACATGGTATGTATGGAATCTTTCTCTTATTTACGTTACGAGGTACTTTTTTGACTTTTCCGACAAAAGTATGAGGAGAATGTTATTTTTAACTTATACGGCGTGAATGGATTTTTACGGTTTTATAAAGCCTTGTTTTCATGAAGATTCCTCCAAAAAATTCATGACTATTTTCAAAAAAATCCTTTTCTTTTAAAATTGCAAGACATTTTGTGAAAATAAAATGATTTTGAAGAAAAAAGGATATTTTCCTCAAGAATTCATTTCAAGTGTTTTATCAAAACCATTTTTCATCTAAGATGACATTATTTCATATGTGTATGTTTCATGTATAATGTCTCTATGATTTAAATGGTTTCACTTTTCTTATTTAGAAATTATATCCATTTATTTTATATGGATTATGTGATGATGGTATGATGTTTATGAAACCCATTTTATTTATTGGGTTTTTATGAATGATGTATGTTTATTTTGTGGCACAAGTAAGAATGATTTCATTATGAGATGAGTGGGACCTATATCTCCCTCAAATGAATTGGGTAACGATTTTATATCTCATGAGATAGACATGGCTGGAATGGTAAGTTAATCTGGTTCAGTGTTACAGGACTGAAATGGGGAGTGAACTCGATTCAGAATGGGACTTTGTCCACTAAGATGATCATGGCAGCAATGCCTTGGATACTATGGAAATCATTACATGTGTTTAATGTATTCCACAATTACATGTTTTATTCCCATGCTATTTTATCATTATTAATGTTTCTCTATGATCTATGCCTTACGTACTTCCATGTTTTATGTCATTGCTCAAGCTTTTGATGTTTAAACATTATATTCATGTTTTTAAGTTCAAATGTATATATTATGTTTTATTTTATCCATGCTTACCCTTACTGAGCATTTGAGCTCACCCTTTTTATGTTTTCTTTTCCCCAGGATATAAAGAAAGGTTTTAGGTAAGAAAAAACGGGGAAGAACTTTATGGGAGATGTTGAAGTTCTTTCACCATGATTAGAAGATTTTATTCTGAGTTTCCAAAGACACTAAACTATTACGGTCATTGTGTGTCTATTTTTTTATTTATTAAGTATTCCAAAAAAGTAATGTAATTTCAATGTACGTTAAGATACGGGTCGTTATATTACCCGATCCAAAAACCTGAAAAATACATTCAATATTGGACTCGGAATGTCCGTCTCGAAATCAGGGTTGCACCGCCGCAGACGGTTCGTAAAACTGAGGTCGTACGGGGAAGTTGCAGACAAAAATGTGTTTTATCATCAAAAGTAATAACAACAATATTTTATTATTATTATTAATTACTTATTTATTTACTATTCCTAACTAAAAATCAATCCACGTTTTTTGGAGCCCTTCTTGGGCGCTGGAAACATAAACCATCAATTAATTCCTTTCTTTTTATTATTATAACATCAACTTAAACATTCTCTCTCAAATCTATCAATTCCTTCACATTTTAGCTCCTCCAACCAAAACCTCCAAACCCTATCAGCCAGCCCTTCACGCGGTTTTCTCTTCCTCCTGAATTCATGCCTTGAACACACACTGAAATGACACCGCAGTGTCGCCCCTTCCGTGGGTCGCTGTATCTTCGTTTAAAACCCGAAAATTGTGACAATCTCAGATTCTTGATCCTTGGGTCGAGATCTCCGCATCCGTATGCTCAACTTAACATTGAGTTTTTAGCATGCTTAATTATTTGGCGACAAATAATGCACAAGAAACGAAACAGAAAGGTTCACGGTCTATGTGTGGATCGATAACCATATTTGTTTGGCCACCGTCGTTGAGATTCAAGAACAAGAGGAATTAACACAGAGATATTTATCATAATTCAAAATTAAACCCCTACCTCAATTCAAGAAGGTTGATCGCTTGATGAAGGTAGGAGATGATATCTTTGTTCCATTGACGTTGTCGCGGGATGATGACGTTGCTTCGTCAATGTCGAGAAGGAAGAAGTCGAGGTTGGCGCCAGTGTTCTTTTCATTCTTCAATAAGGGAAGGAAGTCCTCTAAATCCTCCCAAATCTCCTCTCTCACGACTCTCCCCACTAGAGATTATGCCAACACCCATAATAATAATGTATAACCATTTATTGAAGAGTTCGCTTAAATATTTCAATAGAATTTCGAAAACGTGCCAAAAAATTAAAAGATGTTTAGTTCATTAATGAAGAGGGTTGGCACATTAAATTGAAGGGGTGTTAAAGGGGGGTTGGAGAGTGTTATGGGAAGATGAGAGGTTGGGACTCGTGTGGGCCCCACCTCTCATATATCCACACATGGGAGGATTTAACTTCCTTAGATATAAATTTGTTTTAACAAATTTATTTAACTTTTCTTAACTAAACTCCAAAATTAATAAAACTCAACCTGTTTAAAATGCAACTGCAGTAAAGGTCCCCATAAGCAATTATTGGCTCTGCGAGTTCATCGGTGCCCTCAGATTTCAATTCCAAGCACCGGTTCAAAAGATAGAAAAACCTGCACGTACGTTTACTGAACGTACCCGAAAAAAGTTCAGAAAATTATTATCAGTCACCCTCGACCCGCGCCGATCGAGGTTAGGCTCTGTCTAAGTAAAAAACGCCCCAAGGAACCCATCGATGCTCTCGGATTTTCAATCTGAGTTACCGTTTAGAAGTTTTGAATTTTACAATAAAATAATTGTCACTTAATTATTTTATTTGCAGCCAAAAACTAACTTTTTTCTGGTGGCCCGCGCCGGCAAAAGTTAGTATCTACTTAAATAAAACATGCCATCACGAGTTCAGCAGTGGTCTCTGATTTTTAATCTGAGCTACCATTTGTGAGTTATAAGCATTTGAAAAATAAAATAATTTATTTAATTATTTTATTTACGGTTAATCCATTTTGGGATTTCTCATAGGAGGCTCGTGCCGTCTAAACTTAAGTCACGCCTAGGGTAATCCTGAAATCCTGAGCGCAACGGTGCCCTTGGATTTCTAATCCGAGCAACCGTTCAATAGTTACTCCACTTTTTCAGGAAAACTGCTTACGCACGTTAATTTAAGCTTAACACAACTTTGGAAAATTATTTCGGGAACACCAGGCCTCAGAATCAGGTGTCGTCTGAAACCACGCACTCACAAAATTCCAAAGAAATTAAGAAAAAAAATTCCTTGAAATTTCCAGGTCTTTATATAAAACTAAAACATCATAGTTATGAACACAAAGAGGTATGGGGACTAATGCTCGTAGCCATAGGAGCACCTCAGCCTGTAGGAAACCCAAAAGTCTTGGTCATGTCCTTATCATCCATGGACTCCATCCAAAGGATGCTCATCTACACAAGACATGATGTGTGCAGTCAAATCCCGTGCTGGGGTGAGTATAACAATACTCGATAGAGAACCCTGAAAACCACAATGAAATACACAAAGGGATTATATAGTCACCTCTACATAGTATATTTCTACTAAACATATAATAGTTTAAAAAAATCCCGAAATACTAAAAACCCAGACCCATAGTCTAGAGACATGTCACACAACAACATTCCCCCGGTAAGGATTTAGTCTGAATAATCCACGAAGCACTCATCCAAGAGAACACACTCAATGACTCTGATAGCTTTGATGACATCCACCTGAGAAGTATTGTCCATCGGGAAAAGTCATGGGAGATAAACACACACATTCTAGGAGAACACACTCCTTTGTTGGGATATATCAGGATACACAAATGAGGATCAATTCCATGGCCAATGCGGATACCGCGACTCATACGGATTCACCAGCTAGGTTGAAGATCAGCACGCTATGGATATATTCATGTCGATACCTAACTCTACCTATAGTAAATAATTGATATAGGATCTCGCTCTGAGCCTCTTGGAGGGATACCTGACTCTATCTCAGAATTCCCTACTGAAAGGATCATAATCCTAAAAAAACTATACCTGGCCTCCAAGGGAACGAGTAAAAGGGGAACTAACCCAAATGAAACATGTCCAAGATATGGTGTATAAGAAGGTAAAGCCATGTACTGAAAAGTACATGGCGTGTAGAAAGGTAACATGTCGGGTCCTCTGACCCTAGGTACTATCCGTGTACAACGGCCTGGGTCTCAAGTCTTGTCGTACAAAAGAAGATATACACAACGTGTAAGGGAGTGAAACATCATGTTCCCCTATCTCGGGAGGACCCCGTGTGTGCTGGCCATGTGCCTATACATGGCTTCAACCTGTGTAATTGGTGCACTGGGTAACCCATGCAGTCGGCCTAGTTTGTCTGTGTGGGGGAGTACAGGACCATGTTCTTCTCCTTGTGTCTGCGTATCCCATGGATACATGACAAGTCCCACATAGCTGTCCATGTCATGCCGCATAGGGTCTACATGTCATGTTCATCGGAGAACATGACCTATCGTCACTTCGTGCATCGTGGAACCCAAGATGATACGGATCCGGTCCCCACAACTTTTTCTCGAGAATACACAATGTGTTCTCACAATCTCTATTCTTCTCTATTGCACCTCCTGTGATCCTCTGATTCCCCTCCTGGTGATATGATCATTATGAGACTAATGGGTAGACGTCACCCGATCATCACAAAGCTGGTTCCATCAATTATGGGCCTCCAATCAGCCTCCAAAATGCATTATGATCCACCCACACGAATAACGCTCGATGAATGTGAACTTCCTAACCATGTCAATTCTCCTTCTGTCATCCCCATCTCACATCTTCTAGTTCGTCATGATTTTAGATATAAAAATTTGGGATCGTTGCATTGAAAAATGGATGCACAACGATCCATTATTCATAATCCTTCAAACAATATAAAGAACGCAATGTTAAACAAGGAGGTAGAAACCAATAAAAAAGGCAGAATGGACCTTCTCCATTGTTCGTCACATTGTCGATCCTCTCCAGTTAATAGGTTTTATAGGTGAATCAAAAATACAAACCACGATCCTCATAAAATGAATTCCCTAATCAAAACAGCAAAAGAAAATGAAATTGATGCTCTACCGCAAGAACGCGTGATCCATAGATCCCCATGTTGGTGGGTTGATCTGCGTTCATCATTTAATCTAAGAACGGGGATGAAAAGAATGGAAACTAAAACCCCTACCTTGATCCTCTTGAAGAATGATCATTGTGTCACGTTCATTTGGAGGGTTCATCAAATCCTAGACGCATCGATCAATCGCTTCATCGTCATCTGCCAACAGGTTCTCCACCAAAGCTCCAAAGGGAAATCTTTGTCTTTGAATTTGTAGGGTTATGAGGCTAAACCTATGAACATTCCATAATATAGTATTTAAAAGGGAGGAATTAGGTCGATGCACAAAATGAAAACTTTTAAATAAAATAAATTATTACTTTATTTTATTTCCATTAAAGCGTCCAAAAAATAACTCTTATAGCTAACCCACACTGGTTTATGTTAGGCCCCGCCTAAGGTAAAGTTGATTATTTGAATGAAATGGTGCACTTAGATTTATAATTTCAGAAACCATTCAAAATTTCTTCCACTTTTTCAGGAAAACTTCTCGTGCTCGCTGTTCAATGGTTTAATTAATTCAAGCATTTATTCTGGGCACTCCGGGCCTCTGAATCCCATATCATCAAAAGGTATACTCTCAAAATAATTCAATATAATTTTTAAAAATAATATAGAAAATGTCTATGAAAATACAAAAATTAATGAGGTAAATGAGAAATGTCAATATTTTTAATGACTTAGGAAACTAACTTGATTTGGTAGCATGGTTTTCCATTCTATTTTCCAACCACGCACATCCAAGTAGTGTGAAATGAAACCCGCATATATTGTCTAATGGTTTTGGAATCTATGAACCAACTATATGATTTGGTTCTCTATATTTGAAGAGCCTCCTTGAACTCAATCTACGTAGTTTCTCCTGACAATTGGGATGTCGTGCTCCATTTCCCATACACCAACCATAAGATACCTTTTTTGTACTAATCCTCATGTGGTTTTTCCAAACCATGTGTAGGATATCCATGTTTAAACATAATGGAAGAAAATAATCTTAAAATTTCCATATCCTAAATAGGACAGATGGTTTACACTCAAACCATGCAAAAAAACTGTGCATAGGCTAAAAACACACTGAAAACTACAAAACTAAGAAATTGAAATTAAGAACTCCACATGAATATTAATTAAAAAAACCAAAATTTAATAAATTAATAGAATAAAATAAAAATATAGGATAGTATGTGAAAATTATTCACACAGAAAAAAATTCTTTACCCATAGAGTCGCCTTGTCATGGAGGGACAAAACTTGAGCTCAAAAACAAATAAAACGAAGTGAAACCACTATCTTCTATGTGACTCTATAAACTCAACAATTAAAACCCAAACATAATTATGGAAAATTAAAATGAAAAGAACAATGGGTAAGGAAACTAGATGGGTTATCCAAGCTATATGAAACTAACTCACTAGGAGGGTACCCACCCTAGAACCGAGAAATCCATACACAAGCCAAAACCTTTGACACACAAGGAATCTTAAGAAGGTAAATAAAACCAAAAAACGAATTCAAGACATAATTCATAATGTAATAAATATATTATCATCTCTAAAACAAAAAAAACAAAAAAATAAACTTATCCAAAAAATTTACTAACATCACACATGAAGAACTCATTAAATACACACATTCAGAATGGTATAACCATTTGAATTGTAAGTGATCAAGCCCAATTGGATTTTAACACAAAATTGAATTACCACACCAGTAAATACAATAATTGAGAAACTAAACAATCTCCACTATAGAATTAGAGGAAAAAGCATGGCTACAGTTCCTCACTCCTCTATTGATTTTGGTATGCATTATGATCTTCACTCTGAGGTCTATGGTTGGAACCCTAATTTTTGAATAATATGATTTTGCATATATAGAAGCTAACATATTCTAACTGGGGAATCATTTTCTGTAAAACCCATGTATATAATTTTTTTATGATACCCAAATAGACACAATGCTGATATAAATTTATAAAAAACACCTTAATCAATTTAGTTGGTAAATGCCTTTCTTTCCGTAGTGTGCATGTAATCAATTTAGTTGGTAATCACAACAATGTACAAAAAATTTGTTTCCTGGAATTTTCTATAAACACTATTTTCATATAAATTTAGAAAAAACACCTTAATCATCAAATAATCGACACACAACACAGTAAGAATTTTCTTTTCAAAACACAATTTACAAAACATTGCATTTTAAATTGTTATTTTCATTCCAAAACCCTATTAAAAAACAAACCCCAATTATAAAAAGAAACTAAAAAAACAGGGTGATCATGAATAAGGCTTGTGATGGAAAAATAAAGGAAATAGATTAATCATGAATTATCTATTAGACACAATAACTAACAAATAGAAAAATTAAATCATATCATATATATTTATAATAATGGTAATTTCTGAAAAATATCTAGAAAAATCACTAGATGTACTCTGTTTAGACTCACTGACTAGGGTATGGTGATACACCATAGTCAATATCTAACTGACCACTCTAAACTGTACAATGTAGTGGAATGTCCTACATGGACTCTCAAAAAATATAAGGGTTACCACCCCATCTAGTCATGGTTAATTGGAAATAGTCACTCTTCCCCCTATATGACTCTAATAAATCCCATTATAATATTACTCGGTGAGTGGGGATTTCCTCACTCAGGTGGCTCAAAATAAAACCCATATCCACTATGCTCTCCTATCCCAAAACCAGACACCAATTATGTAATGATCCCCTCCTTGTAGGATCCACCAAATAGGTTCCCATCTCACATCAAATCAGTCACACAATTTCCAGGAAGGACATTACATTATACGAGAAATAAAGCCATTTATAAAACTATTCAAAGTTAAAATTGGGCCTTTAGCTGTCAAATTTAATCAAATTTCAAAGAAAATATTAAATGCAAGATTAAAACATCACTTATTATTAGAATGTTCCCAAAAGGGCCTTTGTGGCTTTTAGGTTCCCTGATACAACCCAAAAAAAATATAAACATTTCTATCTTTAATAAGAATATTTGAAACCATATATTATAACCATTTAGAAATGGACAAACCATTTATAAAGAACTTATGGTTTTTGAAGAGCCAAAATAATACATGGACGGTGACTACAAAAGGAATAAATAATGAGTGTTTAGTAATCCGTGTTCAAGTGAGGGAAATTTTATAATAGGCTATCCTCATCTATGAGTACTTCCATATGTACACCCCATGATCATACAGATTTGTTCACATCCCATGCCTCACATAAAACATTTCCATGTTACACAAAGTAACTTTCTCAAAATCTAGAAGAACCATTCAATCAATTTATATATGAACATCTATCCCTGAAGAGACACATAAACCACACATCACATTCAATTCACAATGGAAATAAACTAACGAATACAAATCCACACTAAAACAACATATAAAGAACAACTTTTTTTCTAAATTCTAATTGGAATTTAAGGAAATATGTTACATCAATATATATATACATATATAGGAATCTATATGAAAGCCCTTTAAACCCCTAATTTACACAAAATTCCCAACCTAAAACCACCACTAAATTTTTTACTAGCACATCACATTCATGGGAAAAAATTCATTAATTATAAAAAAACAAGCACCAAATGGAATGTACCAGGAAGGTAATAGATGGAAAAACCTACCACAATGATGTGAAGATGTGAAAAACCATGGAATGAAGAAGAACTAAGCTCGAATGAAAATTCACACACCTAAAAATTCAATAAACACAATATAATAATCAATCCTATGTTTAAGTATTTGGAAGAAAAAAAAACCCACTAAAATCCAATAAACTAAGAGGGGAGGGAGTGATGTCATGACCCGTCCTTGGGGCTCGTGCCATGACTACCCCAAGCCCGTCTTCCATAGGCCAGGGGCTAGTGACTAGCACCAAAGGCATAAATCCCGATAATTGGGAAGGAATTGCCTTTATAAAAGTAAACAAAACACCACAGAGTACAAGAAGAAGTAAAAAACTAAGGATAAACGAAAGTGCTGAAAAGTAAATGGGCCAGAATACAAACCCAACAGAAAGTACAGCTACAACTGAACGAAAGTACAACAAAAAAAGACAAACAGCTGGAAGAAAGGAAGAAGCTCCTGGGTCGTCCTCCTCAGATCCTACCTGGAGGGTAGGTACAGATAGCGCAGCTCCTGGATCGTCCACCACGGATCCTACCTAAAGGGTAGGTACAGATAGCACAGCTCTTGGATCGTCCACCACGGCTCCTACCTGAAGGGTAGGTACAGATAGCCTCCACAACGCTCTCTCCCGTCAACCTCCTCTGAGTGTCGTCTCGCCTTGAATTCCACCTATGGATACTGACTCGTCGTGTGGTCCACCTTCGGGTACCGTCTAGTCCTCAAACACTCGGCCTCTGTCAGCACTGCCCGTTGTCTGCAACCAACACAATGAGGTGCGGGAATAGACCATGCAGGGGTGAGTATTCAATACTCAGTAGGGAACCCGATACCCTTAAGGTCTCACTAAAACCAACAAGGATAACCATAAAGAAGATCTCAACGGATAAACTCTACTTAGGTATGTGCCCATACATATACCTAATTTATCAAGTAACCCATCTCAATCATGAGGAAACACAAAGACTATGAAATCAATAGATAACCACTACCCAGGTATATGCCCATACATATACCTAAGTTATCAAGTGACCCATCTCAATCATGAGGAAACCCAAATATCATAGACTCAGCTCAAACCAGGATTTTCATTATCAAATCAGTAACTGCTGAAGAGCCCTGTCTCTGGAGTGTACAGTGGTCCTATCACGACTCCAAGGTTCTGCTCACTAACCTAAGACTACTGAGGTACTCCCCCTGTCGAGTACCGCGGGTCAGCCACCCAAACACAGTAGTGCTTCCCTCCGGAGTATGCCACCCAAACACAGTAGTGCACACCCCCTAATAGCCTACAGAGGTACTCTCCGGACGAGTACCGCAGGTCTGCACTGTCACACAGTAGTGCTCCGTCTGTCATGGGTCTTCACCCAAACAAAGTAGTGCTTCGTCCACTGGGCTAGTCGACTCTCTCCAAGTTGAGTCGGTCAAGCAGTCGTCAGGTCTCAGCTGGCAACACGGTCTCCATACTCTGCATGCTCATCTCTGGGAGGGTCTCCTCCACGAGCTACTTGTCGATACTCCATGTATCAAAAAGTCCCACGAAAAAGTATCTCAAAGGACCGCCTCTTCATAGGGGTCTCAACGCAATAGACGAAACGTCAATCGGACGCCCAGTCTCTGAGTTATTAGCCTTTTCGTCCCCGGGGCCCGGTTGGTTTCATGTGTGAACCAACCCGGCCTTATGTCAAATATACCCCTAACTCTCATAGGGTATACTCATAGGGACCATTTCTCAACGTGATCACCAACGCCGCTGACGGTTCATGAAACGGACGTCCAGTCTCAAAGTTATCATATTTTCCGTTCTAGGAGCCCGGTTGGATTTCGGGTATAATCCAACCCGGCCACCATCCAACTACAACCAAAACTCAGAAGAAGTATGCCAAAAGTTCCGCCTCATAAATAAGAAACCAACAAAGTCTATTTCATGTCAATCGGACGTCCGAATCTCAAGATATAAGCGTTTCCTCTCCAAGGGCCCTATTGGTTTTGTGTTCGAACCAACCCGATCATACCCAAAGTTCTCTGAAACACTGAGTGTAATATACCGAAACGGCCGCCTCGATCAAAGGATCATTGTGCAACTGACGGTGCATCAATCAGGGGTTCGTGGCCCATGATATGGGCGTTTGAAAGGAAACTGCCTGAAAATAGGGGGTTTGGGCCCAGTCTGACCCGACCCGAGACCCCCTGGGTCGGGGCGAATCGGGGGGACCCAAACTGGGTCCAGGTTCGGCCCAATAGGGTGCGGCCCAGCCTAGGGGGCGCGGCCCGGCCAGCTGGCCTGCCGCGCTGGTGCGGCCGCATGGCCGCTCGGCTATCCGGCTGAGCGGAATGGGGGGGGGGGGTGCAGTTGCCCCCCGTGAAAGAAGTCACGGCCCCCGCATGGGGCCCGGTCCCTACTAGCGAAGCGGCCCGACACCATTTCATCCTTGGTCCTGTGCGGCCATGGGACCATCCGCCTACCGCCGTGGCTTCAGTCGCGGTGGCCCGTCCCGGCGGCGCGCCGACCGGATTTTCCACAGACCACTGGACGCGCTCTGGTGGTCCGTTTTGCTCGCTGCCTTCACCAACAGTCCTCCCAGGACCCGACCTTCACTGAGGAGGCTTCAAATTGACTTTTCGGACTCGTTTGTCGTCTCCCGTCAATCTGCACACAATGATCAACCAGCAGAGTCTTCAAATTTCCTCTGCGGCCCCAACTCCGGTCATGGTTTTGTTCGGCCTCAACGGTGCGGCGCGACGGCGTCGTGCTTCATCGTCGCGTTCTTTCTTGTTTTCGTGTGGTGTCGTTGCATCGTGCGGACTTTGTTCGTGCCGCAATGAACAAATCAACAAAGGGGGAGGAGATTCGGCCATGTTTGTGTTGTCCGACCTCCTCCCGTTAAGTTGATAACAAGCGGCCCAAAAGACGAAGAATGACAAAGATTTTTCACGAAGAAAAGTAATCAACCCCAACAGTTTTCCCCGAAATCAAGAATTCCAAACCCACAAACATATTCTTCGCGGATCAACTTAATATTTAGTTTATCCGCGTTCTTATATTTAGAAGGAAGTAAACAAGGGTTCACTAAAAATCACAAATAAATTCTCTAACTCGAGCGTAGTTGAATGAAGGCTCGTCGTAGAAATGCATGTCACGGAAGAAGGCGTCACGTAAGGGGGATCATCGCGTCGCAGAGAAAAGATTCGTCGGCATCGTTTCATCGATCTCTGAGGATCGGGCGTTCTTGTCAACCTTCGTCGGAGGTCGGTGTTCTTCGCGTTTTTCGCGTTCTTCACGTTTTTCGAAGAAGAATGAAGAACATCGAGACATAGAGTTTCTTCCCCCCAAAATCTTCTCGCACAACCCAAGCAACAGCAAAAACAAAATAAGACACCTTTTTATTTTATTACTCAAGCCTTCAGTTTGAAATTCAAAATTGAATCAAACAATTAACTCAATTAATTGCAACGTTTTAAACCGCCCAATTAATAGAGGCGTTTAATATTTAATTAAACGCATGAGTTGACTTAGTTTAATAGGCGGTTCAGGTGTGTTAATTTAATCAAAAAGGGGTTGAGTACGTTGAAAGGGTGGGGCTCGTGTGGGCCCCACCCCACTAATATCCAACCTAGAGGATTAGTTAGGATGTGGGTCCCACTCAACCAATTAGCTTAGGTTAACACTTCCGTGAATAGAAATAAAATATGTTGAATAGTATTTTTTTTATTCTTTAGTTAACCCAATTAAGTAAAACTCCACCCGAGCAAACGCAACTCCAGAAAAGGTGTTCATAAGCAATTACCGGCACTACGATTCCATTGGTTCCCTCAGATTTCAATTCCGAGCACCGGTTCAAAAGTTAGGAAAACTCGCTCATTCGTTCACTGAACGTACCCAAGCTAAACTTCGGAAAATGATTCTGGGCACAACGGGCCTCGGAATCAGGTGCTGTCAGAAACTTCTTTCTTGTAAAATTCCAAAGAAAATTAGAAAAAAACTTTCCCTTGAATTATATAGGTCTTTACAATTCAGATGAAGAATATGGACCTACATCCTACAAAATGCACCAGTAAATCAATAGGGATATCCAATGGTGGAAGAGGAACTGATAGATATGGGGAAATAGGAATCCATTAGTATACCAATGTCAAGAAATGGGAGAAAACCATTAAATTGATTAAAATTTTCACGACCCGTCCCAGTGGGGCCCGTGTCGTGACTCCCCAATCCCTCCTCCAATAGGCCAGGGGTTAGTTACTAGCATGAAGTGGGAATTTTACTAACATTGGTGTCATTTCCTATGTACCTGTACACACGTACACATCTCCAAGACCCCAAATGATGAAATGTAAAAAACCACTAAGGAACAATATAACAACCCTTCTTTTTATTACAACCTTAAATACCTGATTTATTACATAATATCATCCCTTGATACAACATAGAAGATCAAGAGGTCTACAGTATTTGGGGCTTAAGAACATTACATAACAGATTAAGACCTAAAACACACAACATATTTATTGATAACATCATTTATATGACCACTACATTCCCTCGTACTAAGCATTGCATGGGATAACCTGAGGACATGTATAATAAAGGGGTAAGCTATAAAGCCTTGTAAGGGAATAAACATGAAATAACATAAGGAATACAATAAATGTTAGATATTAATCATATAAATGGAATACAAGAGAAACATGAACATAAAGTAATGATAAAACATGATAATCATAACATGGAAATGTGGCAACAACACTTGACATTGAATTATCATGAGTTGAGGCTCATATCACATGGAGCTTGAGTAAACCCTCATTACCCCTGAAGCACATATAAACCCTTTTTTCACATGAATTATCATGAGTCAACACTTATTGCACATAAAATATCATGATACTATACAAAACCCAATGAATTGGAGCGCTCTCAGGGCACACCCTTCTTAAACATTTCATTTCGGGTATATGTGCACCACATGGATCATATAACACGGAATCAATCAATATCATAACTTATTCATTGATTAAGTGATTTGGAATAAATATATGAATGTACCATTCAATTTTTATATGTTCATAAAGGTGAATACCCATGATTGAGATATGGGCATTGTATTCACTAAGCAATGATCTTGGCTTGAAAAAACGTGGTACATTTTCGGAAGCATAAAGGCGTGACATAAAAAAACATGAAATTTTTTTATGAGAGGGAAATCGGTGTCTCATAGTATGTACATTTAATGTACAGTAAATTGTTTATATAGATACAAGTCCCATCAAATGTAATGGAATTTTGATTCGTAATTCAAAATAATTTCTTGGATTTAAACGAAGATAGAGAGATTCGTCATAGAATTTCGGTATGGTAATGGGTGTACATGGGAGGAATTAAATAGAGAGAAAGGGGTCTCCTATAAGCCAAACACAAATATGGTTGTATGGTGTAGGTGCAAAATCATACTCCAACATTGGTAATTAAAAACAAAATGGGATAACAACTTAAAGAAAATTGGACAAAATGAGAAAGGAAGAAATCCCTTACATGTAAGTGTGATCCCAAAGGCTTGTTAGAGGTTTTAGAGAGGCTTCGTGGTAACATGGGGCACCTTGGGAGGATTATATAGGGAGGAGTTCAGGGCTTGGTCAAACACCAAAGGATTTGAGTGGAGATGAAGTGGGAGCATGGGTGGGTTTATATAGGAAAGGAGAGGGAATTCATTATTATTTTGGTTTGGGACACCCCACATTAAACTAATCAAACCCACAATCTTGCACATGATTTTTTCCAAAGTGTAGTGGAAAAAAATATTTTATAAGGCCAATGGCCTAACTTCTTAAAATAATACGGTTTCTTATGTGGAAGTGAGTCACACTATCAAGGAAAACAATTTAAATAGAAAAAATGTTTTATAAGCCTTGAAGGGTCCACTATGTGTTGTAAAATAAATAAAAAAAATCCAAAATCAGATTATATTAATTTTAAAACATATATTGGCTGAACATATTGTTTATATTATTTTTTTACTTCACTATTGGGTCATTATGATGTCATAAAATACATTATATATTTAAATAAAATTTATTTTTTACCCAAAAATTCGATTGTCTCAAGAAATTATGAAAAATTCACCATTGGATAATTTCGAAATTCAGATTCGAAAAATAATATTCATTTTATCTAAATAATTTTATAAATATTTGAATTTTTACTTTTAAAATAAAAACCAACATTTACCGAAAATTCATGGGTTTTGACAAAAACATCTTTCAAACCGTAAAAAAATTACAATTTCAATCTTAAAATTATATGATCATTTATATTTAATAAAAAGTAATTCTATTTTAGTTATATTTTATTAAAATTTTATTTAATTTGAAAATCAATTAATTCATCAAAATAGATTTCTTAATTGAATATTAACAAAAAGTATTATTTTTTCTTTAAATACTAATTACTAAGTAACAATAATAAAATGAATGCACATTATTTCTAAAAAATAAAGTCTATAGACATAGTTCTAGGGTATTGTTACATAACGCCTTATAACAACTTCATAAGACTAATGGGTAAGGTGTGCGATGGTGACAGACTCTTGGGGTGGCTCAGATAACATCACTCAGGTGGTAATCTCAATTAACTTCCACTTCTCCAGTAGTCGGTTCCACTCAAGCTTAACATGTTCAAGCTTAGCTTGGTCTTGGTCAAGAGCATAGCCGAATGATTCCACATCCTTTCCAAGCTATGACAAATGGGCTTTGTATGGGGCAAGTCTACTGGATGAGGCCATCACATACTTTGTCAGAGTAAATTGGATTTGTTAAAGCCCTATATTAATACTAATCACGTGATCACTGTTCAATGAATATATTAGCAACGGTCACAATTCATAATGGTATATTAAAATCGTGAAACAAAAACTAAATGATGTGCACATTCAACGACTATATTAGCAACGATCACAATTCATAATGGTATTTTAAAATCTTGAAACAAAAACTAAATGATGTGCACATTTTATATAACCATAATAAGACATTTAATTAGATCATGATAAATTTCCATTAATGAATGTTTGGGTAGTTACAATCTTCCCCGTTATAAAATTTCTCCCACGAAATTTCTTTTCCCTACACTATAATAGATGTGGGTAACTATTCTTCATTATTTCATCTCATTCCCACATCACTTCTTCAAACATGTGGTTTCTCCACAACACCTTGATGATGTTCATTGTCTAATTTTGTAAAAAAAGATTCCCTACGATCTAAGATCATCACTACTTACTCCTTGTATGAATGATCATTCTCTACCTGCACTACCTCTGTAGAGAGTACATGTGAAGGTTCTGGTATGTAAATCCTTTATATGGATACATGAAAGTGATCATGTACTTTGGCCATGGTAGGTGTATGTTCTAGTCGATAGGCCACATCTCCAACATGATCAAGAATGTCGAAGGGTCCGATGTACTTAGGACTTAACATCCCTTTCTTTTCCAACCTCATGACCTTCTTCCATGGAGATATTCATAGAAATACCATGTCTCCAAATTTAATAATGAGGTATCGTCGATGGTTATCTGCATATCCTTATGTCAACTCTTGGCTTCCTTGATAAGTAACTGAATGGTTTTCACCTTATCCACCATTTCAATGACCATTTATGATCCTACCAGCATACGGTCACTTACTTCATCCCATCATACCGGTGTTATGCGCCTATTCCCATACAAGGCTTTATAAGGTTCCATTCAGATGGTCGAGTGGACAATATTATTGTAGGAGAATTCAACTAGTGGAAGATGTTGGCCCCTCCCTCCATTGAAGTCCATAAAATACGCTCTCAAAATGTACTCAAGTGATTAGATAGTCCGCTCAGATTGGACATTAGTTTGAGAACGATTAGACGTACTGATGATAAGCTCAGTATCTAGAGCATGTTCAAGACTCTTCCAAAACATAGAGGTGAATCGTGGATCTCGATTAGATACAATAGATAGTGGTACTCCATGCATCCTTACCACTTCCATGATATATATCGGTGAAATTTGATCCAATGAGATATCCTTCTAAAAAGTTATGAAGTGTGCAGACTTTTTCTGATGATCCACAACAAAACATATTGAATTGTTGCCTTTGAATGTCTTTGGTAGTCCGGTGATAAATTCCATGGTGATGTTCTCACATTTCCATGATGGTATGGCCAATGGTTGCATCATCCCCTTATACTTATGCCTCTATTCCTTCACTTTCTGACAAACCAGACACTTTGATGTATACTAAGCGATCTCCTTCTTAATATTATCCCACATATAATGCTCTTGGAGATCTCGATACATCTTTGTGTTTCCTGAATGAATTGAAAAATTTGAACTATGCACATCATCCAAAGGTTCCTTCTTCAGCTCCAGTCTTAATGGAACACATATTCTTTTCCCAAATCTCACAATTCCTTCTTCATTAACATTTAGATCCAAGGATTTCCCTTTTCTAATAGCTTTCACTTTCTTCTGAATTCCCACATCATATTTTTGAGAATCCATTAACCTTTCCAAAAGAGACGATTGAGAAATCATTAGTGAAAGGATTGAATAAGTTCCTTTCTTTATGATTTCCATGTCCATCTCCATCAAATCTAAGTATATTGGCTCCTTCTCAATTTTCATGAATGATAGAATTGATGGTTCCTTTATACTTAGAGAATCAGCCACCTTCTTCACTTTCCTAGGGTGGTAATGGATTGATAATTCATCATTGTTGATCAGCTCTAACCATCTTCATTTGTACATGTTCAAATATTTCTATGGGAATATATACTAGAAGATTTTGTTTTCCGTATATATTTCACACTTCTCACCAAAGAGATAATGCTGCCAAATTTTGAAAGTGAATACCACTGAAGCTAAATCCAAAATCATGTGTTGGGTAATTATTCTCATGAACATTCAATTGCCTTGAAGCAAAGGAAATGACATTGTCATTTTGAATCAACACACAACCCATTCCCTTATTCGAAGCATCACTAAATACCACAAAACGTTCTCCAGTTGTGGATAAAGTGAACACAGGTGCAATGATAGGCTTCCATTGTATCTCCTTGAAGATTTATTCGAATTCGTCACTCCATGAAAACTTTACTCCCTTCCGAGTTAGAATGGTAAGAGGGTTGGACAATCGTGCAAAATCTTTTCACATATCGTCAATAATATACAGATAAACCCTAGAAGCTACGGATATCTGTTACCAATGTGGGCCACAATAATCCATCAATTCAGTCTATTTTGGAGGGATCCATATATATCCCATTGCTTGTGATGATATTACCAAAGAATTACACCTTCTTCAACCAGAACTCACACTTGCAGTAATTTGCATAGAGATTTTCCTTCCACAAGGTCAATAGTACAGTTCTTAGGTGATCCTCATGATCCTCCTTGTTTTTAACGTATATCATAATATCATATATAAAGACTACCACAAATTTTTAAAGGAAATACCTAAAGACTATATTCATCAATACTGTGATGATTGTTGAAGAATTAGTGAGTCTTAAAGGCATTACTATGAATTCATAGTGCCAATATCTTGTATGAAAAACAATCTTAAGGATATCTTCCTTCTTCACTCTTAGTTGATAATATCCCAACCACATTTCGACCTTGGAGAAGTATTCTACTCCAAACAGCTGACCATACAAGTCATCAATTTGTGGGAGAGGATACGTGTCCTTTTTCATGATTTTGTTAAGCTCATTACAATTGATGCAAAGGGGAATTGACCCATCATTATTCTTGATGAAGAGGAGTGATCCACCCGATAGTGAAGCACTTGGTTGTATAAACCCTTTATCCAGATTCTCATGTAGTTGTTTCTTCATCTCCTCAATCTCCACAAAAACCATTATATAAGGAGTCTTGGATATTGGCAATACCCCAGGTATAATATAAATTGAGAATTCAACATCTCTTCTTGGAGGAAGACCAGGAAATTCCATGAGAAACCCTTTAGTGAATTCCCCCACAATAAGCATGTCTTCAAGGATGGTTTCCTCATTAGAATCAATCATCTGAGCCAGATGTGCATGCTCTTAGGGAAATAATATACATGCTTAAGATGTTGGAGAAAATGAAGATTCATCTTCTTCCTTTCACTTGTATTGAATCAGGGGGTCGATTCTCTACATAGAGTGTGATTTCCCTATCATGGAAATTTATGTTGGATTTATATAAGGAAACCCAATCCATGCCAAGAATCACATTAAATTCCACCAAAGGGAGTATGACAAGGTTCACTGAGAAATTCATTCCACAGATTATGATAGGGTAGGAGTTATATTAATGGGATGCAATGATATCCCCATTTCATTCACCCACAAACATATTTACTTCAATGATTTGTGGTGGTGTTGTGATTGTTCTACTAAATTTTTGGGATATAAAAGAATGCATGTAACCTAAATCAAAAAGTACATTCTCTATTCTATAATTAATAACATGCGTACCTATCACCACATCATTGTCGGGGTCTACATCAGATGTATAGATGGAAAAATATCATCCTTGTGGCCTTGGAAGTTGTTGGTTTCCTCCGATAACCCTTGGATTATGGAAGTGATTTGCACAATACCATGGTTCTTTGCAGTTGTACCAATGAACAATGCATTGATGTTCAAACAGAGTGTTCCTCTCTTCTGTTGTAACCGCTGGTTTTTCTTGTCAGCAGTTAACAACTTGATTCCCTTCTCTTCCACACCTAAAAAATTTCCTCGTCCCCTTCAGGCACTTTCTAGGGTGATTCTATACGCACATTTGTCAAGTGGGGTGCTTGATCTTCTTAGAACCATTGCATTTATCTATCGGACCCCCAGCAATATTGTCCAACTTAATATTCTTATACCCATGAGACCCTCGAGATTCTATGATCTCCATTTCAACCATGAGGGCACATTTGTCATTTTACTCATAGTTTTCGAAGTCACGGATCACCAGCACTTTCCTTAGGCGAGGTTTCAGCCCACCAAAGAAGCGTTAAAAAGTGCATTTGAGGGTAACAAAAAATATGGACGCGTATCGTGCAAGCCTTGTGCTGTTTTCCTCATACGCTCTGATAGATTCTGCATCTTTTTGAAATAGGGAATGTAAGTCCCTTTTCATCTAAAGTCGGAGGTTGCGCAGAAAATATTTATCAAAAAACATCTTCCATAAATCCTTCCATTCCAACACCCCAATCACCACCTTAGGCTTTGTATTTTTTATCAATGTCCACCATTGATTAGCTTCATCCTCCATATGATAAGTATCCAAGAGTACCATGTCTGGTTTAAAACATTGATGGATGGAGAATATCTTTTTAATTAAGTTGATCCATTGTTTGGTGATTGAGGGATAAGATGATCCATTAAAAGTAGGAGGCATTAGTCTCTTGAATCTCTAGATAGTTACTTGTTCTTTCTTAGGGGGTGTGGAACGTTTCTCTTGACCCATGATTCAATTAAAATCTTGATTTAACTGAGAGAGATTTGTGACAATGTTCGTGAATCCTGGTCCCATCGAATTAGGCATCTCACTAACACAGTGATCACATTGATCATTACATAGGTTGTTAGCCCGATTCCTCCTATTACCAGCCATTGGCTAGAATAATATTAAATTTAGAGGTAGCACATAAAGGCTAATACAATTACAAAACTCTTTACTTAAAAATGACTTTTATTTCCTTAACATATGAATCCATGGGACTCAATCTGTGCTATTCATGATCTACTTTCGAACATTTATTCTTAAGGGTATTTTTTTAATTCCCTTAATAAAGGTTCATACTAAGAAAGTGAATTTATAAAATCATATCCCTCGGGTGTTTTGTAACCAAGAGTGTATCATGTCCCATTGTCGTGCAGTAGTTCTCGTACGATTGTAGCTTAAAGTGGTGTTTTCGGGTTTTACCCCTAGGATACATCTATGCCAGAGCCGCCTCTACCAGCTCGTATCCAGACATGGATGTATTTTCTTGATAAACCACTTAATCAATACTCACCAGTACTATGTGATGTTTTTATTATACTTATTCTTTTCTGGAAATCTTTACTATGGTTTTATAGTCCTAATCCTAGAAATAACTAAACCTATCCTATGATACAATCTATAACAAAAATTGTTTTTATTACACACCTAAACCTGATTTGTTACATAAAATATTCACTTGATACCACAAAGACTATTGAGAGGTCTAGTGTGTTCTGTTTTTAGGAACATTAAATAACATCTTAGAACATAATACAAACTACATCTTTATTGAAAACATCCTTTACATTACCAATACATCCCCTCAAACTTAGCATTGCATGGGATAACCTGAGGACATGGGTATGAGAAAGGTGAGATATAAATCCAAATAAGGGAATAAATATGGAATAACATGAGGAATAAAATACATGTTAGACAATAGTAATTTCAATGGAGATTAATAAAAACATGAATAAAAAGGCATGATAAAGCATGGTAATCATAACATGGAAATGAGGCAACAACACTTATCATGGAATTAGCATGAGCCAAGGCTCATTGCCCATGGAGCATGTGTAAAACCTCATTGCACATGAAGCACAAGTAAACCCTAGTATCACTTGTATTAGAATGAGTCAACACTCATTGCACATGACGTATCATGATACTATACATTACCCAATGCATTGGAGTGCAATGAGGGTACACCCTTCTTAAACATTTCATTTCTTGCATAAGTGTGCCACATAGATCATATGACATGGAATCAATCAACATCATATGTTATTCCACAATTAAGTAATTTGGAATAAATAAATGAAAGTACCATTCAATATATATATGAGCATAAAGATGAATACCCTTGGTAGAGACATTGGTATGATATTCACAACACAATGATCTTGGTTTGGAAAATGCAGTACAATTTCAGTAGCATAACTGTGTGACATAAGGATTCATGAAATTTTTTTATGAGAGATAAATTGGTGTCTCATCATATTTAAAACAAATTTACATTAAAGGGGTCCTATAGATACATGTCCCAACAAATGTAATGGAATTTAGACACATAATTCAAAAGAATTACATGGATGTAAAAGAGGATAGAGAAATCCATCACGGAATTTCGACATGGTAATAGTTTTACATGTTAGGAATTAATGAGAGGGAAAGGGTTCTTCCATCATCCAAACATTAATAGGAAAGTGTGTGGGAGGTGAAAAATCATACCCCAACATTAGTAATTGATAATAGAATTTCATAACAATTTAAATAAAATTGGACAAAAATGAGAAATGATGAAATCCCTCACAAGGTTGTGTTACACCAAAGTCTAGGAAGAGGCTTGATAGAGTCCACTTGGGTGGCTGGGGCACCTTTGGAGGATTATGGAGAGATGATTCCAGGGGTTGGTAGAAATCCAAAGGCTTTGAGTAAAGATGAAGTGGGAGCTTGTGTGGGTTTATATAGGAAAGAAGAGGGTAATATTTATTATTTAGGTTTGGGACTCCTCACAATAAACTAATCCAAACCACAAACCAGACCATGGTTTTTTACCATGGTTTCTACCAAAGGGGAGTGTAAACAAATATTTAATAATGAAAATGTCTGAGATTATTAAAATAATTGGGTTTCTTATGAGGATGTGAGCCACACTTGCAAGGAAAACAATTTAAAAAGACAAAATGTTTTATAAGCCTTGAATGGTCCACTAAAGCTTTGTAAAATAAATCAAACAATCCCAAAATCACATTATATGTATGGTAAAACATATATTTTGCGAACATAATTTTTATATTATTCAATTACTTCACTATTGTGTCATTGTGATGTCCTAAATACATTATATATTTAAACAATATTTAATTTTTAGCCAAAAATTCGACAGTCTCAGAAAATTATGAAAAATTCTCCTGGAATAATTTTGATATCCAGATTCCAAAAATAATATTAATTTTATCTATTTAATTTTATAAATATGTGAATTTTTTCTTTTAAAACAAATACCGATATTTATCGAAAATTCATGGGTTTTGACAAAAACAGCTTTCCGACCTTAATAAAAATTACAATTGAATTCATAAAATTATATGATCATTTATATTTTATAAAATGAAGATTAATTATAATAATATTTTAATAAAATATTATTGTATTCAAAAATCCATTAATTCATCAAAATAGATTTCTTAGTATAATATTAACTAAAAATAATATTTGTGCTTTAAAAAATATTTACAAAGTAATAATAATAAAATGACAGAACATTCTTTATCAAAGAATAATGTACATAGTCGTTGGGATAGGGTATTGTTACATAATATCTTATAACAGCCACATAATATCTAAGGTTAAGGTGTGTGATGGTGACAGACTCTTGGGGTGGTTTGGATAACGTTGCTCGAGTGGTAATCTCTATTAACTTATACTTCTCCCGTAGTCAGTTCCATTCAAGCATAAAGTGTTAAAACATAGCTTGGGCTTGGTCAAGAGTGAAGCCCAATGATGCCACCTCATTTCCAAGCTCCAACAAATGGGATTCATATGGAGGCCATCGATTCTTTTTCTGAGTAAATTGGATTTTTGAAAGCCCTCTATTAATACTAATCAGGTGATCACTTTTCGAAAACATTATTAGAAACTGTCACAATTCATAACAGTATTTTAAAATCTAGAAACATTAAACCAATAAAGTTTAATTTTATATAACCATAATAAGACATTTAATTAGATAAAGTGAAATTTACATTAATTAATGTTTGGGTCGTTACAAACAAAATGAATGCATACAACTGAACCCAACCAACAGAGTATGGCAGGATGCAACATACTAAAAGTAATCTTGGCCAGAATACAATCTCACCAAAATCAAGAGTCTGAAAACTACAAAGTCCGACCTGTAAACACAAATAGGTATTGGGACTACTGCTCGTAGGCATAGGAGCACCTCGTCCTATAGAGTACTCTGAAATATCAATCTTGTCTTGGTACGCCCTGGACTCTGTCAAATGGATAATCTTTTCACAAGACACGATGCATGTGATCAAAGCCCATGCAAGGGTTAGTATAACAATACTCAAAAGAGGACATCAAAAACCACTGAGCAATACACAATGGAAAGTTACAGTATGCTCTAAAAATAAATGTCTACTTGTCATACAATAGGTGAACACAATCCAAATATACTCAAAACATAGACCCGTAGTCTAGAGACAAGGCACACAACTACATTCCCCCACTTGGGATTTAGTTTGAAGATTCCACGAAGCACTCGTCTGAGATAAGTCACTCCATGAGTCTGATAGCTATGATGATGTCCATCTGAGAAGTACTGTCCGTTGGGAAAAGTCACGAGAGATAGATACTCTCATTCTGGTAGAACACTCTCATCAGTGGGAAAAAACACGATAAAAAAATGAGGATCCTTGCACGGGCCTTGGCATATATCATGACTTATCTGGATTCACCTTCTATATAGAGGATCAGCACCCTGTGGGAATAGTCACGTTGATACTTCACTCTAACAAGGGTCTTGAATGGATAAAGGATCTCAGTCTGGGCCTCCCAGAGGGATACCTAAATCTGTCACAGAAAGACCATCTTAAGGGATCATACTCATGAAAAAGGAAATGATACCTAGACTCCAAGGGAATCAGTAAAAGGGGAACTAACCCGAATAAAACATGTCTAAGATATGGTGGAAAAAATGATCATGCCATGTACTGAACATTACACGGTGTGTAGATAGGTCACATGCCATGACATATAATCCTAGGTACTTCCCATGTACAATAGCCTAGGTCGTAAGCCTTGTCATGCTGAAGAAGATATACAAGGAGTGTAAGGGAGTGACACGTTGTGTTACCCTATCCCCGGAGGATTCTATTTACAAAATATGTGTTTTTGTACATGGATTCAACCCATGTGTTACAACCTGTGTAACTGTTGCATGGGGTAACACTTGCGGCCGACCTGGATTGGTCGTGTGCTGGTGTACATGGCCATGTACATCACCCCGTGTCTGTGAATCCACTAGATACATGTCGAGTCCCGCATAGCCGCCCCTGCCATTCCGTGCAGTGTCTACATGCTGTGTTCTTCAGAGAAAATGCCATGTAATCACTTCGTTCATCATAGAACCCTATCCCCTGCTGATCTATCCCCACACGACATGTCCTTTGGAATACACACAATGTTCATAGAAAATTTTCAGAATCCCTATTCTTCACCGGTGCGCCTCTCAAGATCCTCCAATGACCCTTCCAGTGATCAGATCTTCACCAAACTGAAGTGATGAGGTCTCACGATCATCACGAAGCTAGTACCGTGGATTTTGGGCCTCTGATCGAACCCGAAAATGCATTTCGATCCACCCACATGAAGAATGTTCGAAGAATAATAACTCCTGAACCGTGTTGATAACTCTATCGCCATCATCATCGCACATCTGCTAGGTTTTCATGCGGTCGGATCTCCAATTTTGGATCATTGCATTGCGACACATATGTGAAACGATCCGTTTTTCATAACCCTGCGAACAACACAAATAATGCATTGTTTAAAAGGGATAAAGATAACAATAAACAATAGAGGATGTAACCTCCACCGTCATTCATCACGGCGTCAATCCTCATCTATCAATAGGTTTAACATGCGAATCAAAAATACAAACCATGATCCTTGGAAAAAATTCTCAATTCAAAACCCCAAATGAAAAGGAAATTGATGCCCTCTCACAAGAACGCCTGATCTGAGAATCACCATGTTGGTGGTTTGATCTGTGTTCATCATTTAATCCAAGAATGGGAATGAAAAAAAATCAAAATAACAACCCTGACCATGATCTTGTTGAAGAATGATCACCACGTTGCATTCGTTGGTGGGGTACGTTGAATCCGAGAAGCATTGATCAATCGTGTCCCCTTCATCAGCCAACAGGTTCTCCTCCAAAGCTCCAAGAGGGTATATCTCTCAATTCATAGGGTTATGAGGCTAACCCTACAAACATTCCATAAGAATTTATTTAAGAGGGATGAATAAGGATTCTTTGCAAAAAGGAAACTTTTAAATAATATAAATTATCACTTTATGATATTTCCATTAAAGCATAAAACAAATAAATATCACAGATTACCCATGATGTTTGATGTTAGGCCCCGCCTAAGGTATTTTTGCTTCTCTAAACGCAACAGTGCCATCAGATTTCTGATCTAAGCATATGTTCAAATTTTATTCCACATTTTTTGGAAAACCACTCGCGCACACTATTTAAATTTTAAATTAATTCAAACATTTATTTCGGGCACTCTGTGCCTTTGAATCGCATGTTTTCAAATGGTATGGTCTCGAAATAATTCCATAAAATATTTAAAAATAATACACAGAAAATAAAATATATACATTTCTCCCCACTTGGGGCTTTGCATCCCCAAAAAGTCAAAACAAGACTATTCAAAAAGATGTGCATACTGGGAATAGATCTAAGCCTCCAAATCCCACGTTCTCTCTTGAATATTCTTGTGCTACCACCGAACGCACTCCAACGGTATCTATTGACCATGAAGGATCATCTCCTTCCGATCCTCGATCTCCACCAGGTACTCATCAAAGGTGGATTTATCCCCGATGTGCAGATCTCCCTAGTCGATGACGTGTGATGGGTCATGCACGTACTTTCTCAACTACGACACATGGAAGACATCATATACCCAGTGCAATTTTGGTGGTAGTTCTAGGAGGTACAACACTTCTCCAACACTGCGTAGGATCTGAAAAGGGCCGATGAACCTCAGGGATAACTTGCCTCCACGACCAAATATTTGAAACCCTTGTTGATGTGAGACCCTAAGGAAGACATGGTCCCATTACAAGAACTCCATAGGTCTATGTCATCTATAATAATAATAATTATGTTGGATCTGTGGAGTCTTCATCTAGTCTCAGATGATGTGCACCTTCTCGGTGGTTGCTCTCACCAACTCTGGACCCAAGACTGCTAACTCTCCCAGGTCGGTCTAGTAAAGTGGTGACCAACGAGGTATCCCATATAAATCCTCAAATGATTCAATACCAATTGTGGAGTGGTATCTTTTATTATATGATTACTCCACCCGTGGTTGGTGGTCCTCCCCACTGCAACAAATGTTCACAACACAGTCCTGCATAATATCCTCCAAAACCTGAATGGTCCTCTCTATCTGACCATCTGTTTAGGGATGGAACATTGTGCTCAAGTGCAGCTGAGTTCTGAAAGACTCCTACAATCCATTCTATAACTGGGATTTGAAGTGGGTGTCTTGATCCAAGACTGTTGTCAAAGGGACTCCATGAAGCTGAACTATCTCCTCCATGTAGAGGCGTCCCAAGCTCTCTATGGAACTCTTCACTTTGATAGCTCGGATGTGGGACGACCTAGTGAGTTATTCAATGATCACCCAAATGGAACCATTCCCCTTGAATGTCTATGATAATCCCTTCATGAAGTTCGTCAATATTCTATCCCACTTCCTCTCTGGAATTTCTTGTGGTTGAGCCAATACAGCTAGAACCTGTTGCTCAAAATTCACCTTCTGGCATGTAAGGCATCGAGAAAAAAACTCTACTACTACCTTCTTCATGATTGTCCACAAGAACTATCATACAAGATCCTGGTACATGTTCGCCACTCCTAGGTGTACCGACAAGGGAGATGTATGAAACTCCCTCAGAACCTCCTCCCGCGATGCCACTGGTACAACAGTGTGTCCTCTGAAAATTACTATGTGCTTTCCACTAGGTGAATATCCATCAGGAACATGTCATGTGGATAACTGAGCATGTAAATCCTCCTAGTCAACATCCCCATGTTGTGCCTTCTTATCTCTCTATAATAGTTGAGGGGGGACAACAATCAACTGAAGGTATACTGCAACATCTCTGTCCATGAATGCTAACTGTAACATGGCTAACTGCTATGTCCCCTCGCTCAACACTTCTGAGCTTATCCTTCAACAAATAGAATTCTCCACCTTGTTCCCTTTCTCTAGAGTATGTATCATCTTGAAATTATAGTCTTGGAGGAACTCTAGTCGGGGCCTTTGTCTTATATTCTGATCCATCTATGAGATTATGTTCATGAGGCTCTTGTTGTCATAGTAGATGATGAACTTCTCGCCCATAAGTTTGTGTCTCCACATCTTCAACGTGAAGACTGCCACTACCAACTCGATATCATGGGTCACATAGTTCTACTCATGTGGCCTTAGCGGGCATGAACCATAATCAATCACTTTATTTATCTACAGTAGGAGACATGCAAGCCCGGTCCTCGATGCATCGTATAAAACTATGTTCTCGAATCCCTCCTCCAGTAATCTCAAGATCGGGGCGGTCATCAAACTATGCCTCAACCACTCAAATTATTTCTGGCACTTATTTATCCACATTAAGGGTTTCCCCATCCAATTAAAGGCTATAATTATCACTGATATTTAGGAGAAATCAGGAATGAATATTCGCAAATATCATTCCTACCCAAGGAAGTTATGCACCTCTAGCGCGCTCTGACGTGGCTCCTATTCTAACACTGCCTCCACCATGGCTGGGTCAACAACTACTGCATATACTAAAATGAAATGAACCAGAAAGTGGACCTCCCGAATCATGAACTGGAACTTCGTGATCTTCCCATAATGTTGGTGCTCTCAGAGTACATCTAGAACCATCTATTGTTGTCTCGCGTTCTTATCCTCTTACGTAGATTACCTAAGGATGTCGTCGATGAATACCACTGTGAATTGGTACAATTATTGTTGTAATATCAGGGACATATGTCCCACAAATACTGCAGGGGCGTTTTTCTTGCTGAAATTCATCACCGAGTACTCATTGTGACCGTAGTGTCATCTGAAAGTTGTCTTCAGTATATCCTCGTCATGTACTCGTAACTAGTCGTAACCTACCTGATGGTCAACCTTCAAGAACCACTATGCCCCAATCAGCTGGTCCAAAAGGTCATTGATCCTTGGTTGTGGATACTTGTTCATCACCATTACCTGGTTTAAGCACAGGTAATCCAGACACAACCTTAAATTTCCATCTTCCTTCATAACAAACAATACTGGGGCCACCCAGGGTGAAATGCTAGATCTCACGAAACCTTGGCTATGAAAATCCTCCAACTGCACCCTCAACACATGAATCTTTGTGGGAGACATCCGATACGTTGACTAAGAAATTAGTGTCGTCCAAGGGTTGAATTCAATGCAAATGTTGATTTCCTGGTTGGGTGGTAGTCCTGGAACATCTTCGAGAAAGACACCCTCATTCTTCGCCACTACTAATTGGAACTAGAAGCTCACAACTTCTACTAATCTGAGAGTAATGATAGAAAATTCAAGAGTTATTGGTTTTACCCTCTAATGCATGACCCATTATATGCTTCCTAAGACTCCCTTTCACATATAATTGAAAACCTCATCAAATAGATGCAGACAGACCACACTCTTCGCCTAAACCAGTCAATCTGGGCATTGACTGAGGATAACCAATCTATATCGAGAATGGTGTCCTAAGGACTCGAAGTTACCACCAAGGGGTTCCAACTGAAAATCTCACCTCCATGGGTAAGATCGCACTATCTTCAAAGGTGAGTGATCATCGAGTATCCTCATGTAAGTGTCTCAAAGCATACGAAGTGAGTCAACAGCTCTACTGGAATCTCATGGTTTCACACAAGACATGTGGTGAGGAATGAATGACTGGAACCAGTGTCTATAATTATGGTAGCTAAGGTAGACAATACATAGATCATACCTCGGATGATCCCTAGTGTCCTTGGGCCGTACGCCTCGACTGCATGTATTTTTCCCTGCCAGTGTCCCCCAGCTCCCTGATCCTGGTACGGACCTCCTAGGGGTGGTGGTGGAAGTAGATCGAAGTGTTTTTCATCACCTATAGATCTCCCTACTAATCTGCCACGTCCTCTGCCTAGCAGGTATATCTGGTCCACTCTCGGCCTCTGCCTCGGTGGTCCATCCACCATCTCCTTGTCAGCAGCTCAATGGGTCAGACAATCTATAAAGAGATGTTCCACACCATCACAAGTGTAACAAAGCCTCTCCCTTGGCTGAATGGATCCATCCTAAGATCCCTGGACTTCCAAACCCCTATCAAGTGTCCTCTAGAGATGTCTCCCACGTCCTGATCCATGTTCTTGATGTCAGATCCCTACTGTTGAGGTCTTCAAACCTGTCTTCCTACTGCTGACTATCGTCAGTTGTCTATGCTCTGGCATGAATCTCCCTATCACCATGTCTTGGTCAAGAACTCCACCATAAGTTGGAATTCAAAGAGGCATGACACTAGATTAGATTCTGCGTTATAGACCTATCTCAAAATTCTAAGCTCCAAAGTACTGATCTCTGACCATATCTATCGAGTACCTGGGGAGGTTGGTGAACTTCGATTCATAGTATGCCACCATCAAACTGCCCTACAAGAGATGAAGAAGATCCTGGATATGAACTTATATCAGCGTAACTGGTGAGAACTCCTCCCAAAAGAGCCGCTCAAACTCCATCGACGAAAGAGTCTCCTCGTCATGAGTCTGTGTGGTCAGACTCCACCATCGTCCCACTTAACCCTGGAGAATTTTCGCTCCTAGGATCACAATCTTGTCCTCCTGGGTCCTCACGAGCTTGAAAACTCTAGAAACCACCTCAATTCAGTCCTCATCCACCTAAGGGTCAGGCTCACCTTGGAACCTGAGGGTCTCTATCTTGGGAACTCATGGAGTGCGTTCAGCCTGTGCCCAATACTACAAAAACGGCCTATTTCAGCGCTAAAAAAGGGCTTTAATAGTGCTAAAAAGCGTTGTAAATCTCAGCGATAATATAGGGCTTCCCTTTTTTCATCACTCCGAAAAGCGTTGATAAAGGCCACTTTTAAAAGTGATAAAAAAGTGCCGATAAAAGCCCCTTTATCAGCACTTTTTTTAGCGCTGATAAAAGGGGCCTATATCAGTTCTTTTAAAAAGCGCTGATAAAGGTCAAAAAATTTAAAAAAAAATAAAAAAATTACGGGGGAGTGTTTTTATCAGTGCTTCACACCCCCTTTATCTGTGCAAGGAGGTCTCCCGTGTGCTGCCCTTCTTGTGCATCCTCATACGAGTGCACCCACTTTGCTTCCACTTGAACTCGAACCTGGGACCTCCCCCCTTTCGCGGCTGCACCTTTACCACTATGCCATTTCATTTTGTTTTCCATTTAATGATATATATATATAGTTATATTTATTCATATGTTGATATAAATTCATATTAATATAAATATATTTATTCATATATTAGTATATATATATTTGATCGTATATTAATATATTTATATATATGTTTTTAGTTATAATTTTTTATATGTATATTTATTTGTATACTAATATATACTTAAAAGATTAGTTTTAAATACAATTATGAAAAAAAAATGTTTTTTATTTGTGTTTATAAATAAATAAATACATACATACATACATACATACATACATACATACATAGATATATACAATATACAGACACATAAAGAGAGACACATAGACACAAACACATATATATTAATGAATAAATACATATATATGTGTATTTGAAAAGCCATAGAATGTAATTACAAAGATTAGTTTTAAATACTATTATGAAAAAATATGTTTTCGATGTGTGTTTATAAGTAAGTAAATAAATAAATGCATACATATATACATATATACAACACACTGACACACACATAGACACCCACACACACACAGACACATATATATTTATGAATAAATACATATATATGTTTATTTGAAAATCCATAAAATGTTAAAACAAACATAAATTATAATCTAAAAATTCGTTTCAACACCACAACAAGTCAAATCGAATAAAATGAAACAATCTTCGATATGATATGTTGTACAGGCCTAACGAACATCCGGATCAGAATTTATACTTGTTTGAATGTTAAAAAATCGGGGTATCCCGACTAAAAACTCAGTTTTTGAGGCCATCTAGGCCTTTTTTGTGCTCGAAAAATGTGACAGAGGCTTCACCTTGGTCATCAACGCGTAGAGATCATCGCATTCTTCAATTTGATATACTGTAGAGCTCAAACAGACACCCAGATTAAAACTTATGGCGGTTTAATTTTTGAGTAATATTTTCAACATATTTAAGATCTTTTATTAATTGTTTTGATTTTTTGTGTCCTCAAATTGTTATTAAATGTTTTTTAATCGATAATAATTATAATATTATTAATTAATAATATTTTTTTAATATATTTTGAAGCCATTGTCACTAAATTTATGATATATTAAAGGGAATATTCTATTTATACGTATCTATAACATATTTAAAAAATATATATTGTATTTATATAAATATAAATATACTTATATAACAAAATATTATTTTTCATGAATTGTTTTTTAAACTCAACATTTATTAGCGCTCGGGAAAAGTGCTTATAAATCCCCCCTTTATAAGCGCTACTTAAAGAAGCGCTGATAAAGGGGTCCCCTTTATCAGCGCTAAAAAAACGAAGATAAAGGGGGGGCCTTTATCAGCGCTAAAAAAAGCGCAGATAAAGGGGGCCTTTATCAGTGATTTTTTAGCACTGATAAACGTGACCCTTTTTCATTGCTTTTTTTAGTGCTGATAAAGGCCCCCTATATAAGTGCTTTTTTTAGCGCTGATAAAAGTAAAGCGCATCCCTTTCCCATTTTTGTAGTAGTGGCTCATCTATCGGTACAGTAAGTACCACGGGCTACTCCACTGGTGGAGGTATAATAGGTACACCACCTAGAGGTAATGCATGGGGAACTCGTCCCTTATCGAATACTCACCACTAAGGGGGTCATCCTTGTGATCGTGCTACTGAATCCTAGCTGGTATGCAAAGCGGATGCATCCTTTAATGAATAAGATGTACCATGGTCAATGAGTATATCTCGATAGCTGACAAAAAGGACATGGAAAACACAATCCATTTCTATATGATGCATGAATCAATCCTTAGTTCCCCACAACTAGTGTTTTCATGTACCGAGTCGAAAATCTAGTTATCAGTGTCCTGGTGTATGGATACATCGGCCGCCTGCACCAACACTGGAGTCTCTAGCCTAAAAGTCGATCTCAAAACACATAAAATCTTTTCCCCATACCCAACTCACCTCTGATAGGACTCTGTCACGAGCCTTCCCAGTGGGGCCCATGCCACGACACCCCAAACCCTCCTCCAATAGTCAAGGTGATGTTAAGTAGCACCGAGTATGCATATTACTAAAATGGGAGGCATTGCCTAAGTACCTGTATACACATACACATCCCCAATCCCACAAATGCTTAAATATAAAAAACCACTAAAGAACAAAATGCAAGCGTACAACTGAAACCGACCAATAGAGTACCACCTGAAGTAATGTAATGAATATAAACTAGGCCATAATACAAGCCCTAAAAAAACAAGAGTCATAAAACTACAATGTCATAGGTGTGAACACAAAGAGGTACGATGACTAATGCTCATAGCCATAGGAGCACCTCAGCCTATAGGAAACCCAAATATCTTGGTCATGTCCTTATCTTCCATGGACTCCGTCCAAAGGCTTCTCATCTACACAAGACATGATGTGTGCGGTCAAATCCCGTGTCGGGGTGAGTATAAAAATACTCAGTAGAGAACCCCAAAAACCACAAGGAAATACAAAAAGGTATTATATAGTCACCTCTACATAGTATATGTCTACTAAACATATAATAGTTGAAAAAAATCCAGATATACTAAAAACCCATACCCATAGTCTAGAGACATGTCACATAACAACATTCCCCCGATAAGGATTTAGTTTGAATAATCCACAAAGCACTCATCTGGGAGAACACACTCAATGAGTCTGATAGCTTTGATGACATCCACCTGAGAAGTACTGTCCATCGGGAAAATTCATGGGAGATAAACACACACATTCTAGGAGAACACACTCCTTTGTTGGGATATATCAGTATACACAAATGAGGATCACTTCCATGGCTTATGAGGATACCACGACTCATATGGATTCACCAGCTAGGTAGAAGATCAACACGCTATGGATATATTCATGTCGATACCAGAATCTACCTATAGTAAATAATTGATATAGGATCTCGCTCCGAGCCTCTTGGAGGGATACCTGACTCCATCTCAGAACGCCCTACTGAAAGGATCATAATCCTGAAAAAAAACTATACCTGGCCTTCGAGGGAACGAGTAAAAGGGGAACTAACCCAAATGAAACATGTCCAATATATGGTGTATAAGAAGAAAAATCCATGTACTGAAAAGTACACGGCGTGTAGAAAGGTCACATGTCGGGTCCTCTGACCCTGGGTACTATCCGTGTACAACGGCCTGGGTCTCAAGTCTTGTCGTACAAAAGAAGATATACACAATGTGTAAGGGATTGAAACATCATGTTCCCCTATCTCGGGAGGACCCTGTGTCTTCTGGTAGTGTGCCTATACACGACTTCAACCTGTGTAATTGGTGCACTGGGTAACCCATGTAGTCGGCCTAGTTTGTCTGTGTCGTGGAGTACAGAACCATGTTCTTCTCCTTGTGTCTGTGTATCCCATGGATACATTCCAAGTCCCACATAGCTGTCCATGTCATTCCACATAGGGTCTACATGCCGAGTTCATCAGAGAACATGACCTATCATCACTTCGTGCATCGTGGAACCCAAGATGATATGGATCCGGTCCCCAGGACTTGTCCTCTGGAATACACAATGTGTTCTCACAATCTCTATTCTTCTCTATTGCACCTCCTATGATCCTTAGATGCCCCTCCTGGTGATCTGATCATTATGAGACTAATGGGTAGACGTCACTTGATCATCACAAAGCTGGTTCCATCAATTATGGTCCTCTAATCGGCCCCCAAAATGCGTTATGATCCACCCGCATGAATAATGCTCGATGAATGTGAACTCCCTAACCATGTCAATTTTCCTTCTATCATCCCCATCTCACATCTTTTAGTTCTTCATGATTTTAGATATAAAAATTTGGGATCGTTGCATTGAAAAATGGATGCACAACGATCCATTGTTCAAAATCCTTCAAACAACATAAAGAAAAAAGTGTTAAACAAGGAGGTAGAAACCAATAAAAAAGGTGGAATGGACCTTCTCCATTGTTCTTCACAGTGTCGATCTGCTTCAGTTAATAGGTTTTATAGGTGAATCAAAAATACAAACCACGATCCTCATAAAATGAATTCCCTATTCAAAACAGCAAAAGAAAATGAAATTGACGCTCTACCGCAAGAACGCCTGATCCGTAGATCCCCATGTTAGTGGGTTGATCTGCGTTCATCGTTTAATCTAAGAACGGGGATGAAAATAATGGAAACTAAAACCCCTAACTTAATCCTCTTGAAGAATGATCATTGTGTCACATTCATTTGGAGGGTTCATCAAATCCTAGATGCATCGATCGATCGCTTCATCATCATCTGCCAACGGGTTCTCCACCAAAGATCCAAATGGAAATCTCTGTCTTTGAATTTGTAGGGTTATGAGGATAACCCTATGAACATTCCATAATCTAGTATTTAAAGGGAGGAATTAGGTCGATGCACAAAATGAAAACTTTTAAATAAAATAAATTATTACTTTATTTTATTTCCATTAAAGCGTCCAAAAAATAACTCTCACAGCTGACCCACACTGGTTTTTGTTAGGCCCCGCCTAAGGTAAAGTTGATGCTTTGAATGCAATGGTGAACTTAGATTTATAATTTGAGAAACCATTCAAAAGTTCTTCCACTTTTTTAGGAAAACTGCTCGCGCTTGTTGTTCAATGGTTTAATTAATTCAAGCATTTATTCTGGGCACTCCGGGCCTCTGAATCCCATACCGTCAAAAGGTATACTCTCAAAATAATTTAATATAATTTTTAAAAATAATACAAAAAAAGTATATGAAAATACAAAAATTAATGAGCTAAATGAGAAATGTCAATATTTTTAATGACTTAGGAAACTCACTTGATTTGGTAGCATGGTTTTCTAATCTATTTTCCAACCTTGAACATCCAAGTAGTGTGAAATGAAACCCGCATATATTGTCTAATGGTTTTGGAATCTACGAACCAACTATATGATTTGGTTCTCTATATTTGAAGAGCCTCCTTGAACTCAATCTATATTGTTTCTCCTGACAATTGGGATGTCCTGCTCCATTTCCCATACACCAACCATAAGAAACCTTTTTTGTACTAATCCTCATGTGGTTTTTTCCAAACCATGTGTAGGATATCCATGTTTAAACATGATGAAAGAAAATAATCTTAAAATTTCCATATCCTAAATAGGACAGATGGTTTACACTCAAACCATGCAAAAAAACTGTTCATAGGCTAAAAACACACTGAAAACTACAAAACTAAGAAATTAAAATTAAGAACTCCACATGAATATTAATTAAAAAAACAAAAATTCAATAAATGACTAAAATAAAATAAAAATATAGGATAGTATGTGAAAATTATTCACACAGAAAAAAATTCTTTACCCATAGAGACGCCTTGTCATGGAGGGACAAAACTTGAGCTCAAAAACAAATAGAACGAAGTGAAACCACTATCTTATATGTGACTCTATAAACTCAACAATTAAAACCAAAACAGAATTATGGAAAATTAAAATGAAAAGAACAATGGGTAAGGAAACTGGATGGGTAATCCATGATATATGAAAATAACTCACTAGGATGGTACCCACCCTAGAACCGAGAAATCCACACACAAGCCAAAACCTTTGACACACAGGGAATCTTATGAAGGTAAATAAAACCAAAAAACTAATTCAAGACATAATTCATCATGTAATAAATGTATTACCATCTCTAAAACAAAAAATCATAAAAATGATCTTATCCAAAAAAATTACTAAAATAACACATGAAGAACTCATTAAATACACACATTCAGAATGGTATAACCATTTGAATTGTAAGTGATCAAGACCAATTGGATTTTAACAAAAAATTGAATTACCACACCACTAAATACAATAATTGAGAAACTAAACTATCTCCACTGTAGAATTAGAGGAAAAAGCATGGCTACAGTCCCTCACACCTCTAGTGATTTTGGTATGCATTATGATCTTCACTCTGAGGTCTATGGTTGGAACCCTAATTTTTTGAATAATATGATTTTGCATATATAGAAGCTAACATATTCTAACTGGGGAATCATTTTCTGTAAAACCCATGTATATAATTTTTTTATGATACCCAAATAGACACAATGCTGATATTTTAATAGATGATTATGATAATATGGCTTTGAATGACTAAACCAGGCACACTCAAAGCACATGATTTTACATTACGATAATGTATAATATAAAATGGAAAAAATAACCTTCAGAAACATGTTCCTCTATAATGAGTATCTTACTAGATGGAGAATATTCAAGGGTTTCAAATACCAATTTTTTTACACCTAGAACCATCTCGACTAGAAAAAATTCATCCACAAGCCTTCTGAACTCATCCTCACTAGGAAAAATTATTTTATCCATGATATTTTGGAGAATACCCTAGATAAATTATAAAGCCTTAAAATTTTCTAATGAATCTATATTAATTGAAAAAGTAACCAACTCCATGAAGTGATCAATGAAATAATTCACTATCCGTGGACATTTTCTAGCACCCAACTTGAGTACCACTTTCCTCGACTTCCCCTATTATAGTATGAGCAATTGGATAAGAGACTTCTTGAACACCTTAGAAGAAATTACATCCTTAAATATTGAAGGGATGATCATCGTCCACCAATCAAATTCTAGACTATCAAACAAACCCAAAATGGAGTTCACTCTCATAGTATCTGGAGTTCCCAATAACCAGAAAAAAAATTCCCATAACACATTACAGCCTCAAAAGGATCTTGATCACCATGGAAAATGGGAAAAAACACATAAGTATGTGTCCCTACCAGTCCACTATAAGTCAGGGAAGGTTCAAATAAGGAATGAGACTTACTGGAACCAACTCGGACATTTCTTGGAGACATACTGTAAAAAACATGATACAAAAACAACTAAACCGTCTAAAAAATAAATAAAAAAACTAACATCCCAAAAGAAACACAAATATAATAGACCAAACATAACATAAAAATCATATTTTAATGCACACAATTACATTCCAATATCCAAACCACTTCATCTTTCAAAACATATTTCTCATAAGATCAACTCATTTCCCAATCAAATTCCATCATAAAACCACTGAAAATAACTCCTTGAAACCATTTTCTCTTAAAAATACATTTTCCTAAAAAAATCATTTAAAAAAATCTTACACTATTCATAATCAATTCAAAACTTAAATCACACAAAACAACTTGAATAGGAATCTAGTGACGATACCAAACAGGCTAAAATGGTTTATTCGACCATGCCTAAAGTGATCCCTAACCAGTAGCAATATCATTAACCATGAATGTATGCTCCACATGCGTCACTAGGCCACAACATCCCAATGTACTACACTATCTCATTTCCATTTTTATTTCATATCCAACTATAAAAAAAACGAAAACAAAGACTCAATCCTAAACAATTCCCAAAAACATGAGGCTCAGGATTAGTAAGTGCTTTGGAATGCCTTCCCATGCCTATATATTATTTCTTAAAAATACTAATCTCTATGTTACCAGACACATTAAATAAAAAAGGGATCCTCTTATATCATTTTTTCATTAATTGTTCTGGGCTACCTTCTGACCTGTCACCTGACCTGACCAAAGACAAGGTCCTAGAGGACTCATGATCCTCCCACGTAGATGACTAGTATTGGAAATCAAGATATCATTATTGGAATTATTTATCTCAATAAATAATAGGATCAAATAATTAAAATAGGTATGTCATAAAAAACCAAAATCATATATAAATATATTTATAATCTCATCGTTATCGAGATTGAAATTTTTTTTTAACAAAAATAAAATTACACCAAGACTAAACCAAAAAGGAACAAAAAGTTCGCAATGTGACCATTTTTCTTCACCAACCACAATACCATCCTTCTCTAATGTCAATATCAATCCCAAAACCTGATCATAGAAAACATCATGGGTATACTAACACCAAGATACATAAGTAGCGTGTGATCATAAATAGATCTGTAGGTAATAACCACATAGTCCATACATTTATATTCATGAAACCATAATCAGAAACTAGTTTAAAATTCCTTTAAAAATTAGCTTTTTATCATTTAAAGAACATAACAGGAAAGTACAAGAACCTAAATTTTATAAATAACACATGTACAACATTATTTTTCATAATGATTTATCATCCCAAAACCGTATTCATGAACCAAAGCCAAAATACTAAAAGAAACAACCAAACATGGTTATAAACATAAAGGTATATGATTAATAATAAATATTTCAAAATAAATAGTCATAAAAAATTATGTACAATAACTTATAGGAAAAAAATTTCAAAAAGATAGTATATATATTTATTCATGTGATTTTCCAAAACTACCCTAGAAGAAATCATTATACAAACTTTTTAGACTCACCTACTGGCGTATGGTGTAGCTCTATGGTTAATAACCAACTATCCTATCTGAACAATCCAATATAGTCGAACGTACTACCTGACATCTCAGAAAATCAAGGGGTACCAACCCATATAATTGGGGCCAATAAGTGATCATCAATTCACCATCTAGTTGATTTCCATGATTCTCATTAGAATAGTATTTGGTGAGTGGGGATTTCCTCAAACGTGTGGCTAAAATTAGAACACAAATCAACCATGAATTCATATCCCAAACACAAACACCACCTATTTGATGAACCTCTCCCATAATGATTCACTATTGGTGTACCAATATAATTATAAGAAACAAACACAAGTTCCATGTGGTAATTCACATAATACCTGACTTCCAAAAAAACAAAAAAAAATTCCAAAGTACCAACCATGCCATTGACAGTCACATTTCAATTAATTTCCAAGACTAAATTGATATAATGATGAAAAAACAAATTATTATTAGGAAGATCAAAAAATGTCTTTATGACCATTATTACCAATATATTTACAAAATAATTCCAAATTGGGAAATATATTATATGAACATTTTAAAACAAAATTTTGAACAATTTAGAAACTAATAAAACATTTTTATGGAACCAAATTTTTTTAAATAACTATATTATCAAATTTAATGGGGGGTGAAGAAATGAAGATGGAATGAGTTTTTCGTAATCAATGTCTAAGTGAGGTACATTTTATTCAATATTTCATCATCATTTGTATTCTGATCCTTATGTGAACTGTGTGCCCCTATAGATGTGCCCACATATAATGGATCACTAAAAAATCAATGTTACACAATGTTCTTATATAAATGAAGAAATATACTTCCAAATGTTTTATAAATAACCCTTTATCCATGAATATACAGTTAATAAAAAAAGAACAATCAATTAACAAAATAAATCAACCATCGAAGACATGTCCATGTCCAAAAACCCTACAATGCACCCCATTTATTCTCCAAAGACCAATTTTTGTGGTTTCAAACGCATTCCAAGAATATATATATAAGAATAAAAACCCCTTAAAACCCGAATTTACACCAAATTTCTATCATAATAACACAACTAAAATTTATTCAAACGCATGAAAACATTGATAAATTTTTTTAAATTATTTAATAACACAGAATAATTAAATGGAATGTTCATGGAAGGAAATGGATAGTAACACCTACCTTATTGAAGTATTAACATTAAGAAACTACAGAAGGGGGATTAACCAACCCAAGGATCGACCATATCCTCTAGGGTTCTTCCTATAGTTAACCAACCAAAGGAAAACCATGTAACTAAATGAGAAAGTATAGGAGGGAAATAAATTTAAAAAAACTCATGAAACATACCAAGAATTATTTAGTGATCTTCCATGGCAGAATATGATCCATGATAGAGGGGTCTTCGGCAGCACACCACTACGTCTAGGTTGAGAAACTGTAGATAAACATTAAATGCGTTAAAAGGATAGAGGGTGAAAATAAGAAATTCCATATTTTTAATGACATATGATTCAAAAATATTTTTTCCACATAATGTTCCAAACCATTATCCCAATGTGTGAAGCCGACTGTAGAGAATGTACACCCATATTGTGTGGTTGTATAAATATGGAAATAGTGCACCAACTATCTGATTTGGATCTAACAAAATGTAGATCCTCCCCACTGGATTTCCTCATGGTTTCTCCTAACCATATGTATGATTGAAATAATTCCCCAAACACATTCCTCAAGCCACAAAAATTCTCTTTGGAATCCCATGGATTGTCTCAAACCACACACAATACATTAAAGGCTAACTAAAAAAGAATAAAATCAACTGATAGATTCCATAACCTTAATATTCCTCACAGTTTAGCCCAAACCATTTACAAAAATTATACCCATGCCAAAAACTCACCCATAAACAAAAAAAACACAAAATTTTAAAATATGAACAAGGCCAAAATCTAAAAAATAGAACCAAAAATATGAAAAGAATAAATGAAAATAAAATCAGAGGTATGTACATAACAATATATATGAGTACTAAAAATTATATTATTCCAATACATTTCTGGTAAATCAATATGATTATTCATTGTGTGGTCTATAAATAACATTGATTCATATAGTAAATTTCTAATAAATTTAATTATATTTTTTAAATGTATAATCGATGAGAATAAAAGAAATTTGAATGAGAATTAAGATAAAATAATTTATTAATTAAAGACAATACATAATTGATTCGATTGTGATTTATCATAAATAGGAATGAATAAAAATTTAATGAAAATTTAATTAAATAAAAAATTTATTTCATGATAATGGATGATCATGAGAGCAGGATAAGGAATTTATATCTAATTTATTTTAGTTCATTTATTATTTAATTAGATTATTGGACTACATGTCATCTAGCATCTCATTATGTATGTTCTTGAAAGTCTATGGCTTATTTTATGGGAATCCATTCTCCACCCCTGTGTGTGAGGAAAATCATATGTAATTCATTGATCTCCCATGATAGTGGGGGAAGTTAATGTTTGGAGCAAAGGATAATCCAATCCAAGGGAGACATATAGTTGTATATGTAGAAATCAGAACCATGAACCTTAATTATATCAGGGTTTTCTGCCCACGATTGATGTATAGTTTATCTTCTATTAGATAAAATTACTATTATTTTGATATAATTATCATACCGATTTATTATTTATTTCTATGAATTTTCATTTTTATTTCATTGTGTATATTTTTTCAAGATCACATAAATCAATAAATCCACATCTATGCAATATTGAACGAAAATATGTTATCTTATGTGTAAATATTATCTAGCACAAGGTTAATATCTTAGGAAAATACACTTAATAGTATAATTCATGTAATAAAGATAATTATTGTAAATTTCTGCATAATAATATAATATTATTAATTATTATATATTAAGTCAGTATATCCTCCCACTACATCATTAAAAATAAAACCATAATTCAAAGTGACTAACTATCCAATGTTAGGTTGCATTCCATTATAAAGGAATTAATGATTTTATTTTTGTGTTGATATAACATTTTTTAAATCAATTGTTAACCTGAAATGCTATACATTTTGAAATGTACTAGAAATGGTTGTGGAAATAAAATGTTAGGATTTTAGGATTGTGGTGTCCACTAAATAAATCAAGGAATTGTGAGTTAATGATGTTTTAATTAGGAATGCCTATTTAAAACCATTAATAATTCTTCTATAACCATTTTTTTATAAAAATATGGGGAATGTGGATCCTTTCTGCTGTGATGTCCAAAAATATGATATTCTGAAGCCAATGGAGAGTGTTATTGGGTTTCTATAAAATAGTGGGATATAAATAACTATAATATGTATATATCATTAAAAAAAATTATCTTATTTAATACTAAAATAATTATCATACTATTTGTAGAAACAACCACACTATTTATTTAAACTCATTACAATGATATATACCTTATAATGTTAACCTTCTCACTAGCACACATTTCCATGAGTAGAAAATGAACTTCTGTGTTATTTTTTACCATCAATGGAAATTGAATGTGTTGGATGTACTAATTCTGATTTTTTTGGAAAAGGGGATAGTGATGAAATGATTTACCTTTCTAAAAAATAATTTGATATATTATACATATATTAATTAGTGTATTCTCTCATCCATGAACAATGACTTCCTGAAGTAAAATGATGACATGGAAGCATATAGTTTTATGTCTATACTTTAGGATAATTATAAAAAGAAGAAGACCCCAAGGATATATGAGGATATATAGTGATTTGTTTAAAACTAATCGTGGAGAGTATATGATTGTTGGTCACCATTTTGTAAATATTTTTAACTGAATTGAATGAAAATAAATATGATGGATTAAATTACATAATGATTTGCACATTGTTCTAATAAATTAATCAGTACATTAATGTGATAAATAATTTGAAGAGTATTGTAGATCATCTGACCAGTGATCTTTTAGGATTTTTACACACTGATGTGTGTTAACCATTTATAGTAGAATCTAAAGATGTTTATTATTACTTTGTAACATTATTTATCACTTGAGTTTATATGTTTACGTGTATATGAGGATGTATAAGCCTAAGTTCTTTGATTAATTCAAGGAATTCAATAATGATGTAGAGAATAAACATGGAATGTACCTAAAAAATATTGATAAGATCGATGATCTAAATATATTAACCAATATTTTATTAACGTAATGAATGATTTTGGGATTAAAATTTAACTCACTCTACCATTTACACCATAGAGTTTTATTGTTAGTGAATGGGGGAACATAAACTTCATAAACAAGGTAAGGTAAATGATGAGCTATGCATATCTTCCATTATCCTTATTGGGATATTCATTACAATGTGTAGAATATAGATTAAACTGGGTACCAACTAAATCCGAAAATGGAAATCCCATCGTGTTATGGAGTTTAATGTAACTTGTGTTCTCTCATTAAAATTTATGGGGTTTCGATGATTTTACGACCATTTTATGTAGAAAAATATATCCCTGGGGAATGAACTTAGTATTTATATGGTATTCCATGTAAATAATGGGACACTACATAAAAACCCCTAGATAAAATGTTACACTCACCCAACCGTATTTATTTCCTTAGAGGGGTGAAATCCTAAAAAATTATAATAGGATTATGATTTACATCGACGTTGATGAAACTCAAGATACTAAATAGTCGTAGTAGGAATAGATTATTTATGTCCCCATGGAATAACTAGTTTTTGAAAGACAAGTATCTCATTATAGAATAAGAGAGCTAAGAGAACCAATGAAATAACGTTTTCTAATCATAAACGATAGTGACTCATTATTGGTTTTAAATGATGAGACTACATCATAAAAACTGGAAGTTGAAAGCTCAGAATCAATATGGTGAAAGAATATGTGAATTATTAAATTGATTCCATGTATCATATCCATGTTTGGGTTTTGGTCAAAGCATCAATTGATGTAAATATCATCATGTTCAAATTGGATTTCATGATAAAAATATACCTATAAAGTAAAATAAAAATTAATAAATCAATGACAGTGAATAAAGGGTTTACAAAAAGTATTTTAATTAATGATGATGAATCCTTTTCACAAGATATCATAATAAAATTATCTAAATTTTACTTTTTATATAAGCTTACCATGACTAAGAAATTTGGTGGATGTATAACAAAAAATCGTTCTTTAATGGGATCTTTTATAAAGATATCCATATGAAAAAAATAGAATGGTTTACCACACCAGGTGATTCCAAAATTATATTCATGTTGTAGAGCGCCATTTATTGATTAAAGCTGGATTCTAGGTCACTGGACATTTGAATATATGATGATATAAAAACTATGTTTTTATAATAAAATAATGGAATCCATGTGATTATAAAAAGTTTAGTTGGAATGTATTCATTGTCCTGCTACAATATATTGATAACAAATTACATATTGGATGTGATATAATGGTGTTGCAGTCTATTAAGGATGAGTAAAACAAGTGTTTATCTGTGGAGAAAATATGTGAAGTATAATATATTATAGGGATCATTATCACTCTTGATAAATCAAAGTGGATTCTTAGACTATGTCATTAAATAAACATTGAAAATATATAGAAGATATTTTTTATGAAATAATACAAGTGATGATTGGTTCCACTTTCAAATGTTTTATTTATTTCTAATAAATATTTTCCACAAACACAAAATGAGAAAGAGAGAACGGTATGTTTCATATACATTGATCATAGTAGGAAGATATCCAGATATCCTTGAGAATATGATTTTTATGTTGTTAAGGATATAATCATGTATTTGAGAATGATGAAGTACATGTTCCTGGTATAAGTAAGAGATGAGGAGCTGATTATATAGGGTTATACTGGTTCTAGTTTTCAAAATGAGGAAAATGATATCATGTCAATGTCAGGATATGTTTTTTTGTCTCAACAGAGGAGCTATATGTTGGAAGAGTTCAAATCAGTATGTTTTCTCAAATTATATAGTATATTATGATTATATAACTTATTATAATGCACCCAAGGTAGATTTTTGGATAAAAACATTATTGTATTGCTTTATTTGTTACCTATTTGTGAAGACACAATGCAATTGTATAGCAATAATATAGTAGAAGTGGAACTTTCCAATGAGAAATGTTCAAACCAATGGAATAAGCATTTACTTTGAATGTATCTCCTTTTGAGGGGTTTTTATCAAATAAGGAAAGATTCATAAGGTATATTGACCATATAATAAATCATGGTGTGCCGCATGACTAAAGGAATATCTCATTAGAAACATGAGTATCATGTGAGAGCTAGCAGACTAAATGTTATCAGCAGTTGGCTATATCAAAAGTTGGAGTTTGATGGTGTCGGTTCCCTTTAAAAAATTACATATACTTTGTGATAACATTTATTAATAATTTTTAATTTTAATAAACACATTATCACATGATCATTTTTCTTCTTTATAATATTGTACGTGATAATTTATCAAAATACTTTGCCACTAAAAGGTTCGATCAGTTCCCCAATAATAATAGAACCTATAAGTTATATGACATTATTTTAAATTATATGTTCTATTTCCGAATGATATAATTTGAGGGTCACAAATGATATAGAATTTATACAGTGGAGACAAATTGAACATTAAGAAAACTTCTCATGCTGTACGCCCTTAGTAATATCCAATTTTGGATATTTAGAGAATTAGACCAGCCAGTAGGAAATACCCATTTATATGTGTCATTGGATGTTACTATATATGGACATGCTTATTGAACCATAGGCATTATGATTATTATTAAAGAATATTATATTTTCCATACAATTATGTATCTATGAATTCTATATTGATATATGTTCACATCGTGGTAAGATATATTGGTTGTCTCATGAATAATATTTCATTAATGAATAATGTGAGAAAGGATTTGACTTTTATATTTGTTAATGTATGCAGATATATCGATCCCATTTATCGAAATAGTATATTCTAAATTATTCCATGTCCATGGTGTTTTTTAGTCTTGTTCAACTTCAAAAACGTCAATGAAAGGGATATTGAAAACATAGGTGGGTTGCACCAGTGTGCGACCATCATGATTAGATATATCCTGATAATAAGATTATACTACATAGTGAGAAATTTTAAGACTTATTATTTCATTTCATCCTTAAATGCATTATATATTTGTAACTTATAGAATCACACAATATGTATATATATACACACAAGTAAATAGTAATAATTATTTATTATTTTACTTGTTGATAAAATATTATCCATATACATGTTATAATAATTATACATGTTTCCTGGATCACATATATTCTATCACAATTTATTTTAGAGAATATTATATGATTACAATCTTTAATAAATATTAATTAACTCTTTAGAGGATTTAATATTAATATATTTATTCGTGAATAATAATGAAATATTTATTTAATAAAGAAATTTTAATTAATCCATGCCAGATAAATACTATGGGGGAATCGAAGACCGCCTATAATAATCCTTTGAGAAATAATACATATATTGAATATTATTTGATTAGATAATATTTAATTTTAATATACATGTTAAGCTCATGTTGATAAATAATTGTAATATTTTTACTATAAAATAAAGGTTCTATAACAGATTAAATAAATAATAAAAGGAACATGTGAAATTATTTATTTCTAACACAATTTATTTATAATCCCAATTATATTATTTTCATTGTTATCTAATTCATTTGTTTCATTGTGAACAAAGAATATTAAGAATCCACTAAAATCCATAGAGATATATCTTTTCTAATAAAGCTCCATAGAATAGTGAGAAATATTAATCCACCATCCACTCATGAGTAATGGGTGATCAAATAGAACACTATGTAATCGATTCTCATGGAGATGAAAAAGGGATGATGAAAGCATTATAATTATAAGAACCTAGCTTTAAAACATACATAATCTTGAATTAAGTTAATAATTCACATTGAGGATCTTTTCAGGATTATAGTTTAAGATAATTAGGTCCTAACAATAACATTCCTTTTCAAAAATTACAAAGTAGAAACTTCTACTCAGTTTCCATTTTTCACACAAAAAATAACTTAAAAAGAGTCATGTCTAGTTCCATGTTTAAGATATCATGGATTTTCCTTGATCCCATCCTTGGCCCTAATCTTCTTTAAGTCCTGCGAAAGACATTGCAAAACTTGGGATGAGCATAAAAAGCTCAGTAAAGGATACACAAAGAAGGAAAACTGTTAGTTTTTCAAAAGAACAAGTAAACCATGAAAACTCTAACATAAGTTATATTTTTCACCTTTATGAAGTAGTAAATACTCTTCACTGAATAAAAGATTACTACTTAACCTTTTGTAAGAAAAATATTGCCATTAAACCCATATAAAGAACAAAGATCATATAAAGGTAACTTGGGATGTAAACATACATAAATGGAATAACCATACAGTCGACCTCCACACATATCACTAAATGGAATAGACATACGGCCGACTTCCATACCCAATTCATTGGAAGTTATAACGTAACCACCCATCCTAGTTTATCACGACACCACCCGTTATTTGGTATATCACTTAACCACCTGTCAAATGTCCAAGTACCAAAATAAAATCATAACACATAAATTATTACAAATACAGACATTTCACTAATAACATTTCATTTGAAATCACAAGAAATAGTTTCAATACATTGAAATAATCAATACATTTCAAAAACCATTTTTATTACCAAAATACGTAAAATAGTAATTGGTATTTATTTACCTTTAAAAAAAATTACGGATTGTTAACGAAGCTATAGATCATGTAATACTCACGGCGGTGGAAAGTTCGATGTCACTGCTAACATTAAAAGAAACATTCCTTTTTTTCATTTAGTAAAACGCTTCATAGAAAAATATTCCCTTTGAAAATTCAAGGGTGTTTATAAAGAGTATAATAGAAGGTTGTGTATTAAAACAAAATATGCCTCAATGAATTGAGATAGAGATGAAGTCCCTTACCTCATATTCGTCTTGACGCGTTCATTCTTTATTCTCCTAAATAATAAACTAAAGTTAATTTCTAATTTCTTAAGAACCTTTTTCATGTTTATTTTTCCTTTTTATATCAAATATTACCTTGTTATAAACATTATGTAATCATTTACGTTATTAATGGTCATTTTGTCGATATTTGGTTCTGGAGTCAAAAATGAACACCTTATATTTACAGGTTGTCCATGTTGTCAATATTACATTATATCCAGAATGATATTCATTATTTAGATATCATATATATCACATATATCCAGTATATATATATATATATATAATAGTACATATCATTTGGAGTTAAGAAATGAAATGCACCGTTCCTTGAGACGGTAAGTCGTACGTATACATGAACGCCACTTTCATTTATATTTCGCATTTTAATAGAATTAAAGCATAATAATACATAGTTATATTATATTTCCATTATAATATCATTCACTCATTCCTCTATACATCCTACATATGGCATTAACGACTCATATCATTTTGAGGGGGCGGTAGTCTGCACTTCCACAAATGAAATTATTGGGTTTACCCTTAACGGAAACTATAAAGGTATGATATAAAATAAAAATACAAAAGCATAAAAAACATAAAAATAATATATATCATATATAAATATTTTTTCATCTTAATGGACACCATGATAGGTGACAGGAGATAATCAAACAATCATTGTTTCATGAGATGTTAGTTTTCCATCTAGAGAAACAGTATGTTCTTCACCCATTAGATGGATGTGTGTGTAAGTGTAGTTCTAATACATCCCATAATGAAATCTTAGTATATTATGGATACATTTTTTTTCATAAAATAAGGGAATAAAAAGTGTTTAGGGGTTGGATAAGTAAAATAAAAGAAAACAATTTAAGAGTAACTGCTACATTTAATTTGGGTAACTCCCATTGGTATGAACCAAAAGTACTTCTTGAAGTTCCTTATACCTAAATTAAGGCATCTAGAAGTAGTATAGGGATTTAGGGAGCTTAATTGGGAAGAGGTTGGACAAGCTAGAAGGCATGAGAGGTGTGAGGAACTGGTTAGAAATGGTCTCCTTTTAAAAGGGAGAGGAGGGGATCTTTAGGAAAGTGTGAAAATATTATTTTATTCTATAATGATATTTGGTTTATAAAGATCTAAAAAACATTAGAGTCTAAGATAAGATGACTCATGGTCTAAATAAAATCATCCAATAAGAATTGAACAGGTTTTGGATGTTAATATAATATTTATAATCTTATTTATTTAAAATGATTTATTAATGAGGTAAACACTGCATCATTATTCTGTCATAAAAAATTTAATTTATTCAACTTATAAAAATTATAAAGATAATACCATGATTTAGAACATATTATTATATTTATGATGAATATGTATAGTCAAAAATATTTCTTATATAACACCATATAAAAATTAATTTACTAAAACATATTTGTTTACGTCATTTTTGTCTTTACTTTAAATAAATTAATCTAAAGTGTCATTATCATTCATAAGTGGCTCCATGGGGTCCACAAAGCGACCCCAGGATGTGCATGGTCATAAATTACCAAAAATTATTTTCATCTTTTTGAACAAAATTTTACATACTAATAAAAACCATGTATGTTGTATTTTCGAAATTCAATTCACAGAAGTGGTAAAATTTAATTTAAATGAAAAAATTCAGTTTTTTTAACTACTACTAAGTGGTATCACTATTCATCAAAAATTGATGTTTTTCAGAAAAATACCAAAATTTCAGCCTATGATATATTTGATATTCCAAATTCAAAAATGATGTCTATTTTATAAAATTCAAAAAATAGAAGTTTCATTAATTAATTAAAATTTTTTTCCCGTTGTTAAAACAAATAGCATGTTTTTAAGAAACAATAACTATCAAAAGATTGACACTTGTTTTTTGTCCAAATTCATAGTGAAATTAATTCCAATTAATAACATTGGATTAAATGGTAAAAATATATTCTAATTACACGTTAAAACTAATTAAAAATATAATCTAACTATATAAATAAATTAGACTAAAATGCTGTTTTGAATTAAAATATAATATTTTTCACTATTCATAAAAGTTAACTTTATTAGAAAAATTCCAAAAATTTACACAATGTAAATTGTGATGTCCCAATTATAAAGAAGAATTTTATTTGGTCAAAAAAATGTATTAATGTGAAAAAAAACTATATTTAAAGAGGGTTCTCCATTAAAAGGCGGTAAATCGACCTTTTAATGTAAATTATTCTTCAATTTAGATTAATTCACATTTTAAACCTATAAAATTTATTACATAAAAGTAAATACATTTAACATACATGTATAATAATATTGTAGTTAGTTTTGTTCATTCCTTCCAATACAACGGTGAGAAGTTAACATCCATTTTAAAAAATAATATTATTATATTATTAGTGTGCAGTGTAAGATTTCAAAGAAACCCATTGTGGCGTATCAGGTATTCTATCGAACATAGAAACCCTTTTAAAGTAAAATTAATATTTAATTCCAAAATATTAATAAATATTAAAATATATTATTCTTCATTTACCTATTATGTTACTTTCTTCCCCCCTTTTGGAAATTGCATCCTAACAATTTTTATTCACTTATCAAAATAAGTGGGGAAATTAATCCCTCATAGGGTTTTTAGATTCCTACGTTGCCTCCTCAATCAAATAGTTTTTCCAAAAAACCATTACCTAGTGAATTACTTTATTCCGCAAAACCTGCTCTCTTCGTTCAATAATCTGGACTGGTTGTTCTTCATAAGATATATTCTCTTCCACCTGAACTACCTCTGGACTCAAAACATTAGATGGATCTAGAATATAGTTTCTCAACATCGAAACATGAAAAACATTATATACCTGGGACAAAATTGGAGGTAAAGCCACTATGTACGCAACTGATCCAACTTTATCTTGGATTTCATCAGGTCCAATGAACCTCGTACTCAACTTTCCCTTCTTACCAAAATGATTCACAATTTTCCATGGAGAAACATTGAGAAAGACCTCATCACCTACCTCAAAAGAAATATCCTTCCTCCAGTTATCTGCATAACTGTTGTGTATGACCTGAGCTGTTCTCATGTGCTTCTAAATCAACTGAACTTTCTCTGCCATCTCTTCTCTGTCTCATGTTCAATTCTTTCTCAGTGAATATATACTTTAAAATTTTGTGGTCAGTATATATTTCACATTTTACTCCATACAAATGATGCCTCAAAATTTATAAATAAATACAACATTAGATAATTAAAAATCATGTGTAGGGTAATTTAACTCATGAGGTTTCAACTGACGTGAAACATAATAATTCACCTGATCATTCTGCAAAAAGAAACATCTATATCCTTTCAACGAAGAATCACTATAAATAAAAAACTCATAATTTCTGGATGGTAGTGCCAAAATTGGAGTATTCACCAATATTATTTTCAATTCCAGAAAACAATCATCACATTATTTTTTCCAAATGAACATAACACATTTTTGAGTTAACTCAGTCATTGGACTAGATAACATTGAAAAAATTTCAACAAAATTTATTTAATAACCTTCCAAACCTAGAAAACTACGAATCTCGGTTATATTTGTGGGTCTTGGTCATTCTTCAAAAACATTTTTTTAGCATGATCAAATATTATGCCATCCTTAGAAATAATGAGACCAAGGAATGAAATTTGTTGTAACCAAAACCCACACTTGCTGAATATTCCAAACAGTTTATTTTCCTTTAAGGAATGCAAGACAACCCTTAAATGACTTTCATGCTCCACTTTACTTTTAGAATAAACCAAGATATCATCAATGAACACAACCACAAAGTTTTCTAAGAACTCATGGAAAATTATATTCATAAGATCCATGAATATAGTAGGTGCATTGGTTAAACCAAAAGGCATAACTAAAATTTCATAATGGCCATATCTAGTAAAAAATGCGGTCTTCGGAATGTCTTCTTCCTTTACATTCAACTGATGGTACCCCGATCTCAACTCAATCTTCAAAAAATAATTACCTCCATGGAGTGGGCAAACAAATCATCAATACGAGGAAATGGATACTTGTTCTTAAAAGTGATTTTATTAAACACTCTATAATCAATGAAAAGTCTAATTGAACCATATTTATTTTTAACAAACTAGATAGGAGAACCCCATAGTGATGTTCTAGGTCGAATGAAACCTTTATCTAATAAATCCTGCAATTGATTCTTTAACTCCAAAAGTTCAATTTGATCCATTCGATAAGGGGGTTTTGAAATTGGCTTAGAATCTGGAACTAAGTCAATAGTAAATTCAAATTCTCAATCAGGTATAATACAAGGAAACTCATCAGCAAAAACATAAAGACACTCGTTTACCATTGACACGTCATTAATCTGAACAGTTCATTTATTTTCAACAATATCTGCAAGGTAACATTCATTTCCATCTTTTACTAGTTTCTCAACTTCCTAATATTTTATCAAAATCATGGGTTTATTCTTGTAAAAAAGCTGTAAATATTTCTGAAATGAAACCTCTTTAGCTCTACAATCATTCTTATCATGAAAAAGAGATATCCAATCCATTCCTAAAATAACATCAAACTCTACTAGAGGAAAAACAATGAGGTTTACATGTAGATTCTTCTCGCACACAAGGACAGGAAGGTTCTTATGATTTCTTTTTTCCTCAACATTTCCACCAGGTGTTTTTACCATAAGTTCTGTATTAATATCATGAGATGGAATTCCCAATTTATTAGAAAGCATCTCAGAAATTAAAGAGTGTGTAGACCCTGAATCAAACAACACATTGGCATAATCTGAACAAACAAACAGTGTACCTGATTCTACATCGTTTGATGGCCCAACATCTACTAAAGTAGTTGGAAAAGATTTCACCACCTCTTTCTATTTGTAGTCTGGCTGCTTTCCCTCAGTTGATTTCTCTTCTGGAAACTCATTTGAATAATGACCCATTTCATTACACTGAAAACATCTTACTGATGGCTATTCATTTCCTGCTTGATCATATTCTTTATAGTCACGATAAATATGACAAGACTTACCACACTAGAAGCACTTTCTAGACTTTTATAAAAATTCTCCAGGACGCTTTTTACCACACTTCTAACAAGTTGGATATTTAAATTTCATACCTTCAGTCTTCTTTGATGAATTCATTCCCTTTTTCTGCCAACTAGACCTCTTATTCTGTTGTTTTTCAACAAACACTTGATCATTGGTAAACTCCATTTCCACCTTCTCTGCACATCGAACAAGTTTTTCATAACTTTTGACCTCATGAGATGTAATACCCTTCAATACATTGGATTTAATCCTGAGTAAAAAACAGTTGATTTTACAATCAAGATCTCATATGAAATTTAGAGTATACCTTGCCATTCGAGTGAATTTTTCTTTATAAGCACCCACTAAGTCATCCTCCTGCCTTAATTCCATGAATTTTTTTTCCATTATAATAAGAACCACCTTAGGAAAATATTTCTCAAGAAACATACCTTTAAATTCATCCCAATCCAGAGCATCAATGTCCTCAGTATCCTAGATATTTTTCACCATCGACCACCACTGATCAGCTTCACATTCAAAATAGCAAACAGCGAGACTAACCTTTTGATGATCTGAACACCCCTTGACAGCAAAAATCTTCTCCAGTGCTTTAATCCACCCATTAGCTAGCACATGGTCAGATGATCCTCTGAATGATGGGGATTTTTCCTCATGAAATGCTCCAATATTGACATGTTCCTATGTGGTTGATCTGACTGATCTCGTGCATGGATACCACCACCATCTGTAGAATGAGTCAACTGTGCCATCACTGCAACAAACTATTCAGTTCTGATTCTGACCATCTCAGGTTACTGATTTGGAAGGCTGTCGTCCTCCTAATGTTGTCCCAACATAGCTACCATGATTCCTCTGTAGAAAACCATTCCGAACACAGAAACATCTTAAGTGAAGAAACATGGTAATCTGTAACTACTTTATCATTTCAATATTACCATAAATTAATTTATGGACATTTATTTAACCATACCCTAACTCCTAAAGTTGTCTAAACTGAAGTTTGATACCAACTATAAGGACCCGACCATAAAACATACATAATCTTGAATTAAATTAATAATTCACATTGAGGATCTTTTCAGGATTAGAGTTTTAGAGAATTAGGTCATAACTATTACATTTCTTTTCAAAAATTACAAAGTAGAAACTTCTACTCAGTTTCCATTTTTTTCACATAACAAAAACTCTTAAACAAAGTGTCATGTCTAGTTCCATGTTTAAGATAGCATGAATTTTCCTTGATCCCATACATGACCATAATCTTCTTTATATCCTATGAAAAGCATTTAAAAACATTGGATGAGCATAAAAAATCTCAGTAAGGGATACACAAAGAAGGAAAACTGTTAGTTTTTCAAAACAATAAGTAATCCATGAATTCTTTAACATAGGTAATAATTTTCTTTTTTATGAAGTAGTAAATACTCTTCAAAAAATAAAAGATCACTACTTACCCTTTTGTATCCAAAATAATTCCATAAAACCCATATAAAAAAGACATAACATATAAAGGTAACTTGGGATATAGACATACTTAAATGGAATAACCATATGGTCGACTTACACACATATCACTAAATGGAATATCCATTCGACCGACTTCTATACCCAATGCATTAGAGGTTATAACGTAACCACCCATCCCGGTTTATCATGGCACCACCCATCATTTGGTTTATCACGTAACCACCTTTCAAAGGTCCAAGTGCCATGATAAAATCATAACACATAAAGTATTGCAGATACACACATTTAACTAATAACATTTCATTTGAATTCACAAGATATCAATTTAAGACAATTAAATAATCAATCCATTTAATAAAAAAACTTTAATAACTAAATATATAATATAGTATTTGGTATTTATTTACCTTTTAAAAACATTAGGGATTGTTTAGGAAACTAAAGATCAAGTAATACTCACAGCGGCGAAAAGGTCGTTGTCACTACTAATGATAAAAGAAACATTCCTTTTTGTCGTTTAGTAAAATGCTTTGTAGAAAAAGATTCCCTTTGAAATGTCAACGGTGTTTATATAGCATATAAAAAGACGTCATGTATTAAAACAGAATATGCTTCAATGAAAGGAGATTGAGACTAAGTCACTTACCTCATGTCCGACTTCACCTATTCGTTCTTTAATCTCTGGAATAATAATCTAAAGATAATATATAATTTCATAAGAACATTTTTCAAGTTTATTAGTCCTTTTAATATCAATTATTACCATTTACCTTAGTAAAAAATGAACACATTATATTTACAAGTTTCCCATGTTGACATGTCACGACCCGCCTTCACCAAAAGGAGGGAAGGGTCAGCAGATTGCCAGGCCCTTCCTTCTTTAAGTTGAAGGAGAGATAATGACCCCCGAAACCCGCCTTCAATAGGTCCCGGAGTGGCGACTAGCACCAAGGGTATAGGAAATTCTCGCAAATGGAAGGCATTACCCTTTTTATTTTATAGGATCGAAAGATAAGGAGGAGAAAACCCAACAACACCAAGATAGAAAGAAAGTAAAGCCAAAAGTAAACCATTCCCACATGCATGTTTCAAAAGTGAAAGCCACAAAGTGCAAAAGAAAAGAAAGCTCTCAAGTACAATACCAAAAGAAAACAAAGGTACGACAACAGCGACAACTCCAACCGTCCGACTAATAGGGTCCCGCGCAGCCCTGGTAGTCCTCCTGGAAACCTGAAAGTAAACGTAGGGTGAGCATACAAGTACACTCAGTAGGGAAAACCAAGACTCTCGTGCACAAGTGGGGGAACGTACTAAAGTCCCGTGAGAAAAAAAGTGAACCAAACAACTAACAAGGCAAACTATCCATCCCAGGCCTCACCAAGGCTCACTCCCCAAATAACGCAAGTCAAGTAATATATATAATAAGAGCACATCGATGTTTGGGTACCCCGCGCCACTTTCCCACTGGTTATTGAGACATCCTACGCATCGGACCAATCCCGCCATTCTCACTGCAGTCCCACTGCCACGCCCGCCCGCACACACCTGGGCCACCACCACACGCAGTCCCACTGCCAAATCCCGCCCGCACACACCTGGGCCACAACCACACGCAGTCCCACTGCCAAATCCCGCCCGCACACACCTGGGCCTCAACTGTCACAAGTAACCATGCCTGCAAACACCTAGGCCAGAACAACCACCGCTATGCCCGAAGACACCTGGGCTAAAGGATCCACTGCCACGCCCGAAGACACCTGGGCCTCATCCCGAAGACACTTGGGAAAATCACCTGCCGCACACACCTGGCCAACCACCACAACACCCTGCCCGATGATTCTTGGGCTAATAATGGACTTCAGGCCATCACAGCCTGCCCGAAGGTACTTGGGCTATCCGGGAAAGGGAGCAGAAAAGGAGCTAATAACCAGCCACTAAGGATAGTGTTGGGAAAAACACCCTTCCCCCATAAATGGGGGTGTTCGGCACTAAGTGCTCAACTTTGGTGGGGCGCGAATAAGAAACACAAAGCTACAAGTATAGATATAGGTAACACACACTCACCCAAAACTTAGGTTTTCCTAGCCAACCTACAGAACACGACACCACAACGTCCGAGTCAAAAATTCACGACCCTTGCCCACAAACCATCTGTCCCATTCTCGTTTCACGTTCGGTCAATTGTTCAATTAATTTTAAGCACTACTGGGCAACTACCATAAGCATAACCAAGGAAGGTGTCAAAGCATGGATCAATCAAAACACTCACACCCGGTTCTACCAACAGAGGATCTCTCCCCAATTTGTGATAAAAACTCACAACCACTGAAACCATACCAACAGGAGATCCCACCCCCCAAATTCACACAGCCACCGAGAGTATAAAAAGAACGGGGAATCCCATCCCCTCCCATATTTCCAGCAAACGGCCCGAAGGGAAAACAACCAACAACCACTACCAACACAAGTCAGGGATTTCCAGATTTAAACGACTTAACACACTCCATGATTTCAAAATTCCATGTGTTCTATCCGTTAGTTATCACAGAAGGGTTGATCCGGGTGCTTTCAATTATTCAGCCGGGTATACGTGATTAACCAATTTCACAGCAGGAGTTCACAATTTCAGCAACCCATTTAAAACATCACGAGGGGATTCAAGTGCACACACACGACCACCAACGGCCTCAATTTTCAGAAAACATAGACCAGTACAACAAAAGGGATGATCACAAGATAAAGCATAAACAACGATCACAACCCCTTCCCCTTTTTCCTTTAGAACTTCGTTTATTATCTTCATTAGGGTTTGGTTCAACCAATTCCATAGGAACAAAAGTAACGCCCACCCCGCATGATATACAAAAGTGAGAGACGAGAGAAAATCCCTACTTGTTGATGGATGATCGACGTTTAGGCCGGGGGCGCGGAACTTTACGGATAACGACGCGGCGGTCCCGTGCACCAGAAGAGCCACGATCGAAGAAGGGGGGAAAACCACGGACTAACCCTTAATTATAAGGGCTGGGGACGGTTGAGATGAAAACACAAAACCACGGAAGACGAGGGAGTCGTGGGTTGACCACGTGGCTTGACTCATCATTAATGGCGCTGGGTGGTTTTAACTGACCCATGAATTAATGAAGCATTTAATTAAGACCTTTGCGCGCGTTTCGGATTTCCAAGATATTTTTTTAGCAAGGAAGAATAGGGTTTAAGATCCTATTTGCGAAAAAGGAACATTACTGGAACAACTTGGCAGGGCCGGTCTCACCGATCGGTCTCGCCGATCGGTCTCACCGATCGGTACCCCCGCAAGGAAACCGGATTTTTGGCAAAGGAAGGGACCAAGGGGGTCTGGGGTCTTCACATCAGATACCTCTTAAACGATTCTCGTCCCCGAGAATCAAAACAAACTAGAAGGAAAGAGAGGATCCGAACAACCATCTTCGAAGATACCTCTTAGGAGTGGACCCCCGCTAATTGAAAACACTCCCTGTCAAGAACCAAGCATCACACCACGCCAAACCGCCCGGTCATGTGGGTTTGGGGAGTTCCCCTCCCCCATGTCAAGATATTATCCGCTTTGGGCGGCACTGACTCGCCCGCATGGGTTTAATCGCATCCACCTTAATGCGTCCTGATTAGGGGTCGGGTTTCCCCTTCCCTTCAACCGGGGCTTCCCACACAAAATCAGAGGAAAGGAACCTAGCACATTTCATAGCCAAAAAGGTCAAACGTTCTGTCACAACAGGCACCAAGGGTTCAAAGCTCAGAACAACTCAGGGTATTGGGCACGCATCTGTGCTTCCCTCTCCCACGTACTCTCTTCGAGGCCGCCATGTCTCCACAACACACGAACCAGGCCGACGGTTCGTCCACAGAGCACTTTCTCCTTGCGATCCTCGATTCTGACTGGCCGTTCCTCGAAGGTCGCGTCTCCTCCCACGTCTAGCTCTCCCCAGTTGATGACATGAGAGTCATCATGTAAGTACTGACGAAGCTGGGAGACATGGAAGACGTCATGGACCCTCTCCAACTGAGGTGGTAGGGCCAGCTGATATGCCACCTCGCCAACTCGCCTCAGCACCTCGAAAGGTCCGATGAACCTAGGGGAGAGCTTACTCCCCTTTCCGAACCTCCGCTGCCCCCGTCGAGGGGAAACCTTCAAAAACACATGATCTCCCACCTCGAACCTCAGGGGCCTCCTCCGACGATCAGCATAAGATTTCTGCCGATCCTGAGCTGCTTTCATCCTCTCCCGCACTAGCTGGACTTTCTCCGTGGTGCTCTGCACTACTTCTGGTCCAAGAGTACCAGTCTCACCAACCTCTGCCCTACATAAGGGTGAACGACATGGTCTTCCATACAAAGCCTCAAAAGGGGCCATGCCGATAGTAGAGTGAAAACTGTTGTTGTAGGAAAACTCTACTAAAGGCAAGTGTCGTACCCATGATCCTCCGAAATCCAGAACACATGCTCGCAGCATGTCCTCCAAAGTCTGGATAGTCCGCTCTGTCTGTCCATCAGTCTGAGGGTGAAAAGCAGTGCTAAGGCGTAGTTGGGTGCCAAAAGCATGCTGTAACCCCTTCCAGACTCGTGAGGTGAATCGAGTGTCCCGATCTGAGACGATCGTTTTCGGAACTCCATGCAAACGCACCACCTCATCCACGTACCTCTGTGCTAAGGTACTCACGGGTCCCGACTCCTTGATAGCCAAGAAGTGAGCAGATTTTGTCAATCGATCCACCACTACCCAGATAGCATCATGCCCGCCCTGAGCTCTGGGTAGTCCCGTGACGAAGTCCATTGAGACGTCGTCCCACTTCCACTCGGGAACATCTAGAGGATGCAACAGACCACCAGGAACACGGTGCTCAGCCTTCACCTGCTGACACACTAGGCATTTAGCCACGAACTCTGCCACTGCCCGTTTCACCCCGGGCCACCAAAACTGTCCCCTCAGGCCTTGGTACATTTTCGAAACACCCGGATGTACCGCCAAGGCTGAGCTATGGAACTCATGAAGGACTCCATCACGCATCACCTCTGGAACAAACAACCTCCGATGAAAGAGCATCTGACGTCGGCTGTCCTCCGACCATCCTTCCGGGGCGTTCCCCTGATCGACACGATCCCGCAACACTTCCACCTCAGGATCTCCCCACTGAGACTCTTCCACTTGCTGCAACAAAGAGGACTGTACCGTCATCTGAAACAAACAACCTCTAGTACCTTCCACCCTTGCATCCAAGTTCAAGGCAGCCAACTCCCCCATTGCCTTCCAAGCATCGGCAGATTCCCGAACCACCTCCTGATGCGGCTTCCTGCTCAGGGCATCAGCCACAACGTTTCCCTTACCTTCAGTGTATGAGATCTCAAAGTCGTAGTCCTGGAGAAACTCGACCCACCTCCGCTGTCGCAAGTTCAAGTCACGCTGGGAGAAGATATAGCGCAAGCTTTTGTGGTCGGTGAAGACCACAAAGCGCTCCCCAAAGAGGTAATGTCGCCACAGCTTTAATGCGAACACCACCGCTGCAAGCTCCAGGTCATGGGTGGCATAGTTCCGCTCATGGGGGCGTAGCTGCCTGGACCCGTAAGAGATCACCCCTTGTCGCTGCATCAATACGCACCCCAGGCCCTGTCCTGAAGCATCACAGAATACCTCATAGGCCATCCCTTCTTCTGGCAACCTCAACACTGGGGCACTAACCAGTTTTTCTTTTAGGTAGCTGAAGGACGACTCACATTGCTCGCTCCACATGAAAACTTGGTCCTTCTTGGTCAAAGCCGTCAAAGGGGCTGCTACCCGGGAGAAGTTGGGTACGAATCTCCGGTAGTAGCCTGCCAGTCCGAGGAAACTCCGAACTTCCGCCACATTCTTGGGTGCTGCCCAAGAAACAATTGCCTCAACCTTTGATGGGTCGACTGCTACTCCCTTCTCAGACACTACATGTCCAAGGAAGTGCACTTCTCGCGCCCAGAACTTGAACTTTGACAACTTCCTATAGAGCTGGTGCTGTCGTAGGACCTCCAAAACTGTCCTCAGGTGCTCTGCATGGTCCTCTTCTGACTTTGAATAGATCAGGATATCGTCGATGAACACCACCACAAACCGATCCAGGTACTCCCGAAAGATGGAGTTCATAAGCCCCATGAACACGGCCGGGGCGTTCGTAACACCAAAGGGCATGACCACGAACTCGAAGTGCCCATACCTGCACCTGAACGCCGTCTTCGGGACGTCGTTATCCTTTACCCTCAGCTGGTGGTACCCGGATCGCAGGTCGATCTTCGAGAACCATCCTGCCCCCTTCAGCTGGTCGAAAAGATCATCTATCCTTGGGAGAGGGTAGCGGTTCTTGATTGTTACCTGATTCAGCCTCCTGTAATCAATGCATAACCTGAGGCCACCATCTGCCTTCTTCGCAAACAAGACTGGGGCACCCCACGGTGATGCACTTGGACGAACATAACCCCTCTTCATCAGATCGTCAATCTGTATCCGCAACTCCCGTAGCTCCGAAGGTGCCATCCGGTAAGGAGCCATCGAGATTGGTCGAGAGCCGGGCTGCAGGTCTATCCCAAACTCGATATCACGTCGAGGGGGTAGAGTCGTCACCTCCTCAGGAAAGACGTCCATAAATTCACGAACGATCTCTGGCACTTCCACCATTTCCGCATCTGTTGATTCTATCGTCAGTTCGATCAACAAGGAGAGGAGAGGTTCCTCCCTCCTGTTTCCCTTCGGACAGCTCCGCTCGCCGGTGAAAGTAACACGCTGGCCGTCCAAACCGGAGAACACCACCCTCCTTTGGAAACAGTCGATGACGGCGCACACAGAAAATAGCCAGTCGATGCCTAGGATGACATCGTACGGCCGAATCTGTAGTAGAAGGAGATCCCTAACCGACCGATGCGGCCCCAACATCAGTCTACATCCCCGACAAACGAACAGCAAGTCGGTCTGACCTCCAACTGGTGTGCTCAACACCAGGGGCACTGGAAGTCTCTCGGCATCTAGTCCCAAGGAGCGGGCTAGACCAGGTGCAATAAAGGAGTGCGAAGCTCCGGTATCGAACAAAGCATAAGCAAGAGTGCTAAACACACTGATCGTACCTCGAACAACCTCTGGCCCTGCTGGAACTGTTGCTTCTGCGGCGTGTAACTGTCCACGCCCAGCTCCCCTACCCCTCGGCTGTCGACCACCTCCCCGACCACGCCCTGGTCGAGGTCCCTGGGGAGCGCCCTGAGGTCGGCCTCCCCCTCCTATGTCTGTCTGCGGAGGAGCGGGAGCTCGCTGTCCCTGCTGCTGCTGCTGGAAGGGTCTGGCTGGGAACTGCTGCTGCGGCGGATGCTGGGGATGACTGCCACCGCTGTACTGCACCCGATCGGGGCACTGACTCCGAAGATGTCCAGGGCTCCCGCAGATGAAGCACCGTGGTCCCGAGCCTGAAGGAAAAGAACGTGGGCCAGGGGATCGAAACTGAAACTGCTGCGGCCTGCTCCCTGCGGGTCGGAACCTGGAGGGTCCCGATGCTGGGGGCCTGGTGCTGACGGCCTTCCCCTTCGATGGTCCCAGCTGGATCCCTTCTCGTGACAGTCCGCCTAGAGTGTGCATCCTTTCCACCACTTCGGCCTTCTTCTGAACCTCTAAGTATGTCGGAAGGGTAAAGGGAGTAACAGCATACTGGAGGGAGGGTCGGAGCGCCTCCTCCAAACGTCTTGCCCGAGACTCCTCATCGGGAAAGAGGTCTGGAGCAAAATGCAGGAGGTCCTTGAACTTGATTCCAAGTTCCCTCACGGACATGCTCCCCTGCTGGAGGGAGAGTAGCTCCTGCCTCTTCTCCGCCTTCATTGTCGAGGAGAGAAACTCCGCCCGGAACTCCTTCTCGAATTCCGCCCAAGCAACCTCAGACTCTTTCCTACTCCCCAGGTGAAGCATCCACCACTGATGTGACGCTCCTCGCATCTGGCTAACAGCCAGAGGAACCCAGTACTCTGTCGGGGCCCGAATCAGGCCGAAGGCTATGACTAGCTCCTCCAGCCAGCCTTCCGTCTTCATGTCGGAGGTGCTGCCCTCATATTTCTCGAGGGCCTGTCGCTGAAAGGCTCGAAGAGTCTTCTGCCACCGGTCGTCCTCTTCCTCCCGATCAGCTCTCTGCTGATTGGCCAAGGTAGTCTCAGGAGTCTCGATCGCCTGTACCACACGTGGTCGCCTTCCAGGTTCCATAGCTGCAAGGTAAACAAGGAATGCCTAAGCCCAGTAGTGCAAAGAAAACCGTTCTCAAAACTTATTAAGATTTTATTTATTCTTAATTTCCCAAGACATCCCAGAAACATGAGAACACAAGTCATTTATGATGCATGTACCATTCCTAGGGTCTCTACCCTGCAATCAGTGTGGCTTCACTTGGTCGTTCGGTAGGTCCAGAGTCCTTGCATCGGATCACGGGGGGCCCTAAAATCCCGTGTCCTAGCCGGTCCTCCCTGGCCTATTTCACGCACCAAGGTCACCCAACGCTGTTGCCTTACCATCCCATGAAACCCTTACTGTGCCTAACTCCAGACTCCGTCCTATCTCTCAATCTCCTCTAATACCATTCTGTCACGACCCGCCTTCACCAAAAGGAGGGAAGGGTCAGCAGATTGCCAGGCCCTTCCTTCTTTAAGTTGAAGGAGAGATAATGACCCCCGAAACCCGCCTTCAATAGGTCCCGGAGTGGAGACTAACACCAAGGGTATAGGAAATTCTCGCAAATGGAAGGCATTACCCTTTTTATTTTATAGGATCGAAAGATAAGGAGGAGAAAACCCAACAACACCAAGATAGAAAGAAAGTAAAGCCAAAAGTAAACCATTCCCACATGCATGTTTCAAAAGTGAAAGCCACAAAGTGCAAAAGAAAAGAAAGCTCTCAAGTACAATACCAAAAGAAAACAAAGGTACGACAACAGCGACAACTCCAACCGTCCGACTAATAGGGTCCCGCGCAGCCCTGGTAGTCCTCCTGGAAACCTGAAAGTAAACGTAGGGTGAGCATACAAGTACACTCAGTAGGGAAAACCAAGACTCTCGTGCACAAGTGGGGGAACTTACTAAAGTCCCGTGAGAAAAAAAGTGAACCAAACAACTAACAAGGCAAACTATCCATCCCAGGCCTCACCAAGGCTCACTCCCCAAATAACGCAAGTCAAGTAATATATATAATAAGAGCACATCGATGTTTGGGTACCCCGCGCCACTTTCCCACTGGTTATTGAGACATCCTACGCATCAGACCAATCCCGCCATTCTCACTGCAGTCCCACTGCCACGCCCGCCCGCACACACCTGGGCCACCACCACACGCAGTCCCACTGCCAAATCCCACCCGCACACACCTGGGCCACAACCACACGCAGTCCCACTGCCAAATCCCGCCCGCACACACCTGGGCCTCAACTGTCACAAGTAACCATGCCTGCAAACACCTAGGCCAGAACAACCACCGCTACGCCCGAAGACACCTGGGCTAAAGGATCCACTGCCACGCCCGAAGACACCTGGGCCTCATCCCGAAGACACTTGGGAAAATCACCTGCCGCACACACCTGGCCAACCACCACAACACCCTGCCCGATGATTCTTGGGCTAATAATGGACTTCAGGCCATCACAGCCTGCCCGAAGGTACTTGGGCTATCCGGGAAAGGGAGCAGAAAAGGAGCTAATAACCAGCCACTAAGGATAGTGTTGGGAAAAACACCCTTCCCCCATAAATGGGGGTGTTCGGCACTAAGTGCTCAACTTGGGTGGGGCGCGAATAAGAAACACAAAGCTACAAGTATAGATATAGGTAACAAACACTCACCCAAAACTTAGGTTTTCCTAGCCAACCTACAGAACACGACACCACAACGTCCGAGTCAAAAATTCACCACCCTTGCCCACAAACCATCTGTCCCATTCTCGTTTCACGTTCGGTCAATTGTTCAATTAATTTTAAGCACTACTGGGCAACTACCATAAGCATAACCAAGGAAGGTGTCAAAGCATGGATCAATCAAAACACTCACACCCGATTCTACCAACAGAGGATCTCTCCCCAATTTGTGATAAAAACTCACAACCACTGAAACCATACCAACAGGAGATCCCACCCCCCAAATTCACACAGCCACCGAGAGTATAAAAAGAACGGGGAATCCCATCCCCTCCCATATTTCCAGCAAACGGCCCGAAGGGAAAACAACCAACAACCACTACCAACACAAGTCAGGGATTTCCAGATTTAAACGACTTAACACACTCCATGATTTCAAAATTCCATGTGTTCTATCCGTTAGTTATCACAGAAGGGTTGATCCTGGTGCTTTCAATTATTCAGCCGGGTATACGTGATTAACCAATTTCACAGCAGGAGTTCACAATTTCAGCAACCCATTTAAAACATCACGAGGGGATTCAAGTGCACACACACGACCACCAACGGCCTCAATTTTCAGAAAACATAGACCAGTACAACAAAAGGGATGATCACAAGATAAAGCATAAACAACGATCACAACCCCTTCCCCTTTTTCCTTTAGAACTTCGTTTATTATCTTCATTAGGGTTTGGTTCAACCAATTCCATAGGAACAAAAGTAACGCCCACCCCGCATGATACACAAAAGTGAGAGACGAGAGAAAATCCCTACTTGTTGATGGATGATCGACGTTTAGGCCGGGGGCGCGGAACTTTACGGATAACGACGCGGCGGTCCCGTGCACCAGAAGAGCCACGATCGAAGAAGGGGGGAAAACCACGGCCTAACCCTTAATTATAAGGGCTGGGGACGGTTGAGATGAAAACACAAAACCACGGAAAACGAGGGAGTCGTGGGTTGACCACGTGGCTTGACTCATCATTAATGGCGCTGGGTGGTTTTAACTGACCCATGAATTAATAAAGCATTTAATTAAGACCTTTGCGCGCGTTTCGGATTTCCAAGATATTTTTTTTAGCAAGGAAGAATAGGGTTTAAGATCCTATTTGCGAAAAAGGAACATTACTGGAACAACTTGGCAGGGCCGGTCTCACCGATCGGTCTCACCGATCGGTCTCGCCGATCGGTCTCACCGATCGGTACCCCGCAAGGAAACCGGATTTTTGGCAAAGGAAGGGACCAAGGGGGTCTGGGGTCGTCACATGACAATAGTCCATTATAACCAGAACGAAATTAAATATTTAGATATAATATATATCATATATATCGAGTATATATTTATATATTTATAACAGTACATACCAATTGGAGGAATGAAATGAAATTCACCGTTCATGGAGATGGTAAGTCGTACGTACACATGAACGCTACTTTCATTTCTATTTTTCATTTTAATTGAATTAAAACATAATGATTCATATTTATAATATAATTCTAGTATAATATCATATATAATATCATTAAATCCATTCTTTATACATCCCACATATCGAAATAACGAGTCATATCACTTTGAGGGGGCGGTAGTCCGCACTTCCTTGAATGAAATTATCACGTTTATCCATAATGGAAACCATAAAGGTATGCTATAAAAACATAAATAAGAATAAAGAAAACATAAAAATAATATATATCATATATAAATATAGTGTCATCATAATGGCCACCATGATAGGTGGTAGGAGATAATCGAACAATCATCATTTCGTGAGGCGTTAGTTTTCCATCCACAGAAACATTATGTTATTCACCCATTAGATGGAGGTGTGTGTAAGTGTAGTTAGAATAATTATCATAAAAACATCCTAGTATATTTATAATACTATAGTTTTTATAAAATAAGGGAATAAAAAGATTTTAGGGGATGGATAATTAAAATAAAAGAAAACAATTTAAGAGAAATTGTTGCCTTTAATTTGAGTAACTCCCTTTGGTTTGAACCAAAAGGACTTCTTGAAGTTACTTATACCTAAGTTAAGTATTATAAGAGTAAGAGAGGTATTTTGGGAGTTTAATTGGGCAGAGTTTGGTTGAGCCAAAATTCTTGACAGGTGTGAGGAATTGGTTTGAAATGGTCTCCTTTTATAAGAGAGAGGAGGGGCTCTTTAGGAAAGTGTGAAAATATTATTTTATTATATAATGATATTCGGTTTATAAAGGCCCAAAAATCATTAGAGTCGAAGAAAAGATGAATAATGGTCAAAATAAAATCAGCTAATAAGAATTGGACAGGCTATAGATGTTATTTTAATATTTATAATTTTATTTATATAAACTGATTTTTTAATGTGGTAAACACTGCATCTTTATTGTGTCATAAATAATTTAATTTATTCGATGTATAAGAATTATAAAACAAGTACAATGATGTAGGAAATAATTTTATCTTTCTAATTAATATTTATATTCAAAAATATTACATATATAATTCCATATAAAAATTAATTTACTAAAAGATAAATGTTTATGTCATTATCAATAATAAGTTTCTCCATGGGGTCCCAAAATCGACCCAAGGATGCCCATGGTCGGCCATTACTTATCCAATAAGGTTAGGACAAGAGTTATGGTAATTTTTAATTATTATAATATTCTTTTTATATTGAATTACCCTATTTACCTTTTACCGTAGAAAATAAAAGTCAAAAGTTACTATTCACCAAAAATTATTTTAATCTTATTGAACAAAATTTTACATACTATTAACAACCATGTATGTCAGATTTTCTAAATTCAATTCCCAGAAGTGGTAAAATTTCATTTAAATGAAAAGGTTATTTTTTTAACTACTACTAAGTTGTTTCACTATTCATCAAAAATTGATGTTTATCTAGAAAATTCAAAAAATTCTGCCAAAGCTATATTTGATATTATGAATTCCAAAATGATGTCTATTCTACCAAATTATAAACATTGAAGTTTCATTAATTAATATAAACATAATTCCCATTGTTAAAACAAATAGCATGTTTTTATGAAACAATAACTATCAAAAGATTGACACTTGTTTATGTCCAAATTCAAAGTGAAATTAATTCCAATGAAAAACATGGGATTAAATGGTAAAATTATATTATAATTACACTTTAAAAACAATTAAAAATATATTATAACAATATAAATATATTAGATTAGAATGCAGTTTTGAATTGAAATACAATATTTTTCACTATTCTTAAAAAATGAACGTTAACGGAAAAAGTCCAAAAATTTACACAAAGTAAATTTTGATGTCTCTATTCTAAAGAAGTATTTTATTTGGTCAAATATAATATATTAAAGTGACCAAAACTATATTTAAAGAGATTTCTCTATTAAAAGGGGTAAATCAACCTTTTAATGTAAATTATGCTTACAATTAGATTCATTCAGATTTTAAGACTCTAAATTTTATTGGATAAAAGTAACTACATTAAACAAACATGTATAATAATATTTTAGTTAGTTTTGTTCATTCCCACCAATAAAATGGCTATGAGTTAAGTTCCAATTAAAATAATATTACTTTATTATTAGTCTGCAATGTAAGATTTCAAAGAAATCCTTTGTTGCGTATTGAGTACGGTATCGAACAAAGAAACCCTTTTAAAGTAAAATTAATATTTAATTCAAAAATTTTAATAAATATGAAAATATCTTATTCTTCATTTACCTGGGATGTTACAATAATCTTTGGAACTAGCACTCCATGACTCCTAGGCTGATGTTCAGAGTTTGTGGAATATGTGTGGATCACCACTACATGGTATCTTCTCTAAATTACATCAAAATAATGATTTCAAATTTTAGATCTATTTTTATTTAATAAAAATATGAATGAATAGAAATTCTTCAATTTATTAAATAAATTTTAAATAATATGTGATGATATTGCGCTTGGTTTTAGCATTTTATACCAGGAATGTTTTCATTAATTAAAATATGTTGATTACAGTGTTCATTGACATTTCTTTCTCAGATTGATCATCCATCTTGATGAAAATAAATGTTGGGAATGACCCATAATATGCTTCCACTAATCCCAGAAGATTCATATGGTATATCTCCTTTTTATATACATAATCATCTAATGTAAAATGAAAATATCTTTCATGTTTATGTATGGAGTACCGCCTCACGAAGATGGTGTATTTTATTTTTCATCGTCAAAATTAATGTATTTTTATTAAAATGTATCCAAATAAAATAAAATAATATAAATAATATAATTTTCATTCTATAATTGTAAATAAATATTCAAATAAATTTATTACTAGTATGAAAAAATAAAACACATTTTCCATGGGCACATGAATTTTTTTTCTTAGGAATAGTTTTCTAGATTCTAAACATCCCCATTCATTAGTGATATTAATAATTAGACATAATTAATAATCTAATATTTTTGGTTGAATTATAAATATGTAAATACAAAATAATACTTAACATCTCTCCCTCATTTTTCTTGAAAAATTAAAATGTAATGCATGCCTTCATATAGACTATCATCTCAATGTTGTAATACAATTCATTTTTCACAACCACCTAACATAAATCCATTAAAGTTATAATAAATGTAAAATAATTAAAATTTAAAAAAAATTAATATTCATGTAATGATATAATCATGAATCATTTGACAACAGTAATCCTATCGAAGTGACATGGGACTTATGAACCAAAGGTCCTCAAAATGTATAGAGTAAACATAATAAATAAATTCATTGAGTACAAAACTATAATAAGTGAAATAAAATAAACAATAATAATATGATGACCATTAAAAATGATATTAAAAAAGTAAATAATTAACACATGTTTATAAATCTGGATGGTGAAGAACATTTTTGACATGATAACCTCATGTAATGGGATATTTAGTATCTATTCTCTTTCATTGAGTGTTTTGTTATTTTCACTGCATATTCTAATTTTTTTGGGTGTATAAATATCCTTATAGATGTATGTTAATATTTTTATCTAAACCATAATGTGTTTAGAATTTAATTCATTACCATTTCCTTCATTTTTTCATTAGTTCAACAATTATCATGCAAAAAAATAAATTATATCTAAAAACCTATTTTTAAATTTATTTGATGATTTTTCATTATTAATTTTACCTAAATGACCTTGATGTTTAATGGATGAGTTAATAATTTAAATAATTAATTTAATAAAAGGTAAATCAGACACAAAATTTATTTTCTGAAAAAAAATATTCAATTGTGATCATATTTCTTTTTTAAGATCTAATGGTATAATTTATTTAAAAAGTTATAAATTAATGTTTTTCCATATATATTGCATGTGAATTATTACACTCCATAATAGACATTATTCATTTAAAAATTAACACTTTTATTTTACAATGATTTATAGTTGAAAATATTATGTCCCATTCTTCTGTTGAATTTTTAACAAGTTTTCAATGAAAAGGGAATTTTAATATTATATATATGTAAATACCAAATTTTATTCTCCATATGTGTCAAAAATATATATTATTAATTTCAAAGTTTAAAATCCAAGGTTCTTTTTGTTTTATTTATTTCATTGTCCTTATAAACTATTTATTATGATGACATATCCTGATATTGATCTCTATTTTATTTTCTAAAAACTATGTTATTCAGATATTTTGTTGGAATGAGATGATCGTGTAATTACATTTATAACAATTATTGTATGTTTTGGTGTTGTAGTTATTTGAGGATAGATTCCATAGGTGGATACATGAATTTTATATATATACAAAGGACATATCATAGAAATATTTTGATTTCATATTTTATTCTAATGGTATTTTTTAATGTAATTGTCATTCCCTTTGAGGATAAAATGTATATTTTTAAATATTAATATCATGGGTTGAAATTATTTCTCTGAAACAACCACGATTATGATTTTTAGATTCTATTTTATTATAATATAATCATAAATATCATTTTTCATAAAATTAGATTCCATTTTAAGGGAATTATTTACTAAAATCAATGTTTATTATTTTAAAGGTAAAATCTCTTATATGATCCCATGGTTTGGAAATAAAATAACAATTTTCATTTCCTCCTTCAACATGTCAAATGATGATCCTTTTTTTCTTATACCATGTTTTCTAAATTTTTTCACAAGGATTTTGGATTATAGAAAATGTTGATAATGTATATAATTCTTATATAGATGTTAACCTGAATGATGAAAATGGGTCTTTATAATAAACTTATTTTATTGGGAAAATAGATAATTCATAGAAATAAACAAATTGTTTGAAGAATTTCATCCTAATTATCAAAATATATAAACCTAAAAAGGTCTTATTGAATGAAATAAAATAAATTCTTATATAAATATTAACTTTTTCTTTGAATAAGTATCAGGTCTTAAAAAATAATCCACGATGATAAATATTGAATTATCTTTGAAATATCTTAATTTTTTGATGATTTTATCATAAATAAATAACAACTCTCTAAAAGTTGTTTGTTGGAATTTTCATTCTATAAATCTTATTATTCTATATTTAGTTGAATTTAAAATTATTTTGGTCTTGGATTTGTTCACTAAGCATATATTCCAAGTGAATTAATAAGATAGATAAATAAAATTTCTTATCAAAAATCAACAAATGACCATCTATCATTTAATGCTTTACTTTGAACTCTTAATTGAAATTAATTTCATTATATGGGTCTTACTAACCAATCATGATGGTTATTTTCCTAGACACATGGGTTATGAGCTCACTATTATAGATATTATGATTATAAATGAATACATTTATGTCTTTCAGAATGTGTTTCATCGTCATTCCCAGTATCATGATGTTTAGTTTTCCATGGATCTCATACCTTACATAATAAAAATATAAAAGACTACTTATAGAAAAACCTTGATTAAATTTATATAATTGTCGATAAAAATTAATGACTACCTAGATAAAGTTCTTAGATAACCCCATTATTCACCATGATGTGCACTGGTTCTCATTATTATGAAGAATGACAGATGAATGTATCACTTAATTGATTATCATAACAATTAAAAAATCACAATATAAAACATATATCATTTCACACATAATAATTAACTTTTTAATCTACTATGAGAGGATTCATACATCTCAATGGTTGACTATAAATATATATATCATCAATTAAGGGTCAAAATAGAGGTTATACTAAGTTAAACCATTCATATAATATATGAATAATATGAATTCATAGTGATTCCATTCTGTCAAAAAAAAATCCCATGTTATCTTAAATGAAATGATAAATACAATCATTATAGATTGAAAAAATAATTTTTTGAAGCTTTTTTAAATTATAATATAATTTATTCAATGTGTAATTAAGACCTTGAATATCATTTAAACATCATGTTTAAGACCTTCAGAAAGGAAATAGTATAGGTAAAATTTACAGTTGTTTATAATATCAAAATAAAGAATCATTAATCGGTCATGTAATCATAATATAGGTTATAAATATGGATTTTATAAACATGTTGTTGATTGATTAACATCACATACCCACCACAGTAACGGGATATTGGGGAAACTTTGTGAAAAATTTCACCAGACTATCAAATCCATTGAGTATGATATGATGAGATTGTTTCATGTTCCTCTCGTTATATGAATGTTAAAAAGATTAATGTTGCATAAGACAAATATTTAATACACATACTCACACTTCCATTCATTGTATAAGTTTTTGTGGTATGTAGTGATTTATCAAAGAATGTATTGGGATATTTCTATATGAAAAATGACATGGTTGAATTTTATGCCACTAATAAATTATTGATCAATGTGAAAATTTATATAATCCATGTCTTAGTGCTATAAATGTTATTACATTCATTAAAAATATGGTGAAATAATATAATTTGTAAAAATGGTAAAATATATATTGTTAAAAAGATCATAATATATATATTCACATCGAAGGAGTTTAACATGAACTGAATGAGATGGAAGGAGTCAATAAAGTACTATGACATCTTCATCTATTTACTAATATATGATGGAAACAAGGTGGTGGATGCAATTAGTAGAAAGTCCATGATACCTTATCTATAAGGAGGAATAAAAGAAGCCCAATACTCAAAAAAATTAAATTGGTGGACGAGGTAATAAAAAAAATGGAAAGTTCCATTTGAGTCACATGAAAACTCAATCATCCATCTATGTAAAGATAAAAGATGGGTCAAATTTGGGTGTGGATCTAATCACTATGGGGTGGAATGTTCAATAATTTAATCAATAAAATGTTATAAATATATGTTTTTTGAAATGAATATGTGTTTCTTCAATAATATAATATAAAATATAGCTAATTTATGACAAGTATACATCAACATTACATATCCAGCATGAATGCACAAAGATAGTTAGATTTCTATGTGATAATTTATTATGGAAAAACAAGAATAGGGTGAATTTTTTGTATATATATTAATGTATGTTTTTCAATCATGTTTAGCAATATTAAAAAATATGTATGAATGTTGTTAGACACCCCCATATTATTGTGGTTTTTAATATTATACTGTATTGGAATAATGTGAAATTTTTAGAAATATTTGGGAGTTGGTAGTATTTTTGTTATTTTTAGGTCTTTAAATATTTCTACAGTGACCTGCATTGTGATATATGAAGTTCAGGTCCTAATGTGTGTGATGGGTTACCTATAGTTCTGATATATAGGTGGTAATGTAATGATATCGGGGTCACTCTACAATAGTTGGTATTTCATTTCAAATTTTTCATCCTAATTTATTTTTTCATATTGAAAATGGAACTTATGTCATGGGAATACCCAGAATGTGTGGATATTATATGGGGAGTTATACCATCCATGTTCAATAAGCTAAAGTGAAACCCTCAATGTTATTATTCAATTCTTATGGAAGTTCATGAAATTGTACTACCATGGGAATTGAGTGGGTGACATTGTTTAATGGACATCTAGTGCCACGATATGGTATATCAAATCATTACATATGGGGATCAGTTTTAACATTATTAATATTAAAATGTATCACATTGATTTGTTGGTTGTTCATCTCGATATTACACCTTTATTATTTGGACTACCATAAGATGCACTCAAGGGAGTTTTCTCCAACTCATCGATACTATCATTTCATATAGTCAGTCAATTTCATGATGTTCATCATATTTAGTCCCCAATATATATTTTTTCCATCCAACCATTTTGTATTCCACTCATATTTCATTTGTTCCATGAAACGTAATCATTATGTGCGTCGAATTTAGCATTCAAGGAAACATTAAACATGTGGATTTATTAGCAATGTCTTATAGAAGTTTTTTTCATCAAATGTTTCAATATTTACCTAAATATATATACACATATTTAACCATTTGATCAAAAAATCTCACCACATAATAAAAAACAAAAATACTTCAATATATTAATTTAGACGAATTCATTTAATCAAAAAAAATATAATAAATATAAATCACAATACAATTAAATAAACAAGTAAATATGACAAATTAAATGTTTTATTTAATAAAGTAATACTTGTATTTTTTATTATGAATATATGTTTATATTCTATTAAAATAAATATATTGAGGAGAAAACATTATTTTCATTTAATGGTTTTATAAAATACTATTTATTTTTATATAAATGAAAATTTTATTACTATTTAATCACAAATAATTTTTCTAACGGTTAGAAATTTTACCTTCTTATATAAATTAATTTTTTCCATATATTATAATTTCACTTAATTATAATAATATTTACAATAATATTTTCTTAAAATAAATACTTTTTTGTAGTCAACATATCATATTTCTCATAGGAATAAATTTTTGTAGTTTTGGTAATATTATGATCTTAGGTGAATAGTAATATAATATTTTCATTAAGGTCAAAATATTTTTGATATCCAAATTATATAAAATAGAAATAAAAGTCTTTGAAACATCTCATGCATTGCTTTATTTATTGGTAAAATTAATTCATTTAAAAATAATTTGTTTAAATTTGAAGCCTGAGAGTGATATTTTAGATTCTAAATTATATTATATTCAAATATTTTTTTCACTATCCACTAATTTAGAATTAAAAATATTCTACTAGCTTTTACCTTTATATTAATGTTAGATAATAATAATTACCTTATTTTAAAAAAAAATATCCTATGAATTTTTACTTTTGGCCAAAATTATTATAGACTCATTATTATGCATCAGTATAATTATTTTCCTATAAAAACTATTTTTATATTATTTGTAATTATGATGAAAATCAAATTTTCAACCACTAGAAAATTAATTCAAAAAAATTATTTATATATTTAATCTTCATAATTAATGTCAGGTAATAAGGTCAGTTTTATTTTTGGGCATAAAAACATGTTTCCAGGGTAAAAGTTAGTCCGCATAGTCAATGAAAAACTACTATAATGATGAGAAATCATGGTGTCGTGACATTAAATAACATAAATAATTATCTATAATAGTGTTTATGAGGAATTTCACGTCCTAACCTAATTTTATCTCTATAATTTATTGAATTATGATCCACATTCCATAAAAATGGCTTTTGTTTTTATATTAAGGGATGTGTATTTTAAAAAATTTCACTCTATTTATATATCATTGGTCACCTCCTCCACTCCTTCAATTCAGCATATAAAATAATAATTTCCATATAAAATCTACCAAAATTTCAATAGTAATAACCCTTTATTATTTTTTATATATTCTACTCCCTATATTTTTTTTCAAATTACTCTAAAACAAAGAATGTTTCTTAGAAGAGATAAACATTATTATTTTTAAGTAATATCTTCTTATAAATATATTTTATTTTCTTGTTCATACAACTATTTTATAATATAATTAATTTCATTAAGCCAATATAAATTATATAATAATTATTATGGAAAATATTTAATATAGTAAAAATATCTACATAATCTTATAAATCTATTTATAATAGTTTCTTCATTTTTGTGTCTCTTTTACCACAAGCACAAAAAAATTCTATAGTCTTTTTTATCATTGGTGGTTATGAAAAAGTAAATAAATCTAATATATGAAACTAGTGTGTATATAATACTTTCTCTATAATGGTAATATTATGATTTAACTTTTAATTAATATACCATTAATTATTTATTAAAAGTTTATAAAAGTAGCATGTTTTGGATATCATCTTTGATATTTGTAACTTAAATTCCCCTTGAATGAACAAAATACATCATAAATAATCATATAACTTATCTTTAAGTTTTTTATAAACTAATTATGTTATTAATTTTATACAATGTAATGGTAAAAAAATCATTATGCCAAATCAGACAAGAAAAAATTATAACTCTAATAAATGATGATGCGTATTATATAAAAATAACTAATAATTAAATATTTAATCAATATAAAACATAAATATAGATCGTAATAGATATTTTTTGGTCATAATTTATTTTTTTCAGGAGTATAGGATTATTATATATGAGTTTAGGGAATGTTCAAAAAAGAATGAAAGTGATGTAAGGGTTCTTTGTATCAGTTTTAATTATTAATGACATATTCAATATTAAAAACCTATTCATATTTAACATGATGTAAACTCTTTACATTGAATTATTTAATCAAAGAAACAATATTTAATAATAATTTAGATGCATATTTAATCATCTCTTCACATGTTATTTTAATTAATATATTACCAAATATATAATAGGATTCTTATCAAAAAATTTATTTCATTGTGTTAAATTCATTATTATTTAAATATTTTATTCTAAGAACATTTTTATTATATCATATGATTAATTATTATTCTATTTCAGAAAAAACGAATTTAAATTTCTTCCTAATTATCTCTTCCTTTTTATATTTATACTTCACATAAAATTATATCGGTGAGGGTTTCCTTATAAAATATCTACTCATTCCATGTATTGTACCTTAATTTAATATTTTTTCATTAATGAATAAATTTAATGTACATTAATGTTTAAAAAGTTTAATACTTTTAATTTTGATGAATTTTTGGTCTCTGATCATACCTTATTAGATTATAGTTCAAAATTTATATTGTCCATAAAGGTTTTCAATCTAATCTCACATTGAATTTAGGAATTTTAAATGTACATTTTTTTCATATAAATTAATTATGAATATTTTTTATGTGGAATATATATGCATACACATTTTATAATGTGAAGAGTGGGAATGGAATTTTATAACACTGTAATTCATTAATCAATATTTTAAATCACACGGGGTAATATTAAGGGACTAGGGAGTAAAGACAATCTAAAATTGTGCTATGTTTACTATGTTATGTTGTCATGTTAGTGGGCATTGTAATATTATTTTTATTTAATTTTTTATTTTGATTCCACATTATTATGGTTCCAAAATCTTATGATACTTATCTTTTTTTCGTAATGCCTTATGATTTTATTCCAATCATATGATCCTCATTTTATTAGGTGTAATTTCATTTTGTATTGTTCTTATACCTTGATTGTGTTCTCTTCAACATATATTAAACTCATACTTGCTTACGATCATTAATTGTTATAAATTAATTTTAACTCTATAGTTTATTTGTCCTAAAAAATCAGATATTTCCCTTTCTCAAGGCTATGAAAAGTTATATTATGTATGATATGTCTAGATGTATTTCTTGTGTTGATAAATTTATTGGAGATGCTGGAGACATGTTCTAAAATATGTAATTATTTAAATAGTGTTAAAAACATCTTGTTATTAGTAAAGATATATGTCAAAACCTTTATCAATATATCATTTATTTCTATTAACTATTTTAATTAGTTTGGGTGTATTTTTCATTTTTATAATTTCATGTTAAATATTTTTTTCTAAAAACATTTTTCCCTGCATGGATTGGGGATCATAATTTAGATAAAATTGTTTAGTTAATTTTATGTGAGTATAATTGTAGTAAATTTTGACCATGAAATGTTTTAAATACATGGACAGGCCATGACTAATATGATTCCTTGAAGAAACTATGTGTATTCACCTTTCAATATAAGTTTTAATGTGCACACAATGCACATGGTATGGAAAATCATATGAAAAAAATGTGATATTTTCCTATAGTTTTACATAACAATTTGTAATGGTTGTTAAATGGTATTTAAACCATGAACCAAAACAATTTTTGAGGTGTATTTATTTTCCAGTAGAAGCTATACGGTTAGAAAATTATTTTGGAAACTATTGGGATAAATAATTAAACATGCACATAGTTCAATTATTTTATTTACAAAGTTACTCATTGTTTTTTAAAGTGTTTTAAATCATTTTTCCACACCCTAATTTGAATCTTCATATGAATAGGCCAATAATAATTATATTCCTTCCTTTTGTGATTCAAATTTTTATCCACTTGATTTTGTTATGGAAGTATCTAGTTCAATCCCTCGGTTCTTCTTAATTTCCTATTCCTTCATTCCCATATACCCATTCTTTTAATTTTCATCCCTTCATGTAAAATATTTGTCTATTAAGGTTTATATTAATTTTTTGGTATGTATTATTCCTATTTTTGAGGATTTTTAATTTTGTTGGATTTCATTGAGGTTCATTTGATCATCAATTATCATAAATGATTATTTAAATATTATCATTGAAATGAGGTAGTTGTTTTTAAATTTTAGATCATTTTTTTGGGAATTTAACTCTTCTAGTTTCTAGATGTATAATTTGTTCAAATAATCCAATGTATGATAGTGGAAATAAATTTAAAAAATGTTTCAATGAGTTTATGTCTTTCATTTAATCTTTTACTAGGGACTTCATGTGGTTCCTAGAATTCTATTTTTTAGTGATGAAAAAATTCAATAAAATGAGGTGTTCGAAATTCATTAACCCCATTTGGGTGTTTACTATTATTATAATGTTTAAATTTCATATATTGATAATTTCAATTGTAATGATTGAATTGGATTTTAAATGATATTTCAAATGTTTTTAATGAGTTTTTTTAATGTTTTGAAAATGTAATTCAAGGGTTTTAATTTCATGGAATAGTTTTTAATGAAATTTAAAACCATTAATAAAATGACATGGAATTATATATCAATTTGAATGATGTTATTTTTTTAATTTATGAAATTTTATAAATGGTTTATGTGTGTGTCTATGCTTATTACTATCACGATCCCATTGTTATATTATAACCTCATAGGGGTTATTTATTTATGTTAATTATTGTTTGAGGTGACCAATGATTATTTCAATACGATATAGATAATATATATAAGGGGGTTTTCATTTTTAAGACATATAATATTATGTGATATTTTGAAATTTTTATTTGATACATGTTTTCATATTGATTTACTATGTTTTTCACCTATAATTTGAATATTGACATACATATGGATCTGATAAGTCTTAAATAGGTATAAGTTATTTTTTATCATGTCTATATGATATGGAAAAGATCCATATGTTTTCATAGACTCAATAGAGGTGTGCCTTTAGTGAGGCAAGTTGAGATAATTCTTTTAGTGACTCAAAATATTATTAATGAAATATAAATTTTTTTAATTTGGTTATATGGTATAAAACTATTATATATCATAGTTATCCCAATGAATAAATTATTATCATATTTAAAGAATGAAATAAGTGGTATATACAGAATGTATGAACCTATACTGATGGAATAGTAACCTGATCATTTCAATAGTTACATCCTAATTAGTCATAGTAATATAGCCAATAAAATAGTAACCTCGCATATAACATAATAAATAACATTTATCTATATATTAAATGAATATTACATATATTTAAAATCATGCTAAAAGTAAATAAATGTTTTAAAATTGATATATTAATGATTCGTAATTTTGTAACACACACACACATATATATTTATTTTTTGTTTTATAATTATTATAGTGATTTAAAAAACATTATATTCACAATTTATATGAATAAATTAATATTATGCTGTAATATTATTATTTTATAATTTTATAAGACCTTATTTAATTTTTCATAGGGTAAAAAAATTGATTAAAACATTAAATTTGGTATTTGTTGAATTAAGGATGATTTTATATATAAAATAAATTTTTCCTATCAGGAAAATTATTTTCATAATGTGGAAAAAATTTCTGAAATATATACATTAAAATTTTATCGGGCTGAATTTATTGTTTTTTTATAAATTAGTTGAATTTTATGTGAATAGTGAAATACGATAATTTACAATATAATCAAAATACATGGATATTTGATCAATGGATGACGTTTGGATGATATAAGTACAATAATATCAAACTATCCATAATTATTTATTATATTCCGTGATAAGGATCAACACTATTGATATCGTTGTGCCAAAATAATGAGCTAATGAATATAATAATAATAATAACCCTATTCTCTACCTATAAATACCACCCATCCCAACCTATTCTTTGGACAACATACATGCCTTGTTTGTTTTAGAAATTCTTCCAAATTCCCTTACCAAGACCCTTCCACACATCCAATAGATTCTGGTCTCTATAAAATTCCATACCCAACTACCTTAAGGAGGTTCTCAAGGTGAAGATATTCCAAAGGTAAAATCATCCTTCGTTCTCATTTAATTTAATTTCGTTTAATATTATATCATCACCTAACATAGACATATATTCATGATAACTCTAGTATTATTTATATAATTTAATTTTGTTTTGTTAATGGAGTCTCCACTATCAAACCTCTTCTCATGTCCTTTTATTATAAAAATGAAATCATCACCGTTGATTTTTTTGATTCACCACATTCGTGGATGATGAGATTTCATTTTGTGTTACTAGTTATTTGTCTACAAATTAAACCATTATTATGGTTTAACTATATTATAATATTTTTTTTGGCTTTTTAATGGTCTTGAAATAATTAATGAGCAATTGTTTTCAAACACAAATATTTCATGATGGATAAAAAACACAAAATAATCTAATTATTTATCATTAATGTTTTATCGAATTTTTTATCCACGTATAAGATAATTATTTATAAGATCCTTTATGGTTATGGAATATCATTAATAAAATATAATTTATAATCTAGATAATTAATATAATTTTAAATGAATATCCACACATGTATAGAGGGGAACCACTCAGGAAACTCTTGAAAAAAAATATCCAAAATAATAAAATTTAACCATATAACTCATAAAAAATGGTCACAAAGGAAAAAAAATTCTAATAAATAAAATACATGTATTATAGGTAATTTAATTTATAATTAAGTTATATAGTTTTGTTATACGTGATATTACGTTCATTTTAAGAATGAATTTGTACATAATGTATGGGGATTCTCAAACCCAACTCCCTTTATTTTGGGCATACAACATTTATGTAAAATATCAGTGTTAATGTTATTTTAATATTACTCAAACATAATTGCATTTTAAATACTTCTTTACTTCTGGTATATACGTGTTTAAAATCTAATTTTTTGACAAATATAGGCATTTTTACAAAATAACTTTTCTTTCCAAAAACACATCTTGATTACTTTTGAGTTATTTCTTCTTCTATCCAGAGTGATGATTTCTAAAATAAATATGATCTTTTTTTGTTTTGGTAACCCCAATTTTTATTCATGAATGATATTTTTGTGAAATATTCAAGAATATAATTCATTTAGATGGGTAATTTTACAATTATGATTATTATAAATTCTATGTGCAATGCATTGTTATGTAATTGTTATGATGTGAAAAGTTGGGACACAATTATATAGATATCTGATACATTAGGTAATTTTATGTATCTATGGAGATAATGTAAAATATTAATGAATTGGATGCTACTTTTATTAAATGTCTATGTTATGGTAATGAAAATATTTTATGGGTGAACACGATGTTTTCTTTATTCACAACAATGTGTCGTATTTCAGCACTAAGACATGATAATTTATTTTTATACTTTTACACATTACATTACATTATTAGATATTTCCACTTGTGGTTATGATATTTATATTATTCTAATGTTACTATGATGATGATTATTCTCACACATGTTATATTGGCTCATGTAATTATTCAACCTATTATTGTGATTTAGCCCCCTTCTATCTTTATTGGGTTCATTTTACATTTTCCAATATTTTATATCTAGAACTCGATAGTGTCTAGTTATATCATTTTATAATTAAATAATTTTGATACCACGGGGTTCACATGGGTATTTGGATCTTGGAGCATGGTGGTAGTTATTGAGTTGGTGTCTTTAGAGTCCCTGAGTATTTCTTATTTTGGATTCAATTTTTTAAATTAATATTTGTTAGTTTACTGGTGGGTTAATTTTTCCTTGATTTGTAATTATTTTCAATCATGACTTATATAGTTGGATTTGGTTTGGTCATGAAGTTTGCTTGTTTTATTTTCCGTTAAAAAATCATCCCATAATGGTTAATAAAGCCCTTTTCATTTATTTGTGGCCTTTGGTGTGTTGAGGATTTCACATATGGCCCTCTTAAACAAATCCACCTATTTATAAGACAATGGGTGAGGGTGGGATATTAAAAAATGGTATCCTTATTGGATGTCCCATGTAATATTGTTTTGGAAAAAAGTGTTATTAATTTGATTGGCCATGTACATGAAAATCAATTGGGTTTGGTCATTGATTTGGAGGAGTAACAAGGTGTACGATTATCATGATATGAAATTTGTATCATAAAGAGGAATATCTAACACATTTAATTTGATCCTCGTGTTACTATGGAGTTTGGGAACATTAGTGTTTTGATACACTTCATGGAATTGTAATCTCATCATCATGGGTTTAGCTAATGATTAGTGCGTAACTTGAATTGATAGAAATGACTTCTAACTAGGATTATATAATTCATTTTGTGTAATTATATATAATTATATGAAAACTGTTGTTTTTTGTAAATAATTGAAAATTTATTGATATTCATAGGCAAGGTATAATTTTCAAAATTGGGTTGATTAATAAAAAATGTGGGATTTTTGAAATCATTTTTCTGATATGTCACACACCAAACATGGATTCAATCCAATCCATCACATGACCCATTTCTTGACATGGCCCGAATAGAATTCCAAATACACCAGGGCTATAAAGTCGTGCATTTGTATCATCCATACACTTTTGGAAATGATTTCACCGATGAAAAAACCATGAAACATTCTCATCAAAAAAACATCACAACAAGTTCAACGACGATAACCAAAATAGAAGAAAGAAATTTCATGTGTAACATTATAAATCTTAATCCAAAAATAAATAAAATACCAAACCAATATGGGATTCCCCTAGGCCACTTGCCAAAGAGTACCAAGAAACCAGTGTTTCATCAACATCAAACCTCCTGCACCAACACCAAAAAGAGAGGAACACTGACAATCGAATCCACCTTCACCGTCATAGAACATCATTCCTTCACCTTGGTACAACATGACACAGTCTACATACACATAAGGGTGTATATATTGTGTTAGATAATACCGAGTATCATGCCTCCAAAAATATATTACATGCACCAAAATTACATGAAAAATCATTCTTCCGGTTTTAAGAAAGAAATTGGAGCCATTTTCAAGAGAAAATTTTAAGGAAAATAATTTCACAATAAGCGTTCATTGAAAAAAAATGAATTCCCTACAATATGACGATTGTATGAATAAAATCATAATATCATCATCGAAAATCCATAGAGGTACCATCATTTTTGAAACCCTTGGAAAATCGTACCTTTATGAAACATGGAATAAAATATACTACAAAAAACAACCTCAATGCGGAAAAATTATAGAGGAATTCATCCATTGTTATAGTGTATTAAAATAATCATAATAGTTTAGTTTTTATTTTAGCTTCAATAATGTTATAAGAAACGGTGACTTGTCCCCACTGACCCAACTATCGTACTTGTCTTAATCTACCCACCTAGATACCTAGAATCCCTTTTGTTCTAAATTTCATTTCTCATTTCACGTTGATCATCACCTACACATACATATATCAAGAAATATAAATGAAGAAGTAACACCCCCCCCCCCACCGCCTTTTTCATTAGAAGAGATGCTATTTAATATGAAGGCACATAAAAGCCATTTGGAAACACACTTCACATAACATGAAAAAATTATAGAACCCATTTAAGGAGAACAACAAGGAAGAACACATAAAACACAACACATTTCATTTAGATACCCACTTTGTGCCACATACACACATCAAATAATTTTTAAAATACATTTAAAACCATTACCATTTTCTATTGAACACATTCAATAAAAAATAATGAATAGTAAAATCATCGAATGCTCAAGCATAAAACCACCTACTTCAATGTTGGAAACATCCATAATCAGGAGGAAAACCACAACCACACTATAATAGGACCCTATAATGGATTTATCAAAACATAAACACCAATAATAAAACCAGAGAATAATGATTAAACCCATTTTAGGGAAACCAACAAACTGGGGAAAAGTGACCCCAAGAAAGAGGGTTGATGAACTCTAGAATAAGAGAGAAATCAATGAAAGAGAATCATACATGATGATTTCATTAAGATCCACACAATAAATACTCTAAAATAAAAGGTATTAGGGATAAAGGAGGATAGGGTGAGGTTCTTAGGGTTGAAAATCCAGAATGGGGAAAGCAAATCGTGGAATTGAGTTTAATTATGTGTTGGGTATAACGTTAATATAATTAATTTTAATGACTTGGTTAGGGCACATAGTTTTCCCACACATCTTTACAAACTAGGTAGAAACTGTGTGGTCTACTCTTTCTAAAATTAATTAAGTCACATGGTTTCCATGGGGAACTCACATTCTATTGAAATAGGTTGTGTTGACTGGATAGTTCCACTCTCTAAATAGCCTAGATTCACTTGGGCATGTACACAATTTCCCATAACCATGTAC